>CM048914.1:4957250-5557250 GCA_026686955.1 Epinephelus cyanopodus
ACTGTCAAGCCCAGGTGGTGTTGGCAACATGAAGGGCATCAAATTTCATTAAAGGGCAGAGTGACCCACATTGTGTATGTTTACTTGAAAGTTCATGTGGAATTTTTTGGGTGACAAGAGGAGGTATGGCAGAGTAAGGCCCCGATCACACAGGAAGCACTCTAGCAGCTGGAGGTTGCTTTCTGTAATTGCTTTTAATGAGAAAGAAGCTTTTTGCTTGCTGTTTTTGCATTGTTATGTGCCTTGTGTTTCTACGCTCTAGCCGCCTGGTGTTTTTGCCAGAGTGCTCTGAACTCCTCGAGTTAAAAAACTGCTTCTCACCCTCAACCAGAGCTACAGCAAGTACCCTCTGCCTGTCCATTTTAGAAAATAGCTACTTATTACTGTGAAATTAAAAAAAAAAAAAAAAGGTAGATTGATTACACAGGAAGGTTAGGGTAACGAGGTGATGGGGGGTCCGTTTCACAAAGCAGGTTCAACAAACTGATCTACTCTGAGATAGGAAACTCTGAGTTTCCGGTTCCAGAACAGCTGATTTGAATCAGTTTAATCAACTCAGAGTAGTTTCACCTGGAGTTAAGCGTGTGCACCACAACTATAAAAAGCCAGCATCAGTGGAGCCCTGATTCGACGAGTCACCATGGCAACAGGGAAGATGAGGGCTCTTAATCTTAATGCGCTCATACGGCGAGTTTGCACACGTTTTCAAAAAGGAGTGCAACACTGCTGCAGCTGCAAAAGAGAGGGAGACGACATGGGAAAACATTGCTGCTCGGGTCAATGCTAAGCTTAAATGTAGGCTTTGCAATCACAATAATATTACAAGGGAAAACTGCTTGAATGGTAGCTGTAGAAGCGAAAATCAGTGCCTAAATGTGGGCCCGACGGCTCCCAACCTCGTCCTCTACTTCTCTTCAAATCGTCCTCTCTGCGTCAATTTAGTATCTTAGGTTCGTTTGGCTGATACTCAGAGAAAACACTGGAGACCAATGGAATCTGGTGCAATCGAGTTTAATGTGTTCACAGGCTTCAACACATACAACTCATGAGTCAAGCTCCGGAGCAGGACTGAAGACCCTCTGTCTGCGCTCTCCCTTTTATGCTGGTGGAGATTCGAGAGAATCTCTGCCCTTTTCCTTAAGTTCTTCCTACCCAGGCCCAATTCTACTGGTGGCAAGCCTTTTCTTTTTAGCCCTCGTTATCTGAGTCTAAACCTATTGGTAGCAGGTGCCGTTCAAACATGACCTAATCTTCGGAAATTCCCAAACTTTCCCACCATTAGCTTTCGGCCTGGTTTCACTTTATTTTTTAAAAACATATGAAACTTGGGGACTTTCGTTATAAAATCCCCTATGACCTCATGCAATATGACTTCAGTGTGTGTGTGTGTTGGTGTTAGGCAGTACAGATTGTGGTATGTGTGTGCTCTCAATACGTGAATACATGACTGTTGTGCTCTCAATATGTGAATACATAAACTTGTACAAAGGTGTTTTGTCACACATAAATGCACAAAACAGTGTTATGGTGACTTACATGAAACATACATACATACGTGATTATTGCTTAGACCTTACACTACATAGCCTATTAATTTATTTCATTTAGGTGCAATCCCACTTGGCAGCAGTTTAGGATGAAATGTAAAAACATGTAAGACCTCGGCATAATCTCATGGGGGTACCTCATTTTTATCCCCAACATAATGCTGTTTTCACACAAATAAATGTCTTCTCATCTATATCATGTTCTGTTAAATAATTAAGCCTATTTAAACTAACACAGTCTTCTACTCAGCCAACAGAAAGAAGGCAGATGCCCGTAAAACGAGCACACTTTTCTGACCGCCCTGCATACAGTTGCCTTACTCAAGTGCTCAGCATCTCTGACATTGTACAAAAAACTTCCATTTGCAGAGACAGAGCACAACACACAATATCTGCTGAGATGATAGCATGACTACGACTGGTAATGTTGTAAATGTAAGTATGGATTAGGTTGTGTAGCTATGTAGACGATGGACTGTGACGTGAAACGGTACAGCTCAAAAAGATAACTGTGTGGAAATGCTAAAACATCTATGCGTGGTCTGATAACCATCTCCCGATTAATTAATTATTTAATTCTCTGCGCAGTAATGCTGCACCTTCATCGACGGGATCGTTATCAAAAGGACATGCCATGTTAGTGAAAAAAGTCATCACCTACTGTGCCTAATGGACTTCTAATATACTCACTCAGATTTTTTTTTAATGATTTTTTTTAAATGACAGACGGCAGAACTAGGCTACGCCAAAACTCGCCTGCTGACTGAATGAATGAGGAAATCAAATGGAGTGTGTGGCTCTGAAAGAGGGCGGAGACAGAGAGAAACTCGAGGTTCATGGAGGAAAAACCTGGTCCCGACCAGGTTAAGTTCATAGAGTCTGTTACTGCGGGAATTGACCGAGAGCTTAAGTTACCTCTCTCTCTGAAACAGGCTAGAGCAGCGCCGTCATATAGGGGGGAAAGGTGATGACAATTCTAAGGGCCCACAGCCCACTAGGGCCCACACACAGCCCCCAGTAGCCTCTATGACTAAATTATTATGCATAGACTTAAATAATATATATTCATACTAATGAATCCGAACTAAAACAAAGCCACAAAGTCACACAATTTTAATAATAATAATGTCAATAACCCCCTTGGCCCCTTCTTAAAAATGGTTTGGTCCACACCACGGTTTGCTCTTCCTCATGGGAATTAAGTGAGTGCAAGCAAACTCCAGCAGGGAGTGAGGGAGATCAAATAGGCTAGGTGATGGCCCCCAAAAAACACAAATCTGGACACCAGAAAAGACTTGAGAAGGAGGCCAGGAGTAGGAGCAGAGCAGGGCCCAGGACATCAAACAATTTTTCTCTAAGAATGGTGAGAGTAAAACTACCGAGGGCGGCTGAAACGATTAGTCTACTTGTTCATTCTTTTATTGTCTGTAACCTTACCTTTGACGGGGCGCAGGCTGGAGCCTACGTTAGCTGTCTCATCAGGCCGGGCTAAACTCTGGACAAGTCGCCAGTTCATTAAAAAGTCGCCAGTTTATTATAGAGCAACGATTCCTAGTGTAGCTAGCTAACTGAACATTACTAATTTGGAGCCTACTACAGCGGACTGTGTGTTTCACACATATCACTGTCGGACAGTGCTCCACAGTATGCACCCACTCAGAGGTTGCATTGAATTGTATTATGACGCATTCTACTCAGTAATTATGAGCATCATGCGAAGGTCAATTACATTATCATGATGTGTTCAAATGTGGTCTTGTAAAAATGTGTTATTGGTGGGACGTTTGAATAGCCTAAATACAATAGCCTTGAACTGCTGAATTCCATCTATAAACTTCAGCTCCAGAGCATTTTTGGTGAAGTATGTGTTGCCATCCGAATCTTCTGTACATTACCTGTGACTGTTGCAGGTGGAGAAAGGGCATTTAGCAAACTAAAACTAGTTAAAAACTATCTCAGATCCACAACAACCCAAGAGAGGCTAAATAGCCTTGCTAGACTTTCATTTGAAAGTCAGCTAAGCCGACAGTTGGACTTCAAAGACCTCATCAGTGACTTTTCCAACAAAAAGGCCCGGCGTTGGGCTTTCTGATCAGACAGTGAACAAACAAGCCAATTTAAACCTAAATTGAGATTAGATTAGGCTTGTTTTTGTTTTTGATATTTATTTTACAACAACGTATTCATGTGCTGTTTGTTTTACTTGCACATTTAAGTTAAATGCTACATATCTACCTTGGGCTCCACCTTGTGGACTATCTTGAGCCAGGACACTTTGTTTTTTTGCATATCAGTGCTTGATTGTTACAATAAAATACCCACTACCTATTTGTTGAGTGGTTAATTGAAAATGTATTTGCAATCAGAGGTGTAATAACGTGTTACAAATCAGAGAAATGGGAATAAGACAAATAATAATACATAATTTACATAATATTAAGACTTGTTGAGGGGTTAATCGTAAAAAAGAAAACAAATTGGGTGTATTACACCAGGCACCGTCAAGAACACTGAAAAACAGAAAAATGAAGAAAAAAGTGGCAATGAATGGGGTAGAGGGGCCCACACCTATATTCTTTCAGGGGGCCCAGAATTCCCAGCAACTGCCCTGGCTAGAGTTACCCCTCTTTCTCTGGTTTGAGTTACCTCCCTTTTTGAAACAGCAAACTCAGAGTTTCCCTCATTTCAGGGTTAACAGACTCTTGAGTTTTCACTAAACCTGCTTTGTGAAACGGACCCGGGGTGGTTGCCTGGCAACAATAAAAAGGCGCAGCAGGCCTTTTTTTTTAGTTTGCACAGTTTGTATTGAGTTTTTTTGACAGCATATTTGCATGCAGGATTCTTGGCAATTAATGTATTGCTGAAGCAAGTCTTTTTTTTTACTAGAGGTATTGAATTAAAAAAACAACAATAACAAGAACAAGAACAAGAACAACAAGAACAACAACAACAACAACAACAGTGCAGTGTGCCTCTCACTTTGCAACCTGCAAAATGATTTCTGTGTGATTGACTTTAAAGCTGATGAAAGAGGTGCCCTAACTGGCTGCAAGCACCACTGAGCTGAACTTTCATCAAACGCCACAATAGTTGAGAAAAGTCTGATTCATGAAGTTGAACTGAAAATTACCTATACAATGCCTTTTTATTTTGCTACATCAACCCAAACAAGGTGGCAGCTGTGTAGGGAGATCGCCAGGAAGCTGAAATTTCCTGGTAAGGTAAATACTCATTGCTTTTATTAAGCTACTTGCTGTTGGCTATATTCATCATTATTTTCAGTAAATATTGCATTATAAAACTTCAAAGTAACATTACAAATGTAGGAAGATATCAAGTAGGCTACTCACCCGTCTTTCAAGTGGTTATGTCTCCAGTCTGATCTCAAGCACATAGCTGATATTTACATGACCATCATGTAACAGAGATGCATATTTAATGAATTCAGTGTGGACGGAAAGCTCCAGTGTTTGTGTTGTTATGTTACAATGTCACTGGGGTGTCCATGGGGTCTTAAATAGTATTAAAAGTTGAGAAATCAATTAAATGAAAATTAAGGCCCTAAGTATTAAATTCTTGAATGCAAATGTCATAAGCGTGTGTGTGTGTGTGTGTGCGTGTGTCAGTCAGTCAGTCAGAGTTTACATTAGCTGGTATATTTAGGCTTTTAGCCACTATCACATGTAGTTGTCTGGCAGATGAAAATAAAAATGTCCATCAAGAAATATGTCAAATAAATAAATTAATTAATTAATAATAATTACCAACAGTTTTTTGATTTATCCACCAAAGAGTGCATCCCTGCCTCTTCAGAGCATAAGCCATATCCATGGTAGTCATGGTCTTCCTCTTAGCATGCTTGTTGTAGTTAGGTAAAGGCACCATCGCTCACATTCTTCAGGAAGACCTCCAACACATCACTGTTCTCCTGCTAAAACAGACCAGAGATACGCCTCTCTCCACCATGCTGAGCCAGATAATGGATAGTGGGCTTGTTGGTAGCTGTTCCTGAGCTCAGGGGTCATGAGCCCCAGCCCAGCGATTCTGGCAGGAAAGCTAACTAATAATGTATTATGAACTATATAAAGGCTAAATTAGATATGATACAAAATTATCTGATCATAATAAATGATAAAATATGTGACCCATGCTTTCACATATATGTCATCTGTGTCTAAACACAGAGCGAGATGAACAAACACATGCACAGACACAGAAGCAAACAGAGACAGAGCAATATACGTGTGATTGGAATTTAAACTTGCGCGAGTAACACAGTGCAAAGACTTTCATCATGTTTGGTGTGAACACAATATTAGGCATATTGTTCTATGTGTCGGAAGGCTAATGTTGTGTTCACACCAAATGCGATGCAACTCTTCATGTCTTGTCACTCACACGAATTTAAATGCTGATATGTTTTGTGTTTTTTTCATATGCGTGAATAACTTGTGTCATACATGTGTGAAATCACTGAATCAATGAATGAACTTCTGCCAATACGTCTCAGGCATCATACGTCCCCGAAGGATCTTGATGCATCTTGGCTATTGTGGCAAAAATAGGCCACTGAAGTTCAGATTTTTCAGTTCTCATGAATAAGCGTATGACGCGAGTTACTCGCTTAAATTATGTATTTTGCACAATTCACAACATGTCCAACATGTCCTTTGCGCCAAATGTGCCACCCAGCAGAAAATCGTGTCTATTTGTGTCTTTACATTGATTTTACATGTAATTCACTTGCGCAATTTGCTTTATTCGTGCCTGGTGTGAACACATTATTCACATTATTTATTCAATTCTTTCACTCTCTTGCATTCCTCCTACACACCTATCTGAGTTATGCTGCATTAATGAGGAGTTATCACAAACTTAGATTGTTCAGTCTTGCTGTCTTACAATTTGTGTAATATATAGAAGTGTGTCGCTGATGTTACCAGCCAGAACTTGAAGGTGCAATGAGGTCTTAAAATGAAAAGGGTCTTGAAAAAGGTTCGAAAAAGTATTCAATTTAAATTTCTGCAGAATATACCCTGGTCATAGTCAGACACTAGTTTTCTGTTTGGACACAGAGGCATTATGTTCCACTTGGGAGCGGCTGCTGAGTCAAGTAGGTCACCTGGTAAAATCCAACATACCAGTGAGGTCTGGTGTTTGGCTTAATATCAAACTGTTTTAAAAAATTTTCCCACCAACCCAACCCTAATCACAAGTCAGATCCTCCTCTGGCCACTGTCCATGAAACCAACTCTTTTTGGGGACTCAGAATTAACTCTGACACTGTGATCCATTTGCAGCCGAAAAAATAAATAAATAAGTTAAATAAAGAAAAGGTTTATACTGTAATAAAGTCGAGCTTTGGTAACAATGCAGAAAAAAAAGCATCCTATCACAAATTGTAAATATTCTGCATGAAAATATCAAACGCTGTCCCAGTTTCTAATGTCTCTCTTGTAGTCTCACATTAAAACACAGGATAACATAGAGAGAGCAATAATATCAAAAATGGTTTATTCATTTAATATTTAAAAAACTGAAAAGCATATTCACAAAATTGTTCCAGTTTACACTGACTGATGATACTAGTTTTAGGGATATCGCACTGCTGCAAAGGAGATTCCATGTTGACTCTTAGATTTGGGAGAAACAACGTGGATTCTTTTCAGCCCTTTAGCCTTTCAAGATGATGGAGGGTTCATTGCAGTTTTTACTATGCAGTCTGTGCATGTTTTGCGGAGAGGATTTATGAGTATGTCCCTCACTGTATCTTGGTGATAGAAAATGTTGATATTTTCAGCAGAAAGTCAAGCACATTCCTTGCGGGTTTGGTGATCTGCCAGGGTTGTGCCTTACAGATGTATCTTACTGCTGCATTGTTGTGTTGGTTGTCTCTTCGGCTGTGACATGCACTGGCATATCTTACTGCTTCTATGGCACTGACACTATTTTCTCCAGGTAGATGTTGCATTTTGGTCTGGTCAGCAAGTGAATCAAACTCTTCGAGTTTGCATTTCATTTTTATAAAGAACGTTGTTCTAATGTCTTCAAATGTTGCTCTTTCTGGACCTGTCTCTTTGGACAGAGCTGATGCAGCCTGTCTTCTCTAGGCAGCCAGCTCAGTTCTGAGTAGTTAGATAGTTTGCCATTGTGTACTGTCTGTTTAGGGCCAAATAGCACTGAAGTTCGGTTTTTGTAGTAGATGTCTCATCGTTTATAGTTTTCTTTCTCTTTAGCTACAATTTGGCTGGGCTGGATTGTGTGAAAGTTGTCCAGAGGCCTTGCGCTGTTAGAGGAGGTAAGCCTCAGGACCAATTGGCTGAGGGGACTCCTCTTTATGTTCTCCTCTTGGCAATGGAGAGCTTTGTGATGGTAGGAGTTGGGGTCATTTGTTTTTAGGTGTTTGTAGAATTGATCTTTTTTATATCCTAATTAAAAGTACATATCGGCAGAGTTTAGCTCAGCATCGTTAGGGGTGTTCCTGTGGACTCTGAGTATACTCTTGCAAATGTCAGTGGGTAGAGCTTCAGTTGGGTGTTTGTCCCATTTTTCAAAGTCTTGATTTACAAGAAGAGCCCACACTACACTACCATACAGTAATGTTGGTTCGATTATAGAATTGGATATATATTTTTTTTTTTAAGATATTTTTTGGGGCATTTTTTGCCTTTAATGGACAGCACAGTTAAGTGTGAAAGGGGAAGAGAGAGAGGAGATGACATGCAGCAAAGGGCCACAGGCTGGACTCGAACCCGGGCCGCTGCGGCAACAGCCTTGTACACGGGGCGCCTGCTCTACCACTAAGCCACCGACGCCCCAAGATTGGAATATTTTGAGCCAGATTCGAACAGGTATATCTGTTTGGAGATTTTTTTATAGCAAAGAAAGCTCTCCTTCCTTTGTCTCTTAGATCATTAACGGCAAGATTGAAATTTCCTGTTGAGGTAATTTTTAGTCCCAAATATATGTATGTGTGTATGTTTTATGTCACTGGAGCACAGCAGGAACCTGTTTGGGTTTCCCTGATACCTAGGTCATTTCCTGGAAGACCATAATTCTAGTCTGTCTTTATCAGCTTTTATGCTCTTTGTTTCTGTGGTGGCAGGCATATGGAAATGTGGAAGTACAATGCATAGTTCGAGCAATGGCTCAAGATCCAGCGAAAATTTGATGAGCATGGATGTCTAGGTGCTGGTCAGTGGGACGTTTACCATAGTTAATTCACACATACTAACCACATTGTTATGTTACAATCAATCAATTTTATTTATAAAGCCCAGTATCAATTAATAATAACAACAATTTGCCTCACAGGGCTTTACAGCATAAGACATCCCTCTCCTTTGGACCCTCACAGCAGTTAAGGAAAAACTCCCATGAAACCCCCTTTAACGGGGAAACGGGGCTATTGTGGTACAATATCTTGTTGGTATATATTAAATGAGCCATATGTAAAAAATCTAAAGCAAATAGTCGTAAAAGGCAAGCCTGAGCCAGCCCTAACTATAAGCTTTATCAAAAAGGAAAGTCTTAAGTCTAGTCTTAAATGTGGAGACGGTGTCTGCCTCCAGACCGTAACAGGAAGATGATTCCACAGGAGAGGAGCCTGATAGCTGAAGGCTCTGGCTCCTGATCTACTTTTGGAGACTTTAGGGACCACGAGTAACCCTGAGTTCTCAGAGCGCAGAGTTCTGGTGGGATAATGGCACTATGAGCTCTCTAAGATATGACGGAGCTTGACCATTTAGACCTTTGTAAGTTAGGAGTAGGATATTTAAATTCAAGTCTGGATTTTACAGGGAGCCAGTGTAGCGATGCTAAAACAGGAGTGATCTTGTTTCTTAGTTCCTGTCAGTACATGTGCTGCTGCATTCTGAATTAGCTGGAGAGTTTTTGAAGACTTATTAGAGCTACCTGATAAAGGGAATTACAGTAATCCAGCCTAGAGGTAACAAAAGCTTGGACCAATTTTTCTGCATCTTTTTTGGACAGGATAGGCCTAATTTTCGCAACACAGATGAAAAAAACACAGTCCATGAGGTTTGTTTGGGGAGTTAAATGAGCAATAAGCGCAATTTATCATTTCTAGATTGAAGGAATTAAAAAATTGCTATGTGAAGAACTAGAGGTGTAATTTCATCTGGAGTATAGCATGACCTCACACACCCTCTCTCTGTGTTGATCTCCAGCCCTTGTTTACAAGCCGGTCCGGCTGCGCGTTCATGTACATTCATGTGATTCCCCCCCACCCTCAAAGCCCTTGGCCCTCCCCCTATAAAAGGCTACAGCCTGAGCAATGGCAGCGCATATTTTCAAAGCGAAATGGCGGAAAGTGGAATGAAACTTTCACCTGAAGATGACCAGGATCCGACATTACCTTTTAAGAAACAATGGTTGTTGGCGAAGAAGTCGGCTAAAGAAAGGGACAGAACTCGGATTAACATTGGCCTAGCATTTCCAAGGTGGAGAGCACTGCGAGAGCTGAAGGGCTACAATTTGACTCAGAGCTAGCTCTTCTTCTCCAGGACAGGTACAACATGAAGTCAAATGTCTGTTTTAATTAGTGTTACAGTAACGTTAGGCACATGTCGCTATGTCAGTTCAATTAAATTCAATGTTATAATCGTAGCATGGGTTAATGTCCGGAGCTTGAGTTTTTTGCAGCTCTGTCCCAGCAATGGGTCAGGCGTTACGGTTGTGTTAGGTGAGTAGCCCGGCAGCCCAGCTAACATTTGCAATTAGCATTGTAAAATGGAGCCTGGCGGGCTGTGTTTAGCTATTCCCCCCGCCTACTTCAATGATGATGGCACCTGTAGTAATATATTTGCTGAGATGGAGGCGAGGCTCAGCGACTAGAAGAGCTGGTAGAAGCGCTCCATAGCTGTAAGTTACTCAAGTAGTCGTAGTAGCTCTAGTGCTAACTCCAGGAGCTAATGCTAACAGGAAATAAAAATAGCTAAACACAGCAGAGACTGAGAGTGAGTGAAAGACTTCGCTAACTGCTAAACTAAGCCAAACTTGTTGGCTGTTTAGGTTTTATTTCCTCGCCCCTGCGGCAAGTGAATCTGCCTGTAGTGAAACCGAGGCTAACCGGTGCTTCCTCCTCAGGCTCCACTTCATTTAGCTGCCAGACCAGCCAGTTAGCCTCCGCTAACTTCCCAGCGTTAGATTGGACGTTAGCCCGGCTCTCTGTTTGGATCCAACCGAAGCACAGAGCCCTGGTTTGTTATTCAGGTTAATGTGGGAAGAAGCAGCGGCTTTATCGGTCAGCTGAGTGAAGTGGAGCCTGCGGAAGAAACACAGGGACCGTCTGGATGTAATAGTCCGTGGAGATGCTGCGGTGCTCAGCTGCACAGACGAGGCGAGTGGGGTGGGGGGTGGAGAGCAAAGGTAGGGACAGAGGTAAGCTTTTTCCTTGCCTCGGTCTCAGTGCTCGGCCATGTCTCTTTAGTGATAGGTAGTGTGTGTGTGTGTGTGTGTGTGTGTTCGTGCGTGCGTATGTGTATATTTATGTATCTCTATGTGGGGTGGGAGGGCTGGGTTTTCTTTTTTCTTTTTGTTTCTGTTTTGGATCTTTGTTGTTTTTAACCTCTGTAAGGCACTTTGTGTTACTGTAGTATGAAAAGTGCCACATAAATAAAGTTGATTTAGAGGGAGGAGTGGCTCATGACACACTTTGTTTTGGTCTACAGGCAGTGCACAACAGCAAACCTAGCGGTTAAACAATTTCGCTTTTTGCCCCTTTAAATGACAAATCTTGGTCAAATATTATTCCAAGCAATGCCATCCAGAGAAACTATATTATCAGACAAAGAATTTCTGAGGTGTTTGGGGCCAAGAACAAACTTCAGTTTTGTCTGAATTTAACATAAGGAAACTGGAGCTCATCCAGTTTTTTATGTCTTTAAGGCATTTTTAAAGTTTAGTTAATTGATCTGTTTCCTCTGGCTTTATCGATAAATACAAAGCTGGTTAAAAGTCAAAGTGTCCCTTTAATGCTGATAGTGTTTGTGAATATCACAGACAGAATCTTGGCTCAACCGAGGGGTAGAGAGTGCCTGGTATACTGACCTCTTGATTCCATCTCTGCCTGTTGTTGATCTCTTCCCTCCAGTCCCTTCTGGCTTTATTGACCTGTAATTCCAGTGTGCACTGGGATGGTTTGCAGCAAAGAGGCAAGTGGCACGAAGGGGGTCAGCACCTTGTGGGGGCAAAAACTCAAGGTCCAGAGCCGTGCCAGAAGGCTCGCAACCTTGCTCTTTTCCTCTCGAACGGACTTTCCTTGTCTTCCATTAGATATCAAAAACTCAAATACTCAGAGGTCAAAAAAATCACAGGACACGTAGAATCAGATGCAACTGAGTTAATGTGCTTCATCAGGCATTAAAACACACAAACTCCTTGAGGCACGTTCCGGAACGCGACTGACGTCTAGTCTTTGCGCTCTGTCTTTTAAGCTGGAGGGATAGCAGGCATCAACAACAGGTGTTAGGCCTTGACATTAATGTTGTAATCGTTTAGTGGAACTCCTTGCTTCCATTGTCATTGTGCCCTTTCAAAAACATGCGGGTGTGTAATCATTTAATAGACTCTTTGCTTCCATTTTGTCACAATGTCCTTCAAAACATGCAAATGTGTACTCATTCAAGGGAACTCCTTGCATCTATTTGTCACAATGTTTTGGTTTCGGGCACACCTGTTTTTAAAATTATGTGAGACCCAAGGACTTTGTATGTGTCCCTGGTACAGCTTTAACCTTCGATGCGTGTGTGTGTGCGCGTGTGTGTGTGTGTGTGTGTGTGTGTGTTTACCAGTCAGTACATCTGTGTGTGTGTTCTCAGTAATACATTTGTGTGCTCTCAGTACTCAGGCTTGAGTGAAGTGTTTCTATCATGCATGAAGACATATCACATTTCTATATGAGCTGAGTCTTCAGTCTTAATCAACTTAAGCAAGATAAAGCATTTACCTGATTAATGAACACATTTATCAATGAACATAGTTACTTGATTAATTAACATTCTTCTGATTGGTAATTAAATCTTACACTACAACCTCCAAGTCTGAGGAAATCTTCCTGAAACAATTGTTTTCTCAGATATTTCCAGTCAGGGTTGAGAGTTTGATATCTGCCCTCTATAGGTCAGATTAATCACAATATCATTAACTAATAAATGATAATGTGTTATTATAGTATACATGTCAGCTTTGCTGCTTTTTACAAGCTCTTACTCTCACTGTCTCCTCTTCTAGTTCGTCCCCAGGCCTCCATCTCTATCGACATGTTGTCCAACAGCAGCATCCTGGAGCTGGCTGACCAACCAGATGGCTGGGGGTCTGGGGATCAAATAGTGGTGGCCAGTACCGACTATTCCATGCACCAGAAGAGTTCACCCTGTTGCCCTGCCCTACCTGCACATCGAACCAGGTCAAAGTCCAAGGTAAGAGAACCGTTTAAAGCAGGCACAGAGTGACGTTTGATAATGACCTTTATTATACAAAGAGCAAACAGGAACTTGAGCTGACGAAGATATTCAGGGAACAGTTTGTTCTTCAGGCTCAGAGCCCACACACACTCTGGGTTCAGGGGCCAGGGAACGAACAGGGCCAAAGCGGGACCGAGAATGAGGACGAGAGTCTTCAGACCCAAACAGTTCAGTCTGGTGGCAGGCAGAGGTGACAGAGAGGGGCTTACTGATGGTGTGGTCCCAGAACGTGCAGGGGCCTGAATCAAAAGAGTAGTCCAGCGAAGCAGCAGAGCTGACAAGGGACGAGCAGCAGGAAGGTCAGAACCAAGTGGAGAAGTCGGGACCAGGTGAGCAGACGAGACAGGCAGACAAGCCAACGAGGGACAAGGAGGAGGTAAGAAGAGGCCAGGCAATGGATTGAGGAGCCTACAGATGGGTGAAACGAGACACACAAACAAGGTAGTGTGTGGCATCTCCTGGTCAGTCTCTGAGCTGCAGCAGGCAACTGGCGAGCAGGTGGAAACACTCTCGCTGTAGCGTTGTTGCAGGGAAACACCACACAGCCACAGGCAGACGGAAACCAGAGACACTGAGGCGGAACTTGGGGTTGGGACAGAGGGCCAGTGAGTTTACTGGGAAACAGACAATGCAGGCAAGTCAAAGGCAGGGTCAGCAAGCGGAGATCAGGCAGGTTTGGAGTGCTGGGAAGTCTCGCATGTGGGCAAAGAACAATCTGGCAAAGAGTGTGTGTGCTGGAGAGGCTTATATACTGGGCTGATTGGCTGATGAGCTGCAGCTGTGGAGGCAGGTAAGTGGAGTGGGGTGATCAGGTGGGAGTGGCTGGCAGGTAGAGTGAAGCAGAGGTGGGAGAGTTGAAAAACACTGGGAGAGCAGGGGAGCAAAAAGCAGGCTGTGACATGCTTTTTCATGTTTAGTTTAGTTTATTAGGATCCTTATTAGCTGCAGCAATGCCACAGCTATTCTTCCTGGGGTCGGATACATATACATAAAATTATACAGTACATTACGTGACAATACATTGCCAGAGTTGGGTATTTGATTACTTTTTGCAGTAACGAGTAACCTAACGCGTTGGTTTGCTGTTTGAGTAATCAAATACTTGAGTACATTTTCTACAAGCCATCAGTTACTTCCATTACTTTTAGAATGCTGGTCCTTCAGCTCTGAAACAGCAACGACTGTCTTTTATTTCTAATAACGGAGATAGCATTAAACCTGAGTCCGAAAGAAGCCACGGAGCTTGTGGCTCGCTAGGTGGTAGAAGAAATGCTGCCGTTCTCTATGGTGGAGTCTAAAATAAGGTGGAGGAGGACTCGCCGACAGACAGGTCAGACTCAGGACTTGCATTATGCCTGGTACACACTACATGAATTTTCTACATGTTCTGAGAGTCACTATGTCACATTACACGATTGTGGAGTCATAAAATCGTGCCGTGACTTGGCCGACATGACACACTACACGATGGTACTCACCAATTATCCCCGGTCGTCTTTCTTGTCATCGGGTTATTCTTGTCCTGTCTTTATTACTTTCAGTCGCTGTGTCTGTGCCAGCTGAAATGTTGACAGGAGCTTTATTTTAAGTATCGTAGGCAATCATTCAAGCTACTGTATCCACCACAACCAAGTTCTTATAAGAGGCTTTTACAGTTTTCTTGATTGCTTTGCAGCAGTCAACTCAAACTCCACATTTTCAAAACAGTTAACACACAGGCCAAAACAGTGGCACTCATGGCCAGAATGACATATTTTGTTTGCAAAAGGCTCTAACCGTGCCAAGACATTTAAAATATGCAACAAAAGCAAATTTTGCCTTCAAACACCACAACTTGCAAACAAGTGTATGAGCTCTTCCAATCAACCATTACACAGTGGACAACAAAATACAAAATATAGTACTCAGTGCAAATCAGTGCACCATTGCTTGTCATTGTAGGCTATTACTGTACGTAGATTTCATGCCAGTGCCATTTGTTGTCAAATTTGCCTTCTTGCAAAGCATGGGATCCAGAATCAGAAATGCTTTGATGCAAATTTTATTGATTCCACTGATTCTTTTTTTCAAACTGTGGCTGAAAATTGAAATACTGTAAATATTACACAAAATACATGTAAACCAAAATAAAATCTGTTAGAGTATAGGAAATTAAGAAAATAAAAATAAACTCTATTACAGTAAAGTATAAAAATCTATTACTGTAGAATATGCTTCAGTGATTTCATACTGATGTAGGTAGTTTCTAATAGTTAGGAACAGATGGTTTCTGTTTGGTTACTTGGTTACTATAGCTAAAACAATGGAGTTTGGACTGCTTGAACAACAGCTTAACAGCTTGTTAACTGTTCTGCAAAATGGTGGGGAAATGTTTCAATCCAATGAGAAAGGGTTAACACATTTGCAAGAGGTGTCTTGTGAAAACCGAGTGGATCCCAGTTTCTTTAAGCAGGTCAAAGCAATCAAGAAAAACTGTAATTTGAAGGAAAATCAGGAAGTGTTGAGTTTGAAGTGATGACACAATGTGTTAACTTTGTAAAGACAATGGGAGTGGATGAAAAGTAAAAATATAAAGATGAAGTGGGATTAATAAATCACGGACCGTCTATAATGTAGTCTGTTTCAAATGAAGCTGGGAGCCTCTGCAGTTGTGGTGAGTAAAAGCCCCACCGCTATTTGTTAATGTTATTACCTTATGTCCGTCTCGAAATAACATTGTTTGCTAGCTTGATGCTAATGACAGTAAGTTAATATTAACTCAGCGGGTTGACAAAGTGCCTCTGCTGTTTCACACCATCATTTCCCCCTTTTACTCTGTGTGGTAACATCCCTAGAGGAAATCTTAAAAACGCTGGGTTGTTGTCATACAGTTGTCTACAGCAGCAGATTGTTCTGTTTCTACTGGTCAAAGTGACGGCTGTGATGGGTGAATTGGATCTCAGTGAAGGGCAAGTGGTCCATAACTTTAATTTTGGAGACAAAAAAATGTAGGCTTAGCGCCCTGTGGTCCATTGACCAATAGGAAATGTAGAATACTCAAAAGTAGGCTACTTTAAAAGTACTTGAGTTACTTTACTCAGGGAATAATGCAGTAAAGTAACTGGTTACTTTTTAAAAAGTAACGCAGTGAAGTACTTTGATTACTTTTAAAGTAACCCTTACCCAACTCTGTACATAACACTGCAATACAATAAAGCATAACAAGCAAACGAAACAAATTCTTCATGTAAGTAACACCACAATGTAAAGTCAGAGTTCTCCGCACAAAAACACAAAAGGCATTTAGACCAAATGCTCAAACAACAGAAGACAACCCAAATCAAGTTCCAAAATGGGAACAAAAAGATAACATTGGGCGACAGTAATGTAGAAACAAGTCAATCAGTGTGTTTGTGTGAACTTTTATACTTGTATTTTACAAATATATTAACAAATATTATGACAACCAGGGTAATTTTGCAAAATATAATACAGTGTCCTTGCTACTATAAACTCAACCAGCAACACTTGTATATAACACATATATCTCTAAGACCAACTCATTCCTGTGCTTTCCATCTACCCTATTCAAAAAATGCTAATTAAAATAATTTAAATAGACTCTTCCTGTTCTCCTGTTTGATGTGTTTAGGAAGTAAATTTGATTCTTGCATAGCTCTGCACATGACTGTTCTTTTGTTTGCGTTAGTCTTTGCCCTTGGTAGTGTGAAATTACCTGGTCACTTCCCTGGTGATGTAATTATGTTTATCTATACTGAAGGATAGCTTCTGATACAAAATAGGTGGATTCTTTGTAACAGAGAAATTTCTAATAAATGCAAGGGATGAATAGAGTAAACTGACTTTTACAAACAGCCAGTTAAGACTCTTATGCATAGTAACAACATTTGATTTGTAATTGCACCGGAGTACTATGCATGCTGCTCTGCTCTGGGCCGTCTGCAATTTCTTAATCATTTTCCTTGTAGCACTGGACCAGACTGTTGGGCAATAATCAAGATTTGACCATATTAAGGCCTGAGTCACTTGTTTAGTTGCTTTCTGTGATGTTGCACATCTTCTAATAACAGAAATACTACTTCCCAGTTCAGCAAAAATCTTATTTTTATGTTTAGTCCAGGATAATTTATTATCTGTGATGATGCCAAGAAGTTTGGTCTCCTGCACTTGATTTATATACACATTATTAATTCTAAGGTTTCACTCTGGATTTCTTCTGAATGACTGATTTGACCCAATTACAATACAGTTAGTCTTAGATACATTCAAAACCAATTTGTTTCTTTTTACCCGTATGAGCACAGATTCTAGTTGTTCATTTAAACCCATATTTAACTCATTGGTTGTAAATGCAGATGTGTATATAGTAGAATTGTCCACATACATAGCCATATTAGCCTTATTTAAGACAAGTAATAAATCATTAGTGAACAAAGTATACAACAACGGTCCAAGACAGCTCCCCTGGGGTACCCCGCATTTCACAGCTCTGACATCAGAATAACTGCCATTATATAAAACGGTCTGTGTCCTCTCAGACTAACCAGATGTTTAACTAATAGCATTAAGTAGCATCTAGTCCAGAGTGCTTTTTAATTAAGATGTTTGAGAGCTGGCTGCTTACCCTAGAGAGATTCTTTAACAGTAACTGTTGTTGTGGGGAAGAGTCTAACTTTCTTTCTCCACTCATATTCTTCTTGCCCACTGAAATGACCACTGGCTTTATGGTCCATTTGGCTCTGTGTACCCCAGAACTATGTCGTTCTCCAGTGCGTAACCAGTGTGTAAGATATGGACAGCATTTTATTTCAAAACACTCAAAAAAATGAACTAACATTATAAACAGAATGTGAAGAAGCAACAGTTTTGACATTATGTCAGAGATTAAATTAGCATACTAACAAGCTAGCCCAAGACTTCCTGTCTTATAATACCACTGATACCTTGAGAGGGTTAAGTGAGTCACTGTAGTGTGCTGTCTGCCCTCAGTTTGACATGAGAGGACAAAGAAATAAAGTCCAGTATTTGTTTTGTGATACCTGCAATCTCTGCTGACATTAAGTTCAGCTATTTTTTCATGTCCCCGGCTTCCTCTTCTGTAATTTTAAAAGTCATCTTTGGTCCCAGCTTGCTTGCTCAGTGCAATGTATATGTGGCCAACCAAACAGTGTGTTTAGAGAGTCCAAACAAAGTTCACAGCTGCATCACTGATGGGGCCAAGCTAGTCAGCAGGCTCACCAGCAACCCAATCTCACAGAAAAACGTGAAATGACCACAACCTCTTAACACCACATTCCGTGGTAGCAGCACGTAATGGGTTAAAATTAACAATGCCAATGTAAAGTCAATTAGGATCCTTTGTCATGGTGGACACACAAATTCCCTGGTTCAACAACATCAGGTCAGTGTAGTTTTCCTCAATGATATCTTAACATTTCTGCACATTGTTGCTCTTGTCACCGTCATATATTTCAAACATGTCACTTCTTTGTCCATAGCGCAGACCATATTTCCTTTGTACAGTCAATATTTCATTTCACCTATCAACTATCATGTGAGTGTAGTCAACAACTGGGGGTGCTGTCAGATATGGGTAAAATATGGATAAAATTAATTTTCCCCTATATTTAAAATCTGATCCCACAAGTGTGTTTCCCATCCCCTTTAGTCCACAGTGTACTCTCAATTCAGTATTTATGTATTTATATATCAGCAACACAGTTGTAGTTCTTCTGATTTGCAAAGTAGGGTTCTAAATAAAAAAGATACAGAAAAAAATATATCTACGGAATATATCAAATATCTAGTAAAGCCAAACTACTAATTACACTACACCTAGATGAACTATGTTAAGAAAAAGTAAGGATTTTATTTAAATTCAGATATTTTAGCTACTACTCTAGAAATGGCGTTTTTGGGATGGTAGTTCTTCCAGTTGTTGAGTTGTCAAATATGGTTGTAAAGAGTAAATCTACTGAATATATAAAAATTTTCTAGTACAGCCAAACTATCATGTTAATATTATTATTATTATTATTAGTGAGGGGAAATTATAAAAGAGGAATATATTTGCCATTTTAATAACATAAAGGGAGCAATTTATCCTCTAATAACTATAATCTAACTACCTCATTACATCAAAACAGTTATGTCACACACAATTCAATGTTTTTAGAATACAAACAATAATTACTAATGCACTATAATAAATTCAGCCAAATGACGATTAAAAATAGCGATAAAATGCAGTTTTCTAAACTAGAAAAAAACATTAACCACAGCCCATTGCATGACGTTGTTGAACCAGGGAATTTGTGTCCACCACGACAAAGGATCATAATTGACTTTACATTGGCAGTGTATCCGTGGTACCGGTATGTAATTTTAACCCATTATGTTCCGACAACACGGAATGCGGTGTTAAGAGGTCGTGGTCATTTCAAGTATTTCTGTGAGATTTGGTTGCTCACCAGCCATGTTTTGTCTTTGTGCTGACGATCCCGATGAGACCAAGTATATATCCCAGTTCTGACAATCTAAGGTCTGAAATCCACACTGGTGGGGTTAGGTCAGCCACTTGAGGCCTGTAAACAGCCAAGCTAAGCTAGCTAGCCTAAGCTAACATGCAGGTTTACCATTTGTCACTTGTTCAAGTCTGTAATCTAAGTCTCAGCTCTGGCATTGGTCAAAGCCAAAACATTTCCAGAGCCAAATAATCAAACCTGAAATCCCAAATCTGTCGTTTTTAGTGAAGGACTTTTAAAAGGCCAAGAGTTACAAGACACACAGACAATACAACTAATGTTAACAGAAACCATACCAGAAACATTTCAAATGGCATTGATATATGGTTTTGATATAGCTGTTTTATTGCTCCTACAGTTTTGCTTAAACTGAGCTGAGAAAGTTATGACCTAAACTATAGGCTGATGCCAAATGTAAAGATTATAAAGTAGCAGTGTTGTTTGACTGGTATATTCTTACCCTGCTATTGCCCATCGGACATTGATATGTGGGACCCATATGAGTAGAAAATGAGCTGAAAAATGGGCTCTTTATGAGATTGTCCAAGGGTTCCATAATGGTAACATGCCAGTTGCCCACATGGGTGGTTTTATTCAAGTCAGCCCAAGATAAGATGCCCATTTTGGGCCCATACCCACTTGTTACCCAGGTGGCTGTAGCATAACCCATGTGGGGCTTACATGGTATACCCATCAAAGTAGGCAACTGGCATGGGGCCAGTATAGAACCCATAGACAATCCCATATAGGATCCAATTTTAAGCTCATTTACTAACCACATGGGGCCCACATACAAATGTTGCCTGGGTAGTAAGTGCTTGGCTTGGAGATGGAATGCTGCCCTCTGTTAGTTTGAAGCTTGTAACCAGGCAACTTTCACATCATTTCTGTGCCATGAGATACTCAAGTCTGTGGCTGTGGCTTCAAATTCATGTTATTAGCTAACGTTAGCTAGAGCCTTGAATCACAGTGTGTCCTCTGCCTCACTCTATACCGCTACATAACACCTCAGCGAGCGTTCTTTCTTTTGCTGCTGTTAACAGGTTAGACTTGGCACTGGTGCTGGTCACCAGCTTGCTGTGACACCCAGCACTGGGAGGTGGGGGGTTGTGCCAGCTAATTTCAAGTCACCTCAGGCGCTTACTGAAGTCTTCTGTCTCCTCCTGGCGATGCAGTCCACCTTGGTGGGGAGCAAGGCAGTGAGGGGCTGAGTGAATGCAATGCCTGCAGATTTCACTCTGATGACTGATGAGCTGATACAGCTGATAAATCTGCAAAGACTGGACAGTGATGGGGAGGTAGAGGGTGCGTACAATTGCAGCATGAAAGAGCTACGGGCAGTAAGGACAGTCATATTTAAAAAGACAGCACCAAAATGATAGACTGATAATGAAGGTGTGTGGCTGTGCTGTTGATTAAATGTGATCAGCTGATAGAATTATGAGAGGGCATGCTTGCAAGGAGTGATTGGCAGATGGTGTGAACAAAATAGATTACTGGCCTAAACATGTAGACGTATACTCTTCCAGACTGAACTTTGGCTAAAGCTTAATTAGTTGCAGTTCTGTTGATGTATAATGCAAGTGCAAGAGTGTTTTTGGGAGAGGAGGCGTGAGGAAGGATGCCACAGTGCTCCATACCCTGTGGTAGAGCATAGACAGCATAGAATGACTGACCTAGTAAAATCAATGAACACTAGTGATGCACACTGTCTGTTGAGGACAGACGTGTTGACGCACTGCGGTAAGCATGTTGTGTCATTTCCGGTGTTTCTGTGATAGCATCTCTGTGCTGCTCTAGCAAACTCCCACCAGCTTGCTCTCTGTATTTCCTCACTTAAGTTGCTTAACGTCTACTTCTTGTCTTAACCCACAGTAGTTCTGTTTAAGCACTTATAGCTCTCCTCTTTTTAACGACTTTCTTGCTAATCCTAGCTGTTGTTTGCACGTAATTAGCCTTGTTAGCTACATTAGCTTAACACTTAGCGATGGCTTCTCCTTCTCCTGCTCTTTCTTGCTCGGTGTGCCAGATGTTCTGTTATGCCTCCGCCTCCTTTAGCAACAGTGGTAAATGTAACATGTATAGTTTATTTGCTGCGTTGGAGGCGAGGCTGAGTGAATTGGAATACTCCACACCATGGATAATCACTCGGTAGCTGCGGTTATTCACCAGCCCCCTGTAGTCAGCGAGGAGCCACATAGCATAGCCTCTGCTAGCGGTCCCCTGGTAACTCCGTGCAGTCAAGAGGCTGGGTAACTGTCCGGGAGAAGCTTAATACCAAGCCGAAGCCCACAGTTCACCACCAGCCTGTTCACGTTTCCAACCGTTTTTCCCCACTCAGCAACACACCCGCTGAGGAGAAAACTCTGATCATTGGCAGCTCTATTTTGAGAAACGTGAAGTTAGCAACACCAGTGGCCATATGGCTAAGGCTAAACATAGATTTAATAAGATTGTTATTCACGTCGGCGCCACTGACATCCAGTTACGCCAATTGGAGGTCACTAAAATTAATGTTACCTCGGTGTGTGAATATGCTAAAACCATGTCATAGTTTTCTCTGGACCCCTCCCAAATCTGACCACTGATGAGATGTTTAGCTGCACGTCATAATTTAATCATTGGCTGTGCAGGTGGTGTCCAGCAAAGAATGTGGGTTCATTGGTAAACTTTCTGGGGAAAACCGGGTCTGATTAGAAGCAACGGCATTCATCCACTTTGGAAGGAGCTGCTCTCATATCTAGAAACCTGACCAAGTTTGTTAGTAATTCAAAACCCTGACAACCCAGAGTTGAGACCAGGAATCAGAGTCGCAGTCCTACCCGCTTCTCTGAGCTTCTAGTGCAGTTACCCACCCATAGTTTTATACAACTGGTGTCTGTCCCCTAACCACCTAAACTATCGAAATCTAAAATTAAACAAAGAGGAGTTGTGCATAACAACCTCATAAAAATTAAAACAAAACAGGAAAATTAAATGTGGACTGTTAAATATCAGGGGCCTATTGCACAAAACTAGGATAAGGGATTAAGCTGGGATATGTTGGTTATCCTGGCTCAACTTATCCGTGATCCGGTTGCACAAAAGCGGGATAGTGGAAAGCGGGATGTGTTATGACATAAGTTGCCATGGAGATTTATTCTGTGGAGCTAGCCTGCTCCAGACCAGGCTAAATTCACGGATCTATTTAATCTCATCCCTTATCTCAGTCAGCAGTCACCACAAACGGAAACTAATAGTTATTCCACTGCCCACTGCACATTGTTATCACATTCAACCAGACCCACTGTCATTATTTAAACATTTATGATCATTAATTGCAATCATTTTAGATAAATGATGATTTTAGATTATTTTGCAATCATTAGATAATTTACAGTTTCCCATATACTATATAAAAAATACACATCCCATATAAATATAAATACACATCAAAGAGTAACATGATGTTCCTTTATTGAATAAGGATAAATCAAAGCAAGTAAACCATCAAGTCCTTTCAAAACTGAAGTCACAAAGTGACTCTACAAGACAGAAAGCACGGAATCAAAGTATATTATACAACACAAGAATAAATACACATTCAAAGGTCTGTATATGATACACCCCGCATGTCTGCACACTGAAATAAATGCAGGACAAATCCATACACAACAAATGAACAGACAAATGAATGGATGCAGTAGCCTCCCTGCAAGCTTGTATACACACAGTATACAGCACAAACAACATAAGAGGCCAAATCAATTTAAACTGAATAAAAAACACAAATTCCTCTGCCAATGCAAGGCATATTTAACTTAAATTTAAAGCATGCATGTTAACTAAAATAATTTAACACATACTGGTCCCTGACCAGCCGACCACTGTCGTCATCAGGGAAGATGGCAGGATTGTCCCAGTCCATGTGTGATGGCACTCTGGGGGCCCTCTCCTTCCTCAGGCAGGCCACATTGTGGAGGACCACACAGGCTACAGTGATGTCACATGCCCTCAAAGGGCTGACCCTTAAGTGGTGAAGACAGTGAAAGCGTGCCTTCAGGAGGGCCAAAGGTCATTTCGATCCTGGCCCTTGTCCTGGCATGGGCATGATTATAGGCCTGCTGTGCTTCCTGAGGGTCTGTGTATAGTGTGAGGAGAAAAGGCCCCCAGCAACACACCAGAGAATTCACCTGTCAATACAAAATCTCATCATCATAACCTCATATATAGAGTGACATTCTTGACACAGCCATGATGTAAAAGGTGGTTACTAACAGAGGTTGTGTGGCTCACCTTGTGATAGGCGCTGATAGACTCCAGAGGGCCGAAAGACTCGGGAGTCATGGACCGAGCCAGGCCACTTTGCCACAACATTGCTGTTCAGATAGTCAGCATTGCATTGACCATCTGAAATGATCAGATTAAGACTAGTAAACCAATCAATGCACATCACAAGCAATGCACAGTGTTCATTAAGAATAAGAATAAGAATAACTTTATTCTCCCCCAAGGGGAAATTCAATTATCTAACAGCTCATCCATTATATGTCAAATATATATAGGCTATATATATATATTCTTATGATCAATCAGCACACACACACACACACACACACACACACACACACACATACACACACACACTTGCATAACGAAACAGCTGAGGAGCATGGAGCTTGAGGAGCAAACAGATAAGAGGAACTTTATTTATCCCATAAGGAAATTCAATTAAGTCAGTGAGCTCATCTATTTATCAAAGGGTTATACAGTCTGATGGAGTTACATTTACACAATTTCACTCACATCTGCAGTCAGTTTCACTTACAATTTCAACTGATTCATAATCAGAGTACAACTACGTTTTCGGAGATATTAATTAACTATTTGGATTGTAATTGTGATGGTTTCAGCGGAGCAGTGAGTGTGTATTTGTGCACTACTTACGCATTCAGGCGGTCTGCAATACTTTGCCACGCTTTCTCTCTTTGTTTTATAACTATGGTGGTGTCGCTTTTCTTTTTCATTTGATCCTTTACCTCCTCGTAAGCCTCCACGAGGATTTCTGCCTCCGACGGGGAAAAGTACGCCGCTCTTGTTGTCATGGTGAATCGGTGAATCTGTGATCGATGGCGGGGTCTATTTGAGGAAGCCGCGTGCACGCACTGATCCAGGATTGGTTTCACCTGGCTTGATGAATCCATGTCTGCTCATCCTGGCTTGGTCTTTGTGCAACCAGTTAAGCCTGGACGCTCTTGTTTTGAATTCGTTGAACCCAGCTCAGTCATTTATCCTGGATGTCTGAATCCTACTTTTGTGCAACGGGCCCCAGGTCTCTAACATCTAAAGCAGTGTTAGTAAACAAATTAATATCATATAATCATATAGATTTACTCAGCTCACCGAAACCTGGCTGTGTCAGGACGAATATGTCAGTCTAAATGAATCCACTTCTCCCAGTCATAATAATACCCACATTCCTAGAGGCAGCGGCCGAGGAGGGGGAGTTGCAGCCATTTTTAACTCTAGTCTGTTAATCAGCCCTAAACCTAAGCTAGACTATCATTCCTTTGAAAGGAGCAATAAGCAAAATTCATCATTTCTAGATTGAAGGAATTAAAAAATTGCTATGTGAAGACCTTGAGGTGTAATTTCATTTGGAGTACAGCATGACTTCACACACCCTCTCTCTGTGTTGATCTCCAGCCCATTGTTTACAAGCCGGTCCAGCTGCGCGTTCATGTACGTTCATGTGAATTGTCTAGAGCTTGAGTTATTAGCGACTCGGTCACAGCAATGGGTCAGGCATTACGGTTGTGCTAAGTGAATAACTTAGCCCGGCAGCCCAGCTAACATTTTCAATTAGCATTGTAAAATGTAGCCTCCCCGCGAGGCTACATTTTTGTAATATATTTGCTGAGATGGAGGCGAGGCTCAGTGACTAGAGGAACCGGTAGAAGCGCTCCATAGCTGTTAAGTTACTCCAGTAGCTGGTGGCAGCCGACTTGGCTAGTGCGAACACCGGGAGCTAACGCTAACGTTCCTCCTCTTCTCCGTGAGTGAGAGCAATGTTTTAGCCTAGCAGGCAGCTGGCCTGTGGGCTGCCTGCTAGGCTAAAACATCGCTTCAGGTTAAAGTGGGAAGAAGCAGTGGGTTTATCAGGCAACTGAGTGAAGCTGGGTGAAGTGGAGGCTGCAGAGGAAACACCTTAAAGACATAAAAACCTGGATGAGCTCCAATTTCCTTATGATTCATACAAAACTGAAGTTATTGTTCTTGGCCCCAGACACCATAGAGACTCTTTATTTAATGACATAGTTTCTCTCGATGGCATTGCTCTGGCCTCTAGCACTACCGTAAGAAACCTCGGAGTAACATTTGATCAAGATCTGTCTTTTAATTCTCATTTAAAACAAACCTCACCGACTGTGTTTTTTCATCTGTGTAATATTGCGAAAATTAGGCCTATCCTGACCCGAAAAATGCAGAAAAATTGGTCCACACTTTTGTTACCTCTAGGCTGGATTACTGTAACTCCCTATTATCAGGTAGCGCTAATTAGGACACATTTCTCCTGTTTTAGCTTCTCTGCACTGGCTCCCTGTAAAATCCAGAACTGAATTTAAAATTCTACTCATAGTGCCATATTATCCCACCAAAGCACTGCGCTCTGAGAATGCAGGGTTACTAGTGGTCCCTAAAGTTACCAAAAGTAGATCAGGAGCCAGAGCCTTCAGCTATCAGGCCTGTGGAATCATCTTCCCGTTGCGGTCCGGGAGGCAGACACCGTCTCCACATTTAAGACTAGCCTTAAGACTTTACTTTTTGATAAAGCTTACAGTTAGGGCTGGCTCAGGCTTGCCTTGTACCAGCCCCTAGTTAGGCTGAGGCCTAGTCTGCCGGGGGACCTCCTATAATACGCTGAGAACCTTTTCTCCTTCTCTCTCTTCTCTCTCTGCTGCCGTGGTCCTGTCAGACGCCTCCTGCTGCTGTTATCATTAGTCATACTTCTACTGTTATTATACACATATGATTATTGGCACATATGTATACTATTAGATATTAATATATACTTTAAACATATTGTACCACAATAGCCGTAATTATAATATTATTACTTTAATTAATGTTGTTATAAGCTACTGTCATTACCGTCTGTCCTGCATCTCTCTCTGTCTCTGTCTCTCTTTCTGTCTCATTGTGTCATACGGATTACTGTTAATGTATTATGCTGATCTGTTCTGTACGACATCTATTGCACGTCTGTCCGTCCTGGAAGAGGGATCCCTCCTCAGTTGCTCTTCCTGAGGTTTCTACCATTTTTTTCCACCGTTAAAGGGTTTTTTGGGGGGAGTTTTTCCTTATCTGCTGTGGAGGTACAAAGGACAGAGGGATGTCGTATGCTGTAAAGCCCTGTGAGGCAAATTGTGATTTGTGATATTGGGTTTTATAAATAAAATTGCTTGATTGATTGATGTATTGACTTGTTTGCCAGAGTGAGAGTGTGTGTTTATGTAAGAGAGAGGAGAGAGTGTAAGTGTGTGCAGAGGCTGAGGAATTCACCACCCAACTAAAGAGATAAGATGTTATCTGTTAAAATAGAGGAAAGGTTCCTGAGCTCAAAGCTATAGTTGGTAATCCTGTTCAGAAACACTTCTTGTTATACTGGGTGAAATGGTCCTTCCATCCCGAGAGTAAACAATACATAATGTGTTCAGAAAAAGGAATGAAAAAAATCCGACCTCTGTGGCAGCTGCAGGCCTGTAAAAACTCTGACCAATCCCTGCCATTCAGTGCGAATGGAAAGAAACAATCAGATGCCTTCATGTCTTGTCCTGCCCAAGCCCCCTTCCATCCCTCCCGCCCTCCTCCCTGCATGCACTCATCACGTGTCACCGTTGCCAGAAATATTCAGCAGATATTTCCTTTTAACAGAAATACCGAGTTAGCAAGATTTAGCTGAACAATGGCAGAGAAAATGCAGCCAAAAGTACCACTTCTAGTGTTAGTTGTAACGGCTCGCCCCGCTAAACAGCCTGAGAAAAGAAAGTCAGAGGCAGAAAAGGCTGTGACAAAAAGGCTTTGGATAAAGCGAGAGGACAAACTAGACATCAACATCGGTGCAGCTTTTGAACGGTGGAGACAACTGAGGGAGCTGAAGGGCCTGAAAAGTGATGCAGAGGTTGCTGTCTTTCTGTTGGACAGGTAATTATTTGTTTGCTTCAGGGGGATTTGTTATTTATGTACGGGGCCATGCGCAGGCACACAGGTATGGTTGGGAACGATTAACTGATAGGACCGGATATCCGGTTTGACAAGCGAGAGATACGGCCAGAGATATTGGATAAAGCGAGATACCCCACTCAGCTCACTTCCTGATTCAGTGACGTCAGCACCACGCCCCCCGTAGGAGACTTGAATGTATTGTCATCAATGAAGAAAATGAATATGATCACAATTTATGGTCAATTCTTTTGTAAATATTGGGTTCATTTTCCACAAGCCACACATCTTACCCACATTCTGACACTAAAGCTGCATTTTTCATCCGCACAGATCAAGAGAAAGTTAACTTTGTTAGAGCCCTGTCCGTCTCAGAAAACAAGTTATTGCGAGATCTTGTGATCTTGATAAACAGGTGGTAAAATCAGGTGCAAAATCACAGTTAGCTTACAAACAGTTATTTACCGCTAGTAATAAATAAAAAATGCCCAAGCTTTGTGCAGCAATAGGCTGCAATAATAGGAAGAATGTGTTTTCATTCCACCTGCTTCTCGATCCACATACACAGACATCCACAGATCCTCTGTTCAACACGGGGGGGGGGGGGGGGGGGGGGGTTGAGGGAGAACAGGCACTGATTGGAGGGAGAGCTAACCACGCCCACTTAGGAGACAGGAAGAGTAACCGTTTTCTTAACATTGGATAAGCCTACGGTGGGGTATCTCCTTTATCCAATATCTCTGATACGGCTGCGTTGGTAGCAGCCTCCTCAATAATCGATACGAATCAGCCATCAATCCTTAGATGAAGCGATTGGATCAGGTATCGCAAGACTAGCAATCGGTTGACTGGCTTTAACAGTTTGCATCTCTAAAACAACGCGAGAGCCGGCAGCATGCTCCGTAGCAGGCATTATGAGATGAGGAACAGAAGCTAATGCTGGTTGGATAAACCAGGGAGCAGCCAAGCCACAGCAGAAAAGAAAGGTGAATCCTGCTGGTTGTGGGTTGAACGGGGGTCACAGACACAGACAGAAATACGTACTGCTGTCAAATACGGCGGCCATAGTGCTCCGCAGCGCAAGATAACGGCTTACCGGTGACTGAGAAGCCCGGCTCCAGGTCCAAGAAGTCTTCGTCAGTGTCATGATGACTGCCCAGAAATGCCTGAACAGCCGAGCCGTGGCAGCACACAGGTATGTGACGTGTCAGAGGAGAGACGAGCCGTTCACATTTCCACAAACCTCACCGCACTTTAGGGATTGTTCTTTACTTGTCAGGGAGGAGGGTGGCTGGTTGATTTTTATTTTATTTATTTATTTTATTTTGATCCAATTGATACTGTTTTTGATGTATGGATAAGTCAATAAGTAACTTATTCCATTGAAATATCATTGATGTATTATAGAAAAGTGATTTATCTTTTTATAAATGACAAACACAGAGTGTAGCAAACACAGAGAAATACTCTGACATGCTGTCAGTGATAAGCTGCTCATTATAGTCCATGATATCAACTAATAACAGGAGATGTCAGATTCTGCCCCTACATTGCATGTTATTATTTTATTCTGATTTATGTTTATATTGTACTGCGTTATGATAAACTTTATTCCAGACTCAAGTCCATATAAGATACACACAAAAACACAGACAATACAATAAAAACAACACAAGAAGTAGGTTTAAAACACTTAAATTTTACTTAAAGTTCACTTCACTTAGAGTTTAAAACTTCTTCTCATTTTTATATTGATCCCATCCAACAAAATGATGTTCATTCAGCAAGTCTTTTTTTGGTCCATGTCTAAAAATAAATACATTTGATATGTGATTTTGTTGTTGTTTGTCTTTTTATTTTATTTTTGCCAGTGCCATACAGCAATAATGCATGGGGATGTGGTCTTTTACAAATTTGAAAATACTGTAAAAATGTCACTTTTATAGAATTGACTTCTTTATTTTATAATGTATGATTAATGTCTACATCAACAAATGTTAACCGTAGAATCGTATCTACACTGTATCGAATCGTTCTGTATTAAAAATATATCGTTTTTGAATCGTATTGTAACCCGTGTATCTATATTGAATCGTCTATCACAGAGAGATTCCCAACCCTACACACAGGTACACACATACACACACAACACAGAGAAATAATGAAAGAAACAGTGCAAAGTGCACAGCGCAATGTGTAGTTTGTAATTTCTGTAGGCTAATGTCAGTAAAGTGAAAATACGTAATAGCTGGCTGCCACACACAGACACAGACGTGCGTTCGTTCAGTAAAATAATTACCTTAGTCTTCAGCAAGTGTTGGTGCTTGAAATTGCATGTCCCAGCCATAATCTGTGGTCCGAGCACAGGTGTTTTCCAAGTGGTTTCGATCAGCAAGTGTTGGAGATAAAGGCTTCCCAGCCAAACTGTGGTCCCAGCGCAGGTGTTTTCCAAGTGGTGTTCGTGCATGTGCAGCTCGCACTGCTTATGGTGCTCACAGTATGAATGGGTAGTGGAAAAAACGTGAATATAAACAGTAGAAATGTGAAATGTAAATTGTCATGCTATTAATATTGATATTGATTTATCTCCGCTATGTAGTTTGATAACAACTGATATCTTCAGTTTTCTGAGTGTTCTCCATGAGTATCATTGTCCCTCTATTATTTATCAATTGCTAGATAGAGTCACCTCTTATTGTTTTTATGTAATATGATGGCCTTTACAGCCTGAGTCCTTTAGGGGAACATAAAATCTGTTGGGATAGATATTTCTGAAAATGCACACCTGGTGCGCCATGTCGTGTGACCTGGCACTGGGACCTTTAAACAGGGTTCCTACACATTTGGAATTTCTAAATTCCATACTTTTCCATATCCTAATTTCCAGACTTCTCAGCGTTTTTTTTTTTGTTGTTTTTTTCCCGACAATGTGCAGCATCTGAGTAAATATATCAGTGTACCATATTTCACATCATATTTAATTATTCTTAATAAGCGATTGTAGCCAATGCAAATAAATAAATGCAAATAAAAACTCAGGTAAGTTCAATGCCTGGGCTGAGGCAAAAAAGGTTGGGGCTCTGGGTGCAAGCGATGCAGTAGCGGGACGCTGGTGTTTTTTCTTCTCATGTGGCTCAGAATCGCCTTCTCCCCCATGTTGGCGATGTCAAATGATTTCACACAAAGCTTGCATCTAGCTGTGTGATGTGTGTGTGTGAATTGGGAATCCTTGGCTAACCAGTATTTATATACAGTATTGTCAAGCCATCCATCCAAAAACTTGCATCTACCACACGTGAAACTCATCGTCTTGTTGAAGGTGCAGTGTTGGAGTGAAACTTGTTACCTGGGGGGCTGGAAGAGGGTCATGGGGCAGCGGACTGGACATGCCACTTGTCAATCAGGTAAAAGGGGCGGTATGTTTTTTGAGAAGTTTGTTCTCACACAAAGCGTGCTTGGCCCGGCATAAAACACGATCCGGATTGATTAAATTATTTTTGGAAATTGATCAAATTTATTTCCATACTTTTCCATATTCTCCATACTTGGTTTAGAACCCTGTGTAAAGATGGTGTCTTCTTCAGTCTATTTTGTAAGCATCTGAGAAAGAGCCGTTTTGGCTCGAAACATCATGCTGTAAATAAATACTCACTCTATTGGAGCTTCTTGGTATGTAACATTGACTGTGTTTACAAGGTCTTTAGTATCCTGGTTTTGATTGGATTTTTTAAGTATCCCATTTTTGTGTTTGTGCATGTAAGCAGGGATACTGGAGCATGTACACGCCTTATCCCGGTTTCATGAATGGTTCAATTACGTCACACAGCCGGCTGAAAGATGCCCTACTCATTCTGAAGTTTTCTCTCCACTCTGAATCTGTAAACTCCATGAGAGCGATCCTATCCCACCAGTCACGGCTATGTATTTTCTTCCACTGTTGCCTTGTACTGCGCGGTGGCAGTGACAGCCGAATACCTATCAAAGTTGGTGACGTATTCAATATTTCTTGTCGCTCTCTCCTCCCATTGCTGATGATGAAGTGGATGAGCCATAGCTGTAATGCGACGTGAGTATTTACTAACGCTAAGCCCACTAGAGATCTCATTTTTGTCTTACTTCTAAATATAATAAATATATCACATTTCCCACTCAATCTGTTGTAAACAAAAGACGTAAAAGACGTAACACTGTGCAGATAGGATGCAGTGATCAGAAAACGTGTTACTGGTATTTATCATGTATACAGGGTTATGAATAACCGAATTTCTCTGTGTTCCATGTAAACATCATATCCCGGATATGCTCAAAGCCAGAATAAGCCTCAAAACCGGGATACTAAAGACCTTGTAAACACAGTCATTGTTTCTCAGCAAACTAAACTAAACCAACTTAAATGTTGGTTTATGTTATTGTTCCAGCTTGTTAGTAACAATTTGGCATTAGCTGGAAAGCGCTCTGTGCTTGTTTAAAACACACATTAGTGGGGGCGTTGGTAGTGTAGTGGATAGTGCCGGCGCCCCATGTGTAGAGGTGATGTCTTGCTGCAGCGGTTGCAGGTTCGACTCTGGCTTGCAACCTTTTGCTGCATGTCAACCCCCACTCTCTTTCTCTCTCTCTCTCTCTCACCCCATTTCACTCTGTCCTGTTCAATAAAGGCAAAAAAAAAAACAAACAAAAAATAATCTTTAAAGCCAGTGTGTAGGAATTTTCCCATCTAACGTTGAAATCACATATTGCATTCAAACAGATGGCGCACTCTAGCGCCTCACTGTTTCAAACACGTATTGCAACAACTGTAGCCGCTGTGTACCAAAAAGCTATGATAACACTGATGAAACCATGTCATCCGATACTACATGGAGTATTAATTCAGGCTCCTACACAGACACACGCGACGCGAGTTGATAAACCCCTTCCTCACCATGCTGGCTGTGTTTACAACGTAGGACTGTTGGGGCGGGTGTAAATTGAAACAGCTGGTAGTGGCCAGCAGCACTACTGGCGCATAACAAAGTCCCACTCTTTGAGCATAATGCAGGATCATGTATTATGCAGCATCACGGGAGACGGAATCCTTGTCGCCAAGAAAGTGCAAAAGGGAATCAAAAAGGCAGCGTGACCAGCGAATTAAAAAAACAAGGGTCAGCACTGGGGTTGCCTTTCCCAGGTGGAGAGAGCTGCTGAAGGAGAAAGGTAATACAATCACAGGCCAGCGCTAACGGCGGCTAACGGCGGCTAACGGCTAACGGCGGCGCAGTGATGTGAGGAGAGGGATGAGGCTGTTAGCGACTGGCCGCTAACACGGGCTAACAGCCAACAGCAGCGCTGGCCTGTGATTGCATTACCATCCTCGCTCAGCAGCTCTCTCTGCCTGGGAAAGGCTACCTGGATGTGGGCCTTTGTTTTTTTAATTCGCCGGTCACGCTGCCTTTTCTATTCCCTTTTGCGCTTTCTTGGCGACAAGGATTCCGTCTCACATGATGCTGCATATGCCTGATCCTGTATTATGCTCGGGAACTGCCCATTGTTCCGACCATATTAAACTCAAGTCCGTTCCGAAATCATCATGATGCCCTGTGGTTTAAGGTCTGGTTAGGTTTAGCCACAAAAACCACTTGGTTAGGGTCAGGAAAAGATCATGGTGTGGTTTAAAATGAAAAAGAAAGTGACAAACACATAAGCCGTGAGCCTGCTCCGCCTCAAGCCGTGAGCGGCGCACCATACGCCCGCTGCGAGCTGTTCAGCACCACGGACAGTCGGACTAATGGGATGTCGAACCAATGACATGGACCCATTATGCTCAAAGAGTGGGACTTTGTTTCAAATTTGCCAGGGTAGTAGTGAAGCGCCTCTTGCTCCTCTCCTTCGGCTCCTCAGTCACGCAGTGCTGGCCTGGCTCTCTCTCAACGAAAACGCCGAAGGCGGTGCTGTATGTCCCTTGCTGGCGGGTGTATTCTCAAGATGGCGAACCGTAATTGAACCCCACAGACGACTTACCCGCACAATGTACAAACAAATCCGAAATTCTCCTTTTATGAGAATAAGTCAGATTATTGGTGGAGGTAATAGTACACCAGTGATGACATATTTATGAATGCAGATATCAATTTTTGCCAATAAACAACTGAAAATGTTACACAATGTCCCTTTAAAAAAAAAACAACACATTAGTGGCAGTTGATGACAGACTTTGGACAGAGCAGATTCAAATATCAATTCTCTATATGTACACGTTGCTAAACATGTGTATTGATAGTTACAGATAAAAGAGCTGGTAATATCAAAGTTTTTCAATACTATGGTCATTAATAACTTGGTGCTGGGACTCATTCACCACCAGCGAAATTAATGGGTTTAACGCTTCACATATTTGTGGAAAAAAGCGTATATTAAAAGATCGCTCTCTGATTTTATGCATCGACATTGGGTCATTCAAATGAAGATCAATTTGAATCGGATAAATCAGTTATTTAAACCCAGCTCTACTTTACATTGATCTGTCTGTTCTCTGCTATTGAAGAGGTGTGATTCATGGTAATCAGATAACAGTAACATAGGCTTCTGTTATTTCCCTTTCTGGTGGCAACTTGGAAGAGCTGATCCATCATAAGATCCAAATGCAACAAAGAGCAACACACATTCACAAGAACTGCAGCTGCCCTGCCTCTTCTTGCCACCACAGCAGCCACTGTGTCTACATTGAAAACATTAGAGGTGGTGGGGCTACCACTTGCTGTCTGAAAACACCATAACATTTTCTGGGTCAGCAGTTTAATGTTTATCTGAATGGGTAGATTTTAACAAAGGAAAAAATAACAGACGCACTGGGGAAAAAAGCAAAGCTCATGAACACATTTAATGATTTGAAAATTATAGATCTTGTAGATTATCTTCATAGGAGATCCAGTTGTGAAAATATTTTTTTAAACCTGTGATTGCTTGGTCTGTTGGTCAACTAACAGTGTGCACTCATGCTTCGATCATGAAAACCTCACCACACTTCACCAAACATCAATAGTGAGCTGGAAGGACATTTCAGGCTGCTTGTTGAGAATTTAACTACATATTTAAGAGATCCCAGGCAACAACATTCACAAAGATATTTTTCACTTAATATGAAGGAATGTCATTCTAAATTGAAATGGCAAGCCATGTAAATCAACTTTACTTTTATAGCACTTAAAACACATACCAATTTGTTGCAAAGTGTTCCACAAGGTTAAAAGCAAAAGGTAACATAACAAAAAAGAAGTCCAACTAATGAAAGCAGGATCAAGCTGATAAACAGGCAGTGGAAATACACCAATTACACAGAAAGGTAAAACTGTGTCTTAAATCCATTTCTTAAAATGGCAATGCATTCTGGTAACCTCTAACATAGTCAGGCAGCTTATTTCACAGTTTAGATGCTGGAATAATAAAAGCTTAATCACAGTAAATGTGAGCCTGGGTTTACTATCTCACAAGACTTAGTAGAGCACAGAAAACACAAAAACATTATCGGCCAGAGCTCCATCAAAAGAACTGAGGGTTTTCTTTGTTTGTTTGTTTGTTAATGAAATGATTGTTTGACAACAAACGTTCTGTGTACATAATACTGATATTAAATTTATAATCCTTAACATTTTCAGTGTATCAGACCACATTTCTAATACTAGTTATGGCTGTCTTTTTTCTACAATAGTCATTCAGTGTATTTATATTCTGTGCTTATCTCTATATAGTAGTTTTAATTCTTACTGACAGAGTCCTGTTTTTCTGTGCATGATTCAAATTACAGGGGGGGATTCACAGGAAATTATGCATGCATGTACTGAGCACGATAAGGAAGACAAAGCTGGTGTATGCACACCTTTAACATAATGAAGGCAACGATTGCAACACATTTTGGAAGGCATAGCCTGTCCTCTCCCTTTATATAAATAAAACTGATGTTTTGATAATAAGTGAAATGATAAATGATGTGTATCTGTATCAATCAGAGAGAGTAAAGCAGTATTATACATTCTTTTTGTTTTTAAAGATATTTTTGGGGCATTTGCCTTTAATGGACAGGGTAGGTGCAATTTACATTGCATTAAACGTGTGCCAGGATGCGTTTAACATCATGACTATGAAGTTCAAACGTCAGGTGTTTATCACCAGGTTTCAAATGCAACCTCACTGTCATACATTCTTTGTCAGCACGGTGGATGCAGAGCCTCTGAGCATTCCTATGAGACAGCGCTGAGCAGGTTTTTTTCATGCAGCACAGCGAGACGGTCATTGGATAAATGCAACAAAATTGTCACTTACAGGGAGGCTTAGCTTCCCTGGGACCTAATGGAGTGGTAGGTGGGAGAGGATGCAAAACATGATGATTGGAGGAATTGTCTAAAAGGCTGAATCCCTTTGTGATTGACAGCGCTTTTGAAATACACACTGGCATTGTTGCATTTCAAGCTTAGTCCCATGCGGATATTTGCGAATGGAGTCTTCTGACAGAGTTCCGTCCGGGGTTCCTTATTTCAATAAGCCATATAGCTCATTTTCACCGTTTGTACAGTACACAGACAACACACACTGTAAATAAAGACATAAACGTTGCATTATTGAGTTTGTACCGTTTAGTGTTGTTAGTTAGGTCGTTTGTTCGTTGAATACAAAGCTGCAAGCCTGCTAGTAGGGAGGTTCGGGAGTATTCGGTCTGTTCCAGGCCGAACCGGCCAGTGGTCGGAACGTTTTTTTACCCCATAAAACGCAGCCGCGGTTGACCACAGCAGCCTGCCCTCGCAGCCGCAGGTGGCAATGGCACAGAGTGGAACGTCAGAATGGGTCCATCTAATATTTTGCATATTAAGGGGGGATACAAGCGGTTAGCAAGCACTGCCTATATGGCCCCATCATCCCAGACAGGTCAGGCCGGCCCGACAAAACCAACCGGACCTGCGGGTTGAATGGCACGTGCAGAATACTTAACAACTGCTATCATTACAAGTGTATTGACCATAAAGTTGGAAAAATTAGTAAAATGTATTTATGTTAACAGTGGTGGAATGTAAATGGGTACATTTACCAACGCACTGTACTTCAGTACAGTCTGTAGGTATTTGTACCTGAGTATTTTATGCTACTTTATGCTTATACTCCTTTACACCTTAGAGGGAAATATTGCCTTTTTTACTCTGTTTGTCTGCTTTTGTTAATTTAAAGACTCAGATCGATAATACAAAATATAATCAATTAATAAACGATGATGCGTTCTTACAGATAAAACCATGGACTGTATATAAAGAGGACGACACACATTTTTATTTACCCCTACTGTACAGAGGTAAAGCTAAAATATCCCGAATACAGCCGCTGCCATCTTGCTTTGGTGACATCATTCAGAGCCAGAGTCTGCGCAGTTGCAATCACTGCGGAATCAAGTTTCCCACTCATACACCCATCCAACCAAACTGAACAGCATCACTGAATGCAAGCCCACCGATTGGCTCACACAGTTGTCAAACATGTTGTAAAATCTCTATTTTAAAGCATTAAATTACTAATTAAAACCAGACTCGTCAGAAAAACGAACACTTGAACATACAGCAGCGTGATAAAAACAACCTAAAATGACAGAAACCATGTAAAGGAAAATTTTATTTGTTTGTTTTGATTTTGATTTTGTGAGTTTTTTGTTTGGCCCATGTCCCACCCATTAACATGGATGGAGCAGGCTTTATGACCTGTACTGCAGCCAGCCACCAGGGGGCTATCGAGATGTTTGGGCTTGACTTTTGGGGAGCTGTCATGTTGTCCATCTTTTGTACAGTCAGTGTAATCAAATACCTGAGTACATTTTCAGACAAGCCATCAGTTACTTCCGTTACTTTTAGAACGCTGGTCCATCAGCTGCGAAACAGCAACGACTGTCGTTTGGTTCTAAAAACGGAGATAACGTTAAACCTATCAGTCTGAAAGAAGCGACGGAGCTTGTGGTTTGCTATGTGGCCGGAGATATGCTGCCGTTGTCCACGATGGAGTCTAAAACATTCAGCAGGATCATCAGTAAAATTCCCACGACTCAATAGATAGAGAGAGGACAGGTCAGACTCAGGACTTGCATTACGCCTGGTACACACTACACGACTTTTCTGCCCATTCTGAAAATCACTCTGTCGCATAACAGATTGTGGAGTCATAAAATCGTGCCATGACTTGGCCGACAGACATGACACACTACACAATACTACTCACCAATTATCCCCGGTCGTCTTTCACGACGTGTGATGTCATCGGGTTATTCTTGTCCTATTTTTATTAGTTTAACTATTATTTCAGTCACTGTGTCTGTTCATGTGCCAGCCGACATGTTGTTGTAGTAACATAGAAAGCGGCAGCAGGTGGCAGGAGCTACATTTGAAGTACCATACGCAAACATTCAAGCTACCGTATCCTCCACAGCAAGTTCCTACGGGGTCATCCCTGTGTTCCCTGGGTTCTATGTTCCCCATTTAACCCTGCAAAAAGGTTCTATGCTCCCCGCTTATACAAAAAAGGTTCTATGTTCCCCGCTTATCCAAAAAAGGCAGGAAACATAGTTGCATTGATATGTTGTTTTAACATCTCTAAACACACACAGCTTGTGTGGTAACATCCCTAGAGGAAATATTAAAAATGCTGGGGTGTTGTTGTCATACAGTTGTCTACAGCGGCAGATCGTTCTGTGTTTCTACTGGTCAAAGTGACGGCTGTGATGGGAGAATTGGATCTCAGTGAAGGGCAAGTGGTCCATAACTTTAATTTTGGAGACAAAAAATGTAGGCTTAGCGCCCTGTGGTCCATTGACCAATAGGAAATGTAGAATACTCAAAAGTACTTTAAAAGTACTTGAGTTTCTTTTCTCAGTGAGTAATGCAGTAACTTTTCAAAAAAAGTAACGTAGTAAAGTAATTCAATTACTTTTAAAGTAACCCTTAACCAACTCTGCTCTCATCCCACACTCCCTTACACACACACGCATACACCTCCACCCACACACACACACACACACACACACACACACACACACACACACACACACACACACACACAGAGCTGGACATGTATTTGTGGAGTTCTACGTAGGCTTACATTACAACAGCCTTATGACATATGGCGACCTGTTGCCATTCCATGTTTGACCTTGTAGCGGAGTCGGACATACGATAAATTGATTCCGCTCCCTTGCCTGGATACTGGGACAAGGACAGTAGTCCAATATATGGCCTATTCGAGCTATAACCGTAGCTTGTCTTAACTGTGCTTGTAAACGTACTGAGTGTGGGAGTGTGTTTAAACCAAGTGGCAGATGGCACCCTGTGTAGTAGCCTCAGCCACCAGTGTGCATGAATGTGACACTGTTGTATAAAAGTGCTTTGAGTGGTCAGAAGACTAGAAAGGGGCTATACAAGTGTACATAAATGTATCTCTCTATATCGACTGTCCCGTCACAGCTGATGTCAGATCAAAGGGGATTGGCACCGTTTGGCACACATAATGGAAACCCAGCCTGATTTGATTAACACAGCTGCAAACTAATGAGTTCACATCCCTCTCAGCCAACCACAAACAGCCACAGCATCAGATAGGGAGTATATATTCAGCATCTGTCATCTTAGGAAAAAAAGAAGGAGAAAGAAACAGAGTGAGACTGCGAGAGAGAAAGAGAGAGAGCGTGCACGCGCATGAGAGAAACAGAACATTGATTTACGATTGTGGTGACCTCCTCCCAGGCTACCTTTGCATCATCAGCCCGTGGAGGTCTGCTCACAGTTCCGTATATTCGGACACTGCGAGCTTGGACCTCCCGGACCAAAACATCAGTTTCCTCCTGGGAGGAGTTTAGCCATCTGACGCTGCTGCTCTCTTCTGCCATGGCGAATAAACTCTCATTAAGCCTGCGTGCGGCGCATTTAAGGGCGAGGAGAGGGGCTCATTTGATTGGTGTGAGGTGTGTAAAACCCACTCCACACCTTCTCTCCTCCCTCTTTCTGACTTGCGCAGGTAGGAAGGACAGAGGTGGGAAAGACGAGTAGTTGCGCCAGGGCCGCACAGTGTGCCAAACTTGCAAAATCCGCCTGGCCACACCCAGTTGGCGAAGCACAGGTGTGCTGCACCTCCGCCACGCCCGGTCTGCGAAACTAGAGGCCAATATGTTTGTAGTGTTCTCTGGTCCATCTGCCCATGCTGCCTATAAAATAAGGCCTTGATAAAATCACAACCTAGCGTTATACATTGATAGTTCACTATGTTTTTAATCAGAAGGACATTTACTTGCATACGAAATGCTGCATAATTCCTTTCAATCATACCATAATGTTAACAATTTGGATTATGTTTTATGCCCAGTCCTGATACGCTGAAGTCAATTTTACACTGCTGGTATATGACAGCAAATAAAATACTGATTAGAAAATGGATTAGTCTGTTGGTATTTATCCCAGATAGTTAATATTAAAATCATGAAATTCATTTCACTTTGATTTGCACAAAAACTCGATTGATTTCCATGTACCTATATGTAAAATCTTGAGTGTATCATTTAAATCTGCTGCATCCAGTTTAAAGTGTCAGAGCTGTAGAATGTGCTGCTGTTACGTTAGAAATAAGCAGAATGGTTAAATACGCTAAATATATTAACTTGTGAATTTACACGACCAGTAATTTTCTGCCAGTATTCCTCTCTCACCTCAATTTAGCTCAGTATATGTTTTTAGCTGTAATACTTTTTGAATATTCTTAAATAGCAGAGGTAGGCGGCACAGATTGATCAATTTTAAGTGTCAAAAGATGCACCAAATGTATGATTTGACACGTTTCATTTGAGTCTTAAAAAGAAAGCCTGACTTACAGAGCAAATAACTCAAAGAAAACCTGCCAGGGAGCAGGTTAGGGTTCACTCAGACTTAAGTTACCTCTTTGTGGAACTGAAAACCCGAGTTTCCCTCATCTCAGGGTTAACAAACTCAGAGATTTCATTAAACCCACTTTCTGAAACAGGGCCCAGTTGCTGGTCTGTTGTGCGCCTGACAGACTAGCTTCTCAACGCGTTTGCTGCCTCCAGTGGTCAGTACAATGAACGTGAATGTACCTTTGTTTTTAAAATGCAACCGGAGATACCGGAGGGATAATTTAATATCGGCCAGGAGCAAGAAGAGGAGGTTGCACATAAGGGGAGCTGCCGCAGGGGTATAGGAGTAGTCACCCCAGGGCCCCCACCAAAAAAGAGGCCCCCCGATGGGCTTCCTCTTTATTATTGTCAATGCTGGTCACCGTCAGTATTCAACAAGTGGTCAGAGGGGGACCTCGACATACTCTGAAATCTATGACATCACTGCGCAGGTGTGTCCTTGCATACACACATATAAGCTTTCATGCAAATTCAGCTGATTTGACAAAACGTAATAGCCATCTCACTCATATTTGTAGTTGTAAACCAGCACAGGCATGACAATTACTAACAAATCCATTATGTTCTAAGCATACACATTAAAAAACACTATAAGTCATAGAGTACCATTTGTATTTAAGAAAAATGACAAACAGAACACCTAATTTAAAAACCTACTCTCTTCAATGCCATGCATCATTGGGATTCTGGGGCGCAGACATTAGTAGGCTACAATGTAAATGTATATAACCCTTGTGCTGATCTGCTCGGGTTTGCTGTTTGAATTATTTTTCATGTAGCGGTCCATTCCCATCAGCAGTGCCAGTACTGAACCAAGTTTCAGCCATCTGAGGCTCATTAAGAGCTCTTTGCACTTGTGCATGGATGAGGTCAGACTGTCAAACCTCACTTTGCTACTTGTGGAGCGGGAGATAAATACTGACAAGGACAAAGTGGTTGGCAGGTGTGCCACCATGAAGGAGAGAAGGATGAAGTTTTAAAAAGGGACAATGATATGTGCATAGTTCGTTAACTGTTTGGATTATTTGTTCTGTGGAGGATCATTAAATGCACACATAGACTAAACTAAACCACAGAGCAGGGACAACTGGTAAGAGAAAAAATATATGCATCTCGGCACCTGTCTGTGTCACTACCTGCAGTGTTGCAGATGGACTTTGTATTGTAATATGCCTGATATAGTGCTGTAGATTGCTGTGTCTATTATGTTTATGTTTGTGTGTGTAAAGATGTGGCACTGACTGAGACAGTGCCCTTTTGACCTGTTCAGCACCACTGCTATCAATCATCTGTCTCTGTCTGCCTGTGCCAGTGTAATGTCGGAGGTGAAGTTGAGAGATGTGGGGGCAAAAACTCGAGGTCCAGAGCCGTGCCAGAAGGCTCGCAACCTCGCTCCTTTCCTCCCGAACAAACTTTCTTTGTCTTCCATTAGATATCAAAAACTCAAATACTCAGAAGTCAAAAAATCACTGGAGACACGCAGAATCAGATGCAACTGAGTTTTAATGTGCTCGCAGGCAACAAACACATACAAACTCTTGAGGCACGCTCCGGAACGTGACTGACGTTCAGTCCTTGCGCTCTGTTTTTTAAGCTGGAGGGGTAGCAGGCATCAACAACAGGTGTTTGGCCTTGACATTCAGGTACAATCATTCAGTGGAACTCCTTGCATCTATTTGTCACAATATCCTCAAAACATAGGGTGTACAATCGCCCAATGGAACTCCTTGTCTCTATTCGTCACAATGTTTTTTTTGTTTCGGGCACACGTGTTTTTAAAAGTATGTGAGACCCGTGAGACCCAAGGACTTTGGACGTTTCCTTGATAAAGGTTTAACCTTGTGTGTGTGTGTGTGTGTGTGTGTGTGTGTGTGTGTGTGTGTGTTCTAGTCAGTACGTGTGTGTGTGTGTGTGTGTGTGTGTGTGTGTGTGTGTGTGTGTATGTATGTGTGGGTGTGTTTTAGCCAGTACATCTGTGTGTGCGTGTGTGTGTGTGTGTGTGTGTGTGTGTGTATGTATGTGTGGGTGTGTTTTAGTCAGTACATCTGTGTGTGTGTGTGTGTGTGTGTGTGTTCTCAGTAATACATTTGTGTGCTCTCAGTACCTAGACTTGAGTGAAGTGTTTCTATCATGCAGGAATACATAACACATTTCTATATGAGCTGAGTTTTCAGTCTTAATCAACTTAAGCAAGATAAAGCATTTACTTGATTAATGAACGCATTTATCAATGAACATAGTTACTTGATTAATGAATATTCTTCTGATTGGTAATTAAATCTTACACTACATTCCCCCCTTTGGGGCTCCATAGCTCCACTACCATAATGGGGAGAAAAATATATATTCCCCCTTTGGGACCCAAAGGTCCCATACTACAAGTTGGCTATATTTTCAGGAATTAGCAGGCTTAATTCAGCAAATCAACTGAGGGAAAAATATATATTCCCTCCTCTGGGACTTTTAAGTCCCATATATAATTAGCATCAGTAGATTTAGCGCATAGTATTTCCAGTGAATATCGCACATCAATTTTACTAAAAATTCAGTAATTATACTAATCATCATGAGCCAATGACGTGGCATGTATTGAGTACACAGGCTATAATTAGCGACACTGTTCATCATTCATCAGTGCATGGTACAATTAATCACAATAACTAATCACCGTAATCATCACATATGTAGATCACAGTCAGCAGGATACACATATCAGTCTTGATTCTTCTTTGCCGCTCATCTACTGTCCATCTGACTCCTGGGCTGATGGGCCAGGCATACGCAGGCGTTTATAGACTGCCACCTGCTCTTTCAGTAACTTGATCTGTCGCTGTACCTCTTGACAGTTGCAGTTGGTCAGCTGTTGCTGTAGACCATCTCTAACCTGCGTCAGCTCCCGGACTTGTGCACGCAGGTTGCGTATCTCCCCCTCAGGCACCTGTAGGACGCCACCCGTTCCTCTAACATCTCATTCTCCTGTTGCAGCTCGTGGTGGTTGACCAGTTGTCGCTGTAGGTTATTCCTAGCCTGGGCTCAAATGGGGCTGGTAGTATGCGTTGAAGGTCCTCTGGGATCTCCACCCGTCTGTCCTCGGTGGCACCTTTCACCTGCTGGAACACAGCCCTGTGGATGCGAGTTAGACTTCGTAAGTAATCAAACATTTCACCTTGCAGCTGTTCCAACGAGGGTCCCTCGTAGGGCCCTCTCAAATATGGAAGTGGAAGAGGCCGGCCTGTAAGCATTTCATGCGGTGTTAGGTGCGTGACTCTGCTAGCTTGTTAGCGCATTGACATTAGTGCAAGCGGCAAAGCATCCACCCAGTTAAGCTTATCTCCACTGTCTGCTACTATCTTGGCTATTTTGGCTTTCAAAAAACCATTTGCTCTTTCTACTGCTCCCTGTGACTGGGGATGGTAAACGCAGCCAAACTTTTGTTAACTTTTGTTTAATTCCCAATTGTTTTAGTGTCTCTTGTGTGACATTGGAAACAAAATGGCTGCCGTTGTCTGATGATATGATATCTGGCATCCCAAATCTTGGAAAAACTTCTTGACACAAAAATTTTATCTCGCACAAGTTTCGCATTCACTTAGCACTCTATTTACTGTGGCTGCCATGAATGGTGACCACTATACTGCTTGTAGTTTTCTTTATATCCCCCCTTGCGCAATGGTCATTACCATGCACCAAAAGGATTGCATGTCTTAACAATAAAGTTGGTAGTACAAAATGATCGTGACAGTCGTGCCAGAGACCATTTATTGGGCCTGGTTCTACTGTTCTGATGGCTCCGTGCTTTACCCATTGGCGTTTTTCAATGTCATCTACTCTGTTTTGAGCTAAGATAAGAGCACAATCCTGTGTGGTGAGTATAAGTGCCATTATTTTGCCTATGGCAGTCTTTTGGTGGCCTGGACATTTAATCACTGCTAAGGCTGTGGGAAGAAGTATGGCTCCTAATAGTTCACGGATGGCGTCTCCATGGGTTACAGGAGTGCCATCAGCTCTGCAAAATCCTCTTGTCTCCATATGTTAGCATGAACATGGCATACACCATATATGCAGAGTGTGTGTATACATTTAGCGACTTTCCCTCTGCTATTTTACATGCTGCTGTTAGAGCTTTTATCTCGGCGAGTTGGGCTGAGCAGGGCTGAGCAAGTTTACATGACTGTAATGACACAAAGGTTTGGTCATCGCTGTTGAGTTGAACAACCCCGTAACCGGCGTGGGTACCGGTGGCGTCACGGAAACATGACCCATCAACGAACAATGTGAGGTCGGCTGGAATTGGTTGATTATGCAAATCTTCCCTGGTGCGCATAAATTTGTCAGTGTCATGGATGCAGTCATGTGGTGTACCCGGCTGTTGGTAGTATCAGTTTTGTGGCTGGATTGATGGCGGTGCAGCGTTGGATGTTAAGTTCAGGGGCTGATAGAATTACCTCATAGCCCGTGCGTCCGGCTTGTGTGAGAACAAACCCTGGACTCATCAGTAGCGTGTGGAGATGGTGGGAAGTGTATATAGTGTCACCGGATGTCCCATGGTCAGCGATGATGCTTTCTGAAATGCAAACACAGCTGCAGCTAACCCCTGATAGCAGGGTGGCAGCCCAACCTCTATGTTATCCAGTTTAGTGCTATAATAAGCTAAAGGTTGTTTACCTGTGGGTGTGTCTTGCATCAGAACAGCACACGCAAACCCAAATTTCTCTGCTACATAGAGATGAAACGGTTTGGAGCGGACTGCATGTCTATTTTTAAGGCTAGGAGCGCACCTCCTGCTTCCTCCGTCCAGGACAGCTGTGTTGTGTTGTTTGTCTGTCCTGCTGCTCTTACTAAAGCTCTAAGTGGAGCAATTTTTATAGCATAGTCACAAATCCATGGCCGACTGTATCCTGTCATGCCGAGAAAAGACAGCATTTGGCCCACCGTCTGCGGTTGAGAAGCCTTACTTACAGCCTCTATCTGAGATGGGGCAATGCACTTTTTATCCCCACTCAACTGTCTGCCCAAGTACTCTACAGACTGCTGGCAGAACTGCAATTTGTCTTTACTGACCTTGTGTCCCCCCTCTGCTAATGCTATGAGCACTGCAATGGAATCTTTTGACATTATTATTTTTTTTTTATTTTTTTTTTTGAAGAGCTACAGATAAGCAAATCATCTGCATATTGCAATACAGTGCTTGGCACGTTCAAATTAGCTAGGTCATAATGCTGACATTCATAAGTGAACACAAACAAATATTGAGAGTCTGGGTGTAGCGGTACACTGGAAAAACAGAACATAAATAAATGATTGTATACCACTGTGTGTCGGGTAGTATGTTTGAGAGCAACGTGTGTGAATCTGGCACATGTGGCGTCTCTGTTTCCACCACTGCATTAGCTGCACTTCTGAGGAATTTGGTTTCTTGATTGGAAAAATGGGCGTGTTGCAGGGACTTCTAGTTTTGACCAGAACTCCGGCTTTTACTAAACCTTCAATTGTGGGTTGGATACCATCAATGGCATGCCGCTGGAGAGGACACTGCCTCTGGTATGGTAGGCTAGTGTGTGGTTTTAGCTTTATGTGTACAGGTTGGGCTGACTTTATCAGTCCCACATCCGTCTTATGAGCTGTCCATAGCCGCGGTGGGACTTGGTTTAGCATTTCTTCTTTATCTGCAGTGACTGCCATCTGTGTGGGCGTGCTTCTATCTACCTTTACTGTCCCTGCTATAGCCTCATCTCCTACTTTAACAGAGATCCTGATGAACTGTTTGTCTTTGGAAATGTGAATGTATTTGTTCTGTGTAGGCACCCACTCCTGCACCTGCAGTGCACATCCGACCATAGGACCGAGATGATGCGACTCATATCCCTCTGCCACTAACAATGTGATGTGTGGTGTGGAATGTGGTACCTGAAACCATCCTGCTAGGTGTTTTGGAAGGTGAACGGCTGCTGCCACGCCTTCTGGTCCCAAATACATATCTTCACTTGTGATTAGGCATGGTTTTTTATTGAGCATTGTGTCCCAACACTCTTGATAATCTACATGAGTCTGGTCCGTGTCATACATGGGCGTGCAGTGCAGTGGCAGAGTGGCAGCATGTGCTGTGTCAAAATGTAACTTGACCCATGGTTCCCACTGAGTCCATGTCTGTTTGACTCTTCTGATGTCAGTTGGAGCCAGGGGACCAACGCCTGTGATGTCTCTGTGGTGTTCCTGGGCAGCTGTGACACCATGCTTTGGGGGGGGGGGGGGGGGGGGGGGGGGGGGGGGGGGGGTTCGTCAGAGAAGTCTAAATATAGTCCATTTTGAGTACTCATGATCTTAGCTTTGAGAGGGCACAATACGTCTTTGTCTGGAAGGCTCACTAGTGTATGAGCTGAGTAAAGTAGGGGTGCAAAGATGACTTTACCGGCGATGAGCATTTGAACAGACTCTGTCACTGGTATGACTTGTGATTTCCCAGAGAAGCCTATGGTCTTGATGGATGACTTAGAGAGGGGGAGTGGATAGTCTTCTTTTCCAATACAGTTCGTCGTGTGGCTGTAATGAAATGACTGGTGACATTACTTCCCCCTCAGACTTCTCTGGGCAGCCCTATGATGGGCACCCTGTCTCGTTTTTGGCCAGTTTTCTGCTGGACCTTCCCATGGGTTGACCGGGCACTCCCTGCGTCGGTGGCCGGGCTGGTAACAACCCCAGCATAGGTTGTTAGGTGCTGCAGGATTCACTCCTGGAAATCCTGAGTTAATTTCCTGGGAGCCTGATCGCTGATAGGGTGCGGCTCTCTGATAGGTTTGCTGTTGCAGTGGCTGGGGTCCTGGAGGAATGTTCAGTCCCCTTCTCCATCCACCTCGGCCTGCTGGTTCTCCTCTAGGTTCGCCTCAATCCTGCTCCCTCGGGGGCCTCTGGCTACCGTTGCTTCCACCTGCTCATTGTGGATAACAGTAGTGGTAATGTGAGGCATTGCATTGTCAGTATTCTGCGTATGGGGAGCGTCATCATATCTCTGGCCAAGGTCACTGTGAACCTTCCCTCCACTTGGCCTTCCATGTTGTTGCTGCTCTTAACTCCCCTACTGAGCGTAGTGGGTATTGTGCCGTCTCTGATGGTGATGTGTCTTGTGGGTATGGTGGTGGTGATGCTGGCAGGGGTGGGGCTGTAGGTGTCACATCATTCTGGGGGTGCCTGGGGGTCCTGTGTGTCCTTGCTGCGCTCTGCTTGCCCCATTTGCTTCAGTGTCTGTGAGTCCTGTGGGTCCTGTGGATGCTTACAGTACTCTGCTTGCACCAGTTGCTTCCCACCCCCTGTCTGTCTAAACCACCCTAATACCTCCCTTTCTTTAACCCTTTTGTTCTTTTTCTTATAACTCGCCCTAGTGTCTTTTGCCTCAATGTGTCTTAGTTCTGTATCCACCTCGTCGCAACATGCCAGGTTGAAGGTTCCATCTTTAGGCCAACGATTTTTTTTTTTTTTTTTTTTTTTTTTCTGATGTTCTTTTGTGCCATTTAGTCACACAGCGTTGGATTCGGTTTCTCCTATCTGGGTGTTGTATCATCACTATCTCTATGGATGTCAGAAACTCCTTTTCCATCTGTCCTTGGTTGGCACCCATGAAGCCTTGTTTAACTTTACTCACTTTTGGAATTTTGTGGTTGCTCATCTGTTTCTTTTGTATGTATCAGTGCTAGTAATTTCCCTACTGTGAAGGCAGTTTTTAATTATCTTTCGTCAGAGGTTGTATTCTAATTTATGTGACCCATCTCCTCCCAAATTAGCTTTTCTAGGCACGACAACAATCCGCAATCTTGGATTAAATTCCACTCCGTTCTCTAAATCTTGAAATATTACCTGGTTCAGAGGAAGTGAAGCTACGGGTCCATTTTTATACTTATCACACAAATATTGCAGCAGTGGATCTAATGAACTGGGAGCCCGCAAATCATTTAAAGTTGTCTCCCACTGTATACCTGAAATTCCTCCTTCACTAGTTTCAATTGGTAAATTTACTAACTATACAAGTTTTAATCAAAATCTCTTGCTCGTCTTGCCACTGCTTCTCACCCTCGTTGTCTATGTAGGTTCTTTCTAACCCGAAATGTGTTTTTTATGCCTCTAGTATCTACCAAGCCATCAGTCATGCAATGTTCCTCAGCCCAATTTTCATCCCCACTGCTGTCACCCTCTTCCATCCAGCTCTTAACAGCCTGATCTCAACTTCTTTTTTTCTTTATTTTATTATTTATTTTATTTATTATAAAACTGTATTTATCACTTATAATTTATTTATAATTTTATCACTTATTCTATTTATTTATGAGACTATACTTTCACTTATTTTATTTCTCTATCAAATTAAATTAAAATAATAGCTATTTCTTTTTTATTCTCCCCTTAACAGCCAACCAGTTTGTATGGAGTTCACCCGAGCAACTGGTTCAATCAGTGAAACATATGGACTTTTTGTTGGCACCGTTAGGTTTCCAGTCCCCAGACAATTTGTTGACACCGTTAGGTTATCCTTGTCTGGTTTTGTTTCACTGAGACACTGTTAATAACTACCTTATGTAACAAACTCTGAAACAAATCACATAAACAAACACACAGATACCAGATTATGACAAAACATTCAGGCCTCAAAATGTCAAAATAATTTTCTTTGTAATGACCGTTAACCCAATAGAGATCAAAACCAAAATATCAAATTTTAACAAAGCTTTGTTTTTTTTGTATAAGCCCACTTCTGTTGGCTGTGTGCACTTTTATCTACCTCTCATGCTCCCCGTCCTTGTCCAGTCGTTAGTCTATTATATCCTCAGTCTTGTCTATCTGGGCACAATAACAACCTGCAGTTGGGGGTTGTATATCACTCTGTCTGCTTGACTTTGTATTCTTATCTGCTCCACCCCCTTATTATTAAAGTATGTTCTTCTCTAGCCAAAAGTGTGTGTGTATTCTTTGATATTCTACAGGACCCTCTGTGAGACAATGCTCTTCCTCTATAATTTCATCCTCCAGTCTTTTGTCAAAGTTCATCTAAATTTAGGTCTTCTGTGTTTCTCTGTGTCTGATCTTACCCTTTTTAATCCTTTTGTCAAACCAATTTATGTTTTGTTTTTTGTTTTGTTTTTTTTTAATTTATTAGTCAAGTCTCCTTCCACTGCCTACTCCTCCTCTCCCTTCTCTGTGTCTCTGCAGTCAACAGTGACGGCACTCACCAGTCTTATCTTACTGTGGTTTCTGTGTCAGTGCAGTCAGCTGTGTCGGAGTGTGTCTGTCTGTTCTTCTCCTCTCCTCTGTGTTTGTCAAAGTCAACGGTCAAGCGCGCTGTTAGTCTTTATACATTTCTCTCCTGGACGCCTCCTTTAACTGTATTTACAACAACTATTTATGCTTTATTTGATACTTCTTTCTACTTTAACACAGACATTACATACCACATTCAGTTATATTACAAGTTTTTACAATATGATCGATCGGTTTTTGGCATTGCTCTTTTGACTTATTTTTGTTAATTTTTTCACTTTTCTCTCTGGATCCTTTTACGTGTTTCTTTAGTGTTCTATCCAAGCAGACCCACTTCTCTGATAGCACAATTCCCGTGACTGAAGGGAGTGCAGCCAGACGATGTGGCGGTATCACAGAAACACTGAGTATTCTGTCCAAGCAAACCTATTTCCCTATCTGATGGCCCTGTCCCCATGCATGACAAAAAGGACCATTAGGAGAATGAAATAGTGGTATCACAGAAATACTTTTCTCTTGTGCACTTCTCTTGTGCACTTCTCTTGTGCACCTCCTATTTTAAATACTTTTCTCTTGTGCACGTTTCTTGTGCACCTCCTATTTTAAATACTTTTCTCTTGTGCACTTCTCTTGTGCACCTCCTATTTTAAATACTTTTCTCTTGTGCACTTCTCTTGTGCACCTCCTATTTTAAATACTTTTTCTTACTATGCTTGTTATCAGACACACAGCACACACACATTCGCTCTTTCCGCTCCACAATCACACTTGTTGCACCAAACTCAACCGTCTCCAGTGATGTTAGTTATACATTAATGATTCCTTTAAGTTATACAATCATCACATCATAATTAGGTTCTTTTTAGGGGAGGGAAAAATCAAATACCTTTGACCCGGGCGGCTCCATCACTGCACTCCAGACACACACAAAGGAAAGAAAAAGTCTTTACCTTGTTTTAGGTGGCCACCTTATTTTGTGTCTGCCTGGCGCGCAGCCGGTGCCCCGGTCTCAGGCTTCGACTCCCTCTTCCTCTCCTGGCTGGCGACGCCAATTATGTGGGGGCAAAAACTCGAGGTCCAGAGCCGTGCCAGAAGGCTCGCAACCTCGCTCCTTTCCTCCCGAACAAACTTTCTTTGTCTTCCATTAGATATCAAAAACTCAAATACTCAGAAGTCAAAAAATCACTGGAGACACGCAGAATCAGATGCAACTGAGTTTTAATGTGCTCGCAGGCAACAAACACATACAAACTCTTGAGGCACGCTCCGGAACGTGACTGACGTTCAGTCCTTGCGCTCTGTTTTTTAAGCTGGAGGGGTAGCAGGCATCAACAACAGGTGTTTGGCCTTGACATTCAGGTACAATCATTCAGTGGAACTCCTTGCATCTATTTGTCACAATATCCTCAAAACATAGGGTGTACAATCGTCCAATGGAACTCCTTGTCTCTATTCGTCACAATGTTTTTTTTTTGTTTCGGGCACACGTGTTTTTAAAAGTATGTGAGACCCGTGAGACCCAAGGACTTTGGACGTTTCCTTGATAAAGGTTTAACCTTGTGTGTGTGTGTGTGTGTGTGTGTGTGTGTGTGTGTGTGTGTGTGTGTTCTAGTCAGTACGTGTGTGTGTGTGTGTGTGTGTGTGTGCTGTGTGTGTGTGTGTGTGTGCTGTGTGTGTGTGTGTGTGTGTGTGTGTGTGTGTGTGTGTGTGTGTGTGTGTATGTATGTGTGGGTGTGTTTTAGCCAGTACATCTGTGTGTGCGTGTGTGTGTGTGTGTGTGTGTGTGTGTATGTATGTGTGGGTGTGTTTTAGTCAGTACATCTGTGTGTGTGTGTGTGTGTGTGTGTTCTCAGTAATACATTTGTGTGCTCTCAGTACCTAGACTTGAGTGAAGTGTTTCTATCATGCAGGAATACATAACACATTTCTATATGAGCTGAGTTTTCAGTCTTAATCAACTTAAGCAAGATAAAGCATTTACTTGATTAATGAACACATTTATCAATGAACATAGTTACTTGATTAATGAATATTCTTCTGATTGGTAATTAAATCTTACACTACAGAGACCAACGGCATGGGCTAGTTAGCAGACGCTTTGGGGTAGCCAATTAGCTCAGATGATAAAATGGAGGTTTCAACACTGTTACTTTATTCTACAGTACTTAATATTGACAATACATGCCAGGTCTCCACAGCAACCTGTTTGCTTATCATACATGAGCAGTAGAACATAGTATAACTTGCACAGTTCGTTACTGTTGAGAGTCCTCTCGAGTGGATGTTGATTGGAGTAGTGTGGTGACACTGTGTTCAACTCTCAACCAGGGGCGTTTTTGGAAAGATCAGGAGCTAAGGACAGAAGATCAGGGGCTTGCACAAGCAAAAGTTTTTACCTGGTTTAATGAGTGCGTGCACACTGAAATTTATTTGTTTGTCTCTTTAAAGTGCTATTGAATACAACAATACTGATATATTGTAAGCAACTATAAATATTTATATTTATAGTTGTTGACAGGATCATGGCCCATTAATTTTAGAAAATAATCTCACCTTCTTTATATGAACTACAGAGATATGATGACACTGACAATTAAAATATTAGTTTCCATTACCAAATAGCCTATCATCCATACAAGGATGGATATAATCTGTTATACCAACTATACTGTACCTCTTCGATCACTTCCCTCCTGGCTGGAGTCAGGAGAAGGGGCAGGCTGTGGGACTTTGGGCTTAAAAAAATAATGGATGCTCCTCTGCATGATCATTGCCTGGAGAAAACAAATAAAATTCAGTGTGAGGGGCTTTTTGATTTCGGGGCTAAAGCCCCGGAAGCCCATACCTTAGGGTGACCATATTTTGATTTCCAAAAAAGAGGACACTCGGCCCGGCCACAAGATAGCCTACTTAAATGATATTCGCAGTTTACTCAAAGATGCCTTATAATTTTAATATATTCAAAGTTTATATGTATGGATAGAAAATTCAGTTATATTACAAACTAATATCTCTCAAAGACAGAAATTCAGATAGGCCCCTATAGATAGGGGACACATACACACACTAGAGTGTGGCAACCCGATCCGAGCTCAACGGGTCCCGATGGTAGGCCTGTCAGGTAGGCCGGGTTCTGTCAAAAATGTATAAAATATATTTGGGCTCGGGTCGGATTCGGTCAGCTTTCAGTGAAAATGTAGTGTTAAAATAATAAAAAATAAAATCCTATTGTCTGTCCTGTTTATTGCTTGGGGACTATTATTTAAGTGACAACACCTGAACACAGCACACACACACATTGGCTGTTTGTTTCTACCTCTCCCCTCGCTGGAAGCCTCGGACCTTCTGCTGCCCGCCTCTGCTTCGATTAAACGCTGAAAATAAAATTAAAGAAGGAGACAAATTTTCCTATTTTATCTTATTTTGTTATATTTCTTCCTCTCCTCTCGCTGGAAGCCTCGGACTTCCCGCTGCCCGCTCCCGTCTCAAACACGGAGGTCTCCCTCTCAGCAGAGCACCCACAGCGCATGCCCGGCCTGTTAAATAGCCTGTAACCATAACAACTGTGTGACAAACTCAGTGCTTTAGTAATTAAATAATGTCGGGCTCGGTTCGGGTTTGGACATAACAAAACAGAATGACTGTCGGGTTCGGACAGAAATATGCGGCCCGTGGCACACTCTAACACACACACACCACACACACACACACACACACACACACACACAAGGAAAACCGGACATTATCATCAATTTATAAACACCCCCAGGACGTCCCGGACAGGACATGAAAAGTGGACATGTCCAGGCAAAAGAGGACGTTTGGTCAGCCTACCATACCTGGCGACGCCCCTGCTCTCAACTCAAGTTTATCACAGCAAAACAAAAAGAAGGCACCACCTTGTGGCACTATTTGGCATTGAAGTAATACCACAAATCTGGCTGTTACATCAGCAAGAGCAACTGAGGAGGGATCCCTCTTCCAGGATGAACAGATGTGCAATAGATGTCGTACAGAACAGATCAGCATAATAAAATAACAGTAATCTGTATGATACAATGAGACAGAAAGAGAGAGAGACAGAGAGATGCAGGACGGACGGTAATGACAGTAGCTTACAACAACATTAATGAAAGTAATAATATTATGATTAGTAATGATATATTTATATCTGATAGTATACATGTGTGACAATAATCATATGTGTATAATAACAGTAGAAGTATGACTAATGATAACAGCAGCAGCAGCAGGAGGCATCTGGCAGGACCACGGCAGCAGCACAACCAAACACGTCACACTATCCAGGCACCGCTGCGATATAAGTTAACCTGCGAGACAGTGGAGCACAAAGGCTCCAGAGAAGAAGCCGAGTTAGTGACATTGAGAACGGCCGAATTAGCAAGATGCAGTAATAGGACATGTAAGAGAGAGAGAGAGAGAGAGAGAGAGAGAGAGAGAGAGAGAGAGAGAGAGAGAGAGAGAGAGAGAGAGAGAGAGAGAAGGTGCCCGGTGTGTTATAGGAGGTCCTCAGGCAGACTAGGCCTAAGTCAGCCTAACTAGGGGCTGGTACAAGGCAAGCCTGAGCCAGCCTTAACTATAAGCTTTATCAAAGAGGAAAGTCTTAAGTCTAGTCTTAAATGTGTAGACGGTGTCTGCCTCCCGGACCGTAACAGGAAGATGATTCCACAGGAGAGGAGCCTGATAGCTGAAGGCTCTGGCTCCTGATCTACTTTTGGAGACTTTAGGGACCACGAGTAACCCTGAGTTCTCAGAGTGCAGAGTTCTGGTGGGATAATATGGCACTATGAGCTCTCTAAGATATGACGGAGCTTGACCATTTAGAGCTTTATAAGTTAACAGTAGGATTTTAAATTCAATTCTGGATTTTACAGGGAGCCAGTGCAGAGAAGCTTTTTTTAAGACATATAGGCTTGCTTGGGTCAACATGTGACACATTATGCATAGCATATGGATATGTCCGTTAAATTAATGGTTGTGTATTTTAAAATGAATTAGTCATTTTAAAATTCTGAGAAATTCTGAGAATTCTGCCACTGAGGTTGCTGCCTGCTGCTGGAACAAGACATGTCAGCTTCTCAATAGGTGATAAGCTAATGCTTGGTTAGCTCATGCAGTTAAAGGAGCTGGTCAGTTACAGTAGTATTGCCAGCATCACTGCTGTACCACTCATGTGGCTTAATCCTATCTCTTATTTGGCTTCAACTGAGTGTAGGCTATCAGCACCTTAAAAAATCTATTCTATTGTCTGTTATTTCTGAATAGAAGACCACTGCTGTAAATAACAGACCTTCGCTGGGTGCAACTCTGATTATATGCAGGACCCTTCCGCACATCACCTTTTCAGGGTTCATTTCACATTGTCCCTTAGTTGTTGTGCTGTTGCCGTTGAGTGTTCCTGTGCTGTAAATCCTGTTGAGATGCAGGTGAATGTATATCTTAGTGAATAATATGCTGTGTTGGTGTTAATTGAGTGTACCTGAGTCCTATGTTGTAAAAACTGTGTTGATAACATACAGGTGAATTTATTCTAATGTGCTGTTGGCATTGAGTGTTACTGTGGTATAAATCCTGTTTAATGCAGGTGCCTGAATTGATCAAGTCAGTGTACTGGGGTGGGAAATCTGAAGTATCACACCTTGGGTTTTTAATTCTAACTGGCTTCATAACACTATCTTCACTGACAAAATGTTGTCATTTTTCAGGAAGAGATAATTTTTTTTTCATTGAATACTGAGTTACTTTCTCCTTTTGGCATAGCCTACTTGTTATGAAATCCCTGTTTAGCTATGGCATTTATATCTGCCCAAACAGATTAAAATCACACCCTTCCATGAGAGTTCAGGCTGAGTCTGAGTGTGTGTGTGTGTGCACATAAACACTCAGTGTCATAGAGGCCAGGTTAAGACAGCCCAGAGCAGTGTGTGGGAGTCAGTGGAAGGTGTTTGGTCTGACTTGGGGCCAAGGGAAAGTCTCAACCTGTAACCTGGAGTACTGTGTGTTCCTGACTGAGCTCATTCATGCTGACACACATTAACACACTGATACGCATGCTAGTGTGGACACACATTTACAGACACTTATTTTCTTTCTTAGCTGCTGCATCACACACACATTCATTCAGCCTTGTCAGTCCTCACTGTTCTCCTGTATGATTCAAATGGCCTTTGTCTTTAGCTCTTGGAAAAACCCTTAGTGCCCGCAGCAGCTATAAATCAGCAATAACGTGACATGACATGTCCTCTCATAGCTGTTGCTTATGCCCACAGATTCACGTACAAGTCAAGTCAAGTTTGCAATCTTCTGTGGATTTTGGAGTCCAGGATTTATTTTAAAATCTCTGCCTAAGCTGCTGGCATTTCCCTCCTGCCCAGCTGCATCAGAGGATCAGTCCATTATAGCTCCCCACCTTCTTATCTGTTTTTCCCCAGTTCTCTGACATCAGAACAGTGTTTGGCCATCCAGAGAGGAAATTCTTTTTTTGTGAGCCTGAGGCTCCTGTCAATCTAATCCTGACTCTAATCCATTTCATTAATCCCTGCCTGCATGCCACTTTGCAGCCCCGTTTCTGAACAAGCAGTGCTAATCGAGTCTTTTCCCCAGCCCCTAAGGTTATGCACAAATAGGGAGGCTGTGTAGTATTTGTTGTTGGCAGCTGAGGGCTGGGAGATGGCTCTGAGAGACACAGAGACGGACAGCCTAGGGCTATTTATCAGTTCCAAAGTCCAATAACTTGGACCTGAGTTTTTACATGTTTAACTTTTGAAAGTTTTAAATGGCACTAATGATGCCGAGTGTAGAAAATAAATGGTGCGGAGTGCATAAATAGCCTGGAGCAGTGGAGACAAATGTAGAATGATTCTGTTTCTATCCTGACATTTACCAAGCATCGCAAAGCCAGACTGCTTCTCTCCAGAGGCTTGTACTACAAAGCCAGTTAAACTTACAGAGGATATATTTTATCTTGCTTGACTAACCCTAACATTGGCTGTCTGGATAACGGGTACTACAGAACTGGTTATCAACTAGTATAGTCAACTCTGGGTTTTCCAGCTATGAGTGCATTCATGTGAAGGAGGCAGGGGTGTTAATTACGAAATCATCAGAACCATGAATGAAGTAGGCCGCTTCATATCAAATGAGATGAAACCATACCAAAAGTGTCTGGGATTGTGAGACAGTAAAATGTCAAAATGATAGTGTTAATGTTATGTAAATAATACTCTGTAATCTAATGATGAAAAATGTAAAAATATTGAACAGTCTATCCATTCTATCACCATCGGCAGAGATTCAAATTATGTATAGGTATCACTAGACTATATGATATTAATACAAACTATTTCTTGCTATTTAGTTGGATGATGCTGAATCTCATAAAACACATTAATTATTGCTAGACTGTTTCTGCTACTGCAGAAAAAGGTGGAAAAAGTAGTTTAGTTAATGATGGATGAGGTCTATCTTTACTGGAGCAATAAGCGAAATTCATCATTTCTAGGAATTAAAAAATTAAAAGTAAAAAATTGCTATGTGAAGAACTAGAGGTGTAATTTCATCTGGAGTATAGCATGACCTCACACACCCTCTCTCTGTGTTGATCTCCAGCCCCACGTTTACAAGCCGGTGCGGCTGTGCTTTCATGTACATTCATGTGAATCACACACTCACACACACACACACACACACACATACACACACCCTCAGAGCCCTTGGCCCTCCCTCCCTATAAAAGGCTACAGCCAGTGAGTAATGGCAGTGCGTATTTTCGAAGCGAAATGGCGGAGAGTGGAACGAAATGTTCACCTTAAGACGACCAGGATCCGACATACAGAACTGCAAAATAAATGTCTGAAATAGATTTTAGAACCAAGCGGTGAAACAATTTCAATTTTTGCCCCTTTAACATAACCAGAGGCCTGAGGCCTGTACTACGAAGCAGGATTTGGAGTTTGCGAGGTAACTTCTGGTTAACTGTGGGTTTTCAGTTCTACGAGGCTGGTTCTCTTTTTGCCGGGATAAATCACTGTGATAACTGATGTTGAACAACTAACCTAAAGCCTATACTACGAAGTTCAGTTTAACTTACCCAGGTTATCTTTTTGTTATCTGGTCCGACTAACCCATACATTGGCCATCTGGATAACTGGTACTACAAAGCTGGTTATCAACTAGCTCAGTCAACTCTGGGTTTTCCTATTTAGCCACAAGTACGTTCATGCCACGTTAATTTCCAGTGACATCATCAGGACCATGAATGAAATAGACTGCTTCATATGGCATAAGATGAAAGGGTACCAAATGTGTCTCCGATTGTGAGACAGTAAAATGTCAGTGGCATGGGATGTAAACGACAAGCTGTTGTCTTACAACAGAAAATTTACCGTCATCTGAGACTTAAATTATGAGCTATGAGCCTATGTGACATTAGTATGGAGATTTTTTTGCTGTTTAGTTGGATGATGATAATACTACTCTGAACATGTCACATAAAACACTTTAGAGTAACACCAGACTGTTTCTACTACTGAAGTAAAGGGTGGAAAAGTAAATGATTAATGAGGTCTATCTGACCCAAATGTTGCATTTATAGCCAATTATATCGGATCACAGGTTGTCAACATCCCAACCTCTGACCAATCTAATTACTGAAGAAAAAAGTATCCATTAGTCCAGAGTCTCAACTAAAAAAAGAGGACTCTATATGCTGTTCAGTAGAATAATTTCATTGCTCCAGGGCTCTTTTTCCACTGGTTTTACAACAGAGCTTCTAACAAGTGGAGAAATCGTTTACAACACTAAATACACGATTTTAGCACTATTTAAAATTATGCAAATTATCTTAGTCCTCAATGACAGTGCTGCTACTTTTACAGTCTGATTCCATCCAGCTCAAAATAACATGAGAAATGACGAGAACTGGGGTGAAGCAGATCATATTTTATTTGTAAAATAATCCACACACTGTTAATTGGCTGCCATTATTTTAAATGCCACATTTCTGTCAGAGAGACGTCATTAGTCATTAACTACTTTTCTTTACTTCAACAGCAGAAACAGTCTGACATCATTTGAATGTATTTTATGTCAGGGTTATTCAAGCCAGATAACCAAAACATATCTGGGTTTTCCTATCCAGCCACGAGTGCATTCAGGTGAAAGAATCAGAGATGTTAATCATAAGCAACATAATCAGAACCATGAATAAAGGAGACTGCTTCATATGATATGAGATGAAACATCACAAGTCTGTGACTGCATGACAGTGAAACATCAGTGACAAAGGATGTAAACAGCACTCTGTAATCTTACGGCAGAAAATGTAGAAACATTGAAAATATTATCCAACGATACACCACCATTGGCCAAGATTGAAATTATGTATAGGTATCACTAGGCTATATGTGACATTTGCATGGATAATATTTTGTTAGTAAGTCGGAAGATAACAAAACTACTCTGAATATGTAACATGTAACACTAAGTAATACCAGACTTTTTTCTGCTACTGAGGTAAAGTGTGGAAAAGGAGCCCACTCAATGACTGATGAGGTCTGTCTGACCGAAATGTTGCATTTATAATAACGGGAACAAATTAACAGTGTGTGGATTATTTTTCTTGTGAAATATTACCTTTTTTCCCCTGGTGCTCGTCCTGCAAGTGTCTTATGTTATTTTGAGCTGCAGTGATGGAATTAGAGAGTAAAATAGCACCATTTACAGCAGTTACTGCCGGCTAAAATAAATTTTGCATAAGTTAATATTCTGCTAAAATAATGTGTATGTGTAAATGATCTCTGTTTGTTGGAAGCTCTGTTTTAAAGCTGCCCCCTTTGGGTGTAGAGCCACAGCAGCGTATATGATATGTGTCAGCACCTGCTCATCCCCCATATGAAAAATGATTCATCAATTTATGAGCAATAGAAAACTCTCAAAATAAATTTGTGTATGAGAGTTTAAAAAATGATCAAAACTGGTTGTTCTTTCCCACAAAAGCACAAATTACTTTTGGGAAAAACAGATGGAATTAGGCACTAGTAGTAAATTCTAGGAAATTTAGATCTTCAAATGTCTTTTAAGCCTCTGCTGTTGATGTTTTAAATCCAAGCTGGAATGATTATTTGTACTTTTGAAATCCTGGCTGTGCTGGTAGAGGGAGTAGGAGGAGAAAAAGATGAAGCATGTGGGAGTGTGATCTTCTGTCTCTAAAATTTTTGGGGGTTTTTTGTATTTCTTTCCCTTTTTTTCTCAGAAAACACTGGTTTTTTTCCTAGCAAATTTGCCTCGTGCACAGTGGGAGTGTGTAGGAGTGGAGGACACATGGAACAGAGCTCATTTCTGCACCATTCTTCATCTTACTGTTTTCTTTTTTTTTTGCCCTTGTTCTTCTCATCCCTGCTTTTCTTCGGCTACACTATGCTAAATGTAGAATAAGCTTTCAAACTTGCTGATGCCCAGTGGGAATGTGATGGTAGTGGAAGTTGAGAACTGGAGGTTTTTTTTTTTAAATGTCCCAATCCTATGCTCTAAACAAATTTAGCCACACAACCTGTCATCCTATTAAGCACGTGAGTGAAACACTTCACATGCAGGTATCCCGCTAACTCGATGGCAACACCTATGTTAAAAGTGTTTTCTGTTACAATGACAATCTGCCATTCTTTTGCTGCATTTTGCAGGAGGTCTGCAGTGTGTGCTCCAGTGTGACTTTTGTGTAGGCCTACTGCTCTACTTTGGAGACAGTTGAGAGAACGTGAGACAGCAGTCACTAGTTCTCTGTTAGATAATGTGCCCTTATAGTCAAATGTTAATTCACTGACCTTGAAGTCCAGGCGTCCCGAGTTAATGCCACCCTTCCTGCTGTACTCAAATATTGCTCAACTTTATGCTTCACTTCTCTTTAGAGCTTGGGCACCACTATGTCAGCAAAAAGGCATTGGAACAGACTAATACCTGGGTTCCAGTGTTTTAGCATGTAACAAAAGCCTTTTCAACAGAACTGCATGGACGCAGATCTTTGCACATGAAGGAGGTGATGGAGACGGAGACCTCCGCGTTTGAGACGGGAGCGGGCGGCGGGAGGTCCGAGGCTTCCAGCAAGGGGAGAGGGAGAAATATAACAAAATATGATAAAATAGGAAAAACTTGTCTCCCTCTTTTATTTTATTTTCAGTGTTTAATCAAGGTGGAGGCGGGCGGCTGGAGGTCCAAGACTTCCAGCGAGGGGAGCGGTAGAAACAAACAGCCAATGTGTGTGTGTGTGTGTGTGTTCCTCATATCACACTGCATGCAAATCACGTGTTATAACCAAGTCCTCCATTCCTTCTGTTTTAAAACATCCAAAATAAGTCCAGATGTTTGATTTAAACGCCGACAGCACATTTCTGATTCCTTTCTCCGGTGCCTCCATGTTTGTTTTGATGAACTTCCTGCCAAATGTTGCTGACTGAGACTTCTGCTGACCTCATCAGTTAAAAAACATCAGCACCATCTGGTGGACCAAAAAGCAATTGATTTTATTATTCTAAAGTTGTATTAAGTTGTAAAGAATTATTTTGTATTAATTACTATTTTTCCTTTTGCAGTATTATATTTGGCGGTATGGCTCTGTTCTGGGGCCTCTTATGTGGTCCATTATTATTGTCTGGGGGGTTCTGCATGGGCTCTTTGGACAGCTACACATGTAGACCCATTAATTTCACAGACAGTATATGGACCATATCTATTGGTCACACATCTGTTGACTGCAATAGTATCTACAGGTTTTATTGTTGTTGTTTTTCTCATGTTGGACATTTTTGACACATTTGGTCATGACAAAAAGTTATTGTCGATTTTTACAAAGTTTCTTATACATTCTAGTCTATTCTTTAATATTGTATTTTGTGCCTTAAGTTTTTGTATCATATTTATACTACTCAATGCATTACTGAGGTTTGCATTTATAAACGGTCTATATTTGTATCTTTTTTTATGTTAATATGAGCCGACAGGTTTCTGTTTAAAAGGGAGACACACAAACTGCTGCTGTGCAATCCACTATATTAAAAGTATTACACTTATTAGTGAGTGCTGTCGGGTTTTTCTACTTTTCTGTTCTGGGGCCTCTCTGCCTTTCCTTGAGCCTACGCAGAAAGCTTAACGCCGGATTTCCACTGGATGCGTGTCCGTTGCGGTACGGCAGCGCTGGTTATCCGCTGCGTGCTCCGCCGTCCGTCAATACTCACAGGCTGCATTTGCCGTGCGGAGCGGTGCAGCTCCGCCGGAAGACATCTCGGTGCACTGCCATGATGAATATCTCCTCGTCCATGGTGTCAACGGGGTGAAATGAGTCTGAAAACCTCTGACTTGTTGACTTAAGGCCTGCCTCTGCCCATTATGTAGTTTTCAAGGTGTAGTTCAGGGAAATATGATCCGCCGTGAACACTGTGTATTTTATTTTGAAAATTAACCGGATGTTTTATTGTGTTTCTCTGCACGACTTCCTGCCCCACACGATCTGCTCTGTGCTGAATTGCTGCGTTGGGCTCTGCGTTGGAATTGAATCTAATCGGCTCTGCTGCCGTGCCGGACCTCAGACGCAACCAACACGCACCTGGTGGAAACTGGGGGTAAGGCAGAGAGAGCACACATCTCTGCCACTCCATGCGTTTATGAAGAAAGCCTGAGGCAGATAGAGCATACCTCTCAGCTCTTCCATGCGCCTACATGGAACGCCTCAGGCAGGGAGAGCAGCAGCAAAGACCCCGCGGAACAGAACAGAGCAAGCATCAGTGATAAACGGAAATGACACTGATAAGTCAGACACAACATGTAAGGAGGAGCTGGGGAGGAGACACCCTGAATGAGATTTGCCAATTGGTTGCATAGAAAGGAATCATGTGATCTATCAGCTGACTTCCTTCCCTCAGTCAGCTGGGCTGCTTTAGTTCAGCTGATGTAGCTGTGAGCTGAGCTTGACATCCTGTCCTGCCATAACTATCACTATGCCCAGTTTGTAGAGCAATGGGCCCCTGTGTTTGTGCACATGCATGTAGGCGTTTATGCATTCACACACAACCTCACAAACACTTGTCACAAGTACAGTGATGCCTCCCTAAGGCAACCAGTTCATGAGATATGATAGGGGACATGGCAAAATGTGTAAATAAAAATAAAATAAATAAAATGTATTATTAAAATGTTTTTTTTGTTTAATGGTCTTTATTGTCATTATACTCAGATACATTGAAATTGAGCAAGGCTTCTCTTAGTGTGTGTGTGTATGTACGTTCCTGGGCACAATGCACAGATGAGGTTGGGATTTTATAAAGAGGTGGTGACCATGTGCCAAACTGTAGGCAGCACTCATCCAAGAGGAAGCTGTTTACAAACTGGTACCAACAATTGCTGTACAGCAGTGCTATTCAAATGGCGGCCCGCGGGCCACATGCGGCCCAGAAGCAATCCTTGAGTGGCCCAGCCAGTGGCCCAACCAGAAAAGCCGAGGAAAGCCGAGAAAAGCCGAGAAAAACCGGGAAAAATGTGCTCAGCGAGCCTACAGATATTTCTACAGAAATTCCTACAGTAGTTCAGACCGTGAATGCAACACTCTGCCGTAGCCTAGCAACACTCAACCCAGAATGCAGCGTGTTGTTGTGAAAACGTAAAGTTTACGTTGAAAAGTGGAAAAAAAATGTACTGCTGCTACCTCGGGTTCTGTTGAATTACAGCTCTTTTGTTTTTTAGACACTTTTTGATATGCTTGTGTCAGATGTGACCAAATTTAAAAGGGAAGCAGTGAATAAACATTGTTTTATTTTTCATGACATTAATTTGTGTTGGTTTAAAATTTGTCATTAACTGCTGCTTACCGGCCACTGAAAAAGTCTGGCCCAGCTAAATTTCTTGGTTTTAAAATCTGGCCCAACTGAATTTGTAATTGAATAGCCCTGCTGTACAGTATACCTTTAAGGTTCAAGCTTTTAAAATTTTATGGAAAAGGTTAGCCTACCAAACTTTAAAAATGAATGCAGTGTTTGGCTTTACCTGTATAGTGTATACAGAATTGCAAAATAAATGTCTGAAATAGATTTTTGTAGAAATTTAACCTTTTTATATTATATAGGTTTGTTACTGTTTTGAAGATAATAAGGCTACATGGCCAATTTGCAGTGGTTGACGATGCTATTCTAAATTTCACTTTACAGTAAATTACAGGCTATTGAGTTGAATTTTACAGTGATACTGCATTTCTACAACAGCCATCACAGTAACTTGTTGGCACATGTGAGGTCTTATTATTCAGGTGTAATTTTACTGTAATGTACTGTAAATAAAACAGTAAGTTGTAGTAAAAGTAATGCAACTAGGTTCCAAGAATTTACTGGAAAAAGTTAAAAGTTAAAAACTTCACAGTCAAATATTTTGCAGTGCAGGATAAGGCCCGAACATACTCGGGCGTACTACGAGACTCCACGAGGAATGTCCGCAGTCATTCAGGCTTCCATAGTCGAGCGCACTTCCGCGTTGTAGTCAAGGCTATTCAAGAGAAGGCTGAGACATGGGGTCAAATATTGGGGGATTGCACATGCGCAGTGTAACTTGAGCTGTGATGCTGGAGGGTGACAGCAGGGGTGCTAGATAAAAAGCGCAGGATCCCCTCAGGCGATCACGGAGTGCGCTTGGTGTGGTCTGCTTGGACTTTTGGACAGCGGCTGCCTGAAGTTGTCAGAATTGCATCTCTGTCATTCTCACCCACAACACAGGCCACCAGTCACAGTCCAATAATGCTGTGAAAGTGACATGCATGCACATATCCCAGAACCAACAAAATGGAGCCAGATCAAATACCTCTTGTTTTGCTGTGTGATGTTTCCAACGCAAAGCTCTTCGTCAGACTTTTAGTTCATTTGTTATTTGTGTGGTGACTGTTTGTGTGTGAAAACGCAAAATAAATCATTTTTGTCCTCCAATTGTTCCTGTGTTTTGTGGTGTGTGACATCAAGACAATAATGAAACTGAAATTATTTGAATACTGGAATATGTCAAAATGTGTCAATAAGATCTTTTTTCAATATCATTTTAATTTGTTGTTTTTCCTTAATAAAGTAGCTAACCTTAACTAATGCCTCTGGTAAAAAAAAAAAACTAGGGCTGCTGTCATTGGTTTTGATTCTGAGTATCATCCTTCAGTGTTACATTAGATATTATCACAATATATTTTGCTGTTAAGCCAGAGCACAGATTATCAATTTTGCCATAATAGTTAAACTCTATTGCAAAAACATTCCCAAATGTAACCACAAATAATAATTGACCATGAAACAAGCATACACACCATTAGTGAGCCTTTGAGGAAGCCCAGCCTTCTCTTGAATAGTCTTGGTTGTCGTTTCCTGTAAAAATGTCTGTGAAACACACTACATTTCCCACAATTCTTGCTCGTCGATGTCAAAAATACATGCTGAGCAGTTAGTGGTGCGCGGAGCAGAGTCCGTGCGGTCATAAAATCTGAGCTTTGCGCGCACAGGGCTTGCGGACATCCGCTAGTTAGTATGTTCAGGCCTTTAGTGTAATCATACTGCAGGTTTAACTGTGGGGTGGCTGGGTCAAAGGGGAGGTGCCTCTGTCTGTTCACCATAATTATAAAAATAGTGCAACAAACTCTGACTCAGCTTCTCCATTCTGTCCATCGCAATTATCTGAAACAACTGTTCAGCCATATGCCTACATGCACACATACAAACAGCAAATACACAACAAACTGGACTTGTCTCAGTCTCTGGTGACAATGGACATCTGTTCACACTGCTCAGCTCTGGTAAATGGAATGTTTGTTTGTACTTGTGCAGGTAAGGCCCAGTTCATCCATATGGGTGAGGAAGTGGATGGGGTGGATATGAGAGCAGAGGTGGGCCTCCTAAAGCGTAACATCCTGATCCGTGGTGAGATAGAGCCTGGCTGCTATGGCAACGAGGCCTGCACATTCTTCGACTTCGACACTTTCGGCGGACATTTAAAGGTACTCTGTTGTCTTAACCTTGTCATTTCCAGAGCAGACACCCAGGTGATTCACAGCTATCCACTAAAGTGGAAGCTATTGAAGAAGCAGACCAAGTCATCCCCTGCCTCGCAGTCTGAAATTTTGTCAGGGCCTCCGCAGCAGCATTCCACTAATATTATTGTAAGACAGAAGTCTGATACAGATTCTTTTGTACTGAAGCTGCAGATTGACAATAGTTTGCACAATGTTCCAAATCTTTAAAAATGACCATAGAAAGTGCTTATTATTATTTCAGAGAGCTGTATTCTGGTCAAAGTGGAAAAGCCTATAAGGTAGTATTTTACATTAAGTATCTGCTCACTGTTTAAATTGCTCCTGGAAACCTCTCAGCCTTCGCATGTGAAACATTAGGTGTGCAAAGTCATCGAGAGGGCTGGATTGGACCCTAATAATATTAATATTACATGTAAGTCCCTTTTGTTAATCTTCGTTGCCTGAATCTGGTGCCAGATCATGCTAGTGTGCTCTAAACACCCTGAAAAACCTGGTATGGAGACTAGAAATGGCCTTTTGACTGAGCCCACATTACAGTAACCCAGCCATGACATGATGAAAGCATGGATGATTTTTCCCAGTTCACTTGAGATGAAAAATATTTTACTTTTCTAATTTGTAGAAGGCATGAGTGCACTAACTTGACTATTTATTACTGGACAGAGCTCAGAGTCAAAGCTGCTACCCAGGCAGGCAGAATGCTTTACACTGGAGGACAGGTACCCAAGGTTCTTTGTTAAGTGACAGGTCAGGTTTGGGGGGCCAAATAAAAGGACCAAAGATTTGGACTCATTGAGCTGGAGGACGTTTTGTGACATCCAGCACCTAATATACAAGAGAATTTGTCAGGGTCACTACCAGTCAACATAAAGTTGTGTGTCATCCACATAACTGCAGAAATTCATGTTATACCAGAGATTATCTGACCCAGAGGAAGCCTATAAATTGTGGACTAAGAAACTGAAGAGGATCGAGTATTGACCCTTTGGGAACACCACAAGATTGGGGTGCTGGGAATGAGGAATATACTCCCATTACAACAGAAGAAAGCATCTTTCATAGAAATGGGAACAAAATGAGGCGAGAGCAGTGTCTTTAGTAACAACATAGTTTTCATTTTTCTGTGCTGTCCTCGGTACAGAATCCTGATTGATATTGGTCAAAGATATCACTCTTTTTCATGTGTGAGACTTTTCTGAACTTTTGAATAAAAAACACAAGTTGGAAATTGCTCTAAAATTGAGTAAAACAAGAGGGTCAAGTGAAGGATTCTTCAGGAATGGTTGAGCTATTGCATTTTTAAAAACTGAATGGGACAGAGCCAGAAGACAATAGAGTGCCCCAATGATGTAGGCTGATGCGGAAGTTAGTATCGCACTTGTTCTCTCGTTGAAAAGCAAATGGGATTTTTCCATTACATTTTGAATAAGTGCAGAATATAAGTTCTGAGGCAAACAAACATTTATGATATTTACAAATGTGTTCAGTAAGCTGATTCTCACAAATGAATACCACTTTCATAATTACGGAAGCTTAAATGCAATCGCCGGAAATAAAAAGCTAACGTTAGGCTATAAACAAACTATACTACAGTTTCATGACCTAATGTTACCACCATGACAAGACTGTAAAACTGTGTTCAGTGTAGCTCAATATGATGACATTCTGAAGTCTTATTTTGCCACTTCTCAATTTATCCTTTTACATCATGTGTAGCTTCTGCACTTGAAAAAGATTCTACCCACAGATTTCAGTGGATTCCACTCAATGACCAAACAGCTTTCCTTTTTCTCCTTTTATTTTTTCCAGGTTCAGCAGTTTAGTTTGATAGTACTATTAGATCCATGACTTCACTAGTCTTTTGTCATTAAAAGGTAAAAAAAACCTTAGAAAATATATCTATATATATATATGTATATATATATATCACCCTCTCAGGGTGGTATCTGTGTCTTTGACCTTCCACATCTGTTCTAGTTGTTCTTTTAACCCTTGATACTTATCCACCTTTTTGTGTTCTTTCTTTCTGATGTTGCTATCAGCTGGTATTGCCGCATCTGCTACCACTGCCCTCTTCTGGTGTTTGTCAACCACCACTATGTCTGCTTGGTTAGCCAGCAGCTGTTTGTCAGTCTGGAAGCTGAAGTCCCACAGGAACTTAGCCCTGTTGTTCTCAACCTCCTTCAGTGGTGTGCGCCATCAGGATTTGGGTATTTTGAGTCCATACTGGCTACAGATGTTCCTGTACACCAGGGCTATTCAATTACTTTGGAACTGGGGCCGGTTCATGAAACTGAGGCCAAATAAGGGACCAGAAAATATGAGTAATCACAGTAACAAATAAAGAAATTTTAACAACATACTGAATGAGTTAATATATTCTATTTTATAAATGCATAACAACATATGTGCATTGTGTTATACTAAGACACATAGGTCCAAGGCACTGTTAACTTCAAATGGCAATACCATGTTCAAAAATCAGACCAGGTGAGCCATATCCAAGCCATATTACACAGACATGTAGAAAAATGTATTTAACTGACAGAAAACATCCACTTAATTGCACATAACTGTACCAGCACAACTTGGCAACTTTATCCTGAATGGACAATGTGGAGATAAATTCCAATGTTACAGGAAAAGAGGGAAATACTTCTCAGAAACATCAAACTGTACCCCCTGCTCCACCTACTAGCTAAAAATAGAAATGTAGATAACTGATGACTGAATACATACACATATAATACACTTTTGTCTTCTTAGAAATAAAATAGACTGCCCCTTAAGTCCACACATGGACTACTACTGTACTCACATTTGTCCATTTTGAAAATATATCAGACAACTTAACAATCAGTCTAGGTGAGCCATATCACATATATTTAATATTTCACTAATTTGAGTGACAGGCAAAATCAGATTTAACTCCACCAACAAAAATAAAACCAAAGTGTGGTAGTGAATAGAATTATAACAACATAACACTGCATGCTATTATATCAAGGCAAGGTATTTCAAATTGCATCACTCTGTTAAATGAATACAATTCTAAATAACTGATATGGCACTGACAGACAACTTAAACTTAAAATGCACCAACAAATACAAAACAAGAATACATACTATGCTACTGAATACAATTATAACAACTAACAGTGCATGGTATTTTATCAAGGCAAAATGTTTCAAATTGCATCCAACAATAATCACTTCATCCAGGTCAGTCCTGCTAAGACATGAGAAGAATCAATTTAACAGTCCCTTAGTTGACCTCTCTTGACAATACTAATGTTAAACTGTTCCTCTGCTCTAACTACTCAGCCAAAAGCAGATACTGTCATGGTTCTGTTTTTACCAATATTATTGTTTTGTTGTTTGCTGCCTGCGGTTGCTTCTCCCCCCTGTCTTGCACTGTGTCTTGCCACGCTTCTGCCCTTTTCTCCTGCCACGCATTTCAGTCTCGAGTTTTTGCCTGTGATCCTGTTGTTCTCCCGTCACGAGTAACTCCCTGAGTAAGGTGATGTTACTTTGTTCTCTCTCCCTGAGTAAGGTGATTTTCTGTTGTTACTTTGTTCTCTCAAGTATCTCCCTGAGTAAGGTGATTTTATGTTGTTACTTTGTTCTCTCAAGTATCTCCCTGAGTAAGGTGATTTTCTGTTGTTACTTTGTTCCCTCAAGTATCTCCCTGTTTAAGGTGATTTTCTGTTGATACTTTGTTTTTCCCTTATTACTTTTCCCATAACGGTGATTTTGTGTTTTTTCTAGTTGTTAAATTTTTGAGCTTTAACTTCTGTTTTGTTTTTGTTCCCAACCAGCCTCCATAGCCCTTTTTCCCCCTTGTGGTGATTTTCAGTTTTCTTTGTGTTGATACTTTTGTGTTGAATAAACTTGTGCTCCTGTTCTCTGCACTCTGGGTCCTGGCCTCGCTTTTTGCCTCACGGCACTTAACAGATACACTGATAAGGAGATTTGGTGAGGGCTTTTCATTCTTATCTGTCCATGTTGAATTTGCACCAGACACCTCAATATTCAGTCCAGCTGAGCCATACCACATCAAGAAAAAAATTAAGTGCATAATATGGCATTATGAGGTGAATAACATGTAAACTGCATCATACTGTTCAAAAATCAGTCCTCATTGCTTGCTTGACTAACATGTCTATTACCTTCCATGTAGTTTAACAACATTTGCCATCTAATGAGAGAAATGGCATTTTTTTGACTTAGCAAGAGCAGTGAAGTCAGGTGTATATGTTGTCAGAGCAATGCGCAAGCAGTGTTGCAGATGCTGGTCAGTGAGAGATATGCGATTGTGAGTTTTAATGGCATTCATGTGTGAGAATGACGACTCACAAGTGTATGTTGAGCCAAACATTGTCAGGAGAAAAAGTGCAAGACCCCTTGAGTGTGGAAATTTCTCTTGGCTGACTGATGACTGAATGTCAATGAGTTCCAGTTGTAAAGGTGCCTCGTCCAATGACGTTATCAGCTCCTTTGCTTTCATTGCAAAGTCTGCCTCAACATTCACACAGAAAGGGTCCTTCACAAATCTCATCACTTCATGGGGGATGCTGAAATCATCAAACCTAGTGGCAAATTTGTTTTTCAATGAGTCAATAAAGCCTGACATCACCTTTGTAATTTGTAGGCCTGATTTCCTCAATGTGGGGAAGTGGAGCATCTTCCCTGGACAAAGATCAGCAGAGAAAAGTGAGAGCTTTCTTTGAAAAGCATGAAGTCTCTCCACAAGTTGCGTGACTGTTTTATCTCTGCCCTGCAGTTCCATGTTGAGTTGGTTCAAATGATGGAAAATATCACTCAAAAGCAAACAGCAGCATTAAATCCTTATTTTCCATCAGAGACAGAAACTTGACAGCTTTTTCAGCTTTGAATTCCGGAGAGAAACACCACAATCTCTTCTCTTAGTTCACAGAATCGTTTCAATGCGTTTCCTTTGCTAAGCCATCTAATGTCATTGTGAATGAGCAAATCTTTGTATTCAGCTGACATGTCAGTCAACAACTTGCGGAAAGTCGGTGCTGTAAGCTGGAGGTACAACGGATAAAGTTTATAATTGCCATGACAGAGTCCATGGTCTCTTTTAACTCACCACTTAGCTTGGCACACAGGAGGCTTTGGTGGATGAGGCAATGAACCGATCTCAGCTGCGGAGCCACAGCTGTCATCCTCGCGGCGAGCCCCTGTTCCCTGCCCGCCATCGAGGGCGCACCATCGGTCACCAACATGTTAACGCGCGCCAAATCCAATTTGTTCTCTTCAAAGAATAAAGCAATTTTTGTGAATAGAATCTCACCGGTGGTGTGTCCCTCCATGGGAATTAATCCAAGCAGATCCTCACGAAAGCATTCCCCATCAAAAAATCGCACGTAGAGGCACAGCTGTGCAACATCGCTGTTATCCCTCGATTCATCCACGGCCAAAGACATCACCTCCGCCTTCCTTAGCTTGTCCAAAAGCGTCTCGGAAACGTCCGATGCAAGGGCCTCCACTCTCCTCATATTTGACGTGTCAGATATTGGAATTTGCTTGACCGAATCGATGATGCTTTTTCGGGTTTTCTCATCTGTAACCACTTCCTCGATTGATGCCAGCATACACTCTTTGACAGTCTCTGAGTCTGTGGGAAAGTGGCGTCAAAGTTAGCATGTATTGTCTTGAAATGCCTTCTCAAATTATACTCTTTACTCACGGAGAGGCACTCGTTGCAGATTAGGCACACAGGCTTCGCACCAACAGCAATAAACACATATTTCTCTGTCCATTCACTGTTGAACTGCCTATTCTCTGAGTCAACTTTTCGTTTTTTTAAAGTAGAGAGAGACATTTTGTCTTGTTAGTCGAGCTCCGTGCTTGGCTTGAAAGAAGAAACAAATAGGTCAGAGCAGAGCGCGGCTAGAGCGCGCATGGGCGACTTTGATTGGTCCATTGTGGTCCCCAAAAATATGTGTCCGGCCAAAACAAGTAGATATTCTTCCTCCTCTTTTGATTACATAGCAGATTGCCACCATGGTGTAAACGGGTGCATACCGTCACTTACTGCACCAGATAATGTACCATGAGTCATAGCCATGAGCTGTATATGAAACTACCCGCATGTATTCCCTATGTTCCGCCCAAAGGGCCAGCACAAAATCCCCCGCGGGCCGGACCCGGCCCGGGGGCCGCCAATTGAATAGCCCGGCTGTACACTATCCCAGCCACTTGGTTGTGCCTCTCCATGTACGCTGATCCTGCCTGCATCTTACACCCTGCCACTATGTGCTGGACTGTTTCAGGGGCATCTTTGCACAGCCTGCATTTTGGGTCTGATCTGCTGTGGTAGACCTTGGCCTCTATGGCCCTTGTGCTTAGGGCCTATTTTTGTGCTGCGATGATTGGTTTCTCCTTGCTGTCTGTCAGTCCAGCATTCTCCAGCCACTGGTAGGTCTTCTTGACTCAGCCACTTCCTCTGTCTGATGGTGGTATGCACCATGTAGGCGCTTGTCCCTCCATGCTGTTTGCTCCTCCACCTCTTTGCTCTCATCAGGTTTCTGTTGTCTGAGGCATTCACTTAGCACCTCATCCTTTGGGGCCATCTTCTTGATGTACTCCTACACTTTGGATGTTTCGTCCTGGATAGTAGCTCTGATGCTCACTAGTCCTCGGCCTCCCTCTTTCCACTTAGTGTATAGCCTCAGGGTGCTGAACTTTGGGTGGAACCCTCCATGCATGATGAGGAGCTTTCTTGTCCTGATATCTGTGGCTTCTATCTCCTCCTTTGGCCAGCTTATGATCCCAGCTGGGTATCTGATGACTGGCAGTGCGTACATGTTGAACTTGTTATGACCATTCAGCTGACTCCTCAGGACTTGCCTTAGTCTCTGGAGGTATTTGGTTGTGGTCAACTTCCTTGCAGCCTCCTCATGATTTCTATTCGCCTGTGGGATCCTAAGGTACTTGTAGCTGTCCTGGATATCTCCTATAGGCCCGTTTCCATTGAAGAAGTTCCTGGTACTATTTGGGGGGCAGGAACTACTACAGAAACGTCCTCTCGCTCGGCCCTCTCAACCGCCGTGTCTCCACTGAGAGAGCGGAGTAGGAGGAAGGTTCCTGTAAAGTTACCGGGCTCTGGATGTGATGTAATCGTTGCGCGACCATTTTGACCGGGGCAACGTAGTGGCGTAGGGATGCCATTAGCCGTTAGCTGATAGTGGTGTCTGTAATAACTCGCTAAACTCACAAAGTGGCCCATGAAAAAAAAAAAAAAATTCCAGCGGAAGTCTTAGTTACAACATGATTGAGGTAACTGGAATAGTTATGTCGTTTCCGACAACGGGAGGCTTTTAACAGATGACGTCCTGATGTTAACTGCTGCTGCTGTTAGCTGTCCCTGTCAGCTGCAGCCACTGATGCTTTCTAGACATTGCGATTTCCCAAAACTGAATAAATACCACACATAGCAACACAAAACTGCTTTCCTAGCTGAATCATGTTGTAACTAAGATATCCGCCGGAAAAATTATGTTTTTCACGGACTGCTTATTGAGTTTGTTTGTTGATCCACACCAAAAGGATCAGTGAGTCGATATCTCGACATAGGGATGTCACTTAATTTAATAGTCTGCACCAGAATATTTTGCTAGCTGCTGAACAACAGCGAAGCGAGCAGCCACTGGCCGATTGACTGAGGACTTCTCTCAGGCTGGACAGACTGACAGGCAGGTAGGAGGTTTGTTTATCTGTGACTGTAGTTGTGATGCAAGAAAACACTGTGATGTCAGCAGAGTTTTCTCTGACAGAGCCGAAAGTTTAGTTTTAATCACCAGCTCTGTGAGACACAAGTTTAACCCTCCAGACCGACATGCTGCAGATTAAAAAAAGAATTCAGACTTTAATGAAGTTATTTTTCTCCTGGTTCTCTCAGAATGGTTTTTTTGTGTTGTTCAAGGTTGTTAAGATCATACATAGAGAGATATTTGAGCTTTACAAATGATGATCACTAAGTGTGTGCTGGTATATCACCCCTTAAACCTGCCAAAAACTGCTGGAGAAATGATAGTTTTTAATTGTATAGAAATAATTTGTAGTTTTAGAAAAGCTATCTAAATTACATTTTTATACAACCTGTCACCTTTATTCTAATTTCTGACACATGAATTAGCCTCACTGGATTAGTTTTAAGATTTAAAATGTATATATAGAAAACATAATTACTAAAAGTTGACTAAAATGGTGTGAATTTCTGTGGATTAAAAGTATGAACAATAAAAATGACTAAAATGTGACAAAAGCTAATAAGCATTTTTGTCTTAAAAACACTTAATCTAAAATATCTGGCAAAATTAACACAGATGGAGACGCTCATGTTTATAAACAGGTCCACAAACCCTATAGAAACAGAGGAGGGTGGAAAGCAACTTTATTTAGCGTTTAGGCCTTGTCTTGATCACGATTATGTCCCAAGCTCAAATTGGTCTTAATTGTTTATGAAAATTGTGGATGGCACCAATAGAGCTGTTCCTTACCATCCCCATTTTTGGTCACCCCTGTGTTGGGGTACCTAGCACATCGATCTGGTACTAAAAGGTGGAGCTAGAAACACTGCAGTCTGCTGTTTGGTCTTGCTCAGGGCTGAGTTGTGGCTGCTTTTAAAGCTTATGTAACCAGTTTTCATACCAAGGCAAGTTTTACATACATTAGTAAACTATGACTATTAAATAAAAGGACATGTTGCTTCCTCTCGCAGCAGCTGTAGACTGGCATGAGTTGATGATGTTAATCTATTAATACACCTTAAATTTCAATAATAATAATAATAATGATGATAATAATAATACATTTCATTTATAGGCGCCTTTCAGGACACTCAAGGTCACCATACAAAAGACAGTAATAAAACAATCAATAAAACATGACAGTGAAAAGACGAAATACATAACGCAATACATAAAACAGCAGTAAAGTGCAACCCTGAGGTCATTCCAGTCCAGATTAAAGGGAGTATGCCTGTCTGAAGAGGTGAGTTCTGAGGTGAGATTTGAAAGAGGTGACAGAGTCCGAGTGTTTTATGTCCTGCGGTAGAGAGTTCCAGAGGCGGGGGGCCGAGCGGCTGAAGGCTCTCTACCCCATGGTGGATAAGTGAGCAGGTGGGAGGGTGAGTTGAATGGAGGGGGACCTGAGAGTACGGCTGGGTATGTTAATGTGAAGGAGCTCAGCAAGATACTGAGGGGCAAGGTTGATGGCCTTGAAGGTGAGAAGTAGTAAGTAGTATTTCAGTGTGACAACTCTCACTGCTCCATTAGTTTTTATTGTTTCCCTTTAATGACATACACTTTTAGTATGTTTAGCAGAATCTTCAAGCATTTAATAATATAATATTTTTGACCGGATTATGTGAATTGCACATATTCTAATCCTCAATCGCATAAAAAAAAGTGGAGTGGAGGGTTGTTCCTGTGGGCTGTGGCAACGCTAAACCCCTGCTCTTTCCTGAGAAGGACTAAATGCACAAACCTTAAATATCCCATCGAGAGAGACTCTCACTCTTACCTGTTCTGTTTTGTTCTGAAAATGTTGGAATGAGACTTCATTCTGTGAACGATAAATGAGGTGCAGACTTCTGTCTGTCACCAGTGATGAGGAAATATAGCGAGTGCTGGGCGGAGCAGTAAGTGAACAACCCTGCCCACATTTAAGAGTACTGTCTGTGGTGGAAACAGACCTAGGGGCTGGGTACCTTGTCTGAAGAGTTACTTTTGGCTCCAAAGTTACTAAATTGAAAGTGTTAAGTGTTCCCACCTTCCTTTCTTTCACTCCTCTCACCTTTCCTCTTTTCACTTCTGCTTTGTGCAGCTCCTTTCTTCAGTAACCCTTCTTTTGCCTCCATCCCCCTTTCTTTATTTTAATTTGATAGTTTTAATTCACCAACAGCTGCTATTGAAATAGCCTTTATAACATTCAATCCAACACATTAAATTCATTCAATTCTTGCTTTTTTTGCTGTGCCCAATGATTACAGTTATAACTGTTAAGTTATCTTATGTGGGGAAAATAATAACCTGATCACCCTGCAGGTGTGACTGACATCTATCTGCTGTCATTATCAGGTGGAGCGGGGATTCAGGGCAGTTCATATATCTGGGGTGGAGCTGCAGCACATGGGCCAGCAGACAATGGGACATTATCCTATTCATTTCCATATGAATGGAGATGTGGACGAGAGGGGAGGCTACAACCCCCCAACTACTGTCAGCGATCTATCCATCCACCACTCCTTCTCCCGCTGCGTAACTATCCACAGCTCCAATGGACTGCTGGTCAGTTGAGAATTTTTATTTAAGTTTAGTTTTTTTCTGTTTTGACGTGATGTATTTGGAATGAACGTACTTACAAAAAAAAAGTTTGACATTTTGGTAAATACACTTATTTGCTTTCTTGCTGAGAGTTTGACGAGATGATACTGTCATGCCTGCACAGTAAATATAGTATGAAGCCGCAGCCTACAGCCAGTTAGCTTAGCACAACAATTGGAAGCAGGACAAAAAAGCTGACCTGGTTCTGTCTAAAGGTAAGAAAATCCACCTATCAGCACATGTAAAAGCTCTTGGTCTTGGCCAGGTTCAGTGACTTCACAAAGTCATACACAACCATTAATAACAATAATAATAATAATAATGATAATGATAATAATAACTTTTAAAAAAACAGAGCTACATAAAAAAGTCAGAAATATATATTATCACCATAAGGTCCAATGGTTCATGCTGTGTCAGCTGGAAGAGTTGAATATGTTAAAATACATGGATGGGAGGAAGACACGGAATGGCAACCTGTTCAGAAAGATGACAGAACAGCTGAACGAAAACCACTATTCAATGCAACTATCTGCAATCAGCACATAAATGTATCTCTGTATCGACTGTCCCGTCACATCTGATGTCAGATCAGAGGATTGGCACTGTTTGGCACAAACAGGTAAAGGAAACCCAACCTGATTTGTTTAACATGAGGTGACCATATTTTGATTTCCAAAAAAGAGGACACTCAGCCCGGCCATGAGATAGCCTACTTAAATGATACTTGCAGTTTACTCAAAGATGCCTTATAATTTTAATATATCTAAAGTTTATATTGTTAAAAATAATTGAAAAATTCAGCTATATTACAAAATAATATCACTCAAAGACAGAAATTCAGATAGGCCCCTATAGATAGGGGACACATACACACACTAGAATGTGGCAACCCGATTCGAGCCCGACGGGTCCCGACAGTATGCCTGCCTGACAGGTCGGGCCGGGTTCGGTCAAAAATGTATATTTGGGCTCGGGTCGGATTCGATCAGCTTTCAGTGAACATGTAGTGTAAAAATAAATAAAATCCTATTGTCAGTCCTGTTTATTGCTTGGGGACTGTTATTTACGTGACAACACCTGAACACAACACACACACACACTGGCTGTTTGTTTCTACCTCTCCCCACGCTGGAAGCCTTGGACCTCCCGCCGCCCACTCCTGTTTCAAACACGGAGGTCTCCCTCTCTGCTGAGCACCCACGCTGCGTAATTAAATAATGTCGGGCTCGGTTCAGTAAGGAAAACTGGACATTATCATTAATTTATAAACACCCCCCGGATGTCCTGGACAGGACGTGAAAAGTGGACATGTACAGGCAAAAGAGGACGTTTGGTCAGCCTAGTTTAACACAGCTGCAAACTAATGAGTTCACATCCCTCTCAGCCAACCACAAGCAGCCACAGCATCAGATAGGGAGTATATATTCAGCATCTGTCATCTTAGAAAAGTCAAAACAAAAGAAACAGTGTGAGACTGCGAGAGAGAAAGAGAGAGCACGTGTGCATGAGAGAAATGCAACATTGATTTAGAATTGTGGTGACCTCCTCCCAGGCTACCTTTGCATCATCAGCCTGTGGAGGTCTGCTCGTTCCGTATATTCGGACACTGCGAGCTTGGACCTCCCGGACCAAAACATCAGTTTCCTCCTGGGAGAAGTTTGGCCGTCTGATGCTGCTGCTCTCTTCTGCCATGGCGAATTGAGTAAACTCTCATTACGCCTTCGTGCGGCGCATTTAAGGGCGAGGAGAGGGGCTCATTTGATAGGTGTGATGTGAATGGGCTGTGTAAAACCCACTCCACACTTTCTCTCCTCCCTCTTTCCGACTTGTGCAGGTAGGAGGGACGGAGGTGGGAAAGAGGAGTAGCTGCGCCAGGCGCACGGTGTGCCAAACTTGCAAAATCCACCTGGCCACACCCAGTTGGTGAAGCGCTGCGCTGCGCCTCCGCCTCCGCCTCGCCCGGTCTGTGAAACTAGAGGCCTTGGTCTTCCTTCCCACAGTGCTCAGTCAATTGGCAAGGAGTCAACTTTTAGAACATGGATGAAGGAGCTGTAGATGAACCTTCATGTTAAATTATGTTTCATTTAACAAATAGTTGTGCAAAAACGAATTAGGCTGTGATGCTGTCACAGAAAATTGCAGTCTTTGTGGGCAATTGTTTCTCCAGTTAGATCTGTGACAGAAGCTTTGAATTCAACATGTCTGTTTCCTTGCAGGTAAAGGATGTGGTGGGCTATGACACACTGGGTCACTGTTTCTTCACGGAGGATGGTCCAGAAGAGAGGAACACATTTGACCACTGTTTGGGTATGATGGTGCGAGCTGGGACCCTGCTACCTTCAGACAGAGACAGCAAAATGTGCCGTAACATCACTGAAGGAGCCTACCCAGGATATGTTGCCAACCCACGGCAAGACTGCAGGTTAGATGCATGTACTCTTTAACCTCTTTAATCCCATAGAGGATCTCCAATCTCACAGATGGAGATCACAAAATTTTAATCAGGATATGATGTCCTGATATCCTGATGAAGACTTGTATAGACAGTCCTTCTTCTTTTTTATACATCTTTTTCTCTCTCTTTTTTTTTTTTTTTTTTACATTGAAGCCTCTTAAATGACATCTAAACATTGCCGTTCAGATAAGGCAAGGGTAAAGTAAAACTCCTGTTAACCCAAATAAAATTTTGTTACCTTTGATCTTACAGTTCCCGTGGAAGCACAAAGCCAAAGAAAATCAGTGATGTTCAAGGCAAAACAAATCTGTATTTTTAGCACCTCAACATGTTTTAGTTTGGAGATGCAAAGTAGGTATATGCAGTTATACAGAACTACTGATACAATTCCAGCTGGTCAATACAGACTTTAAACTGACTTCAACTCAGTGCAGACTTGTGTAAAAAGTGTCCATCTGGTGATCAAAGTGTTTTTATCCTGATGTCTGAACTGCAGTGCAGACAACACTTAGTTAACCTTTTTTCTCTCTTTCTTCTAACTTTTCTCAAATTGTACAGTGATGTTGATAGGTTGTCAATGTTGTGAGTCTCCAAGATCCACAAGTGGTCATTTGAATGGACCCCAGGGAAATTTAGCGGGTGTTAAACGCAAATAAAATCATAAATCTGAAAACCTTATTTGCAAAACCATAGAATATGTATGTATTTTTATATACACACTATGTACAAAATGTTATACAAAAGTCTTGTCTTGAGTTGCTTGGAGAGAGCACCGAAATCATCTACCCATTATCAAGTCAATCAAATGTGAGGAGGTGGTATGTGATAATCTATGCCATTTTCATCAACTTTTACAACTTGGTCACTACCTAAATTTCACGACCATAGATGAGGGTTGGAACATAGATGGACCAGTAAATCAAAAGTTTTCCCTTCCTGCTCAGCTCCCTCTTCACCACAACATTCCGGTGCAGCGCCCACATCAATGCAGATGTCAGTCTGCCTATCCACCTCACACTCCGTTTTACCCTCACTTGTGAACAGGACCCGAGATACTTGAACTCCTTTGCATAGGGCAGTAACTTTCTCCGAACCCAGAGGGGGCAATCTACCATTTTCTAGCAGAGAGGCATGGCCTCAGATTTGGAAGTGCTGATTATCATCCCAGCCGCTTCACACTCAGTTGCAAACCACCCTAGTGCATGCCGGAGGTCACGGTGTGATGAAACCAACAAAACCACATCATCTGCAAAGGGCAGAGATGCAATTCTGAGGTCCCCAAACCAGACCCCTTCCTCCGCCTGGCAGCACCTCAAGGTCCTGTTCATGAATATCTGTTAGTAGAGATAGTCTGTTTTCCCCCTGCATTCCTCACTTTGAGAGAGGGGCATGTTATATAAAGAATAAAGATGCACCTCAGAATAGAAAGCAGTTAAATACAGATCACATGACTTCTTTTTTATCTCACCCCACTGCCTCTGCTTTCAGCTGCGGAGTATAACTGCTAAGGCTAGGAGTGCATAATGGCGCTGGCTTTCACTGACACGAAGTCATCCACCTGCTCTCCAACATGAAGGAGGGAATTGGGGTTTTTTTTCTACTTTTTATTTTATTTTCTCCCTTCCTCTCCTAATTCATTCGGTTACTTACCTAGTAACACACAATGCAATACTCCTAATGAGGCTTTTTTCCCCCTATTTGTCTGGGTCAATGTATTCTGTAATGGTTTCCAAATCCCAGTGTATTTATTACTGTGGTTTTAAAATTCCAATTTAATCAAACATAATTACACTAACAACATTCCCCGCCTGTAAGATTTATGACAGTTAATTTCCACTTAGCTTTTCTTACTCCCTCATGGCACTTTCTGTCTCTTCCTCCATCACTGTTTGTTGCACTAATGAATTTAGTATAACAATAAATTTTAGTCAGATTTGCCAGGAAGAGAAGACATGTAGGCTGCGTGAGGAGAATAAAACTGCCAGTTAATCTTAACCAGATGAATGTGCTAGGTCTAAATGCTTTGCATATTTAGTGAGTGGATAACAGACTCATATTCATCGGCCAAGTGGAAACGCCACATAAACATTTACATGTGCGTGTGTGTGTGTGTGTGTGGCTTGTATTGCTATCTTTGTGAGGACCAGTTTCAGTTTTAAACCATCATAGTGAGGATAATTCTACACTGTGACAACAATTAGTCATTAGTCATACTTCTACTGTTATTATACACATATGATTATTATCACACATGTATACTGCCAGATACTAATATATACTTTCAACATATTGTACCACAGTAGCCAGAACTGTAACGATAATATTATTACTTTCATGAATGTTGTTGTAAGCTACTGTCATTACCGTCTGTCCTGCATCCTGTCATACGGATTACTGTTAATTTATTATGCTGATCTGTTCTGTACGACATCTATTGCACGTCTGTCCGTCCTGGAAGAGGGATCCCTCCTCAGTTGCTCTTCCTGAGGTTTCTACCGGTTTTTTCCCCTGTTAAAGGGTTTTTGGGGGGAGTTTGTCCTTATCCGCTGTGAGGGTCCAAAGGACAGAGGGATGTCGTATGCTGTAAAGCCCCGTGACGCAAATTGTGATTTGCGATATTGGGCTTTATAAATAAAATTGAATTGAATTGAATTGAATTTGTCTGCTCCTTATAGTTAAAAAGACTCTTTAAAGGTATAGTGTTTAAATTCTTATTTAAAAGGACAGGTTCACAAATTTGTAAGTCTGTCTTATAACAGACAGTAGCTTTGTTGCAGTCAAGAAATTTCCTGTGCAGCAATTTAAAGTGAGGCTCAACAGCAATATGCATTATTACTGACATTTTTTTGTTGCTTTTGCAAATTCGTTAATTTATCCTGATTTTAGTGTTTTGTAAATAAGCTCTATTGTTAGGCTAATTAATTGTATTGTTGCTTTTATGACAAAGATGACACAGTTCTAAAACAAATTAAATTATTGTTAAAGAGTAACTAAACCATAAAACCATTTTTCCAGCTGATAATCATTGCTTCTGGTTGTATAGTAGTGTTTCTGACTGATCCTGCTCTGTTGAAAATCTACTTTTTATTTTAAACATGTGGTGAGGAGTGCCCTCTACAGTTTGAAACCTGGTTACTACACTTGAATTTATATTACATTACATTGGAGGCTAATGACTCTTTTTCAAGGCGAATGACGTCATTAACCATCCACGCTAAAGCCTGCCCTCCTCCCTTTACTCCTCCTCACCTTACTATTCTGTCCGCAGTTGACAAACTGATAGCGAGTAGGCTGGATCAGAGCAGAGAGAGTAGTAGAGCAGAGAGAATAGCTAGTAATTTGTTGAATTGTATTGTTAGCATAGTGTATTTTAGTGTAGGTTTACAGTTAGTAGTGTGTTTATTGTATTTAGGTTAGTTGGTCAAGGAGAAGCACCGAGGCTCGGGAGTATATGTGCGGGGCAGCGAAGGAGGGAGGGATGGATGGTTGCAGTGGGCTGCTGCGCGGTGAGCCCAGGCTCCCAGAGAGAGATAAAATAAGTCAAAGTGTGGAGAATGGGACCGGCTGAGCTCCAGCCGCCTTCCCGTCTGCCCGTGTGACACAGTTAGGGGGGGTTGTCCAAGCCACCATCAGCACAATGAAAGCCCCCTCTCCTCTCCCCGCACCGAGGGATAATCTTCACTTCACCCCCTTCCTCAGCCGCTCGCCTGTCCTCCCAGTATTGCAGTACTGTGGTTACCGCGTCAGCCCTAACAGCCAGAAGCAACAGTAGCTCAGTCCATAGGGACTTGGCTTGGTAAGCTTAGCGTTGTCAATTCAAGTCCCTGTATGGACTAAGTATGGAGTGTGGACTGGCAGCTTGAAGGTGCAGGGGCCCTTGACCAAGGCATGGGATTCTCAAATTATACCAAGTTCACTGAATTATGGCTGACCCAGAGTAATGGCATATGTGTGTATTTTGTGTAAAAAGAGGAGTGAGGCAAAAAAGTTGTATTTTAGCCGCCAGTTGCATTTTTGATGCATTTACAAAAAAAGACATTAAATTAAAAATTGAATTAAACAATTGGCTATTTGGTTTTGGCAATTGCATTGTTAAGATACATTATTTTTAGAACAAAATTATCTTTTGGACCCTATTTTTGAGAGTTTTTTCAGGAAGCCAAGAGCTTCCTAATCCAGTGATACCAAACATCACATGGTTTGATGACGTAGTGCGCCTGTGAGATACCATTTAACAGAGGAAGGAGGGAGCGTGGACACCGGTGTTATGTCCCTACTGGTTTCCAGTTTAACTAGTTTCCTTACCGAACAACTGCAGATGTGCCGCGCCTCCGTCATTCGTCACAAATTCACAAACATACACAACATATTACTGGCGATTTTAAAGTCACAGCCCACATCTACCACAGCGAATATGCTTCTGTAAGTGAGCACTCCGTACTAGCGACATTAAAAAAACAAAGTAAAGAAAATATGATATACACAAATTTGCATCAAGCTGGACTCGATTTCACGTTAACAAAAAAACAATACAACACAAACCGCATGTCTACCTGTGTGAGCCACTGAGACTCAGAGATCAAGGCTTTCTTCAGGTATTAGTAAATTATGTCAGCATCCAGGTAAAATTTTGATTTGGGCTGACCTGAGACAACTGGTTACCCTCAGCTTGCCTTGAAAATACCCAAACATATTTATCAATGTTTTTTGTTCTTTTTCCACGAGTCTACAAACATATTCAGTGCCACATTACAGTCTGCACAACACTGCACACGATGACAAAGCCTGACAATGCCTGCTTAAAAAGTGACAATCTAACTCAGAAAATGCTCTCAAAATACGCTAAATAATATGTAAATAAAAACCAAGCACTTCTAGCCACTGGATCATTACAGAGGTGAAAAGCAAGGACTTACATTTACTCATGTCACTGTAATTGAGTAGTTTTTTGTGTACTTGCACTTTTTAAAAATCTAATTTGAGTGTTGCATCAGTAGCCTATGTTTTAATTTAAGTATTATGCTTCACTGCATTTTAAATGACTTCCATGACCAAGTTAAAAAAACAAAAAGTGAGCTGAAATTTTAAAAAAGCAAACGGAATTGTGTAAGCGTTAACCATGACACAGTAATAATAGCGTTACACTCTATGACAACCTGGCAGCTAGCTCTGATGGAGACCTGTGAGCTCTAAGAACAAACTCACATCTATGGACGCACACTAAAAGAAATGTCACCATGGTCTGAGAGAGGTGACGCCATGCTCTTATCTCTATTTCTACAGGTACGCAGTGAGCGAGTTAGATCATCACTTTTTAAACATTACAGGCTTTGTCATAGTGTGCAGTGTTGTGCAGACTGTAATGTGGCACTAAATATGTTTGTAGACTCGTGGAAAAAGAACAAAAAACATTGATAAATATGTTTGGGTATCTTCAAGGCAAGCCGAGGGTAACCAGTTGTCTCAGGTCAGCCCAAATCAAAATGTTACCTGGATGCTGACGTAATTTACCTGAGGAAAGCCTGCTCTGTGAGTCTCAGTGGCTCACACAGGTAGACGTGCGGTTTGTGTTGTATTGTCTTTTTGTTGACGTGAAATCGAGTCCAACTCGACGCAAATTTGTGTATGTCATATTTTCTTTACTTTCTTTTTTCGATGTCGCTGGTACGTAGTGCTCATTTACAGAAGCATATTTGCTGTGGTAGATGTGGACTGTGACTTTAAAATCGCCGGTAATATGTTGTGTATGTGTGTGAATTTGTGACAAATCTGCTGATAGAGGCGCAGCACATCTGCAGCTGTTCGGTAAGGAAACCAGTTAAATTGGAAACCAGTAGGGACATAGCACTGGCGTCTGGGGGGAGTTATTAAAGGCAGAAAAATTGAAAATTGAAAATATAAAACCAACTGTTTTCCTGTGATCAAAATTCCATAATTAGGTCACATGATGACAACTGATAATGAAGACAGTGATATGCGATTGAAAACCTCAGTAAAAGCGAGTGAGTGGATCTTGTGTTAAAAATGTTTATTTGTTTTTCGCTCTACTATTTACACTTACTTTCAAGCTCAGTCAAAACAATAATTTTCTAAGCTGGTATCCCTTTCCTCTTTGATATTTTGCCATGCTTGAGATTATTTATCCAAGCCAGTAAGATCTTAAAGCTCACATTCACATCTACGGACAATTTAGCTATTATTAATACAATATAGCTATAATTAACCTAGTCCCCAATCTGCATGTCTTTGGACTGTGGGAGGAAGCTGGAGTGCCCGGAGAGAACCCACACTGACACGGGGAGAACATGCAAACTCCACACAGAAGGGCTCCCACACCCGGGATTGAACCGGCAACCCTCTTGCTGTGAGGCGACAGTGCTAACCACCACACCACCGTGCCGCCCTTCTTCTCCATTCTTCTCTATTGAAATTGCTAACATCATAATTCCTGTCACTGCCAGAATTGAAGTTCAAGTTTAATTTAGTTGAGCTTTGAGAGCAAAACCAGACACAAATTCAAGGCAGTGTGCGTTGCTTTGGCTTAGGCAGCTGCCCAGGAGAATACAGCTGAACCTTTTTATGGAAATAACAGGCAGTATGCAACCCCCCACCCACACCCCAACAACCAAAATAAACTGACCTTTAGATGAACAGTCAGTCAGCTGTGGTTTATCTTTGATTATAGTCGGGGTCTTTCTTGTAGGATTTTTTTAAGAGCTGTTATTTTCTGACAAATCAATAAATCTAATTAGGCACGGTAGAGCTGTCTGACAGATATATTATGTCAACATTCTCCAACTTTTTCATTATAACCTGAAATGTAGTTTCCCCTCCCTCAAGCCAAATCCATGTTACAGTATCGGCATTACTTACTTTACAGAGACTTCCATGGAAATGATTCAGCAGTGTCTGGTAGTGTACCAGCATGTTTGAATGATTCCAGCTTGTGTATGACCTTTATGCTGTGTCATACTGCTAAACCTTTTACATCATATTGTTACATTCATCACTTTCAGTCTGACAACAGGCGTTTTTAATGCTGCAATCATCTCTGTATAATCACTGTCAACCCATCATGCATGGTTTCTCTAAAAGAGACATTCTATCTGCTCTCTACTATCTGTCTCTGTTTGACATTCTTCCCGCTCATCCTCTATGACAGACAACACATCAGAGAGAGAGTCTGAAGTACACTGAACCTTAAGTAGGACCTTGATTACTCCAGAGCTAATTCCTTTCTCATCCAAACAGAGCTGCTGTTGAATAGAGAAGCATATGCCTTTGTTAACGCTTCATAATTGAGAAGAAAGGTTATGTCACGATGAGGGATGCAGCAGAAAATAAACACATTTGTACAATTTTTTCGCAAATAAGTTTATCACCTTTCTAGGCTGATGAAGTTAGCTTTTACTGTAACGGGTGTGGTTAGAACCCAGATGCGGCATCAGAGACAAGAAGGACCATTTGTATTGGCCTTTAAACCCCCTGCAGAACACAGCATGAAAATGTCACGCATTGCTGATGCTGCCAGTGTAGCCTGGGCATTACTTAATACACACATTTTGCAAAGTGACATATTTCTGTAATCAATGACATTGATTACACCAATGAATCACCCCAGCCCTATTGACAACCACAGACCATGTGTAAGTACACCAGCTCAGGACGTCCACATCCAGCATCTTCACCTGCTAGATCAAACCATCAGAAATAGTCTCAGTAAAGTTCATCTGCACACTCATTGTTCTCACCGATGTCTTGACCTGGCAGCAGCGTAAGCGACTTTAGTGCTTTAGTTTACACTGTACCAGGCAAAAGCAGACAGCTTGTATGGAGTTGGGTGAGCTAGTCGTTTGCTAATACCAACATTGAGAGTGCCCTATGGTAATGATAGGGTTACTGTATGGGCTGACATAAGCTCCAGACAAAGAACAAAGGTGCGTTTGACTGATGGCAGTTTGAATGTACAGAGATACTGTGACAAGATCCCGATGCCTTGTTTCCAGTGACGTATGTGTACGGAGATGAGTCAACTGGAAGTCTATCCATTCCTATGGGAGTCCCTGTGATATCTTATGTGCCTGCAAAAGTCCTCCCCTCGGTAATATTTCAGCCTGGAATTTGCCTTGAGTGCGTTCAAAAAATTTACCCCAACACCCAAGTAGTATGTAAATTTAAGTTACAATAAGAGATTGCACTTTGTGCATTGGAAGCACTTATTTTAACAGAATATGTCTGTTTTGTATAAGAGATTTTTCTTTGTTTCTTTTCAGTTGTTTTGTAAGAAATTTGCCTGATTTTTCATTATGTTCAGTATAATAATATTATAATCTTGTTCTTTGCATGAGAAATTGGGTCTGTTGATGTATATGTTATCCTGTATTTTAACTTTCTGTATTTCATTTTGAGTGCAGAATTGTTGAGTGTGAAGATGTTTCAGTTTATGTTCCAGTTAATGTTGATTTTCTTGTTTCTTTTTCTTCTTGTGGGTAGAATATAAGATGGTGTGTCCCCTGATGACTGCTTTTGCTGTTTCTCAAAGTACAGATGAAGATATTTCTGGGGAGTCGTTGAATTCTATAAATGATGTCCATTCTCTCTTGAGAAGGTTATTAAAATCTATGTCTGCTAGGAGTAGAGTGTTGAACTGCCACCTACTTGATGGGATTTGTGTGGATTCTTGCACTATATCAAAGCTGACTGGGCTATGGTCTGAGATGATTATTGGGTGAATTTCTGAGTTGTTAATTTGAGGTATGATAGAATTACTTACAAGAAAGAAGGTGCCTGGTGTATTATAGGAGGTCCGGCAGACTTGGACTAAGTCAGCCTAACTAGGTACAAGGCAAGCCTGAGCCAGCCCTAACTATAAGCTTTATCAAAGAGGAAAATCTTAAGTCTAGTCTTAAATGTGGAGACGGTGTCTGCCTCCCTGACCGCAACAGGAAGATGATTCCACAGGAGAGGAGCCTGATAGCTGAAGGCTCTGGCTCCTGATCTACTTTTGGAGACTTCAGGGACCACGAGTAACCCTGCATTCTCAGAGCGCAGAGTTCTGGTGGGATAATATGGCACTATACGCTTTCTAAGATATGATGGTGCCTGACCATTTAGAGCTTTATAAATTAGGAGTAGGATTTTAAATTCATTTCTGGATTTTACAGGGAGCCAGTGCAGAGAAGCCAAAACAGGAGAAATGTGTTCTCGCCTCTTAGTTCCTGTTAGTACTCGTGCTGCTGCATTCTGAATTAGCTGGAGAGTTCTTAAAGACTTACTAGAGCTACCTGATAATAGGGGATTACAGTAATCCAGCCGAGAGGTAACATAAGCGTGGAACAATTTTTCTGCACCTTTTTGGGTCAGGATAGGCCTAATTTTCGCAATATTACGCAGATGAAAAAATGCAGTCCGTGAGGTTTGTTTTAAATGAGAATTAAAAGACAGATCTTGATCACATGTTAATCCGAGGTTTCTTACGGTAGTGGTAGAGGCCAGAGCAATGCCATCGAGAGAAACTATGTCATCAGATAAAGAGTCTCTGAGTTGTTTGGGGCCAAGAACAATAACTTCAGTTTTGTCTGAATTCAACATCAGGAAATTGGAGCTCATCCAGGTTTTTATGTCTGTAACTCAATTTTGAAGTTTAGTTAATTGATTAGTTTCTTTTGGCTTCATCAATAAATACAATTGTGTATCATCCACATAGCAATGGAAACTATAATGATACTGGAAACACAAATTGTTCTGTGCGTGTTGAAAAATAAGTAACACCCTAAAAATTTTAAATCTTATTTACTTCTCCTTTTAGATTTTTATGTACAACTACTTGTAAGGTCAAATGACATCATTGTGGTATAAAAAGCAAAATAATAAAAGGCTTTTTTTCCCTTACTAGCAGTTTACAGGACTGCATATGTACATTCTTTCCGTAACCGCTCTCTGGGGGGCTGGGGCCTATCCCAGCTGACACTGGGTGAGAGGTGGGGTACACCCTGGACAGGTCACCAGATTTTATTTAAAAATTAAGAGCATGCGTCCACATAGTGTTTATTTCTTTGGCAGAAAAGCAGTGGCAGAGTCCTCGGGAGCACTTCATCCCAGCACTTCATAAAAAAAGTGCTCCCAGCACTTTAAATGATGCATTATTTCTATGAGAACACAACCCAGTCCTACTTCAAAGTCACAGAATACCGGCACTTGGGCCGTTACTTCAGGCCTCAGACACTGACGAAAAGAGCTGTCCTTTCACATCGGCATGGTAGTTAAAGGGGTGGAAGTCTGCATGGGGCAGGTGGGAGGGGTGCTGGATAGGTCCAACAACAGACTTTCACCCGGGAGGCCAGTGTTTGCCTCCTATAAGATTGTAAAGCCAAACCCTGTTCTTTTTTTCTAAACCCAACCACTTACTTTTGTTGCCTAAATTCAGATGTGTTAGCTCAATGTAACCATGTGTGTTTTTGTTGAAAGAAAAAAAGTCAATTCACAGTGTTGTACCAATGTAGTGCACTTTAAAGAGACTATATGCAAACTGTACATTTACTGTGAAAACAGAAGTATAATTTGAAAACAGACAATGCATGTAAGAGGCTGAAGTTGGCATAGCATCCCAGAACGTCAACATCCCACATACCCAGGGTACCTTGCATGTCATATCTCGACGTGAAAAGTCCATGACCAAACATCAATATGTGAAGAGGTGGGAGTGAGAATGCGTTGGACAACGATATCTTGACATTAATGTTAGCTAGGTAGCTGATGTAATGCTATGTTAACAGAGGTTTGACTACACAGTTAGCAACGAGCATACAACATTACAGTGATAGAAGTACAACACTCACCAGCAACATAAAGTGTCTGGCAGATCTGCTCCCACAGATGGGCTTTTCTGTTCTTTGTTGTGATCATTTCTGACTGACATGTCATACGGATAAGGATAGATTGTAGCTAAAGGGCCGGCAGTGATGAAACCTTTGCCTTAAATTAAAAAGATGCTGGTGTTTAAAAAAAGGATGCTATTGGATTTTCCAAGGTAATAGGCAATAGGAAAAGTGTAAAATGTAAAAAAAAAAAAAAATTCCCCATATGCTATGAAACGATACAGTTCATTTGTGCACCAATAGCACTGATACAAAAACTCTTAAGTCATTTTCTCTCCCACAGTTACTGTTGATATTTCAGAGGCAATGATCACCCTTTCTTATTTACTACATCATTGACTCAAACCATTTATTAAAAATCCAATAACCAAACTTTTTCACTTCTTCATTTCCACCACTCTCTATAAAGTGCAACTTCAACTTTCTGGATCGCCAACCCCAGTAACAACCTCATCAACTGTGCTGCTGCAGGCTCAGAGGTGAGTTTCTAACTCTGACTTCTCACCTCTCTCTCCCTTTTCTGCCTCCTCCCCTCCTCTCTCTCCAGTTGGAGGTCTGTCTCATTACAGTGTTGCCAGGGCAAATTAATGGCTGTGTACTCCTATTAACTTTAGAATAAAGCAGACAACAGACACAGCCACTGCCGCACTTTCACTATGACAGAGTGCCAATTATAATCGCACTTCTGGGATTTTACAAGGATTCATCAGGCGGAACAGAGTCTCATTTATCCTCACAAATGTAATAATATATTATATATATATATATATATATATATAATGTACACATATGTTTGTGTGTGATCCCTCAGGAAACAGGTTTCTGGTTCATCTTCCACCATGTGCCCACTGGTCCATCAGAAGGGCTGTATTCCCCTGGACGTACTGAGCACACACCTATGGGCCAATTCATCAACAACAGAGCCCATTCCAACTACAGGGTGAGTCTGAGAACAGACTCACTTTTTCCATGGCATTCTATAAGTCAGTTTATCAGTGACCTACAAATGTTCATTAATGGTTTATAATGCAGCAGTTTGATAAGTTTGAAACAAATACTACTCAAGAAATATACTTCATCTGCATTCATTTTGAATATGAAAGACATAACATCAGTAAGAACTATGTAGGATGTGATCTGCTAAGTGACAAAGACAGGACAAGCAATAGATGAATAGTGTGAATAACAAAATCAAGGCCAGTAAAAAGAAACAGAAGAAAGTCAGCCAAAAGAGACATTAAATTGTGAGGACAGAGTTTGGAGGCGCCTGTGGCATCAAGCACAACACAGTGCTACTCAAGCAGAGAGAGATTTATGAGGTGCTGGTGGACAGGAGGTATTATTGTTATCACCCTCCCTTCTCTGCACTCAACAGTGAGTTCTTTTCCCTACCATCCCACTTCACTTCTAATTTGGATCATCTTAATGGGAGCATAACTTATGTCAGGCTGCCAGGATATTTGGGTGAGAAGACGTTGTGTCAGAGCAGCAACACAGCGGTTGTGTCTGTGTTTTGAAGTAGCAAACTGGCCCAGGATGTTTTTTTATCATTAAGACTATCTGTACTGTTTGTCCAGAAAAGTTTTATAGTTTAAGCCCAGTTCAGACCAATGATTTGAGACAAGACAAAAGTGTTTAAGTACGTATTAGAGAAAAGTTGCAGCAGTGTGAACTGGCCGGTCTGAACTCAGCTGAAGCCAGCTGATGATGGCGCCTGCAACTCAGCTGGTCAAATCGCTGGTGGCTGGTTTTAGAATGTAAAGCATGTCACCTGTTTCCACAGCCGGTTTGTAGTGAAGTCGATTGGTCAAGTCAAGATGACCATAGACGGTGTGTTCATTTGCTGCAGCAGGTGTTCCGTCTCCATCAAGCCCTCTGTTTCCAACCTCACGGGGTGCCAGTAGAGCTCGTAAGTCACGCCCCTTCCGGTAGACCCCCATCGGACCTCTAGGCTCAGAAAATATGAATGGGAGTCAATGGAGAGAAAATTATTATTTTCTGGTCCCAGTCATTAAATGTCTTGGATTACACAAATGTTTTGTGTGGGTCTAAATAATATTTTTTCATGTTAAGAGTTTGACAGTTTATTGTATGATTCTTCAGTTAAAAGCTGTGGAAGCAACGTAATGAGAAAGACTACATGTCGCCTATTTGACGTCACGTCATCACACTTTCCCTCCACCTCTCAACTCACAGTGCTGCTGCTGCGTCTTCAGCCATGATCTACAGAGCCATCAGATCAAGATGCCAGTGTGTTTCGTACCCGAATGTCACCATTCCAACAAGAACGGCTGTTCTTTCTTTCGATTCACATCTGATGTTAAAACTCGTCTCGTCTACTGGCGTGGACAACACCAACCATCTCCCCACTGGCCCACTGGCAAACTTTACACATGTCCAGACTTGTAGTGGTTTTCGCCACGCTTAAGGCTTTTGTCCTCTCCTTGGAAGAAGGCAGTGAAGTGTACCAGAGACACAGCCATGTTCCGAGTGCGAGTGGTGACGTATATCATACGCATCGAGAGCAGCAGAGAGCTGTAGTCCACAAAGTGCCCTCACACAAAACCTAACAGTATCAAACTTCTTTCCGCTAAATTGTAGCCTTCTTTGCACGAAAAAATAAATTAAAAATTCACAAACAACATATGTGAAATTCATGGCACAGTTCAATGGGACCAAAAAAAAATTTTCATCTAGCCATTGAAATACATTATGAGAAATCGATTCTTAAGGTCCCACGTACCAGAAACGGAAACACGCAACTTACGAGCTCTATGTTACATAGAGGGTCGCTGCTGCTACTCGCTTGTTTTGTATGCCCCCTCAAACACACATTCTCTTTGACGGGCACTGGTTATTTATATTATTGTGTTGTATGCATTATGAATACAGTCCATCTGATGCTCATTTTATGTTTTTCACCATTTCATCATTACAAGTGCAACTGTGGCCACTATCCTCATTCATATTTTAAAAGCTACAAATTTTATTCAGCCACAAATAGGGCTGGGCAGTACGACAAAATTTTCATATCACGGTTTTAAGAAAAAATCATATCGGTTTCATGGTATTCCACGGTATTTGGCCCAGGTTTGGCCAACTTGACATGCTGCTGTGTTGTGCTATGGCCTATTCAAGTACCAGATTTTGTTGTTTACCTGACAACGCCTGAATGCAACATACTCGCCTTTCCGTTAGTGCTGTGCTCGGTTATAATTGTCTCGGACTCGGGACAGGACGTCTTCGGTCAGGAAAATGTGGCCCGAGCCATACTTTAGTGTGCTCACCTGTGTGTGCTTTGTCTGTGTGTGTGTGTGTGTGTGTGTGTGTGTGTGTGTGTGTGTGTGTGTGCACGCGCGCGCGCATTGGGGCGAAACTCTGCCGTGCGCGATACAGAGGGTAGAGGAGAACTGTAAACTGCGGTGCACCACTGCTACTGTAGTTGCATGTAGGGGAAACACTGCTCTTTTTGGTATGAGTTCTTCTGGGTCATCGTGTACAGTTACTTTGCTTTCAGGACTCTCTCCAGCCACTCAAGTGCGCCTGTGGTGTGCAGTGGTGAAACGGGTCCCCGCTGAAACACTTTCCCACCGCGCACGTTCCGGATGTTATTTGGGCTATTCACCGGTATTGCAGAATATGAAAAATTCATATCATAATTAAAATAAATACCGGTTTTCGGTACGAACCGGTATACCGCCCAGGCCTAGCCACAAAATAAGTCTGAAAAGCTGGAAATCAGAACAGACGTACAGAGAGTTGTTTCATAGAGATGGTACACCGTCTCATCTAGTTGCATTGCCGTGAACCATCAGGTTTTTAGAATGTTGCAGAAAGGCTCATTGCAAGGAGTTCCCTGTTTCAACTTGTCTCATCTCAAATCTTTGGTCTGAACTGGGCTTAAGAGCTCTGAAACAGCTAGGGATAGCTTGTTTGCTAGCTTTGGTACTTTGATCGTAGTTGCATTGAATGCTTGCAGCCTTGTTATGGGAAAGCACCACAAAGTGAGATTTAAGACAAAATCAATTCGGTACATGTAAAGGAATACTTCACCTATTGAATGACCATATGTAAATCAGTCTTGCTGTGTTGTAAAGAAACCTTTGTTTTTGGGCACATGCCTCCATTGAAAATAGCAAACACATTGATTTATTGATTGATTTGGGACAACAACAGCAAAACTATACTGAAACATCAGTTTACAAACTCTCATACAACTAATTCAGTTTAATCCAGGTCTGATTAATCCAGTCATACGCTTGGTACTTCAGTTTGAAATAGTGAGGTTTTAGGTAAATGTGTTTGTGAAGCACTGAGCGAACGATTGGGTAAATGGTAAATGGTAAATGGACCTGCACTTGTACAGCGCCTTTTTAGTCTTCTGACTACTCAAAGCACTTTTACAATACTGAGTCACAGTCACCCATTCACACACACATATTCCCACACTGGTAGCTGAGGCTATCATACACGGTACCACCTGCTACTCAGTAACCATTCACATGCTCTCACATACTGATGGAACAGCCATTTGGAGCAATTTGGGGTTCACTATCTTGCCCAAGGATACTTTGACGTGCATCAAACTGGAGGAGCCGGGGATCGAACAACCCACTCTGCCTCTGAGTATTTCATTTCATTTTATTTTTATTTAAAAGGGACAATGTAAAGCTCAAACTTAAATGTCACCATTTGATGCATTGTACCAGATTATAGCTACAAGCTAATTCGCATCTGTAGTCCCTGTAATGCATATGTTGTAAGTTTGTAAACTGATGTTTTGATATAGTTTTGCTGTTGTTAAATGTGGTCCCCGATCAATCAGTAAAGCAAATTGTTGATATTGGTTATCGGCTAATGTGTTGTTATATATCGGCATATTAAATATTGGCAAAATATCCAATATTCCAATATCCCTACTGTAAAGTCAGTGATGTATCCCAGTTACCTCTAAATGTGCTGTGTTACCCTAACTTAAATAATATGAAGCAATATTTCTGATATTCAAATGGTCACATGTAATGTGGAAAGGTTGCTATTGTCAAACTTACTCAGAATCATATCCAACTCTGCAGTTCTTTGCAGCCTTAAGTGCCTTTTAGCTTAATCTAATAGTTATCCAGCTTGCACATTGCCTAATGACTCTCACCTACCCATTTTACTAAATAAAACCCACATGACATATAAGATAGCATACAGATATCCCAAGCCAAATATATACTACCTACTTGCCATGACACAGCAGAGAGCTGAAATACTGCAATTATAGCAGGCAAAGCAAGTCATCTTATAACTGTTGTTTCTCCTGTCCAGTTTCAAATCCAGCACTGCACATATATACTGTAGTTTACACTGATAATGATCGCCGTTTACTACCTACAGTTTTTGGTAATTTTTTGAACAATGGGCCCTTAATTTCAGACAGAAGTTAAAAAGCAGGCCTTTTAATTGTAGCCAGTGACAGACTGAAACGACAACTGTTGCTGGCAGATCTTATTAGCTACATCTATAGCACGCAAACGAATATCAACTAAGTGAGTTGGTTGGAAACTCCATCTCTTGCTGTCTTTTTCTCTTTTTGCAGGTACTAACAAAATCTACACCTGCTTCTGACTGCTCGTAGTGTTTGTGTAAACAAGGAATGCACACAAATATGGCTTGTCAGTATTAAAAATTACAATTTTAATTTTGTGCTTTATGCTCACAATATGTAGATGCCTTTGAAACTTGTAAGTTAAACATAAGGATTAGAAATTTATCACATTTAGCCAAATAAGTTTGCAGTTAGCAGATTTTAGCTTCAAATTACTGTAGGTTTCTTAAAATGTAAATGCGTTATCTAAATTGACCTAATTAAACACGTAACATAACATGTGCATCATCTTATCTTCTGGTTTTGCTGTTGACTGCTCCAGTGGAGGCATGTTGCTGTTTCTCCTGACAGAAAGGTCTCAGCAGACAGCTGTGACTAGGAAGAGCCTCCTGTAGCTGTTGTGTTTTTGTTTTGTTTTTTGTGAATACTTAGGCTATGCATTTTTACATACACATGTGCCACACACATGATCAAATCTGCAGCATTCATGAGTCCAGTGTAGATTTTTAGTGCCATGGTTCTTTTTATGTACAAATCTACTCACAGATTTACTAACATTTCATGAATGAGACTGTGTGTGTGTTTTACTTTTGTTTTACTTAAGAGAAGAATTTGAGGCTGAGGACAGATTGATTAATGTGGCAACAGCATGTCAGGCAAACCTCCATAAACCCATTAGAGACCCATTAGAGAACAGGACAGACCAGCTCCCACACAGTGAACGAATCAGTCCTAAACAGGTAAATGTAATGATGTAACTTGTAACCCTAAATACTTAAATACTTAATAGTTACTTAATGATATACTAACTTGTTGTCATTTGATATAGGTCATTACTCAAAGTAACTAATGGAGGCACAGGTATTCTAGCATTGTCTTGCATATGATCTGACAATGATCTGAGGGTAGACAGATAGACAAGCTATTCTAATCTCATACTTTTGCTGTTTTATTTTTGGCTGGCAGTTCGTTTAGAGCCTTTATGCGCTTTTTCCGTCAAAGAATCCATCACACACAAAAAGTTGCAGTCCCCTTTATGACATTATAAAAGATATCTACATTTTTGATATGACAGCAGCTACCTACAGCCAACCAGAGCGATAAGTGAGCAGGTAAGGAGTTAGTAGACAGCTTTATTGAATTTACTACAAACACTGAAAGGACCATGACACTGAGCAGCATGTTCATTAAGACGGATGACATTTATAAATCAATCAATCAATCAATTGTATTTATAAAGCACAATATCACAAATCACAGTTTGCCTCACAGGGCTTTACAGCATATGACATCCCTCTTCCTTAGGACCCTCACAGCGGATAAGGAAAAACTCCCCAAAGAAATGCCTTTAACAGGGGAAAACAATGGTAGAAACCTCAGGAAGAGCAACTGAGGAGGGATCCCTCTTCCAGGACGGACAGACATACAATAGATGTCGTACAGAACATATCAACATGACACATTAACAGTAATCCATATGACACAATGAGACAGAAAGAGATAGAGAGAGAGATGCAGGACAGACAGTAATGACAGTAGCTTACAACAACATTAATTAAAGCAATAACCCAGCCCTAACTATAAGCTTTATCAAAGAGGAAAGTCTTAAGTCTAGCCTTAAATGTGGAGACGGTGTCTGCCTCCCAGACCACGGCAGGAAGATGATTCCACAGGAGAGGAGCCTGATAGCTGAAGGCTCTGGCTCCTGATCTACTTTTGGAGACTTCAGGGACCACGAGTAACCCTGCGTTCTCAGAGCGCAGAGTTCTGGTGATAATATGGCACTATGAGCTCTCTAAGACGTGATGGAGCTTGACCATTTAAAGCTTTCTAAGTTAACAGTAGGATTTTAAATTCAGTTCTGGGAAATGAGAGCAGCTGCAACTAATGTAATCTGAATGCTGCTGCTAATTAAGAACTGATGCTGTGCTGTTCAACATGTGTCTACAAAGGGCTGCAAAAGAAGAGTTTATGTCCTCTGCTACTGAACCTGATTTATTGAACAAAGAAGCCAATCAAAATGTTTCACAAAACACTCTTCCCATGAAGTGAAAATAACTGTTTCAGCTGAACTAAATGGTCAGGTTCTGTATAGAAATTAGAGTGCAACTTGAGATGGAAGTCTGTAGAGCTAACATAATATTCATAGTCATTTAACACCAACATTGGAGACAAGGTTGGTTCCAGCCCAATGGAATACATGAAAAAGGGGTTATTATTAGCTCACCTGGTAGAGGGGGCACCCCAGGTACCAAAGGCTGTGTCCTTGCTGCAGCGGCCCCAGGGTTCAATTCCAACCTTTGGTCATTAGCTGCATGTCATCCCCTCTCTCCCCCTTTCACTCTTAACCTGTTCATATCCCCCATCCATTTTGATGGACATAACCTTTCTAGGATGTCTAGATCTATATTCTTTATTATACTGTCAGCTGACTCCACCCAAGTGCACAAACTTTTTTGAGGGGATGCTAGCCAGTCTCAGTGTTCAACATCATCTAAAGTGGACTGCAGTAAAGCCACGCCCCAATGTTTATGAATGAATTAAATTGTTAAACCGCATCATTGGTGTTTAAACTATGTTTGAAGTGAACATAAGCTGTTATATTAATTATACATGTCAATATATGAAAGATTTATAGATTTTGCTCAGGAGGTTTTCAACTTAACTGTTTTCTGGAGATACTTAAGAAATTGAGAATATTCTGAGTAGTGATGACAAATACAATAAAAAATATATCTGCAATGTGTTTTAAACTATAATTATATTCACTGCAAAAAACGTCTGTTCAGACCATTTATTGTCATTCTACTATTAGTGATTTCAGCATTAAGAATCTGCATTCATTGGAATGGATAGGGGAAAAATATATTATGAAGTATCCTAATCAAAACATTTTTGTTAATTATTCATAAGTACATTTAGAATAGAAGCCCAACATTACAATATTTTATGTGTGTGTGTGTGTGTGTGTGTGTGTGTGTGTGTGTGTGTGTGTGGGTTTGGTTAAGCTGTCCTGTCAAATAAAGGCAAACAATTAATCTTAAAAAAAAAGGAAAGAAAATGTAAACAAACAGTCTGACTAGTGTCTGAAGGTCCCTGAAGGTCCCTGAAGGTCGTTGGTATGTCAAACCCCGAGTGTCTTACATTGCTTTATTCTTTATCATTGTTGTTCCTCATCCCTGACTGCTTGATCATGTAGTTGTTTTTGTTTCTCTACCAGGCAGGAATGATCCTTGATAATGGAGTAAAGACCACCCAGGCAAATGACAAGGACAAGAGACCCTTCCTGTCTCTGATCGGAGCCAGGTCAGATTCATCACCCTGTTACAAACACCCTGTATGACAAGCTGAAATCACACCCAATATGATGGATTTTTAGTTAGTCATGGTCATATTTCCTGTTGAGGTTTGCAACTGAGTATTTACTATAATATGGAAGCACAGCAGGGAGTGTCACTTTAAATCATATGCAAGTAAAAATAAGATTACTTGTACTAAACTCAAGTGCAAAAGTAGAACACCAGTCTAAAGGTTAGTCCCATGTGGTCAGTATAATCAGACCAGTCTGTAATCTTGACCTCATCATTTCAATAAGAATACACCCTACACACCAATCCCTCGTCAGTGTAATGATGCTTTTCAAAGTGTGACTTGTCTCAGAGAGCTTTCCCACAGAGTGCCTCGCCTGAAAAAGGTCACAAGAAACTTGTAATGGAAAGCTGGAGAGGAACATTACAACTCTCAGACGCTGTGTTATTCTATCCTGCTCAAAGTATGTGAACAAATTCATGATGGCAAATCAAATTACAATCCCTAACATTTTCATCACATCAAACCTTATTTTTGAATCTATCTGTAACCAGCATTCTTTTTAGTAGCCATTCAGTAGCTAGTGTTGGGTCGGTTCACGGTAATACCAATTCGGTTTGGTACTCCGTCTTGGACCGGGTTTTTGTTTTGTTTTTTGAGACCAACCAAACTGCATACTCGGGCGGAGCATACACGGAGCGGACACTGCAGAGGTCTGCCCGGTAAAAGTGGGTGTCCGCAAGCCGTGTGTGCGCAAAGCACGACTGCGCGGACTCCGCTCCGCTCACCAGTGTCACACAAAAGACTGCTCGGCATGTATTTTTCACATTGCGGGGATTTTTCACGGACATTTTTACATGGAGTCTGCTCCGCTTATAGTACGCCCGAGTCTGTGAGCACCTGTGTCTGCCTCTTCACCAAGCGCACAGCAGGAGAGAGAGGGGGGTGGGGGTGGGGCAGGGACTGAGCTTGGGGGGTGCGAGTGCGCATGCACTGAGGCCTCTACTGTAGCCTGAAGTTTGTTTAATAGTGACGGGGAGTCGATAATGGCGGACAATTTAGTCTCAAAGAAATCAAAGAATGCGCCACTATGGCAACACTTTGGCTTTGAGCCAGATGAAGGAGGCAACCCTTGTTTGCACTGATTGAGAAAGCTGCAAAATTTATTTGTAAGGAATAAAGAAACAACTTGTTACTGTCACTCTATTGTCCTAAGGTCGTTTTTTATTTTAAATGAGTCAATTGCCCCCTCAAGTGGCGAAAATCTGGTATTACCGACTTGATGCGGTTTTTTTTTTTTGGTTTTTTTTACAAAAACAGGACTTTTTCTTTTTTTTCTCATACCGACCCAACCCTAGTAGCTACTTCTCGACAGCATAGTTGTCAGTGCTACCAGTGGAGTCTGCCTTTTCAGTGCTGGATTTAAATGGCACACTAAAGCTGTAGGAAGACTATTTAAAGCAACACTTACCTTTCTGGAAATTTTACACTTTTCTTTGTTTAGGTTAAAATGCTATTAATAAGCTGATGAATCTGGTGAATCCCACCAGAAATAAAAACTTATAATTATACCATTCTCCAACTGTTCGGAGTGTTCGAACCCAATGCAATGATTGGTCAGAGTTTTCTTCTGTCCTGTCTTTACATTGTAGAGCTTTGAAGCTTTGAGTTTGAATGATGCTGCACTTTAGCCAATCACAATGGAGGGGACGGGACCGAGACGTGCAGGTGTCCCCATAAATGGGACCGCTCCACTCAAAACGCTGTCTTGTCAGCATGAAAAAAATATTCTTTTCCAGCAGATGTGTTAGTCACAACATGATTGAGCTAACTGGAGTAATTTCATGTCATATTCGACAACAGGAGGCTTTTAACAGATGACGGCCTGATGTTAGCTTTGCTGCTAGCAGCAGGCTATTAGCTGTCCCTGTCAGCTGCAGCCACTGATGCTTTCTAGACATTGTGATTTCCCAAAACTGAATAAATACCACACATAGCAGCACAAAACTGCTTTGCTAGCTCAATCATGTTGTAACTAAGACATCCGCTGGAAAACATATTTTTTTCATGGACTGTCTTGTGAGTTACTGAGTTACTACAGACACCGCTAATGGGGCTAACAGCTAACGGTTAGCCCAGCTAATCTACGATAACCATGTTATTAATTACAAAATGTGCACACAGAAATAGTAATGTTTGTTCAATCATTGTGTTTATAGACTTTACAAACATCAGATTAGTCTAAACAGTGATATAGTGACGTGAAAAATGTGATACACACACACACACACACACACATATATGTATACATATATATATATATATATATATATATATATATATATATATATATATATATATATATACATATGTATATAGCTAAACTCTGCTGGTTTTCTACCTGGAAGTATTTGTAAACAACAAGGCGATTCCCTGGGGGCACCGCCGGAAGTGAAGGGATTGAGCGATCCCAGAGGCCCCTGCACTTCCGTTACTCGAAAAACTATGGGCAGTGCCTCCAGAGGTAAAGGAAGAAAACAAAAATCCTTTTTTTTCTTTTTTTTCATTTCATTCATTTCCAGACTGCTAAGCCACCAACGCCCCAAAACCTTCAGGTTTAACACAGATACCATTTTAATGGTTTTGGGGCTGAGGCCAGAACACTGCTGTTGTCAGATTGCTGTCAACTGGCCTGTTGGAAACCCAAGGATTTTGAACTGCAAACCGGTGGTTGAGGAGCCAATCAGAAGTTGACAATCCCCCAGACCAAACCCACAACTCCAGCCAATCAGCATGATACACCTGTAGTTATGAGACAGGGATACTCACACACACACAGAGCACTCACTGTCACACAAAACTCAGTCACAGGAAGGACCCAGAAAAGACACATTACAATATGGCCAGAGTCTTAACAGTCACTCTATAGTCAGTTTGATATGAGTGATACAGATTCTTAGCTGAGGGAATATGTTATAAATGCACTGTATCCAACTTGTTGAGCTGTAACATTACATAAATGCCACTGAATGAAGCTGTGCAGTTACAGTAACGCTCACTGTATGTATAGCATCAAGTTTTGTTTGTTTGTTTGTTTGTTTGTTTTTTACAGGGGAACCTACAATATAATAGCGATGCAGAAAATATGAGCAAGAATATTGTTATGAATCCTGGTTCATATGCCCAAGCTGGCTATAAAAGTAACCATCTATAAAATATTTTTGATCAGGATAACTTTTACTTGCACATGAAATGTGGTTTAATTCCTTCTCATAAGTTACTACTTTGGGTTATGTTTATATGCTTAGTTCTGATTTGCTGAAGTCTGTTTTACACTGCTGGTATATTACAGCTAATAGTGTGTTGGTATTTATCCCATTTAATATTCAATCAGTGAATTTCATTCACTGAGAATGATTTGGATGAGGAAATCCTTGCATCAGATGTTTGTGGTTTATAGATGTGTCATTTCAAACTCAACTGTGGGACCTGGATTATTAAAACCAACAGAGACCACATCTATCATCAAATCAACCAGGACTGAAATCTGAGGGATTATATCTTAAAAGTGAGAGTACACTTCTTTTTAGAGGTAAACAATTTATAAAAAAAAGTGACATTACAGTAAGAAAGTATGTAATTAGTTACTTTGCAGCCATACATTTAAATATAGTCAAATTATCATTGTCTGTCTAAACACTGTCTGTCTTTCTCCTGTCTACTTCTGTGTCTGTGGTGTTGGGGTGCTGTTGAATTGTTTAGGTATGGCCCCCACCAGGATGCAGACCCCTTTAAACCCAGAGTCCCTGCTCTAATTCACCATTTTGTAGCCTATAAGAACCAAGACCACGGAGCCTGGCTAAGAGGAGGGGATGTCTGGCTGGATGACTGCCAGTGAGTACTGTATTCATAAATCGAGATAGTGATATTGATATCGATAAATAAATGAGTGAATATATATTTGCCTAAGTGAAGTCTGTCAGCTTCTAGTGCAACAGAATGTCAGTAAGACTCCTCAGTATGAGTTTCAGGTAGCACAGTTTGTTTTTCTGTACATTTGATGACAGAAGTGAAAGCAAGAAATTCATTTCTGTCTAACAACCATTTACATCCTTCAGTCTTTTTTTGTGTGTCTGCGTGTGGAGACCTCAGAGTGTTGCTGTACCCAGTGATAATATTCTCTCTTCTTTGTATAGATTTGCTGATAATGGTATTGGCCTCACTCTAGCAAGGTATGGACCCCCCCCCCCCCCCCCCCCCCCACACACACACACACACACACAATCACACACACACACACACACACACTAGTCATATTTTTATGGATAAAAACATTGGGTAACACTTTATATTAAGGTATTGTAATAAGCATTAATTAATGATTAATAAGCACAAATTAACAGTTAATGAGCACTTCTAAGACAGTATAAAGTGCTTATTAGCATTAGACTATAAGTGTTTATTACAGTGTAACTGGCATTACAGGCACTTAATAGAAACTTTGGTATCAGTTTATAAACCTATACTAAATATTAATAAGATGTCTATTTACATTCATTATGATTTATAAGGGTTAATTATAGAATAATAACCACATTTGTTACTGGTTTATAAGACACTACAAGACCCTATAAGATGAAATTAATAAGGTGTTTATTAACATTAATAAGACCTAATGAGTGTTAATAATAGTGCACAACATATTTATTATTGGCTTATAAGATATTATTGGGTACTAGAACATCCTTAAGTTTATAGACAATTTATCAATATTAACAAGATGTTTTTTAACATTAGTGAGATGAGAATTATGCACTTATTAATAGCAAATAATGATCCTTCGCAGCTACTGGATCTAAAATGGGAACAGTGTCGTATAAATGTTAATAAATTATTAATATGCACTTATTAACAGCTCATAAATGTATCTTTGCAGCTACTGGATCTAAAGTGGGAACAGTGTCTTGTTGACATTCATAAACTCTTTATTATGCATTCACTGAAGTTAATAAATCTGTTAATTATGCAACTATTGCAACATCCAGATATCAATCATTATTTCAACATTAAAGAATTCTGATGCGTTCTTTTCACTCTAGTATGTTATTATTTTCTTTAGCAAAGGATCGTAGGATTCTCATTTCCTCAAAATGGCATACTAAAACAAAATATGAGTTATTTGAACTTAAAAGATCTGAGTAGATTGATTCAGAGTTAGCTGCTTTATTCACTCGTGATGAGAACTCAGCCTACCAATGGTGGTGAAAACACAACATAAGGACATGTTTCCTTTTCATATTGATTTTTAATGCAACCACTATTGTCAAAACAGGAACAATATTGGAAACCCTAATAGTTGAGATCTAAAAATAATGACAGATTTAAGCTCATTTTGCTTTTTCAAAAGTTTTGTTACTTGACTGTTCAGGAATACAGTGTTCCACAAAGCTCCCTGTAACCCATCAGTTTTCTGAAAGCGAGTGACAAAAGTCTCAACATCGGCCAGGTCAAAGGTGGCCAGGTCAGTGATGTCTTCAGGCCAGCTGCTTAGGTCAAACATGGTGGCAGCGGCCTTCAAGACACCCTCATCAAGGTTGCCAAATTGCATGGTGAGGTTGTTACGGAAGCCACTGATAAGTTTCTCTTTTACTTTGTGGAAGTTATTATCATCCACTTGTTTTCCAGTTTTACACCAGAGAAGGTGTTTCCGGGAAAAGGTCCCACTTCATCCAGGAACTGCTTCAGATGCTGACCTGGGACTGTCTGAAATACAGAAGAAAAAAACTTTCACTGTCACAACTGCTAAACATACACCATAGCATATTAATTCCTCTCTAGGGAGTTTATTTTGTTTACCTGCATGGCTACAAGAGCCAGGGTCGTCTTCTGCAGTCCATCTGACACCATCTGCAATGTCAGCCCATCCCTCTGAAAGAGAAGGCTCAGAATTAAACCCATAAACACATTTAATCTAACTTCCCTTGTTTTTAATCCACAGCCTAGTACTGAATTATTCTGACAGTGGTTTCACAAGAGTGATAATGAAACACTTACACACTGGGCCTGATACAAACCTCAATTACCAAAATGTATGAAATGCTCCTTTAACCTTACTGACAGAGAGGAATGAAGTCAGGCTATGGCGTTAGCAAATCAGTAGGAGTTAGTATGAACATGACGCAGCCTATATCCATTAGCCTGCTTAACATAACACACAGCTCATCGATGCTCCTAACACATTCACTCTGCTGAGCGTGCTTCACACAATTTACTGTCAATCTTGTATCTCATCCTTATGCATCTTCGCACACATTTCACTCACTTAACTCACACAGAACATCATTAGCGACGCACTTAGCTACCAAAGCTATTTCTAGCAGCAACCTCCACGAGCTGCGACACACACACTCTCTTAATCACGGTCAAAGTCAATGTCTCTGAGTGTCAAAGTTACACACTAAGGTTCTGCTAACACATACTACTGTTATCTGGGTGTTCATTATACTCAGCTTACCTGTAGGAAATTTAGAAACATGACTGGCTGCTAGTTCAAGCATGACCTTCATCTCTGTAGCTTAAGTTGCTGGCCTAATTATTACTGACATGAATGAACCAAGTACACCTCTTCTGATTAACTGTAATGTTACCGTCATTATCATAAACATCAACATTTAGAACACACATTTTATAACTTTGTAAGGCCATCATGTAACCAGCTCAGTGGTAGAGTGTCTGCCCTGAGACTGGGAGGTCGTGGGTTCAATCCCTGGCCGGATCATACGAAAGACTACAAAAATGGGACCCATTGCCTCCCCTCACTCAGCATCAGGGGTTGGAATTGGGGGGGTTAGATCACCACATGATTCCCGAGCGCTGATTCCCGAACGTGGCACCGCTGCTGCTCACAGCTCCCTCAGGGGATGGGAGAACAATCACTGGGACCTTAACCTTAACCTATCGCAAAGAACTAGAACTAGCTAAAGCTCAACAAGCCAGCCAAAAGCCTAACGTTACTTTAACAAACTAACTTACCTCTTTTTCAACAAAGTAACTTACCACAGAGGCAGAAACAGATGCAAAATCGTCTTCAGAGTCTCGAAGCCAAGTGTTGCATCCTACTCCAACTGGAGCGGCACTGGAGGAGCTTGCATCAGTTTTTAAAAACTTCCAGCCTAGTTGGTCAGAGGGACAGCAAACATGTACATTAAAGTCACCAAGAATGAGGAACAAAACAAGGTGGCGTTTCAGAGAGCAGCTCAGCAAAGTCACCGATAAATGTGGAATGTTTAGGCAGTCTATATTGTCGCACACAAACATGGTGATTTTCCTTTGATGAGAAAAGGAAGGGCTTCCAAAGTGCTAAAAAGACCAAGAACAATGCTAGAGCATCTGAATTTTTCTCTGTGAATAGTCTCACCACCCCTGCTTTATTTTCTGGGCTGATTTAAGAAACAGTAACCAGGTTTAGTAGAGTAGGGGGATGCAATCATTTTGTGACAGCCAGGACTCTGTGACAAGAAGAGATCAGGGTCATTTGACAGAATAAAATCATTACATAGAAAACTTACCAGTGATCTTACATTAAGAAGACTGCAATTGGTTAGACTGTACTGGCAATGGAAGGCATAGAATTTATTGGACGTGATAGAAGTTGAAAATAACTGCTGCTGAACTTTATTCAGTGGTCTGTCTTCTAGCACAAATGGTAGCTATCTCATTTTGTTTTGACTCATCTAGGCACTGTTGGGAGGGGAATGCACCGAATAGTAAGCAGGGCTGGGTATTAATAAAAGAAACAAAATTTGCTGTGAGCAAACCTGTGCCCATTTTGTTTGGGTGAATAGTATCTCTTTTATACAAGTCCCTATTCCAAAAAGCATTAAAATGATCAATAAAGCTAAAACTGGCAAAACACAGACCCTGAAGCCACTGATTAAAACTAAAAACCCTGCTTAAACCCTCACATCCCTTTGTTAGAGTTAGAGTAGGCACTGTTATTACATAGTGTTTAGCCAGGCTTCAACAGTAACGGCAAGAAGTTCCATATCAAGTTGGAGTAGCCACAAAACATTTCTTGGAAAGAGTACATATATATATGAATATAGAATTAAGTACATGATCTCACAAAATAGCAAAAATAGAAAAGTAGACATCATGTTGACCAACTGCACAGACCATCAAGGCTTCAATACCTGGGCAGTACAAAAAGATTTATAATTAGTGGGTCACCTGTAACCCAGTAGCAATATAGCATAATTAGAAGAAGGATCTTTCATTATAAATACTATTCATATGTGAAATATATACAGTATCATCTGAATGAAAATGTATATGCACAGCATGACATTAAGAAGCATGTCATCATTCAAACCTTTGTTGTGGGCACCACCTCTAGGGGGCGCTTTAACCTCCTCTATCCCATAAAATCTTAGGGCAGACATGTTGTGTTTGAACCATAGACTGTAAAAATAATGGACATAGCCACTGTGACATCACCCATTGGTTAGCTTGAAATCATTAAAATGTGAGGTGGCAAAAAATGAGTTCTTATGGTTTTGCCGTCAGATTTACCAGTAGCCTGACTTAATTACTGTTTTTGTATGCATTGTTTTAAACATTCTATTTTTCAGTGTATATATTTATGCAGTTATGCTGACGAAGATCATATTTGAAGATGGGAGGTGCCTTCTATTAGACTAAATACACAAAGATAGTGGGACTGATTGCGTTGTCAGCTCATGGCCTCTGATTGGCCTCACCATAGTAGGCATCACTTATGTTTTTAATTTTTCTTGGTTCTTTTACCTAATCTGATGAAAACATTATGTATCTAATAAAGTTTATATCAAGTAACAGGACAGTGTGAGGGAATTCCCTTTTCTTCACCTATGGACACTTCACTTATGCACACAGTTTTTGAAGGTGTGCATGGGCCTCTATATTTGAAAAAAAAAAAAGAACACAAAACTAGGCTAACATACACACCCACAAAATAAACAAATGAACAGTTACTGATACCTCATATTGTGTATCCACTCAGTGATTACTTTGTCTTCTTCCTTATGTATTCAGGGTTTTTTTTTGTTGCCCATAAACTCTGACAGCATCATAAACTGTAATCGCTCTTCTGGTTTGACCTCACCTTCGCCTCTGTTAATTCATGAACACTGCTTGTTATTCTCAGTTTGTGCGATTTACCTTTCTATCTCAATCTGTTTGTTCTGCTTGCAGTGAAAACAGAGAAATAGGCCATCTTTACATGTGCAATGAAATTATTCACATCACTGATTGATAGAGATTATATTTAGCACTGAAAGTACATACACAATGTATTACATAACACACCTGTAGTTTTTATATTGATGTTAGATGCTACATTTACTCAACAAAGAAACACAATCACAGTTTTCAATACCTTGAATAATGATTGGGATATTTGAAATTTTACAGTACTGATGCTACAGTGCTTCGTTACCAATACTACTATCACTACACTCACTACTACTACTTTCACACTTCCAGACTCTAACTCTCCATCTTTGTGTGCAGTGGAGGGACTTTCCCAGATGATGATGGCTCTCATCAGCAGGTGAAAAACTCACTGTTTGTGGGTGAAAGTGAAAATCGTGGAATGCCCCTCATTGACAATAGGATCTGGGGCCTCGGGGGTTCTGACCTTATTGGAAGAACTCTGCCACGTGGCATGTAAGTGACTTTATTAGCATGTTGTTTTGGTTTTACAGCCCACAAACTCTGCAGCTGAATTTGCAGCTGTGTCAGTGTGTGTGTGTGTGTGTGTGCGCGCGCGCGCGTGTGCGTGTGCGTGTGTGTGTGTGTGTGTGTGTGTGTGTGTGTGTGTGTGTGTGTGTGTGTGTTTGTGCGTGCGTGCATGCGTAAACTGTCTATATGGAACATACTGAGCTTATATGAATGGACAGTGAAAAAGAAGGAATGGTCTGATGAGCTGTGCAGATTTCTCTGCAATGACAACTTGTCAATCCTTTAAACCTGGCATGAATTCAAACTGCCCCTATTCTTCATGGAGAAACAAAGTGAGAACATTTGACAGCCACTTTTCCTTAGCCAAAGTATATTTTAGGTGGAGTCCCAGTTTAATAGAAACGGGCTGTGTCAGAGTCAGACTTGGTATGCCAGAAATCAGCCCTAGCCCACTTAGCAGAGAAAAGGAGGGAATGTCTCAAAAGCTGTGTTACAGTCCCTCCAGGATGTTACAATCGCAACAGTTAATGCAATTTTAGCCAATCCCTTTTTATTCTGCATGACCTTGCAATTTTGTCCAATCACCACAACTTCACCACAAATTTGACTATTTAAAACATTCAAATCTCATTTCATTGTAGAGCTGGCTGCAGCATATTGATTCACGCTCAGCCCCCCTCTCTCTCTGTTTATCATGACACTACTGCTGCAGGACCAGAGCACTGTGCCTGAGACAGAGTCACACACAGTGACAGGGCAACTGCTTAGCATCACACAGCAAACTTTACCCATTAGTTATCACAACAGATTTAACAAAGTTAAGCCATTTAGGTGTCGGTGTGAGATAAACAGCTTGGTATCGGATTACCCGCTGCTGTGGGGCTTCAGCCCAAATGGCAAAATATGACAAGTAGGGTTGAGATCACACTGTGCTGTGTTAGCCCTTGCTAACCAGATAGAGAGAGCAGGAGAGGAGCTTCTCATCAGTACATCCTTCAGCACTGCATCTAATGGCATTAACAGCTGATTGGCAGCAGCCCCCCACCAGCCCTACCCTCACAAATATATTCTGTGAAAAACACTGAATGTTCATAATAGTGAGCTTCAAATCCAAGACAGTATCACTACTTTTCACTTGCCCCTGCAATTTCATTTAAAAAAAATCACCAGTTAACACTGAAACATGCATTTAAAGTTTTTGGAAAAGCTGCCATAATATCAGGTGTTTCAGGCTGTAGCAATCTTAAAAACAGCCCAGAGGGGCAGGTAGTGCCAGAGATTCCTTTATTGTGTGCGAAAATTAGAACTCCATGCTTGATCTTCAAACCGATGGGATCAAGGGCTGTAATGCCATAGTCTACTGTGCCATGGCCAAGAGGAGAGCTTTGTGTGTAGTGACCAAACGATTGCCCTCAAAGCCAACCGTCAACAATGTACAGACCCAGTGTAATGATAGCTACTGCAATTGGTGCCCAAAACAAATTTCCCGTCTGGGACAATAAAGCTTATCAGATCTTATCTTAACATTGTTGGTACCAATGGATGCCTTAGGTCCTCTAATTAAATACCTGTGTCTTCACTGTAAATTTAAAACTCAGATACAGCAAGTTTTATTTGGTAAAAATTGAGTCTGCCCCACCTTCAGCTCTGCCTGTCATACCTGGTGCTCCATTTACGATTTCTTTTTTCTTTTGCCGACACTTCATCATTGTCTCCCTGCTTCTTTCACCTTCTAGTACTCTCTGTATCCTGGTTTTTATTTGAGGAGCTCTCGATTTTTGGTGAGGCATTCTGACTTAAGTAGTCGGACAAAGACAATTGTTACTGAAAAACATATCTGGTGTATGTGCATACGAAGGAAGGAGGCAAGCCTTTCCAAGTTTGGATGAAAATGTGTTTCTTAGACTAAAATCAGTTTACAAGACCAGTTCTGCTGTGGCAAATAATGTAGTCTTTAAACCTTCAAACATTGTCCACAGTGAGTGGTGAAGGTACATAAAACTCAGTCAATGGACCCTAGTCCTGAACTACAAACATATGATTCAGGTCAATAATATCAGTATAAGATGGGACTTGAAACCATGCTTCTTCTGTTGAAGCATGGAGTAGTGCGTACATTACATTGCACTAGATCATCATAATACTACTTATGCGTGTGCAACAAAACCCTGAGTGTAAATTGCTGATGGGTTGATGTCTGTGTGGATCTGTGTTTCCCTACAGTGATTTTCCTATCCGGGGCATGCAGATCTATGATGGTCCTATCAACATGCAGAACTGTACATTTCGGAAATATACAGCACTGGATGGACGGCACACCAGTGCATTTGGCTTCAGGCTCAACAACTCGTGGCAGAGCTGCCCCAACAATAACATCACTGATATCATCTTTGACCAAGTACCTGTGAGTCCATTTCTATGTGAATTACACAAAACATCTGGACTGATTTAACCAGAGACATTAGTGGAACACAAACAATGTGCTTAGAAATGAAATGAGAATGTAAAGATTCTTACATTAGAGAAGCAAGCTTTAAATGGGCTCCAGTCCTAGACCATTTGGTACTATAATGGTAAAGGTGAAGTTTTTGAGCCTGAGAGACAGTATGGATCAAATGTGTTTTTTGTGAGTGGGTCCCTGTTTTGTTTTTATCATGCATGTGCATGAGCACACAGGCAACACAATACACATTCCCACCACTCTTTTTTTCTCTCTCTTTTTTTTTCAATTGGTTTTACAGCTGTTTAATGAAGAACCAAATACATTCAACACTGACCTTGAGGTCATTGTTGACCCTTTTGGATATGCAAAAGGTGTACTGGTAAAAAAAATGAATGTGAATATTATTTGTTTGTTCATGAGACAACTCCACAGGGCACCTTTATATTGTGAAGGGACAAAATGCAATATGTAACTTTTAGAATATGTTTTATGTGTGTAACTATTGTTAGCTGGTAAAACCAAAAAATATTCATTGAAAACTTAAAGGTTTTCCCAAGAGACTTCAAAATATAGACTGTTACAATAGCAGGGTTGACAACTTTGGTTTCCTGTGTGAAGAGTGTGCAGGGGTGGAGCTAGACTCTTAGCAGAGTGTGGGCAGAACTTTCTCAGGGGCCCCTGTGACTAAGTCATTTTAAAGCTCACAACTGTAAATCAGTGTATATATTAGGGCATTAACGACTTAGATTTTTTTCACATCGACTTATCTGTCAATAAAGTCGAAGTCAAGTCGACAAGTCATTTGATGACATCATCACATTGACACAGCAGAGGAAAGTGAAGTATCTCCACACATCTGATGTGTGTCTGTGAAAGCCCGAACATACTCGGGCGGAACTTACGTGGAATGGACTCTGCAGACATCCGCAAGCCCTGTACGCGCAAAGCTCAAGGCCCGAACATACTCGGGCGTACCATAAGCGGAGCGGACTCCGCGAGGAATGTCCGCAGTCATTCGGGCCTCCATAGTCGAGCACACTTCCGCGTCGTATTTTCCTGTAAAAATGTCCAGGAAAAATCCCCCGATGTGAAAAATACATGCCAAGCGCGGTCGTAAAATCTGAGCTTTGCGCGCACAGGGCTTGCGGACATCCGCTTTGAGTCCACGCGAACCTCCGCAGACTCCGATCTGCACACCAGTGACTGCTTGGCATGTATTTTTCAGATTGGGGGATTTTTCACGGACATTTTTAGAGGAAACTACAATGCGGAAGTGCGCTCAACTATGAAAGCGGACATTCCTCACAGAGTCTGCTCCGCTTATAGTACGCCCGAGTATGTTCACTTAGTCAAGGATAAAGTCACACGACTTGTCGACTCCTCCTGAGGGGGGGGGCATCGACTTGTGCTACTCACGTCGACACGTCGTCAAGTCGACTTTTCTGTTAATGGCCTAGTATATATCCATATACTATGCATAACATGGCACTTTGTTGGACAAGCTTGTTCTGAAGAACAAATAAAGAAAACAGATTACCAGTCAGGTTAAAATGTTTCAACACTAAGAATGGCAATGCTTTCTTTTTGTTTTGTTGTGATATAACTTGAGAGTTGAACATAGTGTCACCACACTACTCCGACAGACATCAACACGAGATGTCTCTGAATAGTAATGAGTTATATTGACTATGTTCTACTGCTCATGTATGATAAGAGAGCATAGTATCATGGAGACCTGGCATGTATGGTCGATGTTAAGTAGAATAAAGTAACAGTGTTGAAACCTCCATTTCATGGTGTGTTGACTCTGAGCTGATTGGCTATCCCGGAGCTTCTGCTAACCAACCCATGCTGCTAGCTCTCTTCATCTTAAACTCCCATGTTAGGGAGAGACAGCTGATTGACAGTAGTGGTGCTGAACAGACCACATGTACTGTCTCAGTCAGTGCCGCGTCTTTACACACAATCATAAACATAAGCAGTCTACAGCACTATATCAGGCATATTCCAACACAAAGTCCATCTGCAACACTGCAGGTAGTGACACAGACAGGTGCCGAAATGCAGGAAACATTCTGACTGACTTCTTTAGAACCAAAATGTAAGTTATTAAAGACAGATTTTTTTTTACTTACCAGTTGTTGTCCTTGCTCTATCTGCTATTAAGTTTAGATATTAGTTTACATATTATGGTTCCTTTTCAAAACTTTTTGCCACTTTGTCCTTATCAGTATTTATCTCCCGCTCCACACACAGCAAAGTGAGGTTTGACAGTCTGACCTCATCCATTCACAAGAGCAAAGAGCTCTTAATGAGCCCCAGACGGCTCGAACTTGGTTCGGTGCTGGCATTACTGATGGGAATGGATTACTCCGTTTAAAATAATTTAAACAGCAAACCGGAGTGGATTGGAACAAGGCTTATGTACATTCACGTTGCAGCTTAGTGACGTCTGAGCCCCAGAATCCCCATGATGCATGGTGTTGAAGAGAATAGTTTTTGAAATTAGTTGTTAAGTTTGCCATTTTTCTGGAATACAAATGATTTATGGTGTTTTTAATGTGTCTGCTCAGAACATAGTGATTTTTGTTGTAATTGTCATCCCTGTGCTGGTTTACAGTAGTAACCATGAGTGAGCTAGCTGTTACATTTCATGAGACCAGCTGAATCTGCATAATTGGCAGTACATGTATACGGCAAAAACTGGCTGTGCAGAGATGGTATACAGTTCAAGGATGAGGAAGCCACCCTCCAGCCCTCTATTGGACATCAACAGTGACCACTATTGACAAAGATTAAGAGAAAACCTGTCAGGAAGCCCTTACTGCCCTGGGGCAGCAGCAACCATGACCACATGGCAGCTCTGCTTATGGGAGTGTGTGCAGATGAAAACAGTTAAGGCGCCCCAAGCCACCAGTTCTCAAAGCTCCCTGCCCATCCACGGGCCTGCAATGTGTAATCATCTGGCAGATTTTTGTTTTTGTTTGCCTTACTGCTGTGGTGCCAGCAGGGGCAGGAAGTTTCTGTTCATTTATATACACTCCTGACACCGTGGTGACACAGACCTAATTGAAAATCAGCAAAGCATCCCTTTGAATCAATTCACCGTCAGGTCACATTTATAATGTATACAGCTCTGGACCTGCAGAACCTTTTTCAAAACAAAACAAGCTCTATTTTGATGCTTTTTTATGCACTCAACCAAAAGTTAACATTGATTCAACATAGCATAACATTCAACATCATCATTTAACAGAAATACAGTTAACTGGTTTTCCAGCTCTAGTCAACAAATATTTAATGATAGTGGTGTTGTGGAGTATTCTGTTTTACTAAATATCAATATCAATATTTTTAAATTCACAAGGAAAGTAAAAAAAAATTGAGGTAAATATATTTCAATGTTTCAGCGATTAAGATGTCTGCTTTGAATGGAAATGAGATGCCAAAGTACTGTAGGCCAACTTAAGTACAATTTGGAGGTACTGCAGTATTTCCATTTAATGCTACTTTAATTCCTCCACATTTCAGAGGCAAATATTGTATTTTTACTCCACTAATTTTTTTGAGTCACTAGTTACTTTGAAGAGTCAGATTTTTGATACAATATATGAAATGATCATATATGATTATAGACATATACACATTATAATAATTATAATTCAGTAATAGTATATCCATTATTCTGAAATGGGCCATTCTACATAATGAGTATGTAACGTTAAGATTTTGAAAACAGGAGTTTTACTTGTAACAGAATGGCCACACTGTGGTATTACTGTTTTTACTTAAGTAAAAAATCCAAGTATCATCTTTCACCATTGGATGTTAACATTAGTTAATTTGAATATTAAATGGGTTTTCTTTCACTCACACACACACACGGACACACACACACACACACACACACACACACACACACACACACACACACACACACACACACACAATTTTCAGACTCAGTTCATGCAGTTTAGATTGAGCACCATTCAACTCTCTGTCATTTTCTGTCGGTCGGTCTATCTGTCTGTCTGTCTGTCTGTCTGTCTATCTGTCCGTTTGTCTGTCTGTCAAAATGTGCAATTTTGTTATCCTTACATAAATTTGTCCAGCTGTGTTTTTTAGGTTATGACTTTGGTGAGTCTTTATGATGTTTTTCAGAAGAAGGTGGAGATCTTCAAGAGTTAGGGAGCAATCACATCGAGATGAAATGCTAGAAACGCAACAGCAGTAAAAACATTGTTTTCCTATGATACGGCGCGTCTGACCGCTGTTCAAGCGTCTTTTTGAGGCATTCTGAACTGTCCTCACCACGACCCAATTCATGGTAGCCTACAAATATTTTTTGGTGATAATTGAAAAAAGGGAGTCTCAACCATTTTTTTATGTTGTAGAGAGAAGAAGCAGAGTACATTTGGAAACCTAGTAATTTTAGATATGATCCTAATTGATGTATATGGGCATAAAGTACCCACTATGTGCAGCTACAAATGTATGCCTTTCACTCCATCCCTCTTCTGTAGATCACATCTCGGGTGTTTTTTGGGGAGCCGGGTCCCTGGTTTAATAAGATGCAGATGGACGGGGACAAGACAACCATCTTTCATGATATTGACGGCTCAGTCAGCGAGTATCCAGGAGCCTTCCTGGTTAAAGAGGACAACTGGCTGCTCCGGCACCCCGACTGCATCGATGTGCCCAACTGGAAGGCAGCTATCTGCAGCGGCCACTACGCACAGGTGATTCATTCTCACAAATCAGTGTTTGCAAACTAATCTACTTTCTGTTACACCCTATTTGGCTGTCTTCCACTTCTGCATTGGCTTTAAATCATGTGTGGACAACCACTAATTAAAGTTGATATCTCACCTGAGCTTTGACTTGCCAGGCAATGTTTATTTGGCCAAGGTCTTTAAAATGTAGGGACTGTGGTTGTTTAACTAGGGATATTTCTTGATCTCATCAACAAGTCTGTCCTCATCCATTCTTCATCACACATGAGACAGAGCAACAGCAACAGAGTTCTCATTATCCGTGGTGAGGAGAGGAGTTTAGCTGCCGTAGGAGCAGAGAAAAAGCTGCTACAGGAGCTGGTATGTACATGCAGAGAGCAAGTGGGGGACAGTGGCATGAAGTGCGGTGGAGCGACATGTCCAGGACACATGTTCATGCATCTGTATTAGGTTGTACATTGAAAATAACGGGGAGTTGGGTTTTTTTTTATACACGCTGTTCACCGCTGGTGTGTTTTGGCCCTAAGTCTGAATGGCTAAATTGATGAAACACCTACAGCAGGGATGTTGAACATCAGGTACCTGTCCCACACCAACTGAGTCAAGGGGTCATTTATATCAGACAAAATGAAAAAAATATATATAATGATACTGGATAAGGCTATTTAAGATTTTTGTCCAAATATTAGAATCATGCTTCTAACTCTATGGTCGGTTTTCATTAGATCTACGTCCAGACGCGTAACCCTGCCAACCTAAACATGCACATAGTGAAGGATGAGTACCCTGATCGGCCCCTGACACTAGAGGGCGCACTGGGGAAGAAGAAACACTACCAGCAGTTCCAGCCAGTGATCACACTAGCCAAAGGCTACACCATCCACTGGGACCAGGCGGCGCCTGCTGAGGTCACCATCTGGCTCATCAACTTCAACAAGTAAGTGGACACATGGGCCACGCTTGTGTCAACATAAACAGCACACAATTATGACAAACACCACCTTTACACAAAGCATGTTTATAGCAGGTACTGTCTGAACTGGATTTTTGCAACAAGTGAGAATCAATTACCTTATTTATCATGGACAGCACACATAAATTAACATTTGTCAAACTGATCATTTTATTTGCAGATTATAGAATAGAGATAAGACCATAGAAGACCATATAAATATCATAACTTGACAACACAAACACAAAAGACATAAGGTGAAAAAAAGGGGACAAAGAAGACAAAAAATAGAGCAAATAACATATGGCATGTAGACTTTAGATAAAATTAACAGTGATAAATAGACTGAGAATATTATTAAATAACATGCTGCCACTGCTATTTCTCAAATGACCACATTTTTAAATTTCTAGCAAAAGTACCACAGGTTGTTAAGTCTCTGACACTATGTGTAATAAGTGGGTTCCAGCCATGTGATGCGGACTGTACTGTACTGTGTGTCAGAACATGACTACAGTTTGTAGTCATTTACCTTTGAGTAGAACCCAGTGACCACCTAGAACAGGAGTCAGGAGTCCTCCTTTTCCATGGGACTGTGGTATGTTTAGGAGTGAGACTATAATTACTTTTTGTTTATGGTTATGTAGAAGTCATTTACAGATTAAATAATAAACAGATACATCTGGACCAGTGCTCTTATCATCACTCTAGATATGTATATATATATATATATATAAATATATATATATATATACACATATATATATAGCTGTGAATGTGTTTCAAAGAATTAATTTCAAATGAATTTAAGCAGATGTGTTTTAGTTGATGCCTCTGGATTTTGGACACGATTGCCCCCCTGTCCTCTACCACTGAAACTGGTCTGCAGTCCATTACACTCCACTTTGCAAGGCAGTAAGTTAGTCGTTCAGAGATAGACTTGGTCACTGGGGAAAAGTCGTTCAGAAATGTTTTTTTCACCAACTATTTGTGGACGTTGATTTAATGTTCACATTTAGTGAAATGTTTCATCCTCTAAAGTGTGCAAAACCAGAGGCCAACACCTTTGGCATACAGCAACATACAAACAACATAGAGAATAGTACTGTATCATATATGTTTTACCCATAGTCATGTGGCTCATACTGCAATTACAGAAATTGCAGTTATACTCAAAGACATATATCAAAGCCTTGATGGACATTCACCCTTTCATCAATGACAATATATTTATTTTTAATACTTGTTGTATTTACAGGTTTCCAGCATATCAAACTTCTTCCTCCAACCTGAGGGACCTTGCATCGATTATGTATTTTTCTATCTCACTGTAATTGTATCTAAAGAGCACTTTCCATGTTATATTTAAATTGTTGATTAATAAATACAAATATATTGTAGCATATGTCACATGGTATTTTCTATCTCATAAGTGGAAGTGCTACTACAGTTAAATAATAAAGCCAGAGCCACATTTACTGTTACAGTTGGAGCATTTTGAGGTTTAAAAGGAGTTTAAAATAGTGATGGTGGAAAGACATTCAGAAAAGGTCCAAAATTGAAAGTTTTTCTTCCATTGACTGATCAATTATGTTTATGTTTAGACCAAATTTGGATGTGATTTCTTAGTTCGGCTCCAAAATAACGATAGACTATTATTTGCACATTGTAGAGGATGAACAGTGAAATATGGTCTAAATGCGAACATTTAATCAATGTCTAGGTGACGAAAGCACTTTCACTTTTGAACCATTGTTGAATGTCATTTGACCGTTTTTTGTTTTTTTTTAAACATTTTTTCAACATAAAATTTTTTGCTGGATCTAAGTTGTGGGGGAAAAATGATGTGGTGGAAACTTGTAAATAAAAGAAGTATTAAAAAGAAATATATTTTCACACTGAGGAAAGGATGAATGTCCATCAAGGCTTTGATATGTCTTTGAGCATATCTGTCATTTCTGTGATTGCAGTATGAAGAGAGTACCATTCTCGTTACTGTCTGTATTTTGCTGTCTGCCAAACGTTTTGGCCCCCCTTGTTTCCACATCACTTTGCTGCAGCAACATAAAGCCACTGACATAACCAAGCCAACATTACAGACACACATGCGGTGAAAATAGTCTGGGAGCATGTTTATATGTACTGCTGGTTCAGTGCTGTGATACGACAAACGAGCATGCTAACACCAAGCTATCTTGGCTCAACAGCAGCCTCAGCACAGAATAAAACCAATAGTAGCCTACTTTTGGTTTGCTTTGTTGAAATACAGTAGCACAGGTACTTATAAAATATGTTTATTTTGTCAGTTCACTCTCCTTGGTCCGACAGTCCCAGTGGGCCACAAGATGTCTGTGCATTTAAACCAGTTGAAGCTGTAATGGCATGTACTTGCACATTACAGCAGTAAGATCAAGTTCTTATTTTCCATGAATGATGTAGAATCACATCATCATCAATTACTAGAAAACTAACAATTAACTAACAACACTAGTGCTGCTTCCATCATTACAAGTTGACTCAGGCCAACTGAGCTGTTCGACTTCAGGCACGCTCTTTGATACTTCCCCCGCAGGCTTCTACTCTATTTTTGAGACGCGCAGAAGCTCACCTCAAATAAGCCTATGTAGCCTATTCTGCATGCGGCAATGCGCACTGGATTATGATCCCCGCACTATGACCCCCTTACCATAATGAACTGTTCGTAACATAATACTGTTAATGAAAAAGAGGGTTTGAAAGAGAAGTTCCAACCCTGCTTACTCCCACACCTCCACTCCACTCCTCCTGGCCAGTCACTGCAAAAAGTGTAAGGTTGGTTTCAGAATGTCATTTCCTTGTGACTTAACCATTCATTAATTGGCTTAATCACTATCCAGTTATAGAAAGAATACAGTTAAACATAAGAAAATGTTGGGAATGATGACATGGGAAGTTGGCTGACAAGAATTATTTGGTTTTCAACACTGATCCCTCCTTAAATCTTCCACGTCCTGGTCACTCAGATAATTCATGGTGAAAGATGTAAACTGATGAGGGCCATCAGCTCATTCCTCTCAATCCTGCTTTTTATGAAGATTCACCACAAAAATGGGGAGAGCCTCACTTTGTGCTCCTCCCTTCAGATGGTGTCAACAGTGCGGCCTTCAGCTATTTAAAGTAAATAAAATCTGTTGTCATTTTAAGCACGTCAGCTATCCCCAATGGTCCAAGTCCACCCTGCTATAGACAGTATGGAGCCAAAGCTGTGTATTTCCATCAATTGTGCATACACCAATGGCCCCATCTACAGTTCAAAGAGTAATACTGCAAGTAAGAGTGTTTCTCTCCATAAAGAGCTGAAATATTAATAATAATATAAATATTGTTTGTATTTTCTTGCCTTGTTGGAATAATATGTTAAAATGCAGCTTAGAGCAGACTCTGTAAAAAGCGTTAAATAAATAATCTTCTTTTAAATTGTTGGTTTTGGAAATTAATTTTGGAATTTGAGGGAGTTTATGTAGCAAGTTTGAATTTTTAGCATGTTGAACTTCTCTGTTTTGTCCCAATTCAGCATATTTGGAAACATTATTTTTTAAATTAGAGCTGCAACCACCTTTCTCTGGTAAAGAAAAATAGGGAAATGTGTATGCTGCACATAAAAGACATGCAGTTATCTAGAGTGGTGTATGAATTAAAGATTTTACAAGTTGTATTTGAGTGCTTATGTATAATTTGGGAATATTGAGATATGCTTTTAGATATCACACGTTTTTACTGTATACAAGATTGTAGAGTATATGTTAACCCAACTGGCACTGTTAGCAATTAGCATTTTATTCACCTGATTTAAAAATCTGTGTAATGTGTAATGCTATCCTTTAGTGTTTCTACACCAGGATTTTTTTCTATAATTTATTATTCTTTGGTCTATTAAATGTCAGAAAATAATGAAAATGCCTATCACAGAGACCCAGTGTCTTTGAATTTCTTGTTTTTACCAGTTTACATAATATTTAAAAATAAATAAATAAATGAAAAGGGCTGTAAATCTTCAAACTGGAGAAAATAAAGCTAAAATATGTTTTATATATTTTTCCTTTATAAATGACTAAAACAAATATTTATGGCAGCACGGTGGCGCAGTGGTTAGCATTGTCCCCTCACAGCAACAGGGTTCCTGGTTTGAGCCCAGGGTGGAGGGCTTGAACCCAGGGTAGGGGAGCCCCTGTCCAAAGATAAGCAGGGTAGGTTAATTGGTGACTCTAGAAATTGCCCGTAGGTGTGAATATGAGTCTGAATGGTTGTCTCTCTCTTTGAGTGTTAGTCCTGCGATAGTCTGGTGAATCTGTCCAGGGTGTACCCCACCTCTCCCCTAATATTACCCCACCCACCCACCCCCCGCGACCCTCAACAGGATAAGTGGTTGCGGAAAATGAATGAACGAATACTTCTCTGACTATCTACCAACAAATTTGTCAGTTCTATTTGCAATTCATGTGATATTCACCTGATTAGATAAAAGCAGGTATAGTCATGTGTGCTTTTACTATGGCTGTCAGAACAGGTTTTAGTGTGAGATGAAGTCACTACTTTATCTACATTGCTTCGTTTGGGGTGTTTCAGAAATGACTGGCTCAACGTGGGGGTCTGCTACCCACAAGGCACTAACTTCACCATCATCTCCGATATCCACAACCGCCTTACCAAGCAGACCCGCAAGACCGGCGTCTTCATGAGGACAACACAGAGGGAGAAGATCAACCACTTGCACCTGGCCAGAGGATACTACTACTGGGAGGAAGACACTGGGTCAGACAGACAGAAACACACACACACACACACACACACACACACACACACACACACACACAAAACAAATGAACACTACCACCATCACATTAGCTCACCTCATCTCAAAAGCAAACTTTACTGCGAACACTTTTATCAACCATCAGAACATTCAGGCTAAAAGCCTATGACACTATTTAATGCCTTTTATATTTTCTATGTATTGATTACATTATATAATATACTCACACTGGGTCAAGAAACATAAGCAATTAAAAAATCTGACAAACCAACAGTGTATCCAGACTATCTCAACCACCTAAAGATCCCATATTGTGAAAGATCACATTACAGTTAAACATTAAAGTTATGTCTGTTACGGTGACTTATAATAAATATATGACTCAGACTACTTTGTCAAGTTAACGTTTTATTTTGCTACTGCGGAAAAGGCTTGTGGTCCATGGCAACAGTAACCACAACAAAAGTCCCGGTAGGTTACCCGTGACCGCTTTCAGGTTCCTCCTACGGAGATCATGTAAGATCAAAATGCATAACAAGAGTATGTAAACATGTTCCAGTAGTAGAAGTATGAACAAAATGGAAAATATATTTTGCGACCATTTTTGGAGTCAGTGCAAGTATTGTTTACAACTACTCGCTCGTGTGACCCGGAAATTTGCAGGCGTTTCTTCTTTTTTTTTTGTCAAACGAGGGAGCGAGTCCGCCAGTGTGTGTGTGAGAGAAGGAAAGTCAAGGAGTGATTCGTTAACTGCGTCATCTGCACTCATCGGTAGGATCATGCGAGATGAGCTGCACCTTGCCTGGAAGGTGGACGAGAGCAGGCGGCTGCAGCAGGACTTGACCGCAGCAACTAGCTGCGGTCAAGTTGGAGGCTGAATCCAAATGTCCACCCTCTGGTAGAAATGTTCAACTGTCACTGCTGTCATATTCATATATATGCCATATAAGTTGGTGAATAGTGCCTACTCATCTGTTCTTGTAGATAACAAGATATAAATCCCATGTAAAGCCTTTTTTTGTGACTAAACACAAATGTATTAATACATCTCCCTATAACAGCCTACAACATTTAAAAACAAATGTTTGTAAATAAGGACAGGACTATAACTCTATAAACTGGGCATTAGATTGCTGAGGTCCTTACCCCAAGCAGACTCTCTAGAAGTCTGCAGAAAGTCCGCTTTAGGGTCCCTTGTGGACTGGAGGAATTGTAGCTTTGGGCAGCCCTCAGCACTCCCGGCACTTCCCGGGAAAGCACCTGTAAAGCCCGTAAGTCTGCAAGTACGGTGAAATCATTTGGATTCAGCTGGACAAATTCCCGACAGTTTCCAGCAGCCTTCAGTCCATACAGGAAGTCACAGAAACATGATGTGATGATCTGATATAATGTCGATTCATTAAAATATTATCAGACTCATATATCAGCTTGTTCTCAGTCTCCAGCTGTTTTAATTATGATAGATTAGTTTATTAAAATGCAGGCTTTCTGTCATTTCTGATCATGGTTTAACCTCCCTTTGACATGAATTCTCATCTAAATCAGCATCATATCAATTTGCTTCTGCAGAGCAGGAAAAAAAACACAGCTTTCATTAAGGCTCAGTCAGGGCTTCACATCTGTACAGATGTTATTTTAAGAATCTTCTCATCCCACTGACCACAAGTTATTGTGATGGGTAATACTTCAATAATTAAAACAGTCCAATGTTAATATACAGTAGACTACATATAGTTTATGACACAGTTAAAATGGCCAAAAATGTGAATAACTGCGTTGCAGGATAATTTAAGGTGTGCCCCTAAATTTTCTGCTTGCACTCCTAGAATTTTCAGTTAGGGGCTACAGTGCTCCTACTAAAAAAGGTTAGTCTGGAGCCCTGTAGTAAGTCAGTCATTATAAGATCAGGCCTCCATTTTTTTGTTTTGTTTTATATCTTTGGTGAATGCCATGTACATCCGTGGGCAATTGAACTTCAAGGTGAGAAGATTCAAAAGGTTCTAAACATCCTAACAGTTTCATGGGTTAACATTTCACAATGTACATCTTGTTTCTGTTGTTCCAAAATATTAGATGAAGTGTATGATGTCTAAAGTTTTACTGTGTGTTGCAGCCTGCTTTTCCTGAAGGTAAAGGCCCACAACAGCAGGGAACAGTTTGCCTTCTGCTCTGTCAAGGGCTGTGAGCGGGTGAAGATCACAGCTGCAATCCCTAAAGGCAGTCCTCCCAGCAACTGCATGGCCCAGGCCTACCCAAAACATGCTGAGCTGCCTGTTGTGGATGTACCAATGCCCAGAAAGCTACCCAATACCAGGCTGGTGAGAGAAATGGGGTGGGAATGGGAATCAGTATTTAAATATTCCCAACCAGGCATCATTTTCCCCATAGCTGTTTTACAGACAGTTGTAGTTCACTGTTCACACCTTTAGAAGAACATTAACAAACCAGGGGGGAGGAGTATTTTTAGGTTAGAAAAATACCATAAATCTTCAGTTAAAAACCTAGTCTGAATTACACGTCCAGTCCATTTTACTCACTCAGCGTGGCTACACATTTAAAAAGATAAAGGCCTGTCTCAGTTAGATACCTGGTGTGGTTGCCAAGCAGTTCATTTTTATGGAAGTTCTTTGAATGTATAATACCAGATCATTGGCTACTCACTTGAGCTAACGTTAGTTAGCTGTGTAGATCGCATACAAATTTAAATGTCCAAATGTTCCAATCCAACTTTATTTATTAAGCACTTTAAAACAACCACAGTGGACTTAAGTGCTGTACAGAATTAATAAAAGACATAGTAAATAAAAGGCTGACATGAGGCATAAAAATTGCATGCAAAATACAAATAAAATATAAATAAAATAAAAATATAATAAATTAAAAAACATAACAGCTATACAATAAAAAACAATAAAATCAAATAAATAAAATCAAATCTCACAAAGTGTCAGAGGCCAAGGAAAAGAGATGGGTTTTAAGAAGAGATTTAAAAACAGACAGAGAAGAGGCCTGTCTAATGTGCAGAGGCAGATCATTCCGTATTTTTTGGAGTGGCAACAGCGAAGGCCACAGTCCCCTCTGAGCTTCTGCTTAGTTTTAGGTACACTCAGGAGCAGCTGATCAGCTAACCTGAGAGGGCGGGTGGGAGTTTAAGGGTGTAGGAGCTCAGAGAGGTAGGGACGGACAAGACCATTCAAGGATTTAAAAGCAAATAAAATATTTTTGAAATGGACCCTAGTGTGTATGGGCAGCCAATGGAGTGAAGCTAAAATGGGGGAAATGTGCTCATGTTTACGTGTGCCAGTTAAAAGACGTGCAGGAGCGTTCTGTACCATCTGGAGATGGGCAGTGGAGGACCCACTAACCCCCCACTTACAGTGCATTACAATATCCCAGCCGAGTGGTAAAGGTAAAGGCGTGGATAAATGTGTCAAAGTGGTGCTTTGGGAGAATTGGCTTTGTTTTGGCTAGTTGCCTTAATTGAAAAAGCTTGATTTAAGGACCCCCCCCGATCTGGCTGTCAAGCTTAAGATCAGTCCATGGGGCGTTAGTGGCTTAGTGGTGGAGGGATGTGGAGGGCCGCTGCACGGTGAGAGAGAGCCGAGCCTTGGGGGTATATGTGCGGGGCCGCGAGGGAGTCAGGGGTGGATGGATGCGGTGGGCTGCTGCACGGTGAGCCCAGGCTCCCAGAGAGGGATAAAATAAGTCAGTGTGGAGAAGGGGACCGGCTGAGCCCTGGCCGCCTTCCCTTCTGCCCGTGTGACACAGTTAGGGGGGGTTTTCCAAGCCACCATTGGCACATTGAAAGCCCTCTCTCCTCTCCCCGTAGCGAGGGACAATCTTCACTCCGCCCCCTTCCTCAGCCGCTCGCCTGTCCCCAACCCCTCCACCCCCCTCCCTCCCTCAGCTCCGCCTATCTTTTCTGATTTTTTTTAAAACCAAGCTGTGGGCGGAGTAATGCCCAGAGACAGGGGTTTAGTTCCCCTTTAAAGGCAAAAAATGCCCTAAAAAGATCAGAGTCCACTTTAACCCCTCGGTTTGTGATAGTAGGTTTGATAAACTGGGCCAAGGAACCCACTGCGGGTCCGTGGCATTAGCTGTCCGGGGAGCCTGACACAGAGGCTGCAGGGGGGGATTCACCCCGTGCCAGCGGGGAAGAGGAGAGCAGGGGCTGGAACACCTCATCCGCGCCGACAACAGGTATCAGCCAGGCGTTGACAGGGTTCAGCGATCACCGAGAAATAATGAGGCTAGGCACAGCTCCAAACTCAGTCCAGGAAGCTGAAGAACATCCCACCAGACAAGCCCTCAGCCTCACCAGCCGTCTGCAGCGTTTACCTCTGCGGAGAATGAGCTGGGGCACAGCACAGGTGAGCTAGAATCCTCGCCAGGAGTGGGGGCAAAGTTCCACATCCACCATGATCCAATTTTACTAGATCTTTGGCAGAAAGTCGAAGATCCAGCAGTGTCTGGCGATCATACACAAGTAGAGTCGACATTCAGAGCAACAAGTAACACAAACAGCACCAACACACACACAGCACTGGCAGTGACAGATGGCAGGCCACACGCACTGGCACCATCTTGGATCGTAAAATGTTAGCTCAGTACACTTCAATTTACTGAAACTATGAGCACCAGAAAAGACTAATTTATTCACATTTACTGGCATGATGAAAAAACAAGCCGTGACTCCCTACCTCTGAAGCTCTTATGTAGTCAGAATATGTGTCCATTCCTTGGGGCCGGGTTGCGGTTGTGGCAGGCCAAGCAAAGCACCCCAGACATCCCTCTCCCCAGCAATGCTTTCCTGCTCCTTCTGGGGGAACCCAAGGTGTTTCCGGGCCAGATGAGATATATCGTCCCTCCAGCATGTTCTGGGTCTGCCATGGGGCATCCTACCAATGGGACATGCCTAGAACACCTCTCATGGGAGGCGCCCAGGAGGGAACCTGATCAGATGCCTGAACCACCTCAACTGACCCCTTGACAAGAAGGAGCAGCGGCTATACTCCAAGCTCTCTCCAAATGTCTGAGCTCCTCACCCTATCTCTAAGGCTGAGCCCAGCCACCCCACAGAGGAAACTCATTTCGGTTGCTACCCAGTGCCCATGACCGTAGGTGAGGGTTGGGACGGATGGACCAGTAAATCGAAAGCTTCAACTTCCAGCTCAGATGGAGCCTTTGGTTACATTTCAGATTTTGTTTAAGTCCTGTGTACATACTATTTGAGACCAAAAAAACGTTCTGTAAACTATTTTGACTGCATATTTTAGAATCGCATATTTTCTTTTTTCTTTTTTTTATCTCTTTTAGGGTTTATTATAATCATACATATAACTCCTAGAGCCCTGACATTTGGTAGGGGGACAGACCCAAGCAGATGTCATATTTTTCATTACTGGTCCTTGCAAATGGAAAAAGTGGAAAATTATTCATTTTGGATCCCCTGGTCCCCAGGTTTTGGGTCCCCAAAGTTTATAAATATGGATGCTTCCATATTTCCTACTAAAAATTCAGTATTTTAGTTGATGTTATACCAACACAGAGTCTGAGTTCTGGCAAGTATGGCAAACCAAGGTTGCAATTTGTTGCCAAAATGGCGATGCGGACTCATTCCTAATTGTGGAAAAAAAAATTGAGGAAACCATGCAAGGAGAGAGGAAATAAGGAAATAGGTTTTAAAGAAATAAAACGTCCTTTCGTTTGAAGTTTAACATAAAGTGATTTATGATTCTGATGTGGGCAGCAGTTCATCACTGTCAGTCAGCTTTATTAACAGTTGTTTGTGTCTGCGCTCATTTGCATTGCCCCACGTAGAGGCACAATATTTGTTTATATTATTTTTTTCATTATCTGCATCTGTAGTTTAGGCTAAAAGTTTCAAGGAAAATTTAAATTCTGTAACTAATCTAGTCTCTAGTCTCCTGTGTCACTGAATGGAAATGATGGTAAGCAGCTTTCTTACTGACAGTGACAGCTGCTCTAGTGTATCCTGGCTCCTCAGGGCAGCAATAAGAGCTCTGGGATGGCCTTCAAGATGGAGCACTAGAACAATTTCCAGCTCAAGCGAGGACTGAGGAGCATGGAAATATCATATAAAAGATTCAGGATGCATGCCATTAAAAATTTGTGTAAAAGGGGGGCTATATGTGGACAAGTTGTAAGTTCTTTTCATGTTCTTGTTTAAATTAAACAAGATATGAGGCATAGTTTGCCTAATCAAGTAACCATGCATATACTGAGTAGTGAAAAAAGAAACTTGGACCTCTCTGGTGCGTCTTATTATTAATGTCAGATGTGATTTACTAGGGTTGTTCTACAGGAGGATGGTTGGAGACATCTGATAACAATTATGCTTTATCAGTGAGATCCATCAGATGATATTGGTTGGGTATCAACTGCACATACTCTGTCTACCATTACACCTCCAGCTACCATTAGGAGGAGAAAACAGTACAACCTGGAGAGCAAGACCACTAGAGACATTGAAATGCTATTTGAGTGCTTCCTTTCTGCAAATAAGTGAATGTACCAATTGAGGAATAATCATCTTAAAAATGAAGACAAGAGGGAAGGAACTTGTAACCTTAAACACAGAATGCCCACATATAGACCCCTTTTCACCCAGATTTTCATGGTTCTAGGAATGAGTCCACATCATCATTTTGGCGACTGTGTCTTGTTATAACCCTGAAATTTAGTATAACATCTATCAAACACTGTTTTTTTATTTGAATTTGGACTTGGCAAATTGACTTGCATTTGTATAGCACCTTGTTGGTCTTCCAATATCCTGGTCTCACTCTGAAGTTGTTGAAATCCAACTCTTAATCAGTGACCGGCGTGGGACACCAACAAAAAAAGCCATCCTTTCATGTCTGAGAAGGGGGAGTGGGAGGGGTGGTGGATGGGTCCAACAACTACCAACTTTCATCCAGGAGGCTGGTGTTCGCTCCCTGTAAAATTGTAAAGCCAAATCCTGTTCATTTTTCCCAAACCCAACCATGTGGTTGTTGGGATTCACAGGTACCACAGATGTTTTGTCATTTGGTAAAATCTACACTGGACATTTAAAGGCCTTTTTCTCTGCATGCTCTTTGTCTTTCAAACAAAGAGAGCTATGTGACACCCATCTCCACAGGAGACAACACTTGTTGTGAGACACAAGTCTCACAACTTGATTGGACAGGACTTTTACAGTGACATGTGACTCTGATGTCACAGGCATCTGTTCAAGGTCTGCTCCCTTCAGACAACCTCTCTTGCTCTGGAGCTACAACAGCTCACAGCTCTTGCTCCAGCTGCTGAACAGCTGACACCTCTTTCTGTCTGGGCCTGGACCAGCACAGAGGCCCAGTCCCTTGCTCCATAGCCCAAACCACTAAAGGGAGGGCAATTGATCATAGACTCTCTTGCAAACACAAGGTTTGCAACTAGCTTCCTCGGATCAGAACCTTTGGAGCAAAGGACACACCAAAGACTGCAGCTAGAACCACAGCTCTTCCCGGCCTTCCTCTGCCGGCTAACAAAGCAGTACACCACCAAGTCACTCTTTTCCCCCATCCACTCAAGTATCAGTTACATAACAACTGGGCATAGCTTATCAAACTCCAAAATTCCAACTCCAAATTAATAATTTAGCATATGTTATGAGACTGATATCTTTAACTGTCTATCATTTTTCCCTTTATGGGAATGGTGCACCACAAGGTGATTTAACGTTTGTTAAATCACATTATTTAACATGATTATTAATTCTTAATAATAATTATTAATTATTTCCAATAGCCAATTAAATCCCTACATATTTGGTGTCCCTTGGTGAGACCTAATGTGTTGACCCAAACATATTTGGTGCTGTCGTGTGAAGCCCGAATTTAAATCCTAACATGGTTTTGTTGCATAAACTCAACCGCCTGCGTGTTTGCAAAATGTAACCAAGTGTATTTGTTGTTGAAGAAAAAAAAACATGTGTACCAATGTAGTACATTTATTTTGAAAGATACTGTAGACACATTTCCTGTGAAAATGGAAGTGTATTTTGACGATGCATGTAACAGGCTGAAGTCGATATGGCGTCCCAGAAAGTCAACATCCAATGCACCCAGGGTACCTTGCACGTCGTATGTCTACGTGGAAAGTCCATGACCAAACTTGGGAACAAATTGTTCAGAGGTCTATTGAGTGATTTATCATCCTCTCGCATTCTGTTGCACCTCTCCTCAGCGGCTAAAGAACCACATAACCACAAACAGCCACAGTACAGCACCAGGGGACCGATTTTAGTTCTTTAAAATTATATACTATCAAAATCTAAAGTTTTAGCTGCCAAGCTCTTGTTGAGTTGACACAGAATGACCCTCGAGCATCTACAGGGTAAGTAGCCAGATAACTAAATGCCAAATGAAACTCTGAACATGAAAAGTTCAGTAAAACACCATTCTTGTTAGGAAGTTATTAGCACACAAAATGCAGTGGAAGTAACAAAGTAACAGGGTAATAAGTCACTGTCGCTGTGCAAGTTTTTTTGCTTCTTGCTGGCTGGTTTGCTGCACTGCCCAGCAGCACATGTCTGGTCTGTGCAATTGATTCAGTTCACAACACAGCAGCATGTGTATGCCCATCTGATTTCTCTGTGTTTACTTAAATGTTCTGTGATTGTGGTGAGTGAAAACTGATTTTAAATTGCTTTCATGAAATGCTTAATAGCGTGTACTAATTCCAACTCTGTTTATTTGCTTGTGTACTCACAGCACTCAACAGACCACTTCCTGGAGGTGAAATTGGAGTCCTACAACACTAGATTCTTCCACATCAAGGAAGACTTTGCCTTTACTGAGGTATCCTTTGTGTCATGCAGAGAGTAGAATAGTAGGTAGCCTTACTGTCACATGGTTGAACAGCTTAGACTTAGACCACTGGTTGTGGGCAGGAGGCGAATTGAGATATTTTTTTTATTTTTTTTTTACCAACAGGAGGGACATTGAAAGTATGAATACATTCTTATAAAACCACCACACATCAGAAACCACATGGCTGGCTGTGCCATTCTTTTTCCTTGGTGAGAGTGGTGGCACCCAGCTAGGTAGAAGCACTACCATTAGCTTGGTGTGACACTCCATTTAAAATTGCCACTGAGTGCTGCACTCAAAGTTCAAATAATTTCAACATTCACTTTATTTGCTGCTGACTTTTAAAAAATTAAATACTTATCAATAATTTATCAGTTATAGGTCTGGGTCAGAACTGTAGTGTAATTGGCTGACTTTGTCATGGCAGGTGAATGGCAGGAAGTTGTACCAACCAGAAGATGGGTTGCAGTTGACAGTAATTGATGGTCATGACGGGCAGGTGGTTGACAGCAAAGTATTCAGGAACTCCATCTTACAGGGCATCCCTGCACAGTTGGACAACTATGTCAGTGGACTGAGAGACAGGTAAAAGCTGCTCCTTTGCTGTCCGACTAAACTAAACTAGAAGTCCAGTATTTTGCGCTTTGAGCCCCATTTCTGGGTTGTTTATGTTTAAATAGATTGGCTAAGACCAAAATAGAGACGATTGCTCATTTTCAGAGAATTTGGCTTTCCCCTGCCTGGCTTAACACTGCTGCCTATGGCCATGTGTGAATTTGTCCCTAAAACCACCCTAAACATTCGTTTTCAAAGCCATGAAACTCACCGAGTTGTCAGTGGTGTTTCTTTATGTTCTGACATAAAAATGGTAGCAAGCTGTGGTTTCCGTGATGATTTATTTGACATTTTGTCTAATACATTGACTTTCTATAGGAAGCCTCATTGCCCGTCTGCCACCGGAAATGGAAAGGGGGGTGTTTACGACAGCGTTGTAGTCATTGTAGTCTTTTAGCTCAGCGAAAGTGCCGTCTTGACAGTGCTGTGTGCACTCCTGGAGGAAGAACAATAACAAACGAAAAAGTTTGTAATAAGTTTAAACAACTGCACAATGGATTGCTTACTTGTAAACAACCTTCGCAGTACGATGTCTTTGAACACAACGGCAACCTTCTTCTGCCTCTGCTTCTTTGTGTCCCATTATATTGCAATGGTTTCCTGCCAGTTGGCGACACCCACATAATGGAGCATTATCGCCATCAAGTTGTCTGGAGTGTATAACGCTTCAGGGTCAAACGAACGATCAAGCAGAAGTTTACACACGGGTGTGAGGCAGCTGAAAAAATAGTTCCACAATTGAGATGAATAGCGAAAACATGGATGGAAGCCACAACTTGCTGCGATTTTTATGTCAGAACATCAACAAACACCACTGACCACTTGGTGAGTTTCATGGCTTTGAAAATGAAAGTTTAGGGTGGACAGATTCACACATGGTTATAGGCAGCAGTGTTAAGCCAGGCAGGGGAAAGCCAAATTCTCAGAAAATGAGCACTCGTCACTATTTTGGTCTTAGACACTCTATTTCATCATAAATAACCCAGAAATGGGGCTCAAAGTGCAAAATACCGGACTTCTCCTTTAAAGCTTTGTACTGCTACTCTGCTTAAGATTCTTGATGGTGACTAACCATCTTATTGTGGAAATTGTTTCTTTTTATGTTTGTTTTTGGATGATGCAAGGGCTTCCAAAGAAACAGAATTGAATTGTCACAAGGTTATGTTAGACTGAGCAAAACAAGTTCAAGATAAATTCAAGTCACTGTAATGACAAAGTACTGTCTCATGCAGTGGTGTAATACATACACTGGAGCTTAAAAGGTACATGCAGCTACTTTGAGCCAAATGTGAATACTAAAATGATGTGCTGTCTCTCACTCTTTCTCTAGTTCCATCATCCTCATTACATCTAAGGGACGTCTGTTTACAAGAGGATCCTGGACTAAAGTCCTGGAAAGACTTGGAGCAGACAAAGGCATCAAATTTAAAGGTAACTAACCATGTCTTCGCAGATAAATGTGCTCACAGTGGGTATACTGAACCTAGAATGCACTGAACAAAACATAAAGCATTTTCAACAGAGATGCAGTAAATGACAATGTTGCTTCATTGATTGCATTTTACCCAGGTCACAGTGTAACAGTAATGTCTAAATACAGCTGCAAGCAGCAATTCTGGGGTTCAAGCAAGCATCAACTGCTCAAGGTTGAAAGCTGTGAAGGATCGAGACCTTTGGGTCCAATTTTTAGGGTATGTTTCAAGTGATAATTACTATACACATGTGGTTCGACATTGGTTTGAAACAAAACCTGCATGTCTTGTAATAAATTGGACAATTTCCAGCTTAAAATCTGATTGTGTTTGCAGCCACTGCAAAACTTTTAGGGAATGTTTCATGTACTGTACTTATGTAGACATATCCTGCATGTTTTGTGATGACTAGCTACTGGTTATCAAGTCAGGTTTATGTCTGTGCTGAGCCATGCCCTGTTGAAATTTGTTGGTCAGTATCATCAAAACAGTATGAGATGTCAACAAGCTTTTGATTACTTTTTTTAATACTTTATGTATAGTTTTTCAAGTTTAAACCACATACAAAACACAAAGATGATATAAACAAAACAAACAAAACAAAACAAGCTGCCAGCCCACAGAAATGTTTACAAAAATACAAATATGCATGTCAGTTTACACACTGATTCAAGAGTCCAGAAGTGGATTATACAGTCCAAGACAGAGTCCACAAAACCGAGACCAAGTGAGGTCAAGGAGAATAGAAGCTTGACTGTTCAAAGCACGGTGCAGTAAATTCAGTACAAAGTGATACAGTCCAGTATAGTTAGTTCTGAGGATGCTGCCTATCCGTTCGAATATACTCAATAAAGGGACCCCAAACATCAAGGAACTTGTGATGAGTGTATGACAGAGTATATTGAATTTCTTCCAAATATATACATTCAACCATTTTTTCAAACAAGGAGGGGAAACTGATTTCCACTCTCTCAAAATAAGCTGTTTTGCTACAACCATACCAAACATGAGGGCTTGTTGAAGTGATAAGGGAAGAGTGAGAGAGAAGTTGGAGCAGCCCAGTATTATCAGAAGACGGTCAGGAATCAACTGTTTACTATATATATCACTGTACAAATGAAAAATGTCATCCCAAAAATTCCTAAGCTTAGGGCAGGACCAGAAAAGGTGACCCAGAGTCCTGTCATCTAATTTGCATTTATCAAAGGTAGCAGAGACAGAGGGAAAGATCCTATTCAGTTTGGTCTTGGAAAAATGTAGCCAATGGATGACATTGAAATGAATAAGTTGAAGTCTGGCGTTGATAGAACAAGTTTTGATCCTGTTCAGTCCCTGGGTCCATAGCGCATCTGAAATCACATCACCGGTGTCTAATATCCATGCCTCTTTAATATGCACAGATGGGGTTGCCAAGCTAAAAAGATTAACAAATTGAGAGATTAAGCGTTTGGAAGTAGGAGGTTTGGTCTTGAGCTAATAAAAGCTATGTTGCTCGGGCATCATTTCGAAGTGTGAGACCAACTGCTTAACAAAATTTCTAATTTGCAAATACCGGAGAAAATGGAGACCAAATTGTGCCTGCAGTTGAGCAGAGGAAGCAAAGTTATCGTTAATGTAAAGGTCCTTGATAGCACATAGGCCTTTGTCTGACCACTGTGTGAAAGCAGCATCCATCGTGCCTGGCTTGAAACAAGGATTCTGACAAATAGGAGCGTGGATAGACAGTCTGGGGAGATTCAGCACACTGTTAATCTGATTCAAAATCTTAAATGAGTTACGCATAACAAAATCATCTTTCAGATGTCTAAGAGGCAGAATAAAATAGCTGCTAAGGAGGCGCTTGCGAGCACTGAAGCAACACGAGTCTCTGTTATAGGCCAACTGGGGAAGAGGGAATCTGTCTGCCCGGTCGCAGCTGCTGAGTGGCTCTGCCGTTACAGGCCCAATAGTACTGATGTAGAACAGGGAGGCCCAGGCCTCCCTCAGCTGTGGGTTTCTGTAGGGGTGCCTTAGAGATACGAGAGGGTTTGTCAGCCCAGATAAAGGGAATAATGATGGAATCTATCATCTTGAAGAAAGAAGTTGTGAGATAAAAAGGTATGTTTGAAAAAGATACATAAATTTGGGGAGAACTACCATCTTGACGATATTGACACGCCCAACCAATGAGAAAGGAAGCAGTTTCCATTTGTCTATCATGATTTTAAGTTTACCCATTAGGTCCAAGTAGTTCATCTTAAAAAGAAGCTTTGGATTCCTGGTGATATTGATCCCAAGGTACACAAAGTGATTGGTGGAAACTTTAAACAGCAAGTTGTTAAGGAAGGCAGAATCGAGCCCATCAGACAGAGGCATGAACAGACTTTTTTCTCAATTGATAGTAAAATCAGAAAGCTGTCCGAAATTCCTTATAAGATTTAAAAGTGGAGTGAGGGACATCCTAACGTCCGACAAAGTCAGGATCACATCATCTGCGTACAGGCCAATGGGACTATCGAACACGCCGCACCCCACGCCAGTAATCTGAGGACTAGCTGGAGATGGAGATAGCCAGGGGCTCTACAGCAAGCGCAAAGAGCATGGGGAAGAGGCAACACCCCTGCCTGGTTCCGCGGTACAGCAAGAAAGGGGGAGACCTATCGTGGTTAGTCAAGACCGTGGATTTGGTGCAGGCGTATAGCATTTTTAATATAGTCATGAATTTATCACCAAAACCAAACTTCGTGAGAGTTGCAAAAATGTTTCTCCACTCAATTTGGTCGAACGCCTGCTGAGCGTCTAATGAAATCACAGCAGAGTGAAGTAAACTGGTGGAATACATACTATTTAGCAAACGAGGAGTGTTGGAGAAAGAAAACCTATCTGGGATAAAGCCCGTTTAATCAGGGTGAATTATTGTGCCGATGTGTTCGTTTAGCCGGTTTGTCATAACTTTTGCAACAGTCTTTTGATCGCTGTTTAGCAGGCTTAGAGGGTGATAAGATGCAATGTTAGTGCTGTCCCTGCCTTTTTTCAGGAGAAGATGGCACCAGGTAAAAGTAATGGGACTCATTCCCGGCTTAGCTGAGTGACTGTCCTGCATTTAGGAAGTAGAGGAACAGAAAATAAAGGCTGGCATGACAAAAGTGACAAAAGTCTGGCAGTTTGACACAAAAAACAACAAAAAACACATGAGACAAAAACCCAAAAACACCCCTAAAGCCGCAACAAGAACTAAGCGGCATAACCCTCTATCTGTAGTGGAGGCTGCCGGGTAACAGAGACGGCTAAACAATGCAGCAATTAGCTGGCCTACACTCACAGCACTGTGCGCACCTCCAAAATGTAGATTAATACGTAGTAAGGTGCACCTACAGGAATATAGTTATAACAAACAATCGCTGGAGCCCATAGTAGGAGTATTTAAAGGAGTGGCATACTGGTAGGTCAGTTATGGAAAAGGAAAATAATTAAATATCACACTGGGGTAAACAAGATTAGCCTGAACACTGTAAATAATGAATTACAAAATCCCAGTGGGGTCTCTATAGCATGAGAAAGGAAAAGAAAATAGCAGGTTGCATGCCCCATTCCCAGGCTGAAAGTTATAATGCTGAGAATTTAACACTCAGACATTTAAAGTGGCAAAATGTTAACCCACAACATCAGTAGTATCACTGCATAAGATGCAGGCAAAAGCCATCTGTATAAAAAGCTTTAACAGTCATGTTTTGTCAGCTAGTGTGTTGGCAAACAGTTCAGCATCAGTTGGTGAGTCGAAGGTTTTCACTGTGTTTTTGTGAACAACTTGGAGTTTGGCTGGAAAACGTAGAGAGCACTTAGCGCCAGCAACCATGAGCCTCTTCCTCGCGGTGTTGAAGGCCTGGCATTGGGACAATACCTCAGCCGTGTAGTCAGGAACTATCGAGACCCTGTTTCCATGGTACTGTAGCGGGGCCTGCTGACAGCTGAGCCAGAAGATGTTGATCAGGTCACTGTCATTATGGACTCTGGCGATGATGATCCGTGGTCACTTGTTAGCGAGTGGCTTGGGCCTCAGGCTGCGGTGGGCCCGATCAATTTTGATGGGCCTGGTGAAGTTATCCTGGCCTAGTAAATCTGGAATCAGCTGTGAAACAAACTCCGTCGGGTGACCTTTTTCTTCCCCCCTCTTTGATGCCTGCAATCCTGATGTTAAGCCTGCGGGAGCGACTCTCCAAGTCGTTCACCTTAGCTTTGAGGAGCCCCTTAGCCGCCATTAGCTCTTTACATGTTTCCTCTAGCACTGTGATGCGGCTATCGGCAGCTGAGAGCCTCATCCATGTCGTCCAGGTGGTGTTCAGCCTCGTGGTGCTCTTTTTGGAGGGTGGATAGGCATGCTTTTATTGAGTCAAGATGCCCCTCCATCGACTTCTTCAAAGAAAAAAAAAAAACTTCCAGGTGCAGTAGTTAAACAGGAAAATGGAGGTAACAGCATGGAGCTCCGCTAAAACCCCCCCAGATTTTGATTACTTTTAATAAGATTGTATTAGTAATGATTCACAGAAAATGTGGTAAAAATCGGACAAATGGTTTAGGAGGAGATGTAAAAAATAAATGTGTTTTTCAAATAATTCCAAATTGCAGAAAAATTTAGTGAGATGGACCTAAATGGTTCTTGAGGCTGTTTTGTAGTGCACATTGAGCTGGACTTCTGTGTTGAATTTCAAGTCAGTCTGACTTAAGGAGCTTAAAAGGAGCTTAACCTTTCCAGATCTGGAGTTTTGAGCCCTAAGTATAGCACCCTCATCAGAACAATAGGCATCATATTTCTTGTGCAGTAATTGCACACAACTTCCAAACATTGTTGAAAATGTTACATGTTCTGTTCAGTTCAGTTCAGTACATTTATTGGTCTCCTTAGAGAAATTTGTCTTGGAGCTAGGGGTCAGCATACACATACATACAAAAAACAAGTTACAACACATAGTCATCCAGTCAGCCTTGGTGCATCAAATTAAATATATAATATATACGTCAGACACACTCTTCATTAATCAACTTGATTGACAGTGGAATAAACGAGTTCTTGTACCTGTTATACCTGCAGCGTGGTACTCTGTACCTTTTACCCAAACGCAATAACTCATATTCAGGATTCAGCACATGGTCATGATCAGATACGATTTTACGAGATTGTCTTATCACTGATTGTTCGAAAATGGCTTGAGGGGTGGTCAGGGGTGTGGACACATCTGTCTACAAAGTACCATCTCAGAAGAATTTGTAAAAATATTTCTAAAGGAAAGTAATAATAAATTTTAGCTGCAAATGCCATTTATCAGGGTCTGAGCACATTGCATGCCTTTGAAGGCCGGTTTCCTTTTTAACTTCCCTGACTAAATTTGTATTGAATTTCTAGCCCCCTTTTACACTGCCAGATTTTCGGCGAATGTTGGGCCATTTTGCCGGCAAGCTGCGAGCGTTTAGACACAGAGCCAGATTGGCAAGTTGATCCGAGGTGCCCAGTTTTCCACCTCGTAGGGTTGACATATTGGCGGAACCTTTTTGGTTTAAAAAGAACGAGTTGCCTTTCCGCCACGGGAGGGGTTGTTGATGACTTGTGAAAGGAGCTGTTGATGATGCCACACGTGCGACCCACTGGCAGTGGATAAACAGGAAACAGCTGATAGCAGGAATGAGCAGCTAGTATTGGGCTTTCCTGCAAATTTGCACAATTCCTGTTTAAAAAGGGCTTCTATTTCATTCAAGATCTGGAATGCATCCCATGTCTTTTGATTTCTACACAAGAAGTGCTACTATGTGAAAAGTGTCAAAAGTTATCCTGGAAAATGCAAAGATTCAGACCACCTGTAGGGCCCTATTTAGATGGTGTAAAGCAGACGGCGGAGGGCGCGTAATCCATGTCGCAAGTGTCATTGCTATTTAGATGCAGATGCAGATGCAGTTGTCATTTTCACGCCCTGCGCCCTCTTCGTCTAACTAGCAAATGAACGTGCGCCCCTCTGGGTGTGTTGGTTTAAAAATGAGGAGTGGTCAGGCGCAGTCATGGCGCGTTGCTAGTTAGATGGCGTAAAAAGCAAATGCGCCACTGACCAACAAACCTGGTCTAAAGTCAACGGCGCAGTATTTTGCTGTTAAACAAGTTAGTAATATGCGTCTCTAGGCGGGTGCACAACGCGCGTGCACTCTGCTCAGACACACACGGAGGAGCCACACATATGCAAAAGATAACAAATAAAAATACAGAGGACACTGTAACCTGCCTGCTGCACCTCCTTCTTCAGCACCTAGACTCTCCGGGCCACTTTATCAGGATAATCTTCGTGGACTTCCGCTCTGCCTTCAATACCATCAAGTGGCATCTGATGATCTAAAAACTACACCATCGCATCATCCCCCCTCGACTGATCCATCTCATCCACAGCTTCCTTAGTAAGAGACTACAAGCTGTACGGGTAGACCCAACCACATCACCTGCACTCACCACCAACACCGGAGCACCACAGGGTTGTGTGTTGAGTCCCTTCCTTTACAAACTTTACACTAATGACTACATCAGCCCATCCCCCAGGACCACTTACCTCAAATATTCAGACAACACAGCCATCCTTACCCTTCTCACAGATGACTCTGACCTCGACTACCATAACACTGTCACACACTTCACCCAGTGGTGTGACAGTAACCACCATCACCAAAACAAAAGAATTAATAATCAAACCTCCCTCCCCCCAGTGTCCCATTATCATTAACAACCAAACAGTTGAAACAGTAGACAGCTTCAAATACCTCGGAATAACACTGGACAATAAACTCACCTTCGACCAGCACATCACAGACATCCAGAAACATAGTCACCAAAGACTATCAGTTATCCATAAGCTTAAAGGACTCTATGTTGCTCCACATTTCCTGCTGTTAATGTACCAAAGCATTATTCAATCCATCCTACTGTACTGTTCTACCTGTTTCTATACCATGCTCTCTGTCAAAAACAGGACTAAACTCACACGCATAACTGGCAGTAATGCAAAAATCATCAGTCTTCCCACACCCAACCTCACTGAACTTAATAACAGGGCCATCACATGTATCGCAACCTCAATAGAACAGGACTCCACACACCCACTAAACGAACATCTTGCCCTGCTGCCCTCAGGATGCAGGTATAAAACGCTGAGGTGCAGAAGGGCTCACTTCGGGAAAAGCCTGATTCCCACAGCCATAGCTGCTCTGAACAACAGGCCCCATTGATTGTGTCATGTTTACATGCTGTATATGTCGTTGCTTTTTGTGTGCTGCTTGCCAGTGTGATGTGTTCTGATGGTGTCTGTGTTTGTGTGTCATTGTTTTTCAAGCTGAGTCCAACATGTACAGTGCTGTGGAAAAGAATTTCCCCTTGGGGACAATAAAACCTAAAACCTAAAAACCTAACTGTGGTAGGGCACTGAGGAAATGTTGATTGTTGTGGGTCATAGTAGGTTTTGACAGGATGAATTATAAATTGATTGAAATTCTTCTTACGTGAGTTGAATATATTGGATATTTAAGATTTGTTAAAGGGATTGGGAATTTTAGTTTTGAAATTAATAAAGTAGCAGAGGATATGGCACGTCAACCTAGTAGTAGTTCACAGCAGATGGGCAGCAGATGGGCAGAAACAGGAGAACTATCCAGGTGCAGGTAGTTTCCTGATGACCTCTCCAACCTTGCCCACCAGCTTTAAGGCCAGGAAGCCAAACCAACCTCAGAAGCAGAAGGCACAGAGGGGGAGGTCACAAAACTTACAATATTCACAACAATGTAACTGTTGGTGATACAATCCTGAAAAAAATCATCATTACACATCAACCTGCTGGTTTCTGGTGTATTGACAAAGACTTCAGGGAAAGTTACTTATTGTGACACAAGCCAGTGTGGAAATTCAAATCTTGAACCCCTGTGTCCCCAAGCAAATAATTTACTATCTGCACCCCACCAGGAAGACATGTTTCTTTACACACTTTCTGACAGCTTGAGCTGATGATGTCACGTATGCAAAACTTTTTTTTGTCTTCTTAGTCTTAAAGCACTTACAACAGGTAAATTACTGTCAAGCATATTGATGACATTTTGTTATCAATCAGTCAGTCAGTGTTATTTTCTGAAGCCCAATATCACAAATAACAATTTGCTTCAGAGGGCTTTACTGCATACGATATCCCTCTGTCCTTTGGACCCTCACAAAAATGAAATAGAAAATGTTGTACCTACAATACAAATTACAATAAGATACTGAATTTCACCGCAGGCCCACTATTAAACTGTTGTGAACACCATTTGAAACGTCTCATATCCAGGGCATGCCTGTGTCAATTTTGGTTGCATTTGAAGACTTGTTGAGATATAGATGTTAACTGATTTAGTATATTCTTAAAAAATATAGAGTGATAAACTTCTGAATTGACTATAGATTGCAGCGAGGCAATCTTTTATTGCAATTCAGTGTGCTGTGCTGAAAAAATGTAAGCTCTGTAAGACATACTGATGATTTCTGATTTTTAGTTTGTTTTTTTCAGTTTCGAATGTGAAATATCTTGATATTTAGATTTTTTAAGCAGTCATTACCAAATTTTATGTATTGACTGAATCATGACCCTAGATGGCCCAAACCAAATTTAGTACATATCTCTAACTGATAATGAAATAGAAACTTTTCACATTTGTGGCACCCTCTAGTGGCAGGATATCCCAAGACTGCTTGGCAAAGCTCAGACAAAGGATTTGCAAATTGCAAACATGTAAATGATTGTAACAGTGCCAATGCCTCAGTAGTGTGTGGAATTTGCAACCCACCTGCCAATTTAGGTGAGTTTTCATCATATGATTTTTGCTGCATGAACACTTTTAGTGGGAAAAAAATATAAGAAGAAAGAAAGAAAGAAGTTTTTTTTTTAAAGATTATTTTTGGGCATTTTGCCTTTAATGGACAGGATAGTGTGTGAAATGGGGGAGAGAGAGAGTGGGGGGACGACATGCAGCAACGGGTTGCAAGCTGGAGCCGAACTCACAACCGCTGCAGCGAGGCATCGCCTCTATACATGGGGTGCCGGCACTATCCACTACGCTACCAATGCCCCAAGAAATAAGAATTTGAACAAAAGCAAAAGAGTTCCAGCATCATGTGTTGCTGCTTGGACCCCTAAATAGAACCGCAAGTGGCAAATCAGGGTCATGCCAACATGGGTTGTTAGGAGTTGAAAGCTGCGATCAAGACCTTTGACCTTTTTCTGTCAACTTATTGTACCACAATAGCCGTAATTATATTTATAATTTTACTACTTTCATTAATGTTGTTGTAAGCTACTGTCATTACCGTCTGTCCTGCATCTCTGTCTCTGTCTCTCTTTCTGTCTCTTGTCTCGTGTCATATGGATTACTGTTAATGTATTATGTTGATCTGTTCTGTACGACATCTACTGCACGTCTGTCCGTCCTGGAAGAGGGATCCCTCCTCAGTTGCTCTTCCTGAGGTTTCTACCGTTTTTTTCCCCCGTTAAAGGGGGTTTGGGGGGAGTTTTTCCTTATCTGCTGTGAGTAGCAAGTAGCAACATTGTGCAGTAATGCCCCTTTATGAAATCGGGTTAGGTTTAGGGTTAACCCATCCTCCCGTCCGTCATTATGGGGAACATAAGATCGCTCCCCAGCAAGATGGACAAGCTGTCGGCGCTGACTCGCCATCAGAGGGAGTACTGGCAGAGCAGCGTGCTGGTGTTTACAGAGACATGGCTGAACGCGGAAGTACCGGACACGATCGCTGCGCTGGACAGATTCCAGCTCATTAGGCACGACAGGACAGCAGACAGCAGTAAGAGTAAAGGAGGAGGGCTGGCTGTGTTTGTGAATGATAGATGGCGTAACTCTGGGCACATCACTGTTGCTGCAGGGACATTGAGCTGCTGGCTGCTGGCATGAGACCGTACTATCTACCCAGGGAGTTTTCTTATGTCATTATGGTAGCAGTGTATGTCCCCCCGTCTGCGAAGGCTGAGTCTGCTTGTGACATTCCCCACCCTGTTACAAGTCATTACATGTTACATGTTACATTCCCGTAGCGTCACAGTGCATTAAACAGTGTAGAAGCTCAGCGTCCAAAGACTTCAATGGGGAAGCATAGAGTGGGTTGTTCCACTGCAGCAAAACTAGACAGTCATTGGATAAATGCTCGGTTTTGTCCCGCCCATCGGATGCTCAGCGTCTCTGGGGGTCTATGGGGCAGTGGGCTGGCCTCGGCCGGCCTGGACGCTGGGCCTCTGCATGATGATTGGATGATCTGTCTGAGGCTGAATCCCTTTTTGATTGACAGCGAAATGAGCGAATCAGCTATCTTGAAATATAAACCACCACCAGAGCATTTTTCAAGTTTCATTCCGTTGTTCCGAGTTGATCTGGAGACTTTTCCAATCCTCTTAGTGACTTTTTCTTAGTTAAAAACGACTAGCAACAAATCTAGCATCTTTTTCTTGTGTTATTGGAGAGTTTGGAGACTCTGACTTCTGTCACTCTGCAGTTACTGTCCCCAACGAGCAGCGGGTGCTGCTGTGTGCCCCTCCATCGTCCCAAAGCACTCACAGGTGGTCACAGTAGCCTCGCGCAGCAGCTCCAGCTAGCGAGCGAGCTAGCAAGCTGCACATAATGGCAGACAATTTGAATATAGTCGACCGGATTTTGGCGAAGCCATTTGATAGTCTTGCTTACAAGGAGAAACTTAGAGTTAAACAGCAGGGCAGATCAACACCTCAGATTGATTTGATGCAAAGGGTGGGGAAAAGTAACAGGTCTTTTCACCCATCTGAAAATCTTTGAGGTGTGTTTTGCTGTGGTTCTATGGCATGGAGTGTGGTTGAAAAACAGCTTCAATTAAATGCTCTTTTTATAAGTTACTGCCTCGCAGAGGCACAACTTTTATGATGTAAACTTAAAGTGAGCTTCCCCTGTTTGAAAGACCAGCAGCCGCCATTGCACCATACCCACCAGGACTGTACGCTGCTTCTCCAACACCAAACCCTGGATTACTCCAGAGATAAAAGCTCTCCTGAAGGAGAAGCGGAGAGCTTTTAAGTCTGGAAATAAGGAGGAGCTGAAAGCCGTGCAGAAGGAGCTACGGAGAAACATCAGGCGGGGAAAGGAAGGACATAAAAAGAAGATGGAGGAACAGCTGCAACATCTCAGGACACAAACAACCAGACTCCCAGGCCAGAGGCGACCAGCAGTGGGTGAATGATCTGAATCTGTTCTTCAATAGATTTTATCAGTCTGCCCCTTCCCTGGCCCAGACATCACGGCTGCAACCCCCCTCATCTTCACTTTCACCTTCCCCTTCCCCCTCACCTACACTCCTGGCACACTGCTTCGACACCTCCCCCGCTCCCCTGGACATCTCACCACCCCCCACTCCTCCACCCACCTCATCACCTCAACCCCCCAGCACACAGCCCCCCTGCTCCAGCTTGTCCTTCACTGCATTTCAGTGAAGGTCCTGGTCCTGTCTCGTCTCCGCCCCGCAGTAGGCCCTTCAACGGACCCGCTGCAGTTTGCCTACCAGCCTGGCATTCGGGTGGACGATGCCATCATCTTCCTCCTGCATAGAGCTCATTCTCACCTGGGGAAGCCCGGAAGCTCTGTGAGAATTGTGTTCTTTGATTTCTCCAGCGCGTTCAACACCATACAGCCTGCACTTCTGAGGGACAAACTGGAGCACGTAGGGGTGGCTAATCACCTCACATCCTGGATCCTGGACTACCTCATGAACCGGCCACAGTATGTCAGGACCCAGGATTGTGTATCAGACTTGGTTGTCTGCACTACGGGGGCCCCGCAGGGGATGGTATTGGCACCGTTCCTCTTCACCCTCTACACTGCAGACTTTTCATACTACACCCCAACCTGTCATCTGCAGAAGTTCTCTGACGACTCTGCCATCGTCGGCCTCATCACAGATGGGGACAACAGGGAGTACAGAGAACTGAACCAGGATTTTGTGGACTGGTGTCTGAGGAACCACCTTCAGATCAACGTGGGTAAAACCAAAGAGCTGATGGTGGATTTCTGCAGGCGCAGACTCCTCCCCCCAACACTGGTGAACAACCAGGGAAAGGACATTGAGATGATGATATCTTATAAGTACCTGGGTGTTCATCTTAACAATAAACTGGACTGGACTAATCACATAACAGCACTATACAGGAAAGGCCAAAGCAGACTCTACCTGCTGAGGTAGCTCAGGTCTTTTGGAGTGCAGGGAGCGCTCCTGAAGACCTTCTTTGACACTGTGGTGGCATCAGCCATTTTCTGCGGAGTGGACTGCTGGGGCAGCAGCGTCTCAGCTGCAGATAGGAAGAGACTGGACAAGCTGATCAAGAAGATCAGCTCTGTCCTGGGATGCTCTCTGGACTCTGTGCAGGTGGTGGGAGAAAGGAGGATGACAGCTTGGCCTTTCCTTTCTAATGACTCCCATCCTCTGCAGGAGGAGATAAAAGCTCTGGAGAGCTCCTTCAGCAATAGACTGATTCACCCGAAGTGTGTGAAGGAATGCTATTGCAGGTCCTTCCTGCCTGCTGCTGTCAGGCTACATAACCAGCACTGCTCACAGTAAACTGCATCATGGACACTTTACTGACACTATGGACACTTTATGGACACCACAGCTGTCTGCTGTTTTGCACATACAGTCACTTGCACTAGATGTGCTCCCTTTTCATTCACTGCTGCTCATTATTATTATTGTTATTGTTATTTATTGCCATTTCTTGTATTTTTGTACTTTTGTACCTAGTTTTTTAAGTTTTAAAGTTTAATCTGACTCTTTCCCCTTGATGTAACACTGGAATTTCTCATTTATGGGATCAATAAAGGTGTATCTTATCTTATCTTATCTTATCTTATCTTATCTTATCTTATATGTGGTTTCATACAAGCATTATGAATTGCTAAATAACACCCTTGTGCTTTAATGACATCACTAACTTTAATGTTATTTGGCCACCCTGCAGATAAGCTGGCATTTGTGGGCTTCAAGGGCTCCTTCCACCCTGACTGGGTCCATCTGGAGGTGGACGCCAACCGAGCCAAGATCCATCAGGTCCTGCCTGTCCCTGTGTTCCACAAGATGAAGTTATGAGAAGCAGGCAGAGTGGGGAGGACAGCCATCAGACTATGTAGTCCTCTCCAAGTCTCACCCCCACACAGACACAGACACACACACTAAAAAAGTGCACGTACACACACACATAAAACATACTTCCAGCCCTACAGAGTTGGTTGTTCCAAGCTGTCCAGGATCAGTGGTGTTTTTTCTGTGTGTGGCAGTGACAAAGAATGATATGATTTGGTTTGTTGACCCTTGAAGACCCTCTCACAGAGCCAGCACTGTCCACAATGGACTATATCTATGTAAGTCATCAGTAGAGGACTGTAAGGTGACAGCACACCCTCTGGCGGCCATATTGGAGGTCGTTGAGTTCTTCAGCAACAATGGTCAGAACAAGCAATGGTGTTTGCAGACATTACCATAGACAGACATTAAAACAATACCTTAATATGCCATTAATATACCAATAGCCATTGGTACATATTGGTTCAGACTCAGAGTGTCATTGCTACTCATTGGATTTGGTAAGCTACTCAAACATGCAAACATGTGTTTTATGTACCATCTAACATGGGCATAAATATAGGCTACATTCACATAACAGTGCTTAAAGCTCAATTTCTATTTCTCTCCACATCTGATCTTTCTGCCTAGACTCTTCACATTTATATTTTATGTGCCCCATATCTGATATCAGTGTGAACAGATATTTGCCATGAAACACCTCACATGCAACCAAGGACATTACACATACGCACGTTGGAACAACAACAAAAAAATGTCACATTTGTGAGACACAGGCATTTTGGAAAAAACTGAATGACATGGCAGTGCCAGCATTCATCTCCCGAATGGTTTCCTGTGGAGGTTGAATGACAATTCATCATTTGTTAAGGTTGAGGGTGAGAAGACAAAGGAACGCACAAGCCATAGCTATAGCTCCATTAGCAGCTACTGACCTAGAGTCAAGAGAGGTGCAGCAATGTGAAGGGTTGTACGGAAGAACAGTCCCCCCCCCCCCAAACTTTCGGATGTCCGGGACTACATTCCAATATCTCTGTCAGCACCTCACAGCAATGGCGTCACCGCAGGGCTCAAAATGTAGGCAAACTGCACTTACTAGGTGGAATCAGTCTACTGACTCACTTTCTCTCACTTCCATTTAAAAAGAAAGGCATTCCATTTTCAGTGTGATTTTGAATGGTGGATCCTCTTGGACACCGTGGTGCAAACTTGGTATCACTTCCCAAGTTGTGAGCATCAGGCCCGGAGTGGGACTAATGTTCAGCCCTGGAGTTTTATACCTCAGACCGGCCCACTTTAGATCACGACCTATTATAACCTTACATGTTAAGTCTACAACAGCGCACTGTTCTCTAAAGCCTTGTAATTCAGTGTATTTTTCTAAAATATTTCGAATTCAGTGCAAGTAAGAGTTGCTTCACAGTGTAGATTTATTTCAACATGAGTGCACATCTCCAACATCCTTTTCAACAATATCAGAATCTATATTCTGTTCAAATAGCCTAAGTGTTTACAGATATCCAAACCTTAAAAGTAAATTAAAGAATAAATACAAATAATAAATGTTAAATTTGAAAAAATAAAAAATAAAATAAAAAGTGAACAGACATGTCCTGTGATTTTCAGCCTTCTATGATTATATTTATTCTTTACAGCAGGCACATCCTGACAGCTGAGAATATCACTGTCAGGTATTGTCCCCCCTTCTATTAAATATGAAAGGAGGCTGAAAATCACAGGATGTGTCTGTTCTGATGATACAAGTCAGCAGTCCTGAAATGTGTGTTTCTCTTCTATAATAAACATTCTACATCTCAGAGGCCACGTCTTTCTACATATGGCATTCCTTCGCCTTTCAAATGGGGCAGAGCTCTGTGGGAAACAGTAGGAGAGACACAGCCCGAGGGGGAACCAAGATCTGACACAACAATCAATCACTCAATCAATCAATGAATTTTATTTCTAAAGCCCAATATCACAAATCACAGTTTGCCTCACAGGGCTTTACAGCATACGACATCCCTCTGTCCTTAGGACCCTCACAGCGGATAAGGAAAAACTCCCCCCAAAAAAACCTTTAACGGGGTGGGGGGGTGTTAGAAACCTCAGGAAGAGCAGCTGAGGAGGGATCCCTCTTCCAGGACGGACAGAAGTGCAATAGGTTGACGGCTGAAAAAACAAGCGTGTCACACCGAATGTGCGCCATTACGGCGTCACTTTGGGTTGTGAGCGCGCATGACATGCGTCTACATCGAAAGTGATGGGTTTGTGCGTACAAAAGACGCTCCATCTAAACGTCCTCCCATGCACACACAGGTCAGGGTGCGTCTGCAAAAAAAAAAAAAAAAGAGCTGCCAGTGGAGGCGGCCCAGGGACAGTGGTAGCATCATACGTGATACCCAGTGCTATGACTGAGGGATGACATGCGCAAGTTAGGGTTTAGTTGCTCAATGAGAGACTATGATTGTTGTGAGGGGTGGGAGTGTGGGAGTCAAGGAGCTAATTAAGCATGATGCCTCTTACCCAAAAACATCCTCAAGCTCTTCCTGGGAACTCAAAAGCTTTTTTCCAGACCAGATGGGATATATAAACCCTTCAGCATATTTTAGGGCTGTCCTGGAGTCCTTGTCCTTGTTGTGGCCTAAGCTAGCTCAACTCCTAGCTGACTCCTTTCAAGAAACCCCTATGAACAGACAGAGCAACTTCACCTTCACCTTCATTCCACTACAGAGGAATGTACAAGTAATTGGTTAAAGTTCCTGCACAGACACTGAGGCCCCCCTGCTTGGTTTAATGTATGTGCTGAACCAAGAGGCAAGTGCAAAAATTAACAAGAAATCCGCACAGTAGGAACTGCTCCTTCAAATCACTTTAATGGTTTTAACTATACATGCTTGGCAACTAAAGAGCGATTAGGTACAAAATTATTTTGTTAACAAAAAGTGAAGATTGTGCTCATGGTCATGCATGGGTTACTACAAAACAGGCATACAAGTCAGAGGCCCAGGGTCACAAGGAGCTAGGGGTCATGTAACAGCGAGAGATGCAAAATGGCTACTAATGGCTTCTTTGAAAGCACATGGGAAACGTTTGCAAATTTCTGGTTCACCTGAAAAATGCTGGAGACACAAAATAACTACAAATTATGCAGCCGTTTTGTAGTTTGTTTGTTTTTTCCTTCAGTCCTGGTGTGTTTCTCCCATGTTAGAGGGATGGAAGGCCTTTTATATGTCTGTGCCCATTGGAACAGCAGTCTCATGTTCTGTCCATGGTTATTGTCAAGAAATTGCTGTCATTAAGCAATCTGTTTTTAAGCACGAAAGTTAAGTCTTTAGGTTACAAAGTAGGTTGACTGCAATTCCAAGCAATTTCAGTCCAGTTTGTTTTTGACCAAAGATTAATTGACAGCTATCACACCAGTTGTTGTTTTTTTCACATCACTTTCTAAATTGGCATGAAACACTGGAAAGAAACATAAATACTATCACAAAGAGTTTTATATGATTACGGTTCGTAGGAGACTGGGTTTGCCACTTTTCTTTCTCACAATAACCCACATTAAGAAAGAAACCTGATGCATTTGATTTTTCACTTTTATGTTGATCATTTCCAAAGATCTCTATTTTCAGTTTGGCTGATGTTTATATAACTACTTAGCCGACTGACTGTTCACCAAGTCCCGCTCCTTTGTGATGGCCCATCAAACTGTTGGAGCTAGCATGGAGCCCACACTATAACTAACTTCACTACCTGAAGAAATGTTACCACATTTTTGGAGAATTGAAAAAGCAATTTCAAAGAGACAATATTTGTTTGATGGACATATCCAGGATGTTAAACTGACTCAGCAGCAAAAACAGGTTAAACAGATAAAGATGGTTGGAAGCTAAAGCCCAAGGCTATAGATCACAGTGTGAAACTTAACAACCACATCACTGGCAATCAAGACAGAAGTATGTATGGCATCACAGTATATGCAGATGAACAGTGTTTGGCTTCCCCTTATTACTCCTTCCTCCTTCCTCCCCTTCCCTCGGACCTCTGCCACAGGACAGGCGTGTGCCGTGGGGGGAAGCCAGATACAGTTCATCTGCGTAGGGGGTCGGGAGTTGGCAAAGGGTCAGTTCTCTAGAATCATGCAAACACAAGGACTATCATGCAAATACAACGCCTATACATGAATAGAGGGAGAAAATACTATGAAAGTGTGAGTTGATCGAGCGGATCGTGTGAGTTAGCTGATTATATTTAATGTACATGCATCACCAAGCGTCTTTCCCATGCAGATCTTTCTAGTGTGTGATAGATGTAGAAGTTGAATGGTTTCTTTGCTTGGTTATAAACCTGCTTTTTTTTAACTGAACTGTTAAAAAAGAGAAAAGAGAAGGAGAAAAACTAAACAAAACAAACAAAAAAACATTCCTTGTTTTGCATTCAGACCAGTGGTTTGTAACTTGCTCTGTTTCATTCCGAGCACTCGCTGACTTGATATTGTGATATGTTGATGATATGTTTTCCTCCATTTTTTTTTTTTTTTTCATATCAGTGTTTGTGATCCATCCATCAGTGTTTTAGGAGCAAACCAGCATGATGACCATAACAATATATAATATTAAATTAAATTGTCCATTGAATGTTAAATCAGGGAATTTTTAAATGTGCAATTTCCCCATTAAAGTAAATTAATCTTTGTTTCAATCTGGTGAGAAAAAGGACCCCCCCACCCCCTTGCCGAAATAGCTGGTCTTTTTTCGGAGGTAGTAGCAGTAATTTAGTGTTTTGTATGTTTAATGTGTTTTTATCCACAAATGGCTAAGAGATATATTTTATACTTATTTATTGTACAGACACCGTTGATCCAAATCTACAAGGGCCATCTTTTAAGATGTAATGTTATTGCTGTCCTGTATGTATACTGTATGTAAGAAACTATTATAACTCAATTTAAAAAGATTTGTATCACACTCATACTGCATACATGTATATGACTCAGAGTATAGTTGGCTTGTTTTAACTGTACACCAAATGGATGTGTTGTATATGTGGCTTAGGCTTGTAAAGTAATTAAGCTCCATGACTCTGAATTTCTTTAAGGACTTTTGTACAGAAATAAATGATGTTGACCATTTTGTCTCTGTGACTAAAGGTACATCTGCACATCTGTTTATTCCTTCTAGGACAAACTAAGCAAAATACAAAAGAGCATCTTCTTGAAAGTGCTGTGTATTATGCTCACATGTGAGTCACATACGTACCTTGTGTCATTTCCGTATTCTCTATGTTCTCAGTACCAGGTCACAGATCAGCTTTATTTCGGATATGATAAAAAGAAATATCAATAAACAAACAAAGGCAAAAACAGCCATAATATAATTACAAAGAGAAAAGAAAAAGTTCCACGGGTAGCAGTACACATGTTCGAGAAGGAGTAGGAACAAGTAGACTACTCATAAATTCCCACCCCTTCATTCTTCAAATCCAGTGTCATTGACATCCATCATGTGTATATACCAACATGGTATAGCATAAACATAACAATGGCGACAAACAATACAAGCTAAATAAGACAGTCAACATAGTTATTAATATTATGCATAATGTATAATATATAGTTATATTATACATACTATACTATACATAATATATATCCACTATCGTGATATATCTCAATTAAATAATATAATATGTATAATTATGTTACACTAAATATACCATACACAATCATTTAGATAATATCCAATCACTATCCTGCACCATTAAATTCTACGTAACAATATACTAAATAATGTAATAATGCATAACACACACACACACACACACACACACATATATATATATATATATATATATATACATATATATATATACATATATATATATATATATATATATATATATATATATATATATATATATATGTATATGTATATATATATGTATGTATATGTATATATATATGTATACCATATGTATTATACATTTATAATGGCTATCCATCATATATCCTTATAACATTTATGAAATTTATAGAATACATATCACATTTCTAGAATTGTAGATTGGTACTGTAATTCTTCCTTCCTGTACCTCATAAAAATCAATTTCTTGTATTTTTTAAAACTGGTTTATGGTTTTTCACACCACAGCCAAATTATTTACAAAAATCATACAAAAAAAGGGAAAGAAAAAAGAAAGAAGAAGAAGAAAGAAGATAAGAAATCACATAAAATCAGGCAAAGAGGAGTGTGGGATTCTACACACACACAAACACACATTTATATATTTGTGTGTGTGTGTGTGTGTGTGTGTATGTGTGTGTGTGTGATGATGTGCTGGTGATTAATAATAATAATGAATAAATAGCATTCATGTAATGTAATAAGGAATATGCAAATAACTCAAGCTTATGTTATGTACCATCAATGACATTCCCTACTGTAGACGTTTTTCTGTACCTTCTGCCAATTTCCCCTGGACTGGCCTCTCCTTCTGAAGCATCAGCTGGACTGGTACCAACACCACCTACACCTTTACATAGCAAACATAGAATTATAGTTGTTTTGCATACATTATAGTTTATATTTTATACAGTATAACAGTGAATGTCTTACTTGATTTGCCCTTGTATTCATATAGGATAATGAAATGGTCATATCCCATTTGTTGCACAAATAAATCATCTAAAAAGTAGTGAAAATGTGGCTAGTAGGTCCATGGTTTTCAAATCTCAATTCTTATTTAAACTTCAAAACTTTTGAATTTCAAGGGCCTACATTTCTACACTGTAATTGTAAAGTCCAATCCTCAGTGTTAATTTAACCCTCTCTGAGAACGTACAAATGGAGCCTTACCAAATGTACTATAGGCTCAGGCATGAAAACGGGTCAGGGGTGAAAAAGGTGAGAAGGGCGCGCGGACGGACAGTTGGACGGACGGACACTGTAGGGCGCCTGCGGATATAATAAATGCGCATGCCAGCCTGTCACTTAATGTAACATTTACAAAACACATATGAGGCACAGTGTGGTAAGGGCAGCAACATGACTTAATGCATTCTTACATCATGATTGACAGACAAGATTTTTTTTTTTTTTTTTTGGGGGGGGGGGGGGGGGGGGGGCAAAGAAACCACCCTATGAGTTTTCTACCATTATTGAAACAGAGACAGAGCATGCCAGAAAAAAATATGTTTGATTTAGAATCAAAGTTTCCCTTTTCCAATTTCACAGTAGCCAAATGAGTTGAGTGAATGCAATAATAAGTCAAGCACAGGTTCTGAAAAAATATTGTATTAACAAGGATTATCCGCTTCTGGCTTCTGGCGGTCTGCACTCAGACTCCTCAATGGGCGCGCTGTGGTCGTGCGCGCGCGCGCGGGGGGTGAGCTCGCGGGCGCGTGCACGACCAGACTATCAATCACTCACCAAATTCAGTCCGGTAAATGAATCCCGCTTCTGACGGTCTGCACTCAGACTCCTCAATGGGTGCGCTGTGGTTGTGCACGCGCCCGCGAGCTCACGCGCCCGCGAGCTCACCCGGCCGCGCCGCTTACCCCCCCCCCCCCCAAAAAAAATACTTTTCTCATCGAATCTCCACGATTCACGTAGGTCACCTATTTTGCCTTAAAAACGGCGAATTTCGCCGAAAGGTGAGTGATTTTCATGCCTGTATAGGGCCTCAAGGACCCCTTGGGGTCCCCGGACCTCATGCTGAGAACAAGTGTTTTTTAGGTAACTTACTTGCAGAATCATCGTGTTTTTTGCCTCAGCGCCAGCGGGCTCCAACACAGACACATGCGACGCGAGTTGACAAACCCCCTCTTCACCATGCTGGCTGTGTTTACAACGTAGAGTGTTGGGGCGGGTGTTAATCGAAACAAACCAATCACGTCTTGTCTTTTCACAACTAACAAGTGGCTCAACCTCACACACCTCATCCCTCTCCTTGCATCACTGTGCCGCTGTGATTGCATTGGTCTGGCCTGCCTGTTGGGAAAAAAATGATAGGCAGATCAATCACAGGCCAGGTTTTCCCTGTGTGCAGTGCAGGCCTGAACGCCACACACTCAACTCCAAGAGCAATAATTTATTGCACTTGATAAAGGTGCCGAAACATTGTCAAATAAATATTGCACTTAGAATTAAGTGTGCGGCGTTCCTTCTCATCTTTGATATGTTCACAGTGTCAACAGTGATTGTCATCACCCGTTTATTGTAGTGAAATGTGAAAAGTAGCTATAAATATTAAGGCAGCCATCAGGTTATATGAAATGATTGATAGACATTTAAAATGTGTTGTTCTCTTACATAGTTTTTAAAAGTATTTCTTGTGAATTCTACAGCACTTACTTTAAAACTGTTAAACTTTGGTACTTAAAATTGTGTTCTATGATTTCAACATTTTATAAATAAAACACATGCTGGAAATTGCACACTATAAAAAGCATGTTTTATTAATGTATTTATTTATTAATCCAGACATTAAAAACATATCCAGTGCCCAAACTCACCTTTAACAGACAAGAGGTTTGTCAAGGTTTGACAAAGCTGCACAAACCAGTAATATTTTATCAATTGTAGCCATGCTGTCAGATGTCCTGCCTTTAATCATGCTGATCGGCAATGTATTTTTCAAAATGTGAAAGGTCTTCAGTTTGCCAATAGAGCATTCCACATGTATCCTTGCCCGTGACATCTGGTGAGATCTTGACATCTCCAGTCCTGTTAGTACTGTTTTGCCAGGGGTCGATGGTATAAGGAGCCTCACACCTTTTGTGGCAAAATATTCTGGAAAATTGAATCCCCTATCAGCAATTTGCCTGCTCTAAGACGTCAATCAAACCAGACTGCTGTGTGATGACTTTATCACTTGCTCGCCCACCCCAAGCTTTGGAGAGGAAAGTGACAGCTATCACTGAAATTTGACTGTATTGTGGGACTTGTACTGTGAATATGTTAAAGCGTTGGCACTGAGAGATGTTGGTCGCTGTATGAAGATTTCATTGCAATCAATGATGCATCTTACACTTTTGAAGAGCTTTATTCTGAATAGATCTGGAAGACTCTTTCTCATATGTTCTCGAGATGGCCAGCAAATAAGATATTGTAGACGCTGTGACATAACATGCAGCCAGTCATGGAAAATGGCAGATATGGTACCACAACTACAGCTGAATCGATAAGCCAAATCCTCATGAGTCAGGCCAACGCGTAGTTTCATCAATACAGCAAAGAGTTGTTTTTCTGGTGTCACTGTTGAGGTTGTGGGAGTCAAGGCTGTTGTGAGATAAGTCAATAGAGTAAAAAACATTAAAGCAGAAGGAAGCCCAGTGTAGAATTTTACTTTGTTATCATCTTGTAAGTCACAAACAGGAAACCCCTTTTATTTTCATCTCCAGTTCTTTGTTGTGATGTTTAAGGGCAGCATTTTCACTCAGCATATCCTCTATATTTTTCATAGAAAGATCCGTCCCAACTTGTGTGCTCTCATACCTGGAGCTCTCAGGTAGGCAATTCACGACCGTTTCAGTCACTGCATCAGGATAAGCTGCTGAAGTCTCTTGATTAATTGACCTCCAGTATCTCTCTGTTCCCTTCATTTTCTGAGGTTTGTGAGGCAGCCTTGAATGGGCAAAGTCCGGATGGAGAGGGTCATCTGATGGTTTTCCTGCAAAATGTACATAGAGTAAAAATATGTTTATCAAGAGTCCTACACTTTTTCTGAGCTTTTCCTGCACCTTACATTTGTGATAAATTACACATGTAGGCCTACTATGAAACTGTACATCTGCACTTCCTCATCATATTAAATCAGTTATTAAGATGTCAACAACCAAAATTGTTGGTGACATATTAAAAAAAAACAAAAAACAAAGTTTAATATTTCAAAATGTCACCTGCTTGTAGGTAGACTAGATATACAACGTTAAACATTTCCAAGTATTTTCAAACACTCATTGAAAACCCAACCACTATTCAAACGTGAAAAACATCATTTCTGTTAAGTTTTTTTCTAGCACCCTAAAATGTCTGTATTATGTTTTATTTTGCTGAGGTGAGTGTGACTTGGATGTTAGAGATACACAACAACGGTTACATTGATGAGACCACTGAACAGAGGGAAGAGGAGGAGGAGAGGGTGGCAGCCTTTGCAGCAGCACGAGAGGAATCAACAGATTAGGCTGGAGGCTAGGCTAACCATTTAGCTGTAGCTCTGGGATAACGTTAGCCAAGGCTAGGATAACGTTAGCACGTAAACGTAGCCATCACTCAAACTTAGACGAAAGGGAAAAGTAGTTGCAAATATGAAGCCAAAATGATTTTTAAATATCAGATTGAATTACCTGTCTAGCAGAAACCAAGGAACCTTCGCATCCCTTGTGAAATCCTTCTCCTTCAAGAGTTCCACCACTGGAATATGCAATGCCGATATTCACTCGCGTTTTGTTCCATCCTCGCTTATCTGATCTTTTTCTTTTATTTGGTGGCGTGGTTTCCCTCTTACAGGCAAAACATATGTGTGGTCCTCCATTTACAGTGCGACAGAATCATAAAAGTACAAAGCAGGTTCACACAGAAGCGCCCTGGTTTGATCTTCACCTTAACCATCTCAAGTGACAGCAAGTTTTAGGTAAACGTGAAAGGCGAAGCGCGTATATCCCTTTCGGCCACTGTATTCAAAATATGGTGACGCAACAGGGCAGCCTCCAGCAGACCGCGCCCTGCCTGTGTATATATAGAGAAATCATTCTAAGCCTATGAGAAAGCTTCCATTTGTATGTGAATTGCATTACACTTTAGTAAATATATATTTATGAAAGCAATAGTTGATATTTGTTAATAAACAACCACGTAAATTACACATTGTAACTTTAACAAATATTTATCGTCTTATAGTTTTTCATTAGAATTATTAGAACATACATACACACGAGCAGCAGGGCATTAATGCATTAGGTAGCACTGTTGTGTGTGACTTATGGGCTGATTAAGTGCTCCTGACAGCTCAGAGCTTCTTAAAGAGCAATCTTAAGAGCGAGCCTAAGAAGGGCATTAAGAACTCATCTGGGAAACACTCTTATCTTAGCGACCCTTCTTAGCTAAGACGTACTTAACAGTGCTCTAACTCTTAAGAGTGATCTTAACTGGGAAACGCCGCCACTGTCTTTTTGACTGTGCTCCACGTCTGCACTTTAAAAGAGCAATACACATACAAAATAAAGCTACAGAGGTCAAGACAAGGCCTTCTGCTGTACCAGAGTATTTTCTTATTAGGGGGACAATGTTTTTGTGATGTTGATGTTTTACCTCTTACATGTCCTGGTGTTCTACATCTTGAACACCAGGGCTCATATTCACAAAGATTCTCAGAGTCCTCTCAGAGAGCTCCTAACCTAAAAATTCCTAGCAAGGAATCTTAGCCTAAGAGTGATTCAGGAAGTTTCTGAGAGCAACTCAGAGCAAGGAGGGGACAGAAACTTTTATCTTAGTGAGGAGGTGTGGTTGACCCCATTACTAGATATGACCATAGACTGTCTTCTAAAAGCTGTGATGGGTTGTTACAAAAAGGAAAAAAGAAAAAAACAAAACAAATACAAATGCGCTCCTAGTAATGAATGGACAGTGAAATTAACTGATCATAGAACTTAGACTGTATTAAGAAATGTGTAATCATGAAAATTATTTTATGTCATGTTAATTTATTATGTTGATCTGTTCTGTACGACATCTATTGCACGTCTGTCCGTCCTGGAAGAGGGATCCCTCCTCAGTTGCTCTTCCTGAGGTTTCTACCGTTTTTTTCCCCCATTAAAGGGGTTTTTCCTTATCCGCTGTGAGAGTCCAAAGGACAGAGGGATGACGTATGCTGTAAAGCCCTGTGAGGCAAATTATGATTTGTCATATTGGGCTTTAGAAATAAAATTCATTGATTGATTGATTGATTGATGATGAAACTCAGCAAAATTAAATTAATTATTACACAGCTTCAAAATGTTTGAACGTAGGCTACCTCATTCACATGCTGACTATATTGGTTTGCTTATTGTTATGTTTACTCGCCATGCTGGTAATTTCACTACTTATTCTATTTGATATTAATGGTGGACGCAGACTCAGCTGTCAGCAATTACTGTGATTGCTGGCTTCCTTGTAAAAAGCAGTTTGATTCTGCAGAATGACCAAAACAACAAACAAAATGGAGGAAAAAAGAACAAGAAAACGAGAATTTTATGAGTTCATTTACTGGACTGTTTAGGGGGTGGATCACCAGCTAAACAGCTGTCGCAGGTGGCAGAGACTGTTTTTAGCGTTTTGGGAAAGTCTGACACCAGCATCACCATGCTGAAGGAGGGCATTGATAGCTCATTGATTCAGCTGGCGGAACTGCATCAAAGGTAGGACAAACTGATTTTCACAAGGTAGGATAGACAGAATATCATAGACAGAATGTTTACGTATGTTGGTTCAATACAGCCACCATTACACTGATTGGAAATTACCTGAAGTGCAACTGTGTAAATTGAGCTCTGTAAGGATTCCCAGTCAGAGCGAAATTCCTCTCCTGCTGAGGATGAACATCTTCATCATCTGCTTCATCAATGATGTCCTGGCCATCCTCGGGAGGTTCTGGGATTTGCCTGGCCTTACAGATGTTGTGGAGTATTGCGCAGGCTATTATTATTTTGCAGACCTTTCCTGGCGACAGCCTCACTTTTCCATGTAATACGTGGAACCTCCGTTTCAGCTGTCCAATACCCTGCTCAACCACTGCCATGTTTTCTTATGGGCCCTATGCACATACAAAAAACAGCACAGTTTCACTCAAAACAGCTTAAAATTGTAAACAATCATAGATGACTGTAAAATATTTTAGGGAGACATTTAAAAAGCTACTAAATGATCACATTGGAGAGGGCAGGTCTGTGTTGTGTCCAGTAAGTGGTTGTAAGCACATGTTTACAAAAAAGTCATCATTTACTTCTCACGTGTAGGAAGCATAAAGCATGCTCCCCTGAAAGTATTGATGACGTGTACAGGGAAACTCGCCTTCAGCCCCCAGATGTCATTGCCAGTACAGATGATTCAGGAAACACACATGAAGCCATGCCAACAGCTAGTGCAGCCAGTGATATGCCAGAGAATGATAGTCAGTCTCATCTCAGAAACATGTGTCTCTTTTACCTTAAACTGCAAGGACAGCTGCTTATTCCTGCCTCTACTATACAGACTATTGTTGAGGAAATGCAAAATGTGCACGAGTTAGGTCAAGCCTACACAATAACTAAAGTAAGTTCTTTATTAAAAAATGATATGAGCCTATCAGATGAAGCAGTCGCTAAAATCTGTGACTGCATTAAAGAGTCAGATTTGTTCTCTGCCTGTCATCAGGGACAATTAAGAACAACATACTCCAGAAATCAGATATTCGCAAAAATGTTTAAATACACGGAACCCCAAAAAAGTGGCATTGGGAATGGATGAAAACATGACACAAAAATATGCCTACTACATACCAGTGGCAGAAACCCTGAAGAGCTTTTTACAGCCACATTTAGGGAGGAATACACAGTCACAACAGTTCGGAGATCCGGATGCAGAGGTTTTTACGGATTTATATGATGGACAAAATTTCAAATTTCACCAGTTCTTTAATGAAAACCTTGAAAGCCTCAAACTGATTTTGTACCAAGACTCATTTGAAATTGTGAATCCCCTGGGTTCTGTTAAAAAGACGCACAAAGTTCTTGCAGTCTATCTTTCATTAGCAAATTTACCCATTCATTTGCGTTCAAATACTGATAATATGTTTTTAGTCTTGTTGTGTGTTGAGTCTGACCTTAAGCGTTTTGGAGTAGCCAAAGTTTTCTCAGAGTTGTTGGCAGATCTGAAATCCTTGGAGACAGATGGAAAAAATGTAGATGGAGAAACAGTAAAGGGGGGTCTTTACTGCATTGCTGGGGATAACCTGAGTTCTCATTGCATAGGTGGGTTTACCGAGAACTTCAGCTGCTCTCAATATTTTTGCAGGTACTGTGTAATCACAAGAAGTGAGTTTGAGGCTGATCCAAATGCCTGTGGTCCTCCACGCACCCCAGAGAGGTATGACACGGCTGTTGCTGATCTCCAGGCTGAAAACCTCCAAGGCGTCAGAGGAATAAAGGTAAACTCTATCTTTAATACCCTTGAGTCTTTTCACGTTTCCCAGCCTGGTCTCCCGCATTGTTTAGGTCATGACCTCTTTGAAGGAGTCTTGTCATATGATCTAGCGCTGTACCTGAAGAACATTATAAAAAAGAAAAAATGGTTCACATACTCACTCTTAAACAGGCGCATCAAACAGGTTAAGTACAAAGGATCTGAAGCACTCACAAAGCCATGTGCCGTCAACCCTGACAAAGCCAAGTTATCAGGGCAAGCCATTCAACACTGGAACCTTTTGAGATTGCTACCAGTTTTGATTGGTGACAAAGTGCAAAACCATGAGGATGAAGTATGGCAGTTAGCTCTCCAGCTAAAAGACATTGTGGATCTTATTTGTGCTCAGAACATTTCCTTGTCCCAGATAGCATATCTTGACATTTTGATCCAAGAATATTTGGAGTTGAGAAAGACGTTGTTTCCTGAAATTCAACTAAAACCCAAGCACCACTATTTGCGCTATTATTCAGCACTGTTCTTGAAGTTTGGTCCATTGATTAGGTTATGGACACTTAGGTTTGAGAGCAATTAAGGCACAATATGTAATTTCTGTTTTAAAGTCTTGATGGTGCACTGTGTAACTTTTTCTGGTAGAGGGTCTGCCACCTGCTTGTTTCATGAAGATGTTCTTTCTTTGCAGGAATGTTCCACAGTATGGTATAAAATGTATCTTGCATTTGTTCAATTAGAACTGTTTTTGTTGCAAACAGATACATCAACAAATGTGCATTCTTACTGTGAGGGGGCTCACCTCTCCACAGATCTGACCTGTAACTTGGCCTGTTGGCATCACCTGATGTTTAAAAAATAAAAAGCATCCAATTGTTTACAACTATGACGATGGTTGTTAAATAAATGTCCCAAAAGTGATATTTTCATCTCTTGTCTTTTCTCAAGATGTATTTTTGCATGCTTTGGTGTAGGCATAGTAGAAATAATTTTGCAGGTTTAAATTTTACATAATAACTTGATTATTAAAACATAAAAATACAGCATATTGTGAATAGATTTTATGTATAATATATAGAACAGCTCCATTTAAAATGCAAAGTTTTACTGTTAGTCTACCAGTTTAAATTAGTTTTTTGTATGATATTTCCCTGTTAATTTGATCATTTATTGGTGCACAATAAGCAATTATTTCATGTAAAAAATACAGGAAATGGTCTATTTGTATACAACACCATTATGCAAAATTAACACATTTTTTGTAGACAGTTTTTTAATGTGATTCAGATGTAATTTCATTCACTGTAAATTAATTTACATATTTAGTCAGTAAAGTTATCTACTGTGCTGCTGTATTTTTTTTACAGGAATTCTCTTGTAACCACAGCTGCCAGCGTTTTACTGTAAATACAACATTTTTTTTAACAGTGTATCCCTGCCCCAAAATACAACGTGTAATTTGAAATACAATTCAAAGATGAAAGTGTAATAAGCCAACACATTTCTTCATGCCGGTTTTTGAACAGCAGTGCTGATGAAATGAGTGTAATGGTTGTGCTTAATAGCTGTATTTCGAGACATGATAAATGCACTGGAAATATTTAGCTAAATAAATTAATATATTCCATGCAGTCGCGCCATTCTCTCCCCCTCCTGCGCTCACAGAGTGGACAATGAGACGTTCGAGGCAGTGCGGATTAAATACATATTTAGAAAGAATTTCAATTCAGGATTTGAGTTGGATTTTACAACGTTTTTATGAAACAATTATCACTCACTCAAAGCGCAAAATAAGGCTGCTGGATTTAATTTCAATGATAACGTGGATCTAAGGTGGATATAGCGTGACATTAAATTTGTGTGAGACATCAATAAAATCTGACTCCTCTACTCCACCTCGCCATCTGTGTCGCCACTTCCCAGTGTCTCCAAAATGTGTACATGCATGACTCAGAGTTTGCTTACAGGTGCGCACATTCTCCCGCCAAGTTTATTTTTATAAATCACAACCTTTGCGTGGTAAGTGGCATACGCCACTTTCAAGCCCCGTTTTGTGCGTAAGCAAGCTTTATAAATGAGGCCTCTGGTCAGTCCAGTGTGCAGGTTCCTCAAGGTCTCAACAGAGTTTCAGGAGAGGTTAAAAAAAGAAAATAAAAAAGATCAGTTAATACACCTTCAACACTTTCCATAATGCCTCCCTAGCATACTCATTCAATTATTCCGTAATTATCTACAATATTGCCACTGAGACTGACTCACCCTAAGGAAAAACGTCCAGAATATGTCATGCAAGGCTGCCTTCTTCCCCTCGACTCTCCCTGAAATGCCTTGTCTTTTTAAGGTCGAACTCTCTCTCTCTCTCTCTCTCTCTCTCTCTCTCTCTCTCTCTCTCTCTCTCTCACACACACACACACACACACACACACACACACACACACACACACACACACACACACAGACAATGCTTTTCACATTAATCTTTTCATTCAACCGTATGTGACCCTAACCCTCTTCCTACATTCATGACAAACCGTTATCATTTACATTACATTACATGGCAGCATGCTGTAGAGCAATGCTAGCTACGTGACTTAACTAGGTTTTACCATAGACTGTACATAAGAAGGGGTTTTGCTCACAAATATAGCTTAACAGTTAGCTGATTAGTTCTATCCAGCGAGTCCTTGTCTTTTTATCAGTTGGGAACCGATAAAAAGAACAAGTCCCTCTGCTGGAGTGACTGCAACTTGGTACAAAACACACAGGCATCTCCGATCTTCAATTTTCAGCGGGAAGCTGCAGGTAGCTTGTGGGAGAGCGAAAGCTTTGGCGTCACATACGCGACTGTAGTCTTTCTAAATTATATATTTCAACAGTTTTATGACAAAGTATGACTTTATTGACTTTAAAATTTATGTTTTAAATTCATCAACAGATAATATTTTCTCCTTATTCACTGCCATTCATATTTTTTCCGATCTAAGGTCCCATGAGGTCCACCAGAAGGGGCATGACTTTGGCACTCTATTGTTTTTAGGCTTTTCATCACATGTTGGAGTCTGACTGCAGGCTAGTCAACTTCTTCCACATCAAACTGGGAGAACCATTTCATCATGGACCATGTCAATACACAAAGTTATTTGTACATCAGTGTGAGTCACGCATGTGAAAAGGTCTGCCATCTTGGACAGCTACCTACGACTCCACCACTTGGACAAACCACGTCACAATCTAAGTTTCATGTCACAATCACAACGATGGATGTGAGTAATGACCAGCTCACTGTACATTATTCTGCTTATTATACACCGGTTTACTAAAGAAATCAATAACCTGACACAAAATATCGATCTAAGAATGTTTTTGTTTTAAAAATTCTGTCTCCTCCATTCTTTGTCATCCCAGCCGGTCACAGCAGACAGCCGCCCACCTAGAGAAGGTTTGGCACATATAAATAAAACTGACTTGTCTTAAATGTGTTTTTTCTGAGCTGTCTTGTTTCCTACTCCATCGTAATTTACACTGGTAATTTGTTGTTGTTTTTTTTACACTTGGATCCTGTAGTTGTTTTATATTGTTTATTTTGGTAAAATGTCATTGTTGGTAAAGAAACTGAATACATTGAGACAGAAACAGAAATATTATGTCAGCAAGCACAGGCTGACTTCATGGCATTTTTTTTATATTTTCAGTTCTATTATTGTATTGTCTGGCATTTTTCACAGCATGAATTTGTACAGAAAATGTTTGGTTCATATTCAAGATGAACCAAACAAGATGAACCCCCTGACTACACAGTTTGTTGTTGGATTGACCTTATATTAACGTTATTTTAACAAGCCTTCAGTTGTAGTAGAGATAAAGCAGTCAAAACTTATCATTTTGCATTTTCACTTTTCTCACAAATCACCATTGAGTCTGTGAGTGTATGAGATTTGTCCATGTGGCCATAGGCAGCTGTCTAAGATGGACACAGACAGACATGCACATCTGTCTAAAATATCACCTTTAACTGTAACTAAGAGCCCTGGCCAAAACTGTGGAAAACAGTATACAGGCAGGCATCCAGATTCTTTTGGATACATATAATTTTGGCTGTACTTTTTGATTACATCTGCATGATGCATTCAGGTGACCACACTAACACTTAAGTTAGAGCTGTGATTCAAACCCCAGTAATGGAAAACATTGATAGTGATATGATAGTATAAAAATGTTTATTTTCATATTCAGTGAAAAATTAAACAGAAACTGTGAGTGCTACCTTTGAATCAAATCTTTTAGTGATGCTGGATGTGAATAAAAATAACCCAACGCATAACTGGACCTAAAGGTCTGATCAATGACTAACTTCCTGTACCTAACAGGGGTCTTGGCACAGAAGGTAAATAATCCATACTTTGATTGCCTTTTCATTTGTGATAATCTATCAACAAAAATTAAACAAAACAGACAGTGCTGATTTTACAACCGATGTTCTGAGCTTGTGACTACTCTGTGAAAAAAAATAAAAAATAAAAAATTGTACTCATCACAACATGTTCCAATGCTAATTGCAGAACAGACAATAAATCTCTGAGTTATTATTCCAGCTCAGTGGCCTGCAGGAATTCATTCACTCATACCACTGACTCTAAACCACTGCAACATAAGGTGGTCAGGCAGCCCCTCACAACTAAGGCCAGAAGAAAGGACCTGTGACTCTTCCATCTTCGTCTGTTATTCCATCACAGCTCCTGCTTCAGATGGCTGGCACTGTTCCCCTCCAAGTCAGGCTTCTTGCTCTTTGTCGTCTTCTTGTTCTTGTTGGCATTGACATCATTCTGCTGCTTGTATTTGGCATCATCCTTTTTGGCAGCCTTCCCAGGGAACACCTGTCCCTCCACGGTGACGTCCATGCAGCGCTCCTGGGCCACAAGGAAGTCTTTGACTTCCCAGGCCAAACTACCATCTCGCAGCATGAAGATTACCCTGTTGGAGCCCACCACAAACCTGCAGGAGGACATGTGGATGAAACCAGGTACTGTTTGTAACCCAGATTAAATTTACCAGTAGATTTAATTGTAGTGATCCTGCACCTGCTCACTAGAGGGAGCTGTAACGCATGGTGCTTGTGATTTCAGCTGAATTGTAGAAGAGACAGAAAACACGTGCTGCTCATAGAAAAAAATCTTAATGCAAGACGAAAGTTTCAAAGAGCTTCCATAAGCATTGTGCTACCTGTTAACTTAAGGATTGATTTTAAGGTTTTACTCATTACTTTTTAAGCACTACATGCTCAAGCACCAGCATACATCTGTGAACTTATATGCCTCTATCTACCTGCACGCAATCTCAGATCATTTGACAAAAATCTACCAACAGTCACGATCTAGACTGGTTTGGTTGTCAGGGCCCAGTTAGTTTTATAAACTTGCTTTTATGTAACTTTGTTTTGATATTGTTTCTTGTCGTTTCTTCTTTTTTTTATGGGAGTGGGGTGAGATGTACCATTTTGTATCATTCATGGAGAACTTTGTTTGAAAGGTACTATAATAAATCTTTCATTGGGTGTGAGACCAGAGGATTATTGTGATGTTGATGTGTATGTTTTTTAGGATTAATCTGTAAATCTAAACTGCGTTGAGTAGACTGTATAGTCAATGTACAAAACATAACACAAATGTCACATCTTGAGTTGAGTATAAAGAGCACCAAATTAATGTACCAAGTATCAAGTCAATCAAATGTGAGATTGTGATAATCCATAAAAATTTAAATAAGCTACAATGTAAATTAAAAAGTTCAACATTTTGAGAACTATGCTTATTCTTTTACTTTATAAGAAGAGTTTTTGTCTTCCTTTCACTCATTGAGAGTATAAACAAAACAGGATGTAATCTTGCACGAGATATATGAAATACACTGTACGAAAATGGCAGCTACCAGTGAGAATATTTTTCTAATACGGTGCTTCTGCTAGATGGTATAACATTATAAGGTCATCATCAAAATGAGTCAGTACAGTATCAATCAGTGGCACAATCACTTTAGCACTGTGTAGATTCTCAGCATCATCTAGTCATCATCGATTAAGTGAATACAACACCTGCTGTCACAGTAGACGTTAAATGTAACATTACAGGAATGTCTTAAGTAATATTATACATATTCGTGGATTTGAGTACTTTTTATTAACCTAATCTTTTACTGTTTTTTATTAATGCTATTACTACTATTATTTTGAAATATTACATAAGGCCACAACAACATAACTACATATCAAAGCCTTCTAAATAACAGAGAGGCCCATTTAACCCCCGAAATATACTGTATGGTTATTATGCCACAACAACAAAGCTCTCTGGTGCCCACTCAACTACCACATTACTCCCAAGAGAAGTGGATGTGGAGAGAAAGAACGTGAAATCAGCAGAAGAAGAAGCTTGTTATTGTTACCTCTGAGCAGCCGGTGGCCGCATTTAACTGTCACGGAGGTTGTACTGATTTACATTGTGAGATGTCAAGCTCTATTCAGTAAAAATACGTATTGGGAGAAGGTTAATTATAACGTTCTCATGATGTGTTTAATGTTATCTTGTAAAATGTAGCTTTTGGTGAGAAACTTGAATAAATACAGCTGTTTGAAGGAGAAATATGTTGATGTTTTCACAGCACTATAAAATAGATACTACAGAGGGAATTACGGTGTATCATATATAGTAAACAGGCTTACTTATTTTTTGTGTGAAAGAAGGTTATGTTAAAGGTTGTTTCATAAGTGTGTATTATTGAATTTGTGCTCATTCAAAGGTAGTGTGATGAACGACTGAATGACAGTGTCGATTTCTGTGTTTCCCTGGCACAAAAGAAGAATAAATAACAACAAAAAAAAAAAATCGGCTAACGGCAAAATTGTTATTATAAACATCGGTATCAGCAACAGCCCAGAATTTTAAAATCGGTGCACCACTAAGTTCAAGAAAGGTAATTTGCACATATTATTATTATTATTATTTTACGATGTCATATATTATTTCATTGTTTATTCTTCTGAGCAAATTGATAAGTAATTCTTTTTTTATTGATTATTGATTTGAGTTACTGACAGCAAATTAGAACACATATGTATCTTATTTTTATTGTTAGCTAGGTTGTGTCTTGCCTTGGGCACCAAATGTGCTAGGACTGCCACTGGTAATGAACACATTAATGCAACAATTATGTTATCCCAAATGGGTCCTTCTGCAAAATGGGTACTTTTACTTTGGTACTTAAGGTATATTTTGATGCTAATACTTTTGTACTTTTACTTAAATGATATTTTAAAGGCAAGACTTACTTGTAACACAGTATTTTTAAAATGTAGTATTACTACTTTACTGAAGTAAAAAATCTGAATACTTCTTCCACCACTGGATGTTAACATTAATTTATTGGAATATGGGTTTCTTTTACTCACACATATTATTTTCAGACCCCGTTAATGCAATGAAGTGTGTGCACTGTTCATCTGTCCATCGTCTGTCTGTCTTTCTCTCTGTCTCTCTATTCTGTTCTCTCTATTCTATTTTGGAGCCACACTGTAAAGTTATGCAACATGACAGAGAATGTTGGGTGAAATCAACATTACGGTGCAGTTGATTCAATGTGTTTCAGCCACAATTTAAAGAATACAGTAACTGCAATACATTCCTTTGTGACCCAGGGAGAAAGTATTGTATGTATTGTATATGTATTTGGCTCATGTATTGAGCAGCTGATATTATTTCTATAAACCACCAGATGTCACTGTGCACACTGTGTTAAATGCTCCAAAGCTTCAAATCTTTTTTTCAGCACTAACAGGGAGAAAGCCCTAAAGCTTAATCAGGCTTTCTTAATGCATAACTACTAATTTAATTTCTAAGGTTGATAACTTAACAAAGTTCTTGTTAATGTTAAATGAGTTCACAGAGTAACTACCTCTGTATATCAAAGTTGGCATTGAAGAGGCTGCCCTGCCACAGGCCTGTGATCTCCTCTGTCTCTTTCTCAGTGGGATCCCCTGAGACTGTAGCAAAAACCATCAGAGTCTTTCCCTTCTTGGACATCTTGAGCAGCTCCTCTGGCTTGGAGGGATCAACCTTGGTGAAATCAATGGGAGGAGGAGACCTCTTATGCTCCGGGAGGTCACCTTCTTCAATGTCATCATCCTCCTGTCGAACAATGAGAAGAAATGATGTAAAATGAATGACATTATCCAAAAACTAAAAAAAAATTGCAGTATCTATGTGAATATTTAAGAGTTTTTTTTTTGTTTTGTTTTGTTTTGTTTTTTTACAGTTCACCATTTTTACAACTGATTTTACACTGCCAGATACTGACTTAACATTTTCAATTCACATTACTAAGGTTTTGTCCTACTTGGCCTGCTGGGCAAGTACTTCTCAAATCTACTTGCCCCATCTAAATTCTTACTTGCCCTGCCTAAGAGGTTCTTTTTCTGGGTGTGTGGTGCATATTTTCACTCATGACTTATATCTTACGTCAGCAGAGACGCTCAGCCAATGGAGGCAGCAGCACATAAAAAAGCAGCACACTGCAACTGGCCCCTCCGGAGACGGAAACAGGAGAGGAAATACACGATTACAGGCCTGGAATTAAGTCATTTTTAGGGCAAGGCCACTTTGGCCTTTGATAAATACAAATTTATTGGGGCATCATGGCCAAAATGTGGGGCACCAAGGCCAAAACCAATGCACAGGGTCTGCTAGCCCGCCGAGTATTTTTACTTGCCCCCGGCATTCGGGCACCCAATAATGTCGGACCCTGCTAGGGTTGCATGATATTAGATTTTTTTTTTTTTGCCAATATCCAATATGCTGATATATAAAAACTTATTTGGCCAATAACCAATACTGATTTTGATAATCCACTTTTTTCCCCACCTAATTTTAGTGATCATTATGTTTCTTCTGTAGTGGATCGTGACAGCCCACCAACAGATGGAGACATGACAAACAATACTTTTCAGTGTATGCAATATTCATTCATTGTGTAAAATGAGAAAAAGCATGGGCAGCTGTGGCTCAAAGAGAAAGTGGGTCATTGGCGGTTCGATCCCCAGCTCCTCTAGTCCACATGTCAAAGTATCCTTGAGCAAGATACTGAACCCCAAGTGTGTGAGTGTGTTAAAAACTGAGTAGCAGGTGGCACCTTGTATGGTAGCCTTGGCCACCAGTGCATGAATGTGTGTGTGAATGGGTGACTCGTAGTGTAAAAAGTGCTTTGAGTGGTCAGATGACTAGAAAGGCGCTATACAAGTGCAGGTCCATTTACTATCAGAATCAGCCAACATGGTAAATGTTACCATTTACCATGTTGGCTGATAGTAAATGGACCTGCACTTGTATAGCGCCTTTCTAGTTCCTTTCAAAGCCAATATTGGCCGATACCGATGTCGTTCTGATATTATCGTGCATCCCTACACATTACTACATTGTACTAGTTCTCTTTACCAACATGCAGCCCAGCACAACAGTTTAGATCTGAAATGCAAAACACTTAAATAGGTACAGTAACATCGCTACTGTAATTTACAGAACTCTAACTTTCTGCATAAACCAACATTTTAGTACAAAATAAGAATGGCACATATTTACTGTTTTGGGATTGTATTGACAGAAACACTGCTTCAATATTCCATCACACATACCAACACATCAAATGACACAAAAGTAGTCCCAGTAATCCAAAAAAACTAAACAAAAAACAAAAGGTATATACACAATACATACATGTATCGAGTTTAGATGGAGTCAACCCTGTCTTGTGCATTTGACTTGTAATACACCTGGATAGGTCTACAGCTAAAATGTTCAAACGGAAATCCTCATCTACTTTTATTTTACAAATTTCTTAAATGTAGATGTAGCAAAAAGCTGTCTAATTTAATATGTGATTTCCTGGTAGTCAAGTGTGAAAGATGTAGTAACAATACATTGTGTAACAAAGCACTGAAGTTCTCCACAGTTTGGTCAACATAGACTTCCCTGGACACAGCCTGTTCCAACTTCTCCCCTGTGGTAGGCGCAACAGAGTACTGTGCACCAAAATGTCCAGACACAAGAACACTAAAACAAAATAAAATCAATTGTACCCACAGATAATAAATAATATATTTACAGTTTAAAATAAACTGCACTCAAACATGTATTACCACATCACTCTACTGTAACTTTATATGGCTGATTCTAACTGTGCTGACCGTCATCATACATAAATAGAGCAGTGAAATTTTACAGCTCACATCTTAGTTAAAGGCTGACGTAACTTTATGTTGATCTTTTTGTGCTAAATGTAAGTGTGTTTGACGGGTGTGGAATTCTCTTTTGTAAAGTTGAGGCGTGTTGTTTTTACTTTGGTATAGGGAGTGCAGCTTTTACACTGACAGCTGTAGAATGGAGTACTGGGGAACTGTTTTACAAGTAACATGGGAACAGGTATGTTAACCTCTAGTACTGTCACACCATTTAAAGATTTCTCTCTCCCAGATTAGCAGCTAGCTATTGAGACTAGTGACTAGGCTAACGTTACTGATGAACTGTTACTGTCACTGACACCGTATGAACTGAGGAGTTGCTCTTTGTTGATAACGCATGGGTTAATTACATTATGAACGTTCCCTTAGCTAGCATACGGCTAGGCTAACGTCAGTTGCTAACTAATATCTGAAGGCTGACTGAATGAAAACTATCACAGTAACCTACCTCCCATTGTTCCAGGAGCCGTGCCATATCTGCATCATTGTAATCCCGGATATCCTTCTTTTTCTTTGGCTTATCTTTACTGTCAATCGCTAATATACAAAGGAAATATGTGCACAAAAGCAGCACTAGCGTTACACATCTCCATCTAGAGTCAGACGCCATGTTTACAGATGGTGTGTTCTCATTGGCTTTGGAGCCTGCCGGTCACAAGACAGGAGAGGCGTGTCAGAGCTGTAAAAAGCCGACCGACGGCATGCACACCACATGACAGAATTTCAAAATAAAGCCTGAATTATTTAAAAAAAAAAAAAAAAAAAGTAACACTTTGCATTGAAGTGGTTATTTTGATTGCTCAACCCTCAAAATCTCTCAAAGACATTTTTGCTCATTTTTATTTAACATTTTACATCCTTCTGATCGTATATCTTTTACTTGTATGTCACAGCTAAAAACATTTTAAAGGAGCTCCATACTATATGCAAAGCATATCTATGATTCAGAGGTTGTTTGCAAAGGATCTAAACAGAGAGGTGACTGACCCCCTGTTCTCAATATCTAGCCCCTGCAGAGCCGGAGAGCCATCTTTCTAGACATATGCACGCAAGCTTGAGAGGTTGGGTTATCTGTCAATCATTTTTTTTGTTTCTTGGCCAATCAGAGACCCATAATCAGATTTAATTCAGCCAATCACTTCAACATTTCAACCAGCTGTATATGCTAGCACTAAATTCCCTGATCGTAACAGAATAGTAACTTCAGCCACTGCTCATTTTAGAAGGACCATGGCAAGAAAGCATGTTTTTTGATTAAACTGTCAAACAAACAACAGTGAACAAACAGTGAATCATAATTGTTTGTTTCTGGCTGCCAGCATTAACTAGCATAGCTAGCACGCTAGCTAGGTTAGCTGAGAAGTTGTGTATTTCCACTTCTAAATGTCAATTAAAAAACACCTTGCTGTCAGTTGATACTTTGTCAATGGTTGGATGCCAATGGATGGTCCGGACGGAGTCAAAACAATGACAAAAGTCCATGGCTCCACATGCAGGGGTGTGTGGACACTGGAGGAAAGACGAAAGACAACCTACTGACATCCTGCCCTCCCATCCCGCCCTCCCTCTGGTTCTTGTAGGAGAGGAGCAAAACACAACCTGGGTCAACAGGGTTTGCTGGTGGCCCCTAGGGGCTCAAAGCCAGGCCACTTGTCATCTTTTTCCTCAGGGGTTTCATGCCTCTGCCCTCCGGACAGGAGGACTTGTTACTCTAGACCATCCATTTGAGCACTAATCCAAGTCAAAGTATCAACAGACAGCAACGCTTTTAATCAACATTTTTTAGTGGAAGTATACAATCTTTCAGCTAGATAATGCTGGCAGCCAGAAACAAGTATCTCTGATCCATTGTCCATTTCATAATCTAAACAAGAACACGTGTCATTACGGTGGTCCTCCTAAAATAAACAGTGAACAAGCAAATAACATTAGCTAGCGAGCTAGTGCACTGGCTAGTGGAAAAGTTTAATACTTTGACTTTACAAGCAATTGTGAATGCAAAGCTATCGGTATTTTTACAGCAATGATCTAAAATATATAGTTAGCAATCTCCATCCGTACAACATGAAACAGAGGGTCTGGTACTTGTATGCACAGGGGCGGAAATCCCGGGGGGGACAGGGGGGACAGCAGGGACATGACTCCCCCTTCAGTAAAGCTGAAGGGGGAGCCCCTAGAATAATTTGAGACACAATTAATAATTTTTGAACAGTGCAGTAGTATTTATTAAAAGCACAATGTAAGCGGTGCTCATTATAATAATGCAATAATGTGCTATTTAAAACTTAAAAGATTTAGTCCTCCCCTCCCATTCCTAGTAGTGGTATATCCCACACTCTTTCCAACGGGCAGGGCTACTTAGCAGCAGTAGTGGTGTGTGGCTGGACCCGCTGCCCACATCGTGCATCGCAGGGTAAGGGCTCACTTATGCTCCCTTTATGTATAAAATGTATATGTCAGTTTCAAACGATGTTACCGTCACTGCCCACATACTTCCATGCGCCCTTTACGTTGGCATGGATGTTAACCAATATATCCACCAGGAGGCAGCCCAGCATCAAAAGTTTATGACAACAACAAACTCAAAAACAAAAGTGGCGACTGTGGAGGAGATATTGATAATGTACCTCTTGCATAATAGACAAAAAGAGAGGCAGCATTGTAGGAGGCAGTGGTCAGCGAGGCTGTTAAATACATCTCGACTGGAGGACGGAGAATTCTTTTCTCTAGTACTGCCAATGAGAGAAATTGAATTGTTATTTCTTCTTCGTGTCTCACTAGAGCTACGTATTGGGTAGTGACAGCAACACTGCCCCCACGATTGAGCAACCCTAAGGGCTCATTTATGCTCAACAAATTCTGCACGTTTCCATAAAGCTTACGGATACGGGCCAAACGGAACAGTACTACCGGGAACCGTGGGGGCAGTGTTGCTGTCACTACCCGATACGTAGCTCTAGTGAGACACAAAGAAGAAATAACAATTCAGTTTCTCTCATCAGCTTACATATTTCCAGCAACAGGACAGAGTATGTGGGACTGGAACTATAGTGTGCATGTTCATTGCAATGAGGGAACATGTCACCCTGTGCAACAGTGTGGCTCACTGATTACTACTTTTTGGACGGCAATGGAGCTCTATGGCACAGGAAACGTAGAAAATGCCCATATTTATTATTAAAATACAACAATTCTTAGGAAAAGCATCAATGGCTGATATTTTATGCTAAATTGTTTCAATTAGTGCTCTCTTTTTGCCTTTTTATGTGAATATGGTCAAAAAGCATGATAACAGAAATATGTCCATTAGCTGAAGTCAGGGGAGGAGTCTCCATTATGATCAGAGGCAGGAAACACAGTTGATGATAACATTAAGGCTAGCATTAGACTGACACATTTGTTTTACTGTAACTTTGCTGCTACAGTTTTGAACATAATGTAAATGATTCACTATTTTCCCTCATGGAGCATGTAGCTACATTATTTAGACAGTGTTAGAAAGCAGTGAGTGAAGGTCGGCAGAGTTCAGGGGGTTGTGAAGCTCAGAGATCAGCCTCGCTGACACAAACTGTAGAGCTGTTTCCTCTCTGGCCGACTCCACCTAATGGCACTGTGCCCTGTGCAGCTGCAGATCCCACTGACAGTACAACAGCACTCACATTCACTAACATCACAACCTCCTACCAAGAAGAAAAGGGGGTTTGTTACCATGCAACATACCATAAGCTTTATCATTATGTATGTCTCAAATACAGTCAGAGTCTGAGAAAAAAAGAAAAAAAAGTTTATTTTTGTGTTTAAAAGGAAAGGAACCAAAAGGAGGAAATTTATTTAAATAATTATTCTAATATTTGCTTTATCATCTACAATTCCATGAAAGACCCACAAGATACGTAATTTACATAAATGTAACTTTGAGAGGGCCTTGAACGACTGCTTTTCAGCAGTTTGCTGCTCCATTTTATGCTACAGATCAATGGTCAAAAACCCAAAGAGATATGGTTTTCAGTTATATAATACACATGTGAGAGGCTGGAACCAGCAAATGACATATTTGAACATGACATATTTGCTTGACCTTTAAAAACTAATGAGCAGTTAACTGAACATAAGGATTCTTTGACGAAAAGAGGATGAACAGATGTCAGTAACATTGCTGACAACCACTCTGGATTTGAAATGAATTTAGGTACAGGGGATTCTTTTAATGCAAAGTGCCTTAAGGTTTAACAATCAGAGACCACCATGATCACAGTCATTATGTAGGCAGGCTCTTTTTATCTTATCAGGTTTACTGCCCCATATTTAAAAAAAAAACAAAACATTTTTTAACAACTCTTTTTTCTGGGGAAGGTAATGACATGACAATATAAATAAACTGAGGCATTATTAAAAACAATATCACTTATATTTTTCCATTTGAAGTTCATAGGGAAATCTTTTTTTTTTTTTTTCAAAATTCTAACATGATATTGGTCTAACACAGGTTAAAAATATAAGTAAACATGACCAACTCAATGAAACGTGGGTCCTGTACTTACAATGTAGGCTATAATTAAGTAGTAGTTGTAGTTTATGTTCACTCTGTCAGAAGCCAATCAAATCTAATAATGAGATAAATGCAGTAGCCTACTAAGGCTATCAAGATCAAGATGAACTTTATTGTCCCACAAAGTGGGAGATAAGTCTTGGGCTCTTCATCTGTACTGCAGCCACAAAAATAAAACATACAACATAGTACATAAACAAATCAATATTATACACCAAACGTAACAATAACAAAACATAAATTTAAATGAATAAAATCAAGCGCTAAATAAATACCTGCACAAAAACGCAAATCATCATATTCCAGTACCTATTCTGGCTTTAACTGCTTCTCTTTAAAAGCTTTATAGACATAGGTTTTTTTTTTAATCTGTTCAATCTGCAATGAAGCAGTGGCACTGTACTGTGTATCTCCTACCAGAGGGTAGCAGCTTGTACTCTGCATGCAGAACATGAGAAAAGTTATTATCGGTGTCCATGTGTATACTAAAATCACCTTAAATATACTCAATGTGTTTTAGGACTAAACTTAAAAATAGAAATAAAAATACAAAGTCAGATAAAAATTCAGAAAACATTCCTGTTTTCAAAATAAACACAACACTCACAGATAACTGTGCTTATTTCATGTGGACAAATGACCAGAAACTGACGTGTTTCAGCTACAAAGCCATTATCAGTGTGATGGAACATGCAGGAATGGCACATTATATAAACATATACATATATATATATGTATATCTATATATATCTATATATCTATCTATATATATCTATCTATATCTATCTATCTATCTATCTATCTATCTATATATATATATATATATATATATATATATATATATATACATATATATATGTATACGTGTATATACATATATATATATATTTCCCTCAGTGGAAACTTTTATTTACTTTTAGTTCACAGATAAGAAACAATAAATTGTGAAACAGTTGTGAGACAGTAAAGCCTCCACAAAAATAGCATTTTAAGTCTTGTGTGTAATTTATCCTTCAGGGATTTATACTTCAGGATTTATCCAGGTTTCATATGAGAAGAGGAAATCTCTGCTCGTTGCTAGGCTAATTTATACAGTGTAAAATGCCATAGGATTGCACTAATAACGTTAGCATTTTGTTTTTCTTTGGATACATGTTTACTATGACAGTTGTTTTGTCTGTGAATCTTGTGAGTTGTAATGGAGCCAAATTTTGTGCTGTTACCTTTGTTAAATGTTGCTGTTGTCCCTGGTTTATATGAAAAGAGGAAAAGATCGCTAGTAGCTAGGCAAATTTATAATGTAAAATGCCATAGGCTTGTGCTAATAACATTAGCATAATGTATTTTTGGGAAAAATGTGTCCAGATAGAGACAACTGTTTGTGAGTGCTGTGAGTTAAAGTGAAGCCAATTTGTGTACTTGTGTTTGAAATTGTTAAGCCATATTTAATGTCTGTTTTGAATCTACTAAACTTAACAGCACTTGTGTACTAGTGTTTTGGAGGTGTAACTGCAGAGTGACACAGACACCCCCACCACACAAGTATAAATGCTCTTAACAACGGAGGTGACGTGCGTAGGCTACGTGCATAGGGTCTACGCACAACCATAAATCTTGCTTTAATATAATTTGCCATTCCTGCTTGTTTCATCATGTTGATGATGGCTTTGTAGTTGAAACTTATCTGTTTCTGTTCATTTTGCCTGCATTAAATAACTACATTTACCTGTGAGTGCTGGTGTCCTGTTTGTTTTTGGATCCTCGCCAAAACTGTGTGCCTCTATTTTTAAGATTTTCAGAGTTGTGGTTTTTACTATTTTTCATTATCTTTGTTTTAAACCTCAGTAATGCAGAATTGTTTCGGATAAAAAGCCACTGCTTATTATTTAAAACATAGTATAATATTATTAATTTTGTCCAACTAATAAGTCAAGCTTTGGAGTTAAAATATTCTAAACATTTATAAATAATGTCTATGTGTAGGCTATACATGATCAAATGGGTTTTTAAAATCACCAAAAAGAATATAATAATTAGAGCAACGAGCAACGTGCATTAAACATAGGGCACTTTAGCACTCAGCACTTTTGCACTTAAGACGTCTCTGTATGTTTGTGTTGTGATTGTTAAATGTAGTCCATATCTGCTTTATGTGATAGAACTGTGATGATGTTTTTATCTCGTCCTGTGAAGCAATGAAATGTAGCATTGTGCCCAAGATGACTTTCCCTTAGGGTACAAGAAAGTTTACCTTACCTTACCTTAGCAGGGGTTTTTCCGAGGTCATAACATTCAGTTATTTAAAGTCTTCGTGAAATGTTGTTATTGATAGATCCACCTTATGAAAAGTCACACTGAATAAATATTTCAAAATATTTCGCACTAAAATGTATTTTCACAACAAAAAATATAGTAAAGGGGATGACTTTATGGACATCAGTGGTAGCTACGACACGCTGTTATCCTTTTGAAACAAAAGCGCTGCTTTTATTTTGAATACACACACTTCCGGTATCATTTTAGGTAGCCAGGCTGGTGGCACACTTGACGCAATTGGGATGTCTCATGGTAGATTAACAGCTCGTCCTGAAAGTAAAAGCAGTCGATAAAGTCCTCGGAGTTCTATGGCTATCGGATAACTACAGTCGTCCCTCGCGACGTCGCTAACGTGAGCCAACAGCTACTTCACAGCAAGGATAGAGAGGTCATTTTAAGCAAACGGTTGTTGTGTTGTTACAACTTAGCTCAGTCCAGCAGCAGCTCAGCCGCGACCACACCCTCCCTGCTTCCTCATAGTAGTGTAGCGGGAGCGCGCAGCACGACTTTGAATCTCTAAGGAATAACGGCCCCTTCTTCCAGCGACGTTTACGGTTTTCTGACCGTGGAACTTCCCAAGAGAAGTGAGTTCAATTTTCAAAGACCACCGACCGGTATGGATATTAGCGAGTCCCCACAGAGGATATGCGGGGCTGAACGGTCTCTGGTCCCGAGTTAAGACGTGGAGGAGGAGGTGGAGGGAGGACAGACGGACGATGCTTATGGAGTCGAAGCGACCGGAGCAACCGCTAACGTTAGCTTCTAACCCAGGGCTGTGTTTGAAAAAGAAGAGGTTGAAAGTGGATTAAAGGGTCTGTGTTGTTGGAAAGTCGCCCTCTCGGTGGATTTTACTTGGGAGGACTCATGAAATGATGTTGCTGGAGGGAAACGCAAGTCTTCTCGCTGTCCAGAAGAGCTGCCCGGGTGGTGCCCCGTTTGTAACCAGCATGAGTACGCCAGGCCGGTCAAACTCATTGGGAACAAGTCGGACAAGGTCTCGGTGCTGTTTCAGACTACTTGCTCCGATGCAAGTGGACACAAAATGATATCCTATTAATATTAGTTAGAAAAGACTGAAAAGCCAGCTTCTAAATGTTGAGATGATGTTTTCTTGGCTGTAATTATACAAAGACCCCAAGAAAAGGCATCTAACGTTACAAAAATAGTCATTTCAGCAGAAGTAATTCCAACTGGGAACATATTTTTGTTGCAAACAATAAGGGGCTTTTGACATTATTTTTATTATTCCCAATCCGCACTTTGCCGTTTAGAAGGCACCTTGGTGGCACTGCAGTTTGTGTGTGATTTTTTTTTTTTTTTTTTTTTTTTTAAATTCATCAACCTGTGAATTCTTCTGTTCCACAAAAACCTGGGACTACCATGAGAATATTGACTTTTGGATTTTTGTGTTCAGGGCATTTAAATTAAGATGTCAAGATAAGAGCTTATATCTTACTACACTGATTACTCTGAAGTTGTGGTGATTTTGATTGACTGCCCTGCATTGTATAATTACTAATAACCAAGGCAGATTAAATGGGAATATACCAGATCAGTTTAGATTTGGATTATATTATACTTTATAGACACAATAACTAATAATGGGGATGTCATTCAAACATGCATAAATGCAGTAATTGAGTTTAGCTCTTTCCACATGTTTACATTGAGAATACATGTCCTGTGTCTGCATACAATGTACAGTTGATTACCTGTACTCTGAAGGAATTTAGGGAAGACTTTTTGGCCAGTTTTTATGTAAAAGAGTTTGTAAAAACATAGAGGTGATGCTTATCTCGGAAATGTCTTAAGCAGTGCAATGCAGTGTACAGCAGCAGACAACTATAAATAGCTGAACCCCTCCAGAAGAGCAGTTTGACCCTCTACCCACCCCCACCCCACCTCACCCCCCACCCCCCCTTCTTTTCCTTCCACTCCCTTCCTTATTATGGCTAGTGGTGGCTCTGGGAAATCGGCTAGCGAGGGATCAACCAGCACACCCAGTGGAAGTTTGCAGCAGAGGAAGCGTCTCTCCTCTATCTGTGACACATGTAAGGGCAAAATGCAGCTGGTGGCCGACCTCCTCCTGCTGTCCAGCGAGACCAGGCCAGTCATGACCTCTGAAGGTGTGGCAGTGGCAGACACCTTTGACCAGTGCCGAGACACAGTCATCGCCAGGACTAAAGAGCTCTCCATTCTCACCCATGACATCCAGAGCCAGCTCAACATGGGCCGCTTCACAGAGGTGGGGGACCGTCTCCTGGAGATGGCAGACCTGGTGTTATCTTTGACAGAGTGCTCAGCCCATGCCTCTTACCTGGCAGCTGTGGAGACACCTGGCTCTCAGCCTTGCCTGCCAGGTCTGGTGGACCGTTACAAGGTGACCCGCTGCCGGCACGAAGTGGAGCAGAGCTGCAGCATCCTCAGAGTTACTCCCTTGCCAGACCTCTCCCCCCAGCTCCTCCTTGAGCTCTCTCAGAACATCTCTATCAACCTCAAGAATCTTACAGACATCTCCTCGCTGGCCAGCGAGAGGTCCAGGGACCGCTTTGCAAAAGAGCAGTTTAAACTGAGTGTCAAAAGCATGAGCACGAGCGGCACAGCCTTCCTGGCGTGTGTCAAGGAGGTGAAAACGCAGCCCAGTGAGCTGACCAGGAACCGCTGTGTGCTCTTTAGTGCGGCTTTAGTCCAGGCTGTCAATGCCCTGGTTGGGTTTGCCACAGAGCCTCAGTTCCTAGGAAAAGCTGCAAGTATCTCCACTGAAGGGAAGGGGGTACAGACTGCAGTGTTAGGGGGGGCCATGAGTGTGGTTTCAGCCTGTGTCCTCCTCACTCAGGGCCTCAGGGATGTTGCACAGCATCCTGAGAGCAGTTCGAAAATGGCAGACTACCGTGAGCGTCTGCGAAACTCAGCGTGTGCTGTATCAGACGGCTGCACTCTGCTCACTCAGGCACTCAGAGAACGCTCCTCTCCAAGGACTCTGCCGCCAGTCAACTCTCATTCTGTGAATTAGTTTAGGAAGAGGCAGCATGATCTCCAGTCCCCTCTGTCCTATTCTACCGTACCAAAGACACTCACTTGGGTTATTCCTGTTCATCAGATATAGAGTCAGTAACATCAGAAGGAGGCTATCTGTGGGTCTGTTCATGGGGTTGAAGTGTGTGAATGCAGAAGAGTGCTAAAAATGTCACAGGGTTTTGTGTCGTGCTGGATGTGGCTCAAACCTTGTTACAAATGGACCCTTTGAGCACCTGAGCCTGACATGAGCTCATGACCACCGCTCACTAACAGACAGCAGCCTTCAAACCTGAAAAGTTTACCTCAGTTTTCAGCTCTGGTGAAAACACCAGATTTGATGATGGATGTAGCCTCACTGTGTGAATCTGTGGTTGGCTGACCTACTCGATTATGTGTGCTTTGTGAGAATGAAAAGAGTGATCTGAGTGTCTCAATGCCTGCTTTTGTTTTTTCAACATGTGTGAATTCTTAATTGGTAAAAAGCTGCTGTGAGTGTGTGCCATAGGTTTTACACTATTTACCAGACTTCCCATAGTATTTTAAAGTGTTTTGATCATGCATGTAATGGAGTATTTATTTCAACAATTAAAAATGTTGTTTCTGATATGCCGTTGTTTGGCTAATGTGCTTTGAAAAGCCAAATTGTTTTTAGGGTCTGTTCATTCAAATAACAAAAAAGCATCTAGTGTTATCTGTCCATACTGAGAGTTAAGTTTTAATTGTTCAAGTTTGGAGTTATCTGTCTCTGAGATTTCTGCTTCCACCCTGATAGAATGGCGGTAAATGAACTTAAAAATACTGCTGTCTAATAGAGCACTGTGCATTGATGGTTTTAATAGAATGTGACTAATGACCTGCTTAAGGGTCAATAAAACATGTTTTGTAGAATAAAACAACAACAACAACATGTTAATAAAAAACAACAACAACATTTGGTTCATCCTGTAATTAAAACCAAAATATTTTACAACCTGGCAACCCCATTGTTCTTATGAATAGCTTCTTACTGATGAATAAAGTATCAATAATGACATTTTACTCCTAATCAAATCTTAAGTTACAATTCAGAAACCCTTTACATGGGGCGTCTTGAAAGAAAGTGCCACGGAAAATGAATCAGCAACATCTCTTTAACACAGTCCTAATATGGAAAGATAATATATTTGTTTTGTTGTGAGTACCCGTTATCTTAATAAAAAAATGTTATCTCTCAGGAATTTTGCAGCTCTGTACTTTCTAGAAACACTGTCTTTAGGTAGTTCACAGAGTACACTGTCAGGAGTTTTGCTTTTTTCCATGACAAATAGTTTGAATTCACCTCTATCGTACTGGTGAAGAGGCAGATGTCTTGAAACCTGGACAAATTAAACCAAAACAATATGCATGGCTCGAGAGGGAAAGGTAAATATGTACATTTTTGTAGTTTTTGTGAATCAACCCTGTTAGTGATTTAAAATGGAAGGTTCTGTCTTTCTCTCCTGCTAAATCCTTTGTAATTTACCTCCTTGGATAATGTTGAAGTGTGTGTCGAATGTGGTAGGATGCATAAATAGATATTACTAAATCGGTTGTTTTGTTAAATAGCATAGTGGCTCCTAACAACAGTAATGATAATATCGTGGACCACAAACTAATAGTCAGTGTGTTTGTTAATCTTGGAGTGATGGAACAAGTATTTAGATCATGTCCTACAGTAAAAGTAGCAATACAGTGCTCTAAAAATACTCCAGAAAACTACATAATTATCATAAATAAAACATACATAAATGATACTTATTTTGCAGGAAATATGTTCCTGTGAATGTTATATTGTTGAATGATATTATTGGATTATTATCACTAAGGCATAAATGAGTAAGTATCATTTTAATGTAATAATTTTGGATTTTGGTGGGTAATCATCAAAAAACACATCACACTTTGTTCATCAAGTTTTGTGTGTAAAGTCCTTATCAATAAAGTAGTTACTATAGTTGTGAAAAACAACAAGTGGAGTAAAAAGTACAATATTTTCTTCTCTGACATTGGCATCTACACTAGTGCTGAAACAAGTGGTTGATTAATTGAGAAGTTGGTCAATGGAAAATGTATTGACAACAGTTAGGATAATCAATTAAATGTAGTTGATTAAGCAAAAATGCTCAACATTTAATGGTTTCAGCTTCATAGATGTGTAGATTTACTATGTTTCTCTATTTTATATAATTTTGAATTAAGATATTTTGGGGATTCAACTGTTGATTGGACAAAACCATTTGAAGATGCCATCTTGGACTCTAGGGAATACTCTTTACTATTTTCCGAGACCAATTATGGAATGATTAGGTGTTTTAGAGCAGTGGTTCCCAACTGGTCCAGCCATGAGATCCAGATTTCTCCTTCGTCATTAGTTCAAGGTCCACACAGTTAATTACATTGGTCCATTCAGAATGGATCTGCAACCCACTTTTGGACCCAGACCCACCACTGTTTTAGATAGTCCATGCTTTACTTAAACCTGGGTTCATGTTCCTTTGTCAGCCGACAGCTAGCTGAAGTGTTGCTGAGCAGCATAGTGAATCCAGACCAGCTCCAGCTTGTTACTCTGTAGCTAAACCTGACCTTTGACCTTCATGCAGACAGAGGAGGAAAAAAGAGGATCAGTGAAGTATCATATGAATAGTGCACCTTGTGTGATTTTCACTGATATTCTTTTTGTCAAGCAGACAAATTGGCAAAAGAAATGGGAATTTATACACGTATTCATCCACTACTGTTATTTGCATATTGGTTGGACAATTCTTGAAGATAAGCAGAAGGTAGTGCAAATCTTCCTGTTATGTGCTATTCCATCAGAGCAGAAGGAGACGTAGTTAAAATACCATTCAGACTCTGGATGGTAGGGAAATAACTATGGCATTTAGTTTTCATATATTCATTGGAGAAGGGTTACAGTGTCCTTAACATTAACGTCACACGGACCCAACACTGTTGTCCTTTGCCATTTTTGGCTCTTTGGTAAAGCAGAAGCTTCATTGGATGTCAAAGTCACATGCTTCTTGTAGGCTATATCATTTTGCTTTTATCAGTACACCAAATTTTCCACCTCAGTAAAAAATTTACGGCATTACGGCATGAACAAAACTGAAAATACACATATACACCAGGGGAGGGAAACACGCCAATAGACGCACATTGCGTCATACATGCAGTGATGTGCCACAGGTGTAAGTAATAAAATGAATGACAGCTGAATTCCATCTGGCTGCTTCTCTTCCACTGTCCTAATAATATGCATGCTGGCTCACGGTCACACTGTCATGGCTTTCTGGAGTAATATCATGAGAAGGAGTGGGTACTGAACGTCACCACAGCCATGGTGAAATTCAGTACAACAGCACAACCTCGAATGTGATATTGCTTTTATACAACAGTTCTACAAGCTCCATTTATTAACAATAAAAAGCAGCGACAGGTTAGGATTCGTATTATTTAATGATTTGTTTGGCTTTGCAAACACAAATAGTTGGGCATCTGGATTGGGACTGTACTGTTGCCAAGCAACACAATTATTCCAGCACATTAGCTGGCTACTTTGTGTGAGCTAGGTCTACACTTTACTACAGACTAGCTACATTGTATCATGTACATTTATCTGTATGTTTCCATTTACTTTGGGACCAGGTGAGTTGGTCACCTGCTCAGCAGAAATAGCCCAGCAAGCACTTAAAAAAACAAAAAAAAAAAGTTAAAAATGTTTAAAAAATGACTGTGGTCACTGGTGAAAAGACATTTAGAACTGGTTCAAAAGTGAAAGATTTGTCACAGACTATTTAAAGACATTGTTTGAACATAAACATTTAAACCATATTTCACCACGATTCTGGTGATGATTCTACTCCGAGAAAACAACCATGTGGGAAAATAAAGGTAATAGTTAAAAGGTTTCACAGAACACTGTCTAATAACAGTAGAAGTGTGACTAATGATAACAGCAGCAGCAGGAGGCATCTAGCAGGACCATGGCAGCTCTTGTAGGCTGAAATCAAGACGATCACATTAACCGGTGCGTAATCATCAGACTTGACAGTTATCACGGGAAAACAATCCTTGTTATATCGAGATAATGAGATAATTAATTCTGAAACTGCTGTTCACTCCAACATCATGGGGGAAATAAATCTGGAAATAATTCACTACTTGTTTTTTGACAATAAGATCTGATGGATGTGTGATTTGATTTATACAAACACCATAGGTAGGGATGCACAGTATTGTATTTTTTGCCGATATCCAATATATGCCAATATATAACAACTCATTTGGTAGATAATCAATATCAATATATCCACTTTACACACTTACACAATAGGTCACTTCCAAATTAAGAATAAAGAAATACATATAAAGTAAGAAATAACTGAAGGAATAAGGGATAAATATTACAAAATAATTTCTATATCAAAAACAGAAAGAAAAAGAAAAATAGGAATAGGAGTAATACAGAGTATCCTAATCAAATGATAGCCAGAATTAGGCCTTGTGTTAAATGTAATGGGTTTCTTTATAAAAGTCAAATATCTGTGCACCTCAGCAGAGCAGTCAAGTTTGAAGATGTTACTAAAAGAGGATGAGGGAGAAAGTAGTAAGAATATTCATATAGAAACAGATCAGATGAATATCCATGTGGTATGCTGACAGCATGAAAATGGGTTATGAACTCCTTGACAAACTGAGAAAGTCAAAAGTCTGGGGTTGTGTCTGAAATCATGTATCAGTCACTTATTCACTTCTTCCCATATAACAGATACTGATTACTGTGCACTCTATAGTCAGCAGTGAATTGAGTTTTTATGAGTCATCATCATTTTGCATAATCACCGACAGGTGTAGTGTCACATGAACACTACACTGTAAAATGTACATTTACAGTAAATGAATGGCTACCAGTTGCATTACTTTTACAGTAAAAACTTAATTTTACAGTAAATTGGTGTAGTAATGCCTGCATATCACTGTGATTTAGCAGTATGCTCCTGTAAAATTACTATATTTAAGTGTAACTTCACAGTTAAAGCCCATTACATTACTGTGACATAACAGTGTATTCCTGTAAACTTACTGTATTTATCTATAACATCACTGTTTATGTACATTGCATTACTGTGATTAAGCAGTATGCTCCCATAGAATTACTTTATTTCACCATAATCTCACAGTTAAACTCCTCATTTCGCAGTGTACTTCTGTAAAATTATTATATTTACTTGCATGAATTTCACAATAAAACTGAATTTGGTTAAATATCACAGTAGAAGCCTGTGAGGTGATTATAATGTAAGTTATAGTGAAATATTACGGTTACATATTGTAACTCCCTGGAAATAATTTGCAGTGTACTTTTTGGTTCCGTTATGGCACTATATAATAAATCAGTTTCACACAGAAAATATGTACACTCAGATAAAATAGAGAAAATGAGAAAAGAGAGTTATGTATTGACCTAAACAATATTAGCATAAATCAATCAACAAATAAATAAAATGGCTGATTAAACAAGTCACATTCATCAAGATTGATATTAATATTGATATTGATAATCTCTAATGACTTCACTGTTCTAAAGTGAAGTTATTCTCAACAAAATCAGTTTGGTTTGACAAAAAAATCCTATATCAGAGGCCCCTTACTGACTCTCTGGAGCTCTCAAAAGCATCTCATGGTCTTTCTCAACAGATGAAGTTTGCTTTGTTGACAGCTTCCAAAAAAAAACTTGTAAGTGGATCATAAATGAAAACTTTTTTTTCAGTCAAGAAGCAACTATCACACTCAACAATATGTTCTTTTTTTCTATTTCAGTTTCTTATCAACCAGTAATTTCTGCTGCAATGTTTTAAGGTGTAATGTTGGAATTACTGGGATGTAGCAGTGATGTTGCAGATTGCATGTAGGAGAACTACAGTGGCCAATGCAAAAACATGAAACTGACTGAACAACTGTGACTGAGGACCTGCTTTTTATATAGATATAAATGGCTCATTCTAAGGTAACAAAAACTGAAATCTACACACTAGACCTTTGAACCACCTTGCAACTGTCTCCATTACATAGTGCTATAAGAAGACTGTTCAAGTTGAATTAAAGGTCCAGTGTGTAACATTTAGGGGAATTTAGTGGCATCTAGCAGTGAGGATTGCAGCTTGCAACCAGATGAAACTTCTTCCCACAGAATTCCTTCAGTGTTCATTGTTTAGGAGGTTTTTACATTGAACCAAATTATCTGCAGAGCTCTCCTCCTCTCCTAAACAAATGGACCAGGTGATTCAAGTTGGTAAAAAAAAATAGTTCAACATTACAAATCAGTGTTTCTTCTATGCTGTTTGGCACATGGCAGACTGGCTGCTTGCCCAGCACCTACTTTGTGCGCTCACCTTTAACAATAGAATAAAGCTGTCTCACAGATTAAAACTGGATTGTCAGTTGCCATGGACAAATACTCTCTCCAGCATGCAGTTATTGTACTACCGTGCCTATAATCCTACTTTTAGCTATAGTATTAAACAGGTAAACACAGCTCACAGCCTTTTTGTGGCATGATATAAAGCTGAAAGGCTGTCAACGCTTCTTTGTCCAGTATTTGTCAGCCTCCCTGACAGCATAAAGCCAAAACTGTTGACCCACAACAGGAAACCTGTAGCCTTGTGCTTTCAGGAGTGGCTTCCTTTACAAAACAAAATACTGGAGTCATAATTTCGGACAAGGTTTCGCCCATTTCCTGCTACAGGAGGGAAACACTTGCCTATCCTTTTACTCGGGAGAGCTCCCATCCCTGCGGCAATGACGACAACTGTCTCTGGGGAGAAGGACGCTGGCCAGTGGACAAAAGGAGGCTGGAGCCTTTGTTTGGATTCACACACACAGTCATGCTGACTTGATCTGTCTTCCAGCTAAAGTTCTTTGATGGTGGAAGCAGTTTTTGACAGGAAAGGACGCCCTCGGACAGAAAACAGTTGTGGGATATTCACTTTAACTGTACCAATGTTCAGCGATTTTAATGTGGGTTTGTTATTTTAAGTTTGGCATTATACAAGCTGAATGGCCTTCCTGTTTGCCAGGCAGGCTATAACATATTAGGTTTCCAGGTGTGTAACCTGAGAAGAGCAAACTGATCCTTGGTGCATTATTTATGTGTTTGGCTGATTAAATGGGCTATTGCTTGACACAAGGAATGTTATCATCACTTCAAAAGACAGACAGAATGTCATGTACTACTGTTTAGTTATCATACTGCAAAATCTGTCATTTCAGACGAAAATGTGTCTGTGTTAAGAGATGGGTGATCTGTGACCCCAAGTAAAAAAAAAAAAAAAAAAAAAAAAAGGTTTTCTCAGTCTTTTTTTTTTTAATGTTTGACACCATATTTAGTCACATTTTCATGACCCTCAGTGACGTGTTTTTTGTAAGCAAGTTCACTCATTTTATGTATTAGAGTTCACACCTAGACCCCATCACGATCACACTGTGGCAGCAGGATCGTAGATGAATTGAGATCATGAGTCAAAGTCCCCCCGAACACAGCTGACCCCCAAAACATTTTGGAAGGTCATATTAGCCCTCCACAGCACAGCGTTGCCCTTGGGCAACAGTAAGTCCCATGCCCAGTACATGTGAACTTAAATGATGCCAACCAATCAGAGCGTTTTAAAAAGTATCAAATTTCAGTCCAATAAGATGTGGGAGTCACTATCAAACATGATTTGAAGGCGGGACATCCTTTTCTGACACATGGTCACAGAAGCACATGGTATGAGAAGAAGGGAAGAATATTTGCCCTAGTAATCATATTTTAAATTAAATAAACTTTAAATAAAAAATACATGTGTGTGTATGAAGTTGTAGAGAGGGTTTTATGAAGTATTTTTTATTTTGCATATTCAAAAATTCTGTTTTTCTTTTTCGTTGCCTCAGGGCAACATTGTGTGATAAGGGGTACCTCTTGAGGGAGACTTTGCAAACAGTGTGTTTGAATGTAATCATATTATTTCATCTATTTATGTACAAATCTGGCTGTAAATCCAATAATATTTTTATTCCTATTGAATTTTACTTCTTTTAACACATTTCGACAGAAAAATGGACACAAGATTGTTCTGTGGGAGGACAGAGCAGGATCGGGGGTCTGAAATATAAAAAAAAAATTGTCCTGGTAATTAATTGGCCCAAAGTGTATCAGTAAATGATGTTGAATAATTTTCAGCATGTACCATCAAAATGTGTGCAGTAGAGGGCTAAAAAGAAGAAGACGAAGCCCTACATACATTTTTATGATAGATTCAAACAAAATGCACTTATTAATTTTAAATGATTGAGTAGCCTGTTGGTTCTGGTTGACTTTCTGCTTTTCATCATTTCTTCATATGAAGCATCTCCTGGTGCTTTTATGACACACAACAGAGGTCATAATTTATCCACTTTGAATGTTACCACTCGACTGAATGGGTGTTAGCAGTGGCTTTCAGCCCTATATGGGTTAGAAAAATGATTGCCAACTGGTCCAGCCACAGAGTCCACATTTCTCCTTTATCATTAGTTCAAGATCCACACAGTACAATACATTCAGCGTCATACTTGGGGTTGGCCATGTTGTTGAGCTAGTTTGCTGTTTCTGTTAAGAAACTGTCCATTATTCACTCACTTTACAGGACTTCAAAATAAAAGCTCTTTGCGGGAAATTCACTATACTTCAAAACAAAATTGTGTTTTTTAGAAACTTGACACATTTGTGAGTCACTTGCAGCCCATTCGAAATGGACCTGTACTGTACTGTGCATGTGACATGGTCTGATTTTTATTGAATTGTCAACCCTCAATATTCATGTTTAAAAATGCCATGCTAAATGAAAATCTAAATAAAAATAATTATGCATAAGGGTGCACAGGAAAAGATGCAAGCATGAGACATTGTGCATGACAAATGTGGCAGACCCTGCAGCTTGTGACTTGCTGACAAATAGGTGATGTTACACTGATATGTCAAAAAATTCTGCAAAGGGTATTATTTTTCAGGTTCACACTGCTTTCTGGTTCAGCAGCTTCTGCTTACAGCACGTTTCTTCTCTTCACAACTCTTCTGCTAGCTCAATGTAGAAAGATAGGGCTGGCAGTAGTAGCGCCGCAGCAACAACTCTGTCTGTGGAGACCACACTTGTGAGCCGCAGCAGTTCAAGTGAGGTAGCTGTCATGCACAGAGGTAGAATAGTGCAGCCCGAGCATAAGGGGCTGTGTCCACTGAAGCCTTTTTAGCTGGCATTATTAGGAGAGCATGAATATGCTTTTCTCATTAGACACAGAAAGATATTGGCTGTAGCAAAAGATGCTTTGATGTGTCAGTAAATATGGATGTCAACAGACATTGCTTGTTTTTTCATTTGTAAAAAAAAAAAATGCCTGCAGAATTGTTTTTGTTTTTCTTTTTTTACTTAGCATATGACTGGGGTTTGACCCATGCTTTTTTCTCATTACTATACAGGATTACTGTTTTTTCATTAATTCACTGCAGCACCATACTAACTGACATGCTTGTGTTTTTTCCACTGGATACTCCTAGACATCTGACATTGTGTCTCATCAAAAGACAGTGGCACTGAGAGACCTGCCCATTTTTGTCTGTCCATTTTTTGACACAACTACATTTTTCCTGACGTGATTGGTAAGTAATAGTAACCGCAGGAAATAGATTTAAATTATAACTGCTGTGCAGCAATGGTCGGGACCGGGCAATTTTAGGCAAAATTAGGCAAGATGAAAACGTTTTTTAAAATGTAAAAGTAGCTATTGGATAGACTCTGCATATTGACTGATAGCTAAGCCAAATAAACAGGGAAAAGAGACAAGGGATAACAGGGAAAAGTGTTGATAAAGAGTATATGTCTCTCTGCAAAAGTGCCTGGATCATAATTGTTTTAACCTTAGTAGTCTCTAATCCACATAGCATGATGCCTGAACATAGGACTTTCACATTAGAATGTCCCTTCCGCCTTAGCTGAGGCTTGAACTCTCAGCTTCTGAGACTGAAGTCTGTCTTCTATCTCACTGAGCTAATTGGCAAGTGACAGTTCATGTGTGGCTTCACAAACTGACTAAGCCAAGCATCAGGGTGCCAGACAGTAGCCATCCATGCCACGGAAAAGCAAATTTCAAAGTGAAAGTTCCAAAGCTGTAGCACATATGGTTGATTTGTTATGAATTTTCAAAGTTTTGAAATATAGAGGCTTGCTGTAGCGCCACCATCAGGACTATTGTCTTGTGTTTCCAGTTGAGGACATCTGCCATGGGACTGGACCTTTAGGAAAAGTTTGGGTAGATTTCTCACATGGAAACGTTGCACGAGCTGAGATTTGAACTCACAAGCTTCAACACCAAGAACCATCCTCTATCTCACTGAGCTAACTGGCAAACAGAAATGTCACATGTAGCTTCACAAATTGACTAAGCCAGTCACCTGTGTGCAAGACAGCAGCTGTTAGTGTGTAAAGGCAGATTTCAAACGGCTGTCAAAAATTCAGTTATTAAGACAAAAATCCAAAAATACACAAATTGCATCTAGACATTCAGTCTATTTGTTTTTAACAATGATTTATTGGCTCCATAAGTGAAAAACCGATGTTTAAAAATGCCATTTTTACATTGACTCCAATTGTTCACATGAGAGCGAAATTCAAAATGCTGTAAAAAAAAATTCAGTTTTTGAGATAAAATTCTGATATTTTCCAAATATCATCTACCATGACCCCAAAATTTTGTCATTTTTTAATGAACATTGAAAATGTATTTAGCAAGAATTTGCAAGTATATGTTTACAGTACCGTTTACAGTCAAACATTTTGATGCACTGTAGGCTCAATTTTTGATAAATCAAAAATCTGAGTGGATCGTTTTTGTAGGACAGTCTGAAGATGCTCTGTAGCAAGTTTGGTGTCAATTGAGCAAAAATTGTGGGAGGAGATAGGTTTGAGAAGTTTTACAGTTTTTGAAAAAAACAGAGTGATGAACTTCATAATTTGCAATAGGTTTAAATGTATAAAAGTTTCTTCAGTATTGGAGCTACAGTTTAAAGTTGCAAATCTGTAGCACATATGGTTGATTTGTTGTGAATTTTCAAAATTGTGAACTTTAGAGGCTTGCTGTAGCGCCACCATCAGGACTATTGACCTGTTTTTGCAGCTGAGGCAATCTGGCATGGGACTGGACCTTTGTGCAAAGTTTGGTGATTTTTCGCCCATGGGAAGTAGGATAGAAGAAGAAGAAGAAGAAGAAGAAGAAGAAGAAGAAGAAGATGCAGGATAACAATAGGGTCCTGGCAGCTTAGGCTGCCCGGCCCACAAAAATGCAAATCATATTGCTCAACTTCAACATCTAGAGTATGATCGCATAGCTGATCCTAATCATTTATAATACACTTTTTGGAAGATATTATTTTGTGCTTAGAGATCGTTAATCCAAAATGAAAAGGAAAATACAACTTCCCCCTTTAGCTTTAGCTCCCTTTTTCTGCTGAGGGACAATAGCCAACCTGAAACAGCTGGCTTTTGGTGTTTGGCAGAAAATGCTTCTTAAGTTGAGTAGAATGCAACATGCAAACAAATGATTAGTCTCTTATTGATGCAGGAAATAAAATGCCCCATTTATTAATAAGTCAATACAGAGGTGATAAGGAATTTACTTTTTCCTTTGAAGAAAATATTTCTTAAAGGGATAGTTACTCATTTTTTTAGTGTGTTTGTATGAGGCACATCTCTTCTCAGTAGTCGGCTTACAGTAGATGGTGGTCATGGACCCCATTTTGGAGACGCAGCAGGAACACCAGTGTAGGAAGCTAAGCAGTAAACTGCTGTGGACATTTGAGCCACCTGAACAAAATCAATATGAGTTTAAATATACACTACTTTTAGAATATTCCCACTGCTTTACCTTGCTTTCAGACAGCCTTTACCTTGCAGAGCACAGGAGTTGCTGGTCTACCGCTCCCTCAATTGGTGCAAAGTAAAATTGCTGTTTTTTTCCAAAGGAGTCTGGTTGCTTTGGAGAGACCCTTTTTTTTTTTTTTTTCTTTTTTGTTAGGTGGCCGCTTCTCCAAACTGGGGGCATGCTGACCACCATCTACTTTAGGTGATACACTGACACTGAAAAGCTGCCAGCTGCCAGTACTTCATTCAACCCCACTTCAAAGAATCCAAACTATTCTTTTAACAAAACACAACAAAGTTGGTAGGTGATAGCAACAGTGTCATTGTTTTTGACATAGATGCTGCTGTTGAGTCATAAATTTTAACAAATCTTTGTAAAACTTTCACAAGCTGAATGGCAAGGGTCTGTAGCATGGTACTATAATTAAAGTTAAAATCAGTAGAAATGTATTTCATCTTTCAGTTTTTCTTAGCACTCAGTTATGCTTCTGTTACTTTTCCTCAGGACACTGACCATGAACATGGTCCATGAACAGCTTTTGCTTTGAATGTTTATGGGAAAGCTAGATATGACTTTAACCTATGTTTTGCCTGTTCTCGTGCATTGTGGTCAGTGCTCATGTAAAACTTCATAGCCATTCAACCAGTCATTTTAAACATGCAGGTCCCCTTTGGCTCTGAAATAGAGATTCACAAAATTTGTGTGTCATTTGTCACTTCTCAAGAGGCACGTAACCAATTTTTTGCCTGGTCAAATTCATTGTTAGTGTTTGCACAGCTTTTAATTGTTCTTTGGTTTCAGCTAATTTTCAGCTATGCGTTTTATTTCATTTACTTATTTATTTATTGAGCATTCCTTAAATACAATTAAAGCAACATAAATTTTACTTCAGTTATACAGGCAGAGTTTTAAACTCAGAATTACATGTCTATACAACAAGTAAATCTGTGTTTATTGAAAGTAGAAATACATGGCATTGAAGCAGGAATTTCAGTGCAAGCCTGACAAGAATGTAATAATTACATGAACATGAAGATCCAAGTTGGCAGAACTTTTGTCTAAACTTGCAAACCTCAGTAAAGGGTAGTAAATTAGTAAATTCGTTTTTTACAGTGGCAGACAAATGACCCCATTATTAGGTTTTTCTGTGTAACTTGGTGCTTTCCGTGTATGGGATTCCTAAGTATCCTGGACGAGCCCCCATTTGTTACAACCTGGCCCAGGATTGCAACAAATGAGGTCCATACATAATAAAGTCAATAGTTTAAGTATTTTATTGGAAAACCCAAAGAAACATATGGAGTGTATCTGTAGTCAGTCATGTAATGCATGTGTGAGTGAATCAGTGTGTATGTATGTGTATGAATGATGGGATAGGAGTGCAAACCCAGCCAGAGAAGTCAGAGCAGTCTGGGGAGAGCAGCCCTTTTTATGCCCTCTGGCTCCTCCCAGCTCTCAGGTGCAACCAGTCCCACTGACGACCCACCCGTCTCTGGGTAAACAAAGACAGAGGACACATGGGTGGGCGTCACAATACCAGTACTATGGAATATGTCAAGGTTTTTGAAAAGCTGAGCTACACTACACTGCTGGCTTTAAACACTGTGGCAATGAGTTAAATTAATATGACTGTCACTGAAAAGTTGAATGATAACAATACTGAACCATTAATGTGTTTTATGTGTGGAGTCAAAAATATGATCACAGTCGCAGGTTAGAAAATTGGGAGCCATAAGCTTTTTTTGTCATAAATTTCTCAGTTCATTGAATGAGTAAAAAAAATGAGGCTCACTGAGCCAAATGTGTAAGTGTGTTGGATTCCATAGAAACATGTCTGCTATCAGCACAACTTTTCCTACATATAACGTATGAATTGCATACGTAGAATAGAAATTGTGGGCATGACGATGAGTTTAAAAGAATTTAAAGCTGCTCCACCCTCAGCCATGTTTGTATAAATGAGAAGATGTGAGTTGAAAAATCTTGAGAGAAACTTGAATTTCTGTTGGATCTGAACATTCCATCAGTTCTCTTGAATGGTCCCATAAAATGTTGAATATATCTGAAAGTATGTCAGAAAGTATGAAAGTTATGAATGAGAAAAGTCACAGCAACCATGTCCTAATTGAGCTGGAATATTTTGATGTCTGAATGAAGTTTCTACATTGAAAAATGTGGAAGGAGGTGAATGACAAAAAAGTGGGCGAAATAAGAAAGAAATTTTGCTGTAGAATAACATAGGTTGTGAATGCTTCACATTCACATCTTTAGGGGGTGCCCCTTGAAAGTATGGAATCGTCAGTCAGAGACCCTCAGCCTTTTTTTCTTTTCTTTTGCAAGTCAGAATGCTGTGCAGTGTACAGTGTAGATTAGATTTAGCTGCTGCTGAGTGAGCGCTCTTGATATTTACACTATTCTTTGTTACAGACAGCTGCGGACGGAGGAAGCCAGCAGGAAAGCCGTTCAGTCTTACAGCTAATTTTTTGCCCAGTGGCCACATGCGGTATTGCAGCGGGAAAAAAATCCACTGCAGCTCAAAAAAAAAACATTTTCCCCATAGGCCACCATTATAGAGGAAACATCTGTAAAATTGTTGACAGGACACCTCCAACTGCAACCAAGTTCAATTATGAATCTTTCTTTTCTGATTTTTTCCCCCAACTCTTTTTATTGATAGCTTTGTCATATTTCAAACAAAAAATTCTCAATTTGTTTTGACAACATTTTCTTGAGACACAGACGAGGCGAACAGGAAAGATATACATATATATATAAAAAAAGAAAGAAAAGTACATATATATCTCTTTCTCCAAAAAAAATCAGGAGTCGACTATGAGTATATATACACATTATTTAGCCATATATGAGAAGAAATATTCGATACTAGAAAATATATACACATATATATCCCCATTTACCGAAGTGGAAAACATCTCTGATCCAAGCCTCATGAGAGGGAGGAAAGGACGACTTCCTGTGAAACAGGATCTGTCGTCCAGCCAATAAGGTTAAAAAGGCTACAAGATCAGCTTTATTTTTTGACAGAGGCTCAGTGAGAGGTGTTACTCCAAAGAGCACTGTTAATGCATGTGGATGGAGAGGTAATTGAGGTGCTCCTGCAGGAGCTTGTTTACATCTGTCACAAATGGGATTGATATCAGGATAGATTGGCACACATGGACGAGGAATGGACACCAAGAGGAATATCCTTCCATAAGTCATTGTTAATTTATTTGCCTAAATCCTGCTCCCATGCAGTTTTGATAGGAATAATTGAAGAGTTCTGAAGAGAGAAAACTCTCTATTATATACATGAAATTGCACCCTTTAGTGTAGGGGGTGGTAGTAAAAAAGCATCTATGGGTGGGCTTATAGGCTGAAAGGGATATTGAGAGGTCATATTTTGAACAAAACTGCAAATCTGAATAAATAATTATTTGAAAAATTGAATTGTTTTGAGATCTGTTCATAGGACGCAAATACTCCTTGAATGTACAAATCACTAAAATACTTTATGCCAAGATTATGCCATGTAGCAAAAACTGCATCTTCTAGAGAGGGATGAAAAGCATGATTTTTAAATATGGGAGCCTGTAATGAAAAAGACTGCAATCTAAAGTGACAAGTAAATTGGTTCCAGATTTTGAGGGGTTTTTTAACCAAAATATTTTTACAGTACTCAGAGCAGGCTGGACCAGTAGGAGTATATATCAGAGCAGCTAGTGAAGACTGCCTACAGGAGGAAGCCTCTAGATTCAGCCAGACTGGGGCATTTTGCGAGCTATCAACAGACAACCAATATTGAAGTATACGGAAATTAGCCACCCAATAATCAAAATTAAAGTTAGGAAGAGCGATGCTCCCTAGCCTCTTTGGTCTCTGTAAGTACATTTTGCTGATTCTTGGATTCTTTTTATCCCAAATGAAAGTTGAAATAAGTTTATCAAGTTTTTGAAAAAATGATTTGGGGATTAAAATAGGAATGCACTGAAATAAAAAGGTAAACTTAGGTAAAATATTCATTTTAACTGAATTAATTCGACCAGCTAGTGATAAGGGGAGTAATGACCACCTCTCAAAGTCCTGCTTTACTCGAAAAGAGGAGTAAAATTGTGCTTAAAAAGATTCTTGAATTTGTCAGCAACACTTACTGGGAAAAGCTCACTTTTACTAAAATTCATCTTGTAACCAGAAATGAGGCCAAATGAATTAAAGGGCCAGTGTGTAAAATGGGTTGAAAACAGTGACATCAGTGGTCAAATTCTAGATTACAGGGCTCACTCGCTCACCCCTCCCGTTGGGTAAATGACGACGGCCTCGTAGGGACAAAAAGCCTTGCGCACGAGTTTTTCAGGAGTAGGTCTATCTACCCACGAGTTGTATGTTTATTTGGAAATCTAAACCATGTTACAATATTGTCATGAATCCCTCACGAGCAGGAGACCAGAGGAGCGTTTGGGAAAAAGGCCCGTTTATTTGAGCACTCCAGAAACTCCGGTAACACTCCACTCCATCCCAAACTCTGACTCTTAGTGTAACAGACACGCTTCATAACTTTACACACATACTCATTTACAATACCGAGTGGGGACCTCCCTCCCCTCTCTGCTCCGCAAATCTCCAGCCCACACACTGACTGACAGCGTAGCCTGTAAACAGAGCTCAGCTGTTTATTTAGCCTAGCAATATCTCCGGACTATAGTAGCTGCAATGGACAACTTTGAACGCAATTTTGAAGAGTTTCTTGTAGCGGACACAGATCCAGAGCCATACCTGTTTGAGTCGGAGCACACAGATGAGGAACTCCATGTGTTGGATGCTGAGTGGGCGAGAAGAGAGGCTGAATGCACAGAATGGGATTCGGTGCTACTGCTGCCATTGTTGGGGATATATATCACCGGGAGGAAAAGCGCCGCAGAGAGTGCATCACAAGGAGTGAAGTTACGTATTCTTTTCCTCACAGATGGCGGTTCGGGTTCATTCTCTCCTGTTGCGTGGTAAGTGTGGTCCATTCGCAAACTTTATAACTAAAAAAACTTTTCACTACTCTCTATCGACGAACTTCTAACATTCTCTGCTGTTTCCTCCTCCTTCTTCCTTCCTCCCGCTGTCTTCGTTGATTTATTTATACACGCGAAACGCGTTCTCTGGCTGGCTGGATTGTCCGCTCGGTCTGCTGTACATACATGGCGGCGCAAGATGGCGACCTTTCTAAAACAAGGCCCTTGCTATATATATATATATATATATATATATATATACATATATATATACATATTAATGGGTAGAAGATTCAGATTCAGATTCAGATTGACAATAAACCATGCCAAATACTACACACTGGCCCTTTAAGAACAGAAAGGAAAGTTGAGATAGATATATCAGGTCTAGAGACGAAGAGGAGCAAATCATCCGCATAAAGCGATACCCTCTGCTCACTGCCCTCCCTGATCACACCAGTAATGTGGAGATTAGATTCGAGTGCAATAGCGAGGGGCTTGATGGCAGTGGCAAAGAGCATAGGGGACACTGGGCACCCCTGTCTTGTGCCTCTAAAAAGAGAAAAATAGTATGAATGATTGTTACTCGTTTTGACTGATGCCAGAGGGGAAGTGTACAATAATTTGATCCAGGCAATAAACCTCTCACCAAAGACAAATTTTTCCAAGGTATGGAAAAGATAGCCCCACTCCACTCTGTCAAAAGTCGTCTCAGCATGGTTATATATAACATTAAATAAATGTCTAACATTTGAAAAAGTATATCTATTTTTAATAAAACCTGTCTGATCAGGATTAATAACAGATGGCAAGACTGATTCCATACATATGGCCAGTAATTTAGCTAGGATTTTGTAATCTACATTGAGTAGTGAGATTGGGCGGTAGGATCCGCAAAGAAGAGGGTCTTTATTCTTTTTTAATATTAATACAATGGAGGCTTGTGACAAGGACTGTGGAAGAGATCCAGTATCTAATGAAAAAGTAAACATATTAATTAAAAGAGGCGCTATCCTGTTCATAAACTTCCTGTAAAATTCTGTAGGGAACCCATCTGGTCCAGGACACTTAGAGCATTGCATTCCACCTGCCGCTCGTGAAATCTCCTCACTTGTTATGGGCTCCTCTAATTTGAGCTTGGAGGCTGTATCGATGGTAGAAAGAGTAAGAGGGTTAAAAAACGACTCCAAGTCTAAAGAATCAACTGATTGTTCAGAAGTATAGAGAGAGGTATAAAAGTCTCGAAATTGATTGTTAATTAGTTGAGGATCTGTTGTTACACCAGTGGGGGTTTGGATTTGAGGAATTTGGTGAGTTAAGGATGTTTGGTGGAGTTGATGGGAAAGCAATTTACTTGACTTATCACCATATTCATAATGTGCATATTGTGATTTGAATAGTATATGTTCAGTTTGAGTGGATGACAAATTATCAAACTCTACTTGTAAAGAGAGACAGTCCTTGTATACCATTGGGGAAGGTGAGGTTGCGTATCCAGCTGAGATATTTGAGTCATTAGTTCAATTAATTTCTTCTTCCTCTGTTTCCTATCAAAACTGGTATATGACATAATTTGTCCCCTAATGTAAGCCTCATGTCTCCCAGAGAAGCAGTGGTGAAACATCAGATTTCTCATTCATGACTCTAAAAAAATCAATCTGTTCAGTCAAAAAAGAAACAAATTTGTCGTCAGACAGCAGGCGTGAATTGAAGCGCCAGGGTGGGCGGGACTGAGGTCCTCCCACTGCTAAATCCAAAGTTAAAGGAGCATGGTTTGATATGACAATTGAGTTATATGAACATGAGCGAACAGAAGGTATGAGTCTATTGTCTAGAAAGAAGTAATCAATATGGATGTAAGTGTGATGAACAGGAGAGAAAAAAGAGTATTGTCTGCTGGTGGGATGGAAAAAGCGCCAGGAGTCTGTAACAGAAAATTCCTGAAGAAAGCTTTTAATTGTTTTAGAGGATTTAGATGGATTGCTAGATTTATTGGAGGACCTATCTAAAGGATCCAACCAACAGTTAAAGTCTTCTCCAAGAACAAGAAGGTGAGAGGACATATCTGGAAGTTTGGAAATAAAAGTATGAAAAAAGTTATTGTCATCCCAATTTGGCGCATAGACATTAGCCAAAATCAGCTTAGTATTATAGATGCTGCCAGTGACAATAACATATCTACCACTGGCATCAGAGATAACATTGGAGGAAACAAAGGGTATAGACTTATGTATTAGAATAGCAGCTCCTCTAGCTTTGGTTTGGAAAGCAGAGCGGTAGATTGGACCAACCCAGCCCTTTCGTAACCTAGTATGATCTGAAACTTTCAAGTGGGTCTCCTACAAAAATGCAATGTGAGCTCCCAAAAACTGTAGATGATGAAGCACTTTACTACGCTTTATTGGTTGATTTAACCCTTTACAGTTCCAACTACAAACTTTAATTGTATTCTCAGCTGGCTGCCCTTTTAAGTTAGGTTGTTGAATCATCCTTCAAGACATTATAAGAAATAAGAAATTATAAGAAATTCGAAGACCAAGTGTAGCATATGTAATAAGAAACAAGAAAAAAATAAAATAAAATAAAAGATATGCGGAGCACAAAGAAGCAGTCAGAGCTACAGGCTACAGTGAGGCTAAAAACAGAGTTCATATGACGATTTTTATGTTGCAGCTGCAGCACACTTGGATCACTATGGATGAGCATGTTGGAGATACTTTGTGGATTCAATTTTGTGTTCTTGGACGTTAGTCTGGAGCGCCGTCAGCCATTAGGTGTGCTAGCCGCTCCCCCCACCGATCTCCACAAGGGATGTGAGGACTCTAAAACTTCACCAGGGCCTCCCTAAACATATGGGTCAGTAGATAATGGCTGAATTTTCATTTTTGGGTGCACTATCCCTTTAAGAGCTCCTATCAAGTTTAAGTAATGACAGTCACCATAATAAACCACAGTAAAAATTAAATCAAGCAGAGAGCACTCTCTCTCAGCTCTTTTCTGAATTTTTGATCCATGGTGGTTCTATATTTGTTAAACCTTCCTCAAGTTAAGAAATTAAATTTAAAACTCTGTGATGTCATCACATTGTGAAGTCTATGTGCCAAGCAGGAACTTGCAGGTGGGACCAGCGCAAAACACTAGTGTATATATTGTGTGGGCTGCATACCACGGAAGTAAACCCAGAGGTGAGCTCCAAGATAACACGATCTTCTCACCTCTGACTTTACAGCTCACAGCAACTTAATACGACGCAGTCTGTGCTTTTTGTGTGATATCTTGTGTCTGCAAAAATGTTGTCACAGATTTCCGATCTGTCCAGTCTGTTTGTTTACAATATTACATACAGTAATCAGCTGGAAAGGTGTCATGGTGTCATCTGTTTTACCCTATTCACTCAGGGTGCCATTCCTTTATTGTTCTTTCCCTTTGGCCACTGCACACTTATCCGTCCAGTGTCTCACACACAGTTTCTCTTTGTCTTTTATAACTCTCAAATCGAAGGCCACATTAGCAAACATGACTTTAGTGATGAGCAGTTAGCTTATGATGACTCAAATGGCGTCATGTCTACTTAAGACTCAGAGCAAACAGGGACTTGACGCCGACAGCACATGTTGCACCACAGGTACGGGCTGTTCTCAGGGTCATAAGATTATCCCTGAAAATAATCCATCTCAGTTCTATTATTGGCTTTGTGTCTGACCAGAGCAGGTATATAAACTCTGAGCCTGGGGGAGAGCACAGGACAGAGACTGCAAAAAGAAAGAGAACTTTCTCTTTGTTTTGCTGTTCTTCTTTTACTAGCATCTCTTCACTGATCCAAACTCCCAACAAACCAACACGCAGGTGAGACCCTGAGCTGCCAACACACAACAGCATAGACTGTAGATTTTGAAATAATTGTATTTTGTGTGTATTTGCTGTACAAAGAGTAGGAGTAGGATGTACAGTTAAACATATATAGAGCGCAGTAATGCCACATGTTGGACTTCATTTTGAATGTGTCGCTTTGACAAACTGTTTAGCTTGGAGTTATAAAGTTCTCTTTGGGTGGAGACAACTGCATCACACCACATCATCATAATCTCAGTATTTCTTCTGTTCTTTTTCTGCTTTTCCTGTTTGGTTTGTTTCCTGTTTAATTTATGAATCTTTGTTGTTTTGATAGATATGAATGCAGCAACAGTAGCAGCACCTGGTGGCTCCAAGGCTGCTCCTCCCAAGTTCAAGCAGAAGGAGACCAGACAGTTCAAGAGCAAGGCTCCCAAAGCTGGACAAAAGGGGTGAGTCAAGAAAATAAAATAAAACACAACACCACTGTGAAGTGTTACTTACAACAGTAAGAAAACAGAGTCTCTGTCCTTTTCTTAGATTTGATGATGTTCCAGGGATGGAGGGCCTTGGAGGTAATTATCTATCACAGCAATAACTGATGTGAAATAATTTTTATAAAGTAGTCGTTAAGGGTAAGATCCATCAATCTCTGGTTCCTCTTCTGCAGACACAGAGGTCATCTGCCCCTGGGAGGCGTTTGGTGACATGGAGCTGAGTGATCTGGCCCAGTTTGGCATTGTCTAAACATTCAGCCAAATGGAAACACAGTTTATTCCTGGTGGCTGCAATCCAGCAGCTTTTTTGTGCTCTCCTCATGAGTTCTCCCCCTCATTAGGCATGGAGATGAGCCTGAATGGGTACCATTTAAGGACGACTGATGAATGGAGAGGGATTTCTTTTCTCTCCCCTTGATAAGTGGAGGAAGAAGCTTTTGGACAGCAGCCCCCAAGAATGACTCTTTGTCTACCAATACACCTCAACACTGGAAGTTTTACCATCCCTCTGTGCTCTATATATCTTTGAGTAGACCTACTTGAGATTTCAGGATGTCTTTGTTGGGACCTGGTTGTCCTGTGTAGCCTAGCACCTGTGTAAAAGTGTAACACACTGTACCGCTGCTTGGGTTTCATTAATGGGATGATGGGTGAACACATCTTTATTTTAACAATGATCACTGAAGTCTATGTTATTCTGTTTGACTATCTATCGATCTATCGATCTATCGATCTATCTATCTATCTGATCATATTGAATATAGTTGTGTACTTAGTTGTGGTTAACGCTGTATGTCTTATAATAAAATGTATTTTAGTGACATTATTGTGGTCTGTCCTTGCATTATAGGTATCCTTCTCCCTTTTGCTAAATAATCAGAATTATTCTGGCAGAGGTTGTTGTGTTGTCAACTGGAAAGCTACAGTACAATTATCTTTTAAATTAGTGTACCATATTCTGCTGGCCAAAAAAATGATCTCTCATTTGTGTTGAAAATAAGAACCAGAGGGACACAGGCAGTGTATTGATTTTTGACTCTGTTGCAAAGTCTTTGAAAAAGGCCACTTGCTGTAATAGGAGGGCAGTCATAAAGTGGATATGAAGCACTCAATCAAGTTAGTATGATATATGAAATGCATTTCCACTCTAACAATTATATAAAAAGTATAAAAGAATAAAGAAGTCCAGTTATACCTTTCATGGCAAGAGCGCAGCCATTCTGCAGTAAACTATGATGTCATGAGGTTGGTTGGCTTGGCTGAGTTCGACAGATACAACTGTCAGGTTCAGTACCATAGTGGTAGATGAAGTACCTGAAAGCCATTCTTACATAAAAGCACAGAAAATGACTTTGGTAGAAGTTAAAGTCAACTATTAGAATCTTACTTGAGTAAAAGTCTTAAAGGATCTGATATTTGCTGTTTGCTCTAAAGTAAATGTATTTTATTGAATGTAATTCTGTATTGAAAGTAAAAGTACAAGTCAAGGCTGATAATAAAAAAGTTAGCAGCCAGAATTCTGAGGATTATGAAGTTTAATTCTTTGTTACAGGTATACCACCTTAAAAATGGACTGTATATTACACTGCAAGAAAAACAACTTCTTTTTTTACAACTGAAAGGATTTAAAGAAACCCTTGACCATCCACGGCCGACACCAGGCCCTCTGTCTGGAGGGGTCAAAGGCAGTGGCGATTGCTCTAAGACTGCAAGGGAAGCTCAGCTTCCCCTAAAATGTCAAAAAATAAGTGGTCAAATATGTACTGTTGTGTTTACATTTCATTGACTAAATATGCGCTAGAACGCGTTCAACTTTTGTTCAGAATCAGCTACTTATCACAGGTCACTGACGCGACTTTCTTCTCATTCATTCCCATAGTGTCACAGTGCATTAAACAGTGTAGAAGCTCAGCGTCCAAAGACTTCAATGGGGAAGCATAGAGTGGGTTGTTCCACTGCAGCGAAACTAGACAGTCATTGGATAAATGTTTTGTCCCGCCCATCGGACGCTCAGAGTCTCTGGGGGTCTATGGGGCAGTGGGCTGGCCTCAGCTGGCCTGGACGCTGGGCTTCTGCATGATGATTGGATGATCTGTCTGAGGCTGAATCCCTTTTTGATTGACAGCGAAATGAGCGAATCAGCGATCTTGAGATATAAACCACCACCGGAGCGATTTTCAAGTTTCCAAGTTGATCTGGAGACTTTTCCAATCCTCTTAGTGACTTTTTCTTTGTTAAAAGCAACTAGCGACAAATCTAGCATCTTTTTCTGGTGTTATTGGAGACTGTACTTGTGTTTGGAAACTCTGACTTCTGTCACTCTGCAGTTACTGTCCCCAACAAGCAGCAGGTGCTGCTGTGAGCCCCTCCACCGTCCCAAAGCACTCTCAGGTGGTCACACTAGCCTCGCGCAGCAGCCCCAGCTAGCGAGTGAGCTAGCAAGCTGCATATAATGGCAGACAATTTGAATACTGTCAACCTGATTTTGGCGAATCCAAACAGCAAGGCAGATCAACACCTCAGATTGCTTTGGTGCAAAGGGTGGAGAAAAGTAACAGTTATTTTCACCCATCTGAAAATCTTTGAGGTGTGTTTTGCTGTGGTTCTATAGAGTGCCGAAGTCACGTGAAGCTCATGGGACCTTAGATCGGAAAAAATATGAATGGCAGTGAATGAGGAGTGCAATGTTATCTTTTGGTCCCGTTTGAGTTGTGACATGAAATCCGAATGTGTTGTTAATGAATTTAAAACATAAATTTTAAGGTCAAGAAAGTCATACTTTGTGGTAACTGTTGAGATGTAAGCTTTTGAAAAAACGTAATTAGAAAAACTACACAGGAGGCGGTCGCGTATGTGATGTTGTAGCTTTCACTCGCTTCCAGCAGCTTGGAGCTACTGCAGCCTGGCACAAAACACACAGACATCTTCAATCATAAATCGATTAATCATAAAACAGTGGAATTTCAGCGGGGAAGCCAAGCTGCAGGAAGCGAACGAAAGCTATGATGTCACATACGCGACCTCCTCCCATGTACTCTTGAGTCTTTCTAATTGAAAAGCTTATATCTCAACAGTTTTACCACAAAGTATGACTTTCTTGACCTTAAAATTGATGTTTTAAATTCATTAACAACATATTTAGATTTCATGTCACAACTCAAATGGGAACAAAAGATAATATTGCTCTCCCCATTCACTGCCATTCATATATTTTCCGATCTAAGGTCCCATGAGCTCTACCGGAAGGGGCGTGAGTGTGGTGGAAAAACAGCTTCAATTAAATGCTCCGTTTATAAGTTACTGCCTCACTACAATATGACAGTTTTAATGATATAAACTTAAAGTGAGCTTCCCCTGTTTGAAAGACCAGCAACCGCCACTGGTCAAAGGGTACAGATTACTCAAGCCCAAAGCCGAGGGGGAGCCCATGAAAAGGTATATAGTTGACCTTTAAATGAGATCAAGTACAAAAATGTACTTACTGACTCATATCATTGACAATACAACTTATATTAAAGATAAATGTATTTTATCATTAAAACACATTTCAGTGTGCCATCTGATACTCACAGCCTCCACAGGTATTGTGAAATGTGTGGTCCCTCTGACAATAGGGGTCGGATGCGCAATGTGAGAACTACGGTGGCCGAGACCCGCCATCGCTGCAAATAAAAAAAAACGCTGCAAATTAAACAGAAACGTTGCGATACAAATAAAAAAGCAACGATGCAAATAAAAAAGCCACAACGGAAATGAATTACCGGGGACTATTATTGCCGATGCACATGTTTTTTTTTATGTGAAAGAAGAAGAAGAAGAAGAGAGAAACGTAAGAAGAAGACGAAAAATAAAGAGAAAAACGAACGAAAAACTAAGTGTGTTATATATGGTTAGGCCATGTAGCCCCAGGTTTGATATGAAGCTGAACTGGAGGATGCTGGTGTTCCTCCATCTGTATACTATAAACGAATTCGGCGAGTGATTTGTGTATGCTGCCATCTTACAGCAGCGCCATTGCTGCGGTCGTCAGCAGTCAGTGACTAAAAACAACAACAACAACACGTGTTTGTGTTTTGTTTTTGGTATTCAGGAATATTTTATTGATCACGTGGCCTCCGATGACCAGAAAAACGACAATTCCAGGTTTCTGATTGAGGGTCAAAATTACCTGAGCTCCGGATGGATCGGGCAAATTTTACATCACCTTTTAGACGACCATCACATCATATTGAAGGTTCAATATGATGTGATGGTCACGTAGCCTCTCCATCATGATTAAATGTCACACTGCTAGCTTGCTAATGTCAGCACACGTAATGTATACTAACGTTATATTACACAGTGTTTAATGATACAGTCAATTATCTCCCTATTACTCTAATCTTTCCTGCTTATCGCTCAAACAGATGATTAATTTCTAAATTAATATCGGAACTCATTTAAGATACCTTCATCAGTTACCGGAGGCCACTGTCTAACATCAACCCAGCTATTCATGATGCTGTCATTGTAGAGAGTCAGTTCACAATGACAGCATAATGAATTGATGACTGACACATGTCACCGCAGCAATGGCGCCGCCGCAAGATGGCGGCATACACAAATCGATCACCGAATTCGTCTATACTATACAGATGGAGGAACACCAGCATCCTCCAGTTCAGCTTCATATCAAACCTGGGGCTACATGGCCTAACCATATATAACACACTTAGTTTTTCGTTTGTTTTTCTTTTTCTTTTTCGTCTTCTTGTTACTTTCCTCTCTCTTCTTCTTCTTCTTCTTCTTCTTCTTCTTTCACATAAAAAACACATGTGCATCGGCAATAATAGTCCCCGGTAATTCACTTCCGTTGTGGCTTTTTTATTTGCATCGTTGCTTTTTTTATTTGCGTCAATGCTTTTTTTATTTGTATCGCGGCGTTTCTTTTTATTTGCAGCGGTTTTTTTTATTTGCAGCTATGGCGGGTCTCGGCCACCGTAGAGAACTCATAAGCGCTGCTAATGTGAACACATAAGACATACTTATTAATCAACTCACAATGCCTCATATCGTATCAGGGTCTCCTAAAAGAAAAGTCAGGGTACAGAGGGAACAAGCAGATTTAAGGAGCAGAGGGACAATGGTCAAATGTCCAGCAAAAAAATGTGAAGAAGCACCAGTATGGAGTTCTATGTACATAACTATGTTTGGATGTCATGTTAGAAGAATATATACAAAGATGTGATTCTGGAGAGAATCTAACAGGTCTAGACAATGCTGAACCGAGCCAGGTCACTGAGCTCCATGTCATCAAAAGCACCGCAGAGTCTACAGGAATGAAAAAGGGTCATTTAATAAGGTAAGTCCCAGAAAGTAAATAAAAAATACCAACACAACTCCAGGATTTAGAGCCAGAATGAAGTAACAGTTTTTGGGGACCTCTACAGCAGGGCCAAACCAAAAACCATAGCCAAAAAAGATAAGAACCTCCTGAAGATTTTTGTTTAACTCTGCATTTTTATGTGTATCTTGGGCTCCAAATGCTTTAACTATCAAAATAAAATAAAAAAAAATCATACCTCCAAGACCCTCCATGCCTGGTACATGATTGTTAAACCTGTGAAATAAATGGACATTCAGCGCATTAATGTGTTTGTGTTTAAAGTGCACTGCCATGTTTGTCATATTAAAACAAACCTCACGGACTGCATTTTTTCATCTGCGTAATACTGCAAAAATTAGGCCTATCCTTACCCAAAAAGATGCAGAAAAATTGGTCCACGCTTTTGTTACCTCTAGGCTGGATTACTGTAACTCTCTATTATCAGGTAGCTCTAGTAAATCATTAAAAACTCTCCAGCTAATTCAGAATGCAGCAGCACGAGTACTAACAGGAACTAAGAAACAAGATCATATTTCTCCTGTTTTAGCTTCTCTGCACTGGCTCCCTGTAAAATCCAGAATTGAATTTAAAATCCTACTGTTAACTTATAAAGCTCTAAATGGTCAAGCTCCACCATATCTTAGAGAGCTCATAGTGCCATATTATCCCACCAGAACTCTGCGCTCTGAGAACGCAGGGTTACTCGTGGTCCCTGAAGTCTCCAAAAGTAGATCAGGAGCCAGAGCCTTCAGCTATCAGGCTCCTCTCCTGTGGAATCATCTTCCTGTTATGGTCCGGGAGGCAGACACCGTCTCCACATTTAAGCTTATAGTTAAGGCTGGCTCAGGCTTGCCCTGTACCAGCCCCTTGTTAGGCTGACTTAGGCCTAGTCTGCCGGAGGACCACCTATAATCCCCCGGGCACCTTCTCTCTCTCTCTCTCTCTCTCTCTCTCTCTCTCTCTCTCTCTCTCTCTCTCTCTCTCTCTCTCTCGTATCCTATTACTGTATCTTGTTTACTTAGCCATTCTGGATGTCACTAACTCGGCTTCTTCTCCGGAGCCTTTGTGCTCCACTGTCTCTCAGGTTAACTCGTATTGCAGCAGTGCCTGGATAGTGTGACCTGTGTGGTTGTGCTGCTGCCGTGGTCCTGCCAGATGCCTCCTGCTGCTGCCATCATTAGTCATTAGTCATACTTCTACTGTTATTATACACATATGATTATTATCATACATGTATACTGCCAGATACTAATATATACTTTCAACATATTGTACCACAGTAGCCAGAACTATAACGACAATATTATTACTTTCATGAATGTTGTTGTAAGCTACTGTCATTACCGAGGATGTCATACAGATTACTGTATTGTGTCATACAGATTGCTGTTAATTTGTTATGCTGATCTGTTCTGTACGACATCTATTGCACGTCTGTCCGTCCTGGAAGAGGGATCCCTCCTCAGTTGCTCTTCCTGAGGTTTCTACCATTTTTTTTTCCCCGGTAAAGGGGTTTTTTTAGGGAGTTTTTCCTTATCCGCTGTGAGGGTCTAAAGGACAGAGGGATGTTGTATGCTGTAAAGCCCTGTGAGGCAAATTGTATTTGTGATATTGGGCTTTATAAATAAAATTGATTGATTGATTGATTGATTGATTGATTTCTTGGTATGTTTTCTCCAAAAACCTTTGGATGAGTAACCAATAATAAACAAACCAAAAGTAACCCCTATGGACATCCACCATAAGTTAATCACACGTCTCTAACACAGAAAAAATGTCAATATGGATAAAATACAAAGACTCAACCATAACTGTGAGTTGATGACTTGTCTAGGGAAGAGTGTAAAAGTTATCTGTCACTACACGTAAGTCTTGTATGTACGACTTAGTGTTTGTGTATTTTAAGACAGCCTAAAGGATAAGTCTGCTGAGGTGAGAGCAGAAGTGTTTGTTCTCACAATTTTTAAATTATAAAATAAAATAGGCACCCAGGTGTTAAAAAAAAAAAAACAGATAACAGCAGACTGTTGTTCAGGTCATACTGCAGGCTGTATTAATATAATAAGTAACCATTAGTTAAAAATACCTTCAGTATAAAGTATTCAAAGTAGACTTTCACAGACAATCTAAAGTGTTACCAAATAAAATGTAGTTTTTCCATTTTTCTTTCTACAGCCTGAGTTGTACTGACTGACCCATGGATAACGTTGAAAGCAAAGACGTTGTATTGGATTGCACATAAAAGTTTTTTTTTTTTTTATTTATATCATTATTGGAAATCAATTTACAATGTGAATTGACAAAACACATACAGTAGCATAAAAATGATAAACGTAACATATAATGTATGTCATGGTAGAGATATTCCCTTACCCTCCTGGTGCCAAACTTAAGCTATTTATGGATTTATTTTCTCACATTTTTCAGTGTTTAAAAATCTTCCGTCATCCCTGAATGATTTACTGTGTTCACTAAAGAACAGCTAAATTGCCTTTGGAGACTACAGGGCTCTGCTGGTGCCAAAATTAGCCTTTTTCCAGATTTGTTTATCTATTGTTGAGGAACAAGACTGTTGACACTTTAAAATGTCTATTGTAGAAATGTGCACTACACATATCCTTTACTGGCCACAGCCATTTTTGATTTAAAAAAAAAAACAAGTGTTTTTCTATGGACATCGGATGTTGTTTTAAGATGATGGCTGTTTTGTCTTGTTCTGATCTTGTAATTGTAAGTAGAGGTATTTTTGTCTTTTTACATACCGTGGCCTGCTTTTTGTTCACGTGGGTGTTTGTCTCAACCTTAAGGGCTGAGACATCTCTGATGCTGTTAATTGGATCCTGTAAAGCCCAACTCAGTTCACACAGTTTAGTACATGTTCCTTGTTATGCAAACGTCTCATAATCCCCCTGACTTTACAGTATGAGAGAGATTATTACCTTTAATCCCTTTTTCTCTCACCATGCTGTCCCTGTCCAAGGCTAAGCCATACTGCCTTTACTAATTGATAAACACATGTCAGCTGAGTGTCCTGCATTTATTAAAATAAATTTGATCATCAGTTTCAACAAGTGAGTAAAACTGCTGTGAAACTGTTGTAGATTTACCTAAACCCTTTTTATGGAAGTTGTGAAATCACCAGATAAGCTTTAGGATATCACTTTTGTTTTTGAAGATTTACTGCAAGAAAAAAAGCAGCTGGACACTTGAATCTCAGTATTTTAAATGTTTAAATAACAACATTTTCAAATGTCTGATTCTTTAATGTCGCTGTGATTATCTTTGACTTATTAAAAGCTGACACTCAAAATACCCCTCAGCCCTTGTAGTTTCATTACCACCATGTTTCAACAGACAGTAGGTGGGCGGTGGTTTAACTAAGGCTATAAAGGCAGGGTGATGGCATGATGATGAGACAGAGTAGACAGACTGTGAGAAGAAAGAAGACTCTCTCTTTGTCTCGCAGCTGCTTTTTTGCTTCTTCTCTTGGCATCCACTCCTTCAGCAAACCAAGTAAGTGCATTTTTCGTAGAGATGTAGTTCGGTAAGCTTAAATGTGCACTTGTAGTTTGTTTTCTCATTTAACAGCAGGCCAAAAATGAAAACACATAAGAAAGCATAAAAAGGTGTGCTTCTTTTAAATTTATCTTTTTGTTTACTAGTGCTTCACATCAAATTGGAAAGGATAAAATACATATTCAGAGGCGCTGTGAAGAAGTCCTGTAAAGTTTGGTCCTCCTGTTTTGTCTATTTTGAGACATGTCCCCTTTTTGTGTCTCAGTTTCTGAAAAGTATAAATCATTACTAATTTATTTATTTAAATAACTATCTCATTCATACTTGGAATACCCCCTCTGTTACTATATTACTGTACAACACTTGTTCCAAACCTGAGGTCCCAATCCACACTTACCCAAACTTCAAAATAAAATATTCACAGGAAGGAATATTCACTCCTGTTATTACTAGTTTTGCTTCACAAACTGCACTGTTATCTTTTACTTATTACTCCCCCCCACAATCACAGCTCATTGCCTTGATTCTACTTATAAATATATAATAATTCTTATTTTTATAATTGCAGTTTAATGTTGTTGTTATTTCTGTTATTGCTATGTTATGATTTCAGATTCTTTGTGTCTATATCTTACTATGTACAGTCAGGAATGGAAGGGTGGGATGGGAAGGTGAGTTGGGACTCATAATAGTCATGGCTGATTGTAAGGTCCATGCTCCTGATATTTTCATCCTGTTGTATTGACATTACCCAAAAGAATAAAAGGGATAATTAAAAAAAAAAGTCATATGCATCAGATATAAAATCAAAAGCTGAAGATGAGTACATCAATGACTCATTAATTTATTTGTCAACAGCCATAAAATTAATCAATGAATTAACTAATTTAACAAGTTAATATGTTTCCTTATTATATTGTTCGCCTTTTTTAAAGGTTTGAATGGTATTTTTTGGCTGCTTTGTTAAACTTAACTTGTTGTCTAAATTGTGTTTTGATTTTGGTAACTATAGCTACAGATATTTGTCATTATTTATGACATTTTATTAATAGTGTATCTTCTGTGTGAAGCCAGAGAAATGCCACAAGATTCATCTCTTGATATTTAGCAGCTGTAATGCAGATCCACTTGAGGTGGCCAGGATTGGGGGTGTTCAGAGTGTCAAATATGATCTGTTAACAAACAGTTTTTAATCCTTGTCATAATCTGCCCTCATCCCAGAACATAAGATGGGTTAATGAGATCTTGTTTGGGGGCAGATTTTGCTACTCAGGTGTTGCACACTGATCCTCATCAACGTGTTGTGATTCTGACCTCTGGCTTTGGGACTGACAAAAATAGGATGAGCACTGTAAATATGGACGGCATTTATGACATGTAAGCACATAAGAAGATCAAGACAGGTTATGAATAGAATCACATAGAGAGAAGCTGGAAAACATAAGGTGATAAAGTATGAGTCATAGGAGTGTATGGAAATGTGTTTTGTGGGGGAGCAACAGTTTTCCTCCAGCATTTATGATCAGTAAAGAAACATTTTTCCTTATTTATGATCAAGATCCAAGATGAACGCAGCAGCAGGTGAAGGCTCCAAGGCTGCTCCCCCCAAGTTTAAGCAAAAGGAGACCAGGCAGTTCAAGAGCAAGGCTCCCAAAGCTGGACAGAAGGGGTGAGAGTAATGATGTTCTACACTCCTACCTCAGACATTATGCTTGTCATCCGACAACTCTGATATTTGCTTTTTTTTTTACTTTGGTTTCTGTGTTTTGTTTTGTGTTTTTCAAATAGGTTTGACAACGACGTCCCAGGAATGGAGGGTCTTGGAGGTGAGGGTGAATATCATGTTTAGTCTGGAACTATTCAATGTTAAGTCTGGACTCACCCTTTGTTTTTCTGTCCTGCAGACTCTGCAGTGGTCTGCCCCTGGGAGGCGTTTGGTGACATGGAGCTGAGCGACCTAGCTCAGTTTGGCATCATCTAGATCTGTAAGATAGGAGCTCCTACCCTGGCCCTGGACAGATGTGATACCACCATGTTTCCAAACTGTAACAAGTGCTGAGGATGAGGAGCAGCTCTAAGCTGGAGGAGTGTTGTTACCAAATGGTGCAGGAATCACTGTGGGACACATCTCTGCAGTTCCAGGGTTATATGGAGTCTCTCCTAACCAAACCCAGAAGATAAATATTCTTCGATTTTAGGTGATGGAGATGTTAGGTGCTGTTTAAATGTATCAAATATTATTTTTGCTATAAACATAAATGTAAAAATCAGAAATGAGTAAGTCTATAACTTGCATCTCACTATAGCTATAACCAGATTACCTGTAATGCACACAGTCATAGTGTTGTTACAATAAATGTCAGTATTCATAATTATGCTGGTTTGTATAAGTTATTTTCCTCAGCACATTTCATTTTTTCAGTTTTTAAAATAACTTTATCAATATTAAATATTCATTCATATTAATATAATATTAATATTAAATATTTATCCCGTATCCAACATCATACATATGACTGGTCAGAGGTGGACTGGCTATTTTAATCAGGAGAGACAGATGAATGAAGTAAAGATAACGTTTAATACAGAATATGGGTATGGAGACTGACAGATGATTTGTGCTGATTAAGATTTAACAGAAGACTTTAGCACTTGGACTCTAGAGGGATATTTTTGTGATCGAGCGGCATCTGAGCACCGGCAAAATAAATCCCCCCATGGAGGCCAAACACTGGTGATGGTGGCTTCTGGCTCTGAGGCTGATGATGCATATGAGGCTGACAAATCTGTGAAGTTTAGGCAGTGATGGTAAGGTGGAGGGTGTGCACGACAACAGCATGAGAGGACTATAGGCAAAACAGAGCCATATTTAAAATGAGCAGCAGTAAGATGATAGTCTAACAGAGAGGGTATGTCACTGTGCTTTTGGTTAATTGAGAATGAACTGTTAGAACAGCTCAATTGACAGCCCCGGCAATGACAGCTGAAAATAATGACTGAGCATGTGTGTGAGGAGTTAATGGCAGAAGGTATGAGAGATAAATCATAGGCCTAAGCATGAAAAAGTATAGTCTTCCTGACTGAACTTTCACTAGACCTTCATATGGCATACCAGGCACTTTCCTGGTAGGCTCACACAACTGTGTTTTTGTTCATATTGTTGTCTGACCGACCCATGAAAAAGGTAAATCTAACCATTTGTTTATTTTGTTAATTGACACTGGACTGGCCCAATCACGTCTTCAAAGCAGCTGTCATTGTTCTTTGGAAGACATGGGGAAGTTCAGATGACTGGTTAATTGTCCAAATATGTAGAAATCTTTGGTAATTCCAGTAATAAGGGAAAGTCATTAAAAAAAATCTGATGTTATCACATTTTTATACTTTTTAGCTCATAGCCAAATTTTTGCTGTCCTAATTTGGTCAACTATCATTCTGCAGAGGAAGTTCATTGGCTCGCAGTTTTGAGATGACTGTAGGGAATGCAGTGTGACTGTTGTGCAGTCAGTGGTGCCATATGGGAGAGAAACATTAGGATAATTCTGAGGGTCCGTGATTGACAGGAGCCCTTAAACTATTAGAATATTAAAATTGTTTTTCTCAATAGAAAATTATGAACCTATCATCATTAACAGAAGATTTTAATCAGAATGGGCTAACTAATACTTAGTTTTGTTTTCTTTTCTTGTTTTTGGCAAAAAAAGAAGTAAACATCAAGAGAGCCTCTGTATTGCCCCCTTCCCTGCTGTATTTTTATTAAAATGGTTTGGCCTGCCCTTAAGCCTGACACAAATGACATGCTAGCAGGCCAAAGGAAAAATCTGGGTAGCAAAAAATGTAAAGAAACACAGGAGAGAAAAAAAGGCCGACAGTATGAGTGAGTGGATATGATGTTGCTATCAGTGGTGGAAGAAACAGATATAGTGTAGTAGTAGAAAGTAGAAATTCTACACTCTAAAAATACGCCATTATAAGAAAAAGTCCTGATTCAAATGTGACTTAAGTATAACCTCAGAATTATTATCAGCAAAATGAACTCAAAGTATCAAAAGTAAGAAGTCCTCATTATGCAGAATGGCTCCTTTTAAAGTATGATAACCATAGAAATGTTATTTCTGTGATCGTTATATGAGCTCCTGAGGTTATGGTAGAATTTCCGATTCTGTTCGCATGTAAGAATATATATATATTTAAATATTCTATTAGCATTTCAGGAACAGTCACAAATCCATTTAGGGACATGAGTTTTTCCAACAGTGAACCAGCACAGACCCCCTCCCACTCCCCTCATCCAAGGCTGAAGAATGCCAATAAGAACAGCAACATATCAGTTAATAAGAAAAATGACTGAGGTACATAAATGTAAGCAAAGGGGAAAAAGAAGTGACAAACACACTTATAACAATATTAAGAAAAAAACAATTAAGAAAATTAATTAAATAAAAAAATATAATAATAATATAAATATATGTAAATAATAATTTTAACAAAAGAAAAAAATATTAAGAAATGGGAAGTTTGTATGGGCCACTGCAGTGCATTGTCAGTGTTCTGTCAGAATTGAAATTTCAACTATTCAATAACATGTCATCCAGGTGGTCATTCTGGGGAAAGAGAGGTCAGGCTCACACGCCTCCATGCTGAACAGAGAATCCAAAAACAAAGTTTTAATAATGATAATAGTTATGCATTTTATTTATATGCACCTTTTACTAAAGAAAAGTAGCAGTGTATCTAAAGATCATTAAGTCGAACAATTCAGTAACATATAATAATAAATTAATAAAAAATAACCAGATAAAAATCATAATTCTAAAAAACAGGTCTAAAATGGTCATCATAAAGTCATCGTCATGTGAAAGATATTTTCAGAGGTGTGTAAATATGAAGGAGTTCAGACAGGTAGGAAGAGACTTAATCATGAATGGCCCTAAGGGTGAGAAGCAGAATCTTGAAATCGATACAATATTTGACAGGAAGTCAATAAAGCTGCTGGATAAAAGGAGTGATATGATGTATGGATGGGGTTCTAGAGGCAGCTGAATTCTGGACCAGTTGGAGTTTATGAAGATTTGAGAGGAAGACCAAAGAGGACAGCTGCTATAATGAATTAATTGTCACACTCAAAGTCCATTAGAAAAACATGCAGCACAAACAAAATTCAAGACAGACAATAAAATGACAAGAAAACTTTTTTTCTAAGAGACAATTAAACCAATGTTTCCACAGCAGTGACTGGTATAACACTAAACTAGAATTTGACAGCAGCATGAGTCTGGAGTCAAAGGTACTGTAGTATGGTCACCTCTGGGGGGAGCAGTATGACCACATCAGACTGTGGAAGTTTTTGATGAGGCTTCTCTGTTGTGATGCCATTGGTATTAATTTGGCTATACATACTGGAGCATGTTTTCATATACACAATAATACAGGGGCGCCAGCCTACGTTGCTGACATATTCATGTTGTTGAAGCTGTTTGTATAGAAACATTTTCTGTTTCAGACCAGTGATCCTTGACAGATGTTGGCTTAGAATTTGGGAAACTGTGGGGCGTTGGTGACTTAGTGGATACAGCAGGTGCCCCATGTACAAGGCTGTTGCCACAGCAGCAACTTGTTAAATTAGCTTATATCTTCAAAAAAAAAAAAAAAAAAAAAAAAGAATTTGGGAAACAGTATTGTTTCTCAAATATATGAGGAATCCAGCTACAGCTCAAGATATGAACCTGAACTCTACTAGAGACACTAAAAAACAGATTTAACCGCAGCTTTTTTATTGTACAGTATTCGTGTATGTTATTTTCTTTATTGTTTTTTTTTTTACCTTTGGTTCTGAGGAACATTTCACTTCATCCCTCCCTCCTGTATCACTTTGTTCTGTAGACCAACAGTGTAAATACACATATGACACACACAAGGAGCGCTGTGTAAGATGTAGGAAGATTTAGTGACTTCCAGTGGTGAGGATTGCAGGTTGCAAACAGCTGAAGCTTCTCCAGGGTAGGATTCCTTCAGTGTTGACTGTTCAGGAGGTTTTACCAGGAGCTGTATTATCATCAGAGGTCTCTTCCTCTCCAAAACAAACAGACAGAAGTAAACCGGTAGAAACACTGAATAAAGCAGTTTCACATTATCAGTCAGGGTTTCTCCGACACTGTGACATGCCGAACAGAAACTTAACAGCTAAACAAACCATTTTAGAGCATTTTAAAAAACAAAAGTCTGACATCAGGGGTTCTCAAAGTTTTGATGACATGAGATTTTGATGACATTTTAATTACTTATAATACTAAAAGATTTTTTAAGATACAATATAATGATTTTTCATGACATTTTTACGGCATATTATACATTTTTTATAAGGCTATGATTCTATGACATTTTATCTCATTTTTATTACATACTATCAATATCAACTGTGATATAGCCTACATTCATATGACATTCTAGTTTTTAACAAATTAGCCTGACACACTTGAAAATAATGAAATTGAGAGACAGAGCAGTGTTTGACACTGATTCTACCCACTGCAGTCAAGCAATGGCTTCTGCTGGTGTACGGCAACACCACTTGCACAAACCACATGCTGAACTTCAGTGCACCATAATACTAGAACTGATATTAATAATGGCAATTTGTTGAATTTATTCATGACAGCATCTCCTTTTTTGGGCTTTTGTTTAATTTTAAATCAACAAAGTCATGGTTGCATTGCGGTACCTACATTTTCTACTGCAGACGGTGCCACTCAGCCATGTTTCATGAAAGCTCAGTGCATTGTGTACAGCTTTACAGTGCTGGCTCACAGATTTTATGTGTGGAATATGCATCATGTCAGCACAAAGCACAAAGTAAAGAAAGTCTTAAAACTGTATTTTGATAAAGAGTCCCTCTTACAAAGCAGCACCTAGCTAAAAATAAAACTTTTATGTTGGTTTATATTGTACAACAGCATATATTACTATACTCCCAAACAAAGCCACACAGGGAACCCAGTGCTTTTTGGGGCCCCTGAGCTCCTCAGTGCCATCCCAGTGGAAAATAAAAGTGTAACTTGACGATTTAATACTCCAGTCTCACGGGCTGTGGGTAATAATCGGCTACAGTTGTCTTTAATTTATTTTATTTTATTCCGGCCAAAACGGCAACAGCAGTAGCATGAATTCAGCATGTTAGTTGGTTACATGGCGCACCCCAGAACTTCCGTTCCCAAACATTAATGTCCCTCCAGACACACCCCACAGGTAGGAACCAAAATCACCTTATAGCAATAGTAATGATACATCAATCCCACAACAATGACTATCCCCACAGTGACCCTGACAGTCATGTTCAAACAGTGAAATACAAAACCAACCTCTCAAAATAAATGTAATACAATAACTCAGATTAAAAAGCATCACATTGATTGTGCCGCTTAATCAGTCACCACTAATGAAGAAAGTTTTCAGTGTGATAGATTCACAGATATTCAATCAATCAATTTTATTTATAAAGCCCAATATCACAAATTACAATTTGCCTCACAGGGCTTTACAGCATACGACATCCCTCTGTCCTTTGGACCCTCACAGCGGAAAAGGAAAAACTCCCCAAAAAAACCCTTTAACGGGGGAAAAAAATGATAGAACCCTCAGGAAGAGCAACTGAGGAGGGATCCCTCTTCCAGGACGGACAGACGTGCAATAGATGTCGAACAGAACAGATCAACATAATAAATTAACAGTAATCCGTATGACACAATGAGACAGAAAGAGAGACAGAGAGAGAGACAGAGAGAGATGCAGGACAGAGAGTAATGACAGTAGCTTACAACCAGTGTTGGGTAAGGGTTACTTTAAAAGTAATCAAAGTACATTACTGCGTTACTTTTTTAAAAAGTATCAGTTATTTCCTGCGTTACTCCCTGAGTAAAGTAACTCAATTACTTTAAAAGTACTTCCAACGTTACTCCCTGAGAAAAGTAACTCAAGCACTTAAAGTAAGCCTACATTTTTTTGTCTCCAAAATTAAAGTTATGGACCACTTGCCCTTCACTGAGATCCAATTCTCCCATCACAGCCGTCACTTTGACCACTAGAAACACACAACGATCTGCTGCCGTAGACAACTGTATGACAACAACACCCCAGCATTTTTAATATTTCCTCTAGGGATGTTACCACACACAGAGTAAAAGGGGGAAATGATGGTGTGAAACAGCAGAGGCACTTTGTCAACCCGCTGAGTTAACGTTACTGTCATTAGCATCAAGCTAGCAAACAATGGTACATCCTCACGGTCGGACATAAAGTAATAACATTAACAAATAGCGGTGGGGCTTTTACTCACCACAACTGCAGAGGCTCCCAGCTTCATTTGAAACAGACTACATTATAGACAGTCCGTTATTTATAAATCCCTCTGTGTGTTTATATATTTACTTTTTATCCACTCCATTGTCTTTGTAAAGTTAACATAACGCACCATCATTTCAAACTCAACACAAATTTTCAAATTCAAATTAACTCATTCACTGCCACATGACGAGTTTTGACGAGTTTCATTGTTTGGTTCTCACTGCCACATGACGAGTTTTGACGAGTATGCACTTTTTTACTGAAAACGCTAGATGCCGCTCTTCTGCACCCTGTGACTACGTTTGGTGGCGTTGAGAGGAAAGAGCATTTCTCAGTGAGCCAGCAAGTCACGTGATGTAAACAAAAGTTGGCCAACTTCAAAGGCAGCGCTGAGCACCTGCCTGTGATCACAAAGCACGAGTGGAATACAGTACGAATTGCGCACAGTAGGCCTACTAGAGACGGACAGACAGAGAGGGAAAGAGAGACACATAACGAGAGAAGGTAAGTAGGTTAGCACTAGCAGCTATCAGCAGGTAGGCTAGGATCCAACTAAGATGTAGTTTTATTTTATTTTAGTTAGTTTATTTTTGCATCATGCCGCCAAAGAAGGCGCTGAGGAAGGCCAAGAACAAACCCCGGGATTCGGGACCGGGCGATCCACGACAATGGACGTTAGAAGATGCCGGCTTTTTTCGCCGTGTTGAAGCAGCAGCACCGTCTGATAATGAGGCCACTATAGCAGGCTTGCCAGCCCCTGACACGGGATCCGAGATTTCCGGGTCTGATCAAGATGTGAATGCAACCGTGCGTCCTCGTCGCAGTAAGCGGGTGACGAGACGCCGTGATTATGTCGAGTCTCCTCTCACCACGTCTGCGCCATCCTCCGGTTCCGACAACGATTTAGACAAGCTGGGTCATGAGGAATGGTTTCCTTTACAAGATCGCTCCAGAGGGGGCCTCAAATAAAGTATAGTTGAAATAAAGTCAGAGAGTGGACTTGTAGAAACACATCTGTGTGTGTGTGTGTGTGTGTGTGTGTGTGTGTGTGTGTGTGTGTGTTTATTTTTATTCTTTTTTAATGAAATTTGTTTTAAAACATAAAGTACAATGTCATATAATGACTCAATTCAAAATTAAAATCAAATTAGAGTTTTGCCTCGAAATATTCCCTGGACTTTAAATCTGTTTTTCTCTGAATTTTCTCTCAAAAAGGGAGTTTTGGGGGACAGCAAGCTATATTCAACTGAATATAACTAAAGAGTGGGACATGCTACGAACTCACTTTTTTTCTGGGGAAAGAAGAGACTCTAACCCTTTCATTTGAGATATTCCATGCCATTTTATTGATAACACAGAATATGCAATGGACTTTTGAAAAGTACCAAAAATCATGAAAAGTGCTGGCAATTGAGGGACACTGAGCGATTTAATGCTGGCAGTGAATGAGTTAAAAGCCCCTTATAACCTCGGCTGAGAGAATCCCTCCATTTTCCAAATAGGATTTTATTCTGAAGCATTCGTCAGAACTTCCTGTGGAAGATACAGTAGCTTGATGGTTTAAATATGGTGCTTTAAATGTAGCTCCTGCCATCTGCTGATGCTTTTAGGTGACTACAACAACATGTCAGCTGGCACATGAACAGACACAGTGACTGAAATAATAGTCAAAGTAATAAAAATAGGACAAGAATAACCCGATGACATCACACACGCCGTGAAAGACGACCAGGGATAATTGGTGAGTACCAGCATGTAGCGTGTACCAGGCATAATGCAAGTCCTGAGTCTGAATTAGAGAGAGAGGGAGAGAGAGAGAGAGAGAGAGAGAGAGAGAGAGAGAGAGAGAGAGAGAGAGAAGGTGCCCGGGGGATTATAGGTGGTCCTCCGGCAGACTAGGCCTAAGTCAGCCTAACTGGGAGCTGGTACAAGGCAAGCCTGAGCCAGCCTTAACTATAGGCTTTATCAACGAGGAAAGTCTTAAGTCTAGTATTAAATGTGGAGACGGTGTCTGCCTCCCGGACCATAACAGGAAGATGATTCCACAGGAGAGGAGCCTGATAGCTGAAGGCTCTGGCTCCTGATCTACTTTTGGAGACTTTAGGGACCACGAGTAACCCTGAGTTCTCAGAGCGCAGTGCTCTGGTGGGATAATATGGCACTATGAGCTCTCTAAGATATGGTGGAGCTTGACCATTTAGAGCTTTATAAGTTAAGAGTAGGATTTTAAATTCAAGTCTGTATTTTACAGGGAGACAGTGCAGAGAAGCTAAAACAGGAGAAATATGATCTGGTTTCTTAGTTGTTGTTAGTACACATGCTGCTGAATTAGCTGGAGAGTTTTTAAAGACTCATTAGAGCTACCTGATAATAGGGAGTTACAGTAATCCAGCCTAATGAGCTAATCATTACCTAATGATGTCTTGACATAGGATCTCTAACTCTGTTCTCTCTGTAACTTATCAGTATCTATATAGCCCTCCATTAGGAATCATTGGGAAAGTAGCTTGCCATTAAAGAATTAACAAGTAGGCTTTCAGGTCATTCCTCATTTGTTCCCTCACTCGTTTCATTAATCATATACCACTGATTAGATGCTCTATGACATTTGATGGGTAGTTTCTCAAGAACTGACCATTAACTATTCGTTCCTCATTAGTTTTTTAGTTTTTTTTTTTGTAACTACTCCTTTTCTGTGTACCTTATTGTAAAGTGTCACAGCTTAAATATTTATTTATTTGTTTCATTACCCATACAGTCATGCAGACAAGGCGTCATTTCATTCCAGCATAGTGGGGACACATATTGAGCAAGGGTCTGGGGGTCCTCCCCCAGGAAACTTTGAACATTAAACATTTCATTGCTTAAATTTTGGTGAATTTTATTCCGGTGTAATTATTATTTTATCTTATGGTGGAAATGTCTTAATTTATGGAAAGGAAAACACAAAATTCAGATGACAGGTGACAATTCAAAATAATTTAAAAAAGGAACATAATGCACAAGGCTCTCAGGCATTCTGTATTGCTGTCAAATATCTATTCTCCTGTAACTTTTCTCTTAAATGTTATCTCTTCTGAGTCAACACACATTTGTTATTGTGTATAAATGAGGGGCCGTGTTGTGCAGTGAGGTTTAAATGGTTCTGGATGCACAGAGTACATGCAGGAGGGAGGGGCAGGGTCTCTTGTGGTCTTGAAAAATTAAAACTCAAATACAACACGATTTTTGGTTGAGAACTGATGCCATTATCCAAATTTCAAAACTTAAATATAAAATTATTGAAAACAAATAAAAATAAAACAACAACAATTTTGGCCAAAGACGTAGGTGCATTGAGCAACACCTTGGGTCTATCTCTGCACATGTAGGGTACACAGGGATCAGTAGAGACAAATTTACTCAATAAAATAAATAAATAAATACATGTTTTATTATTAAAATTAATTGATATTAATTAAAGTACGTTAAATTATTTTTTTTTTAAAAGATGCCAGATGGGACGCAGTAATAAAATGCCACGATGTAAACTGAGGCTACCATAATCATTCAATCTTGAATACACTGAATACAAACTCAGAGTACAGTGACTCACATTTACTGTCTGCAGACATTTCTATTCATTATGTTGTATCTACAAATAAATTAAATTAAATTAAATTAAATTAAATAATATTTGCATAGTTCATTCTTGGTTTAACCATTGGCCCAAGATGGTGTGACCCATAGACATTTCTAGCCCATTTTTTAAATTGAATCCCAATACCCCTAAAATTTTTTAAAATTTTTATTACTGTATGTCCTTTTTTATCAAGCTAGAAATGTGTCAAAACCATACAGTACTTGGTTGCAACGTAATATTTTAACAACAAAAACACATCATCAATGTATCAGTTTATATCTCTTATTAGATATAAAGCGCATTGTTTGGTTATTTGCCTTTTGGTTAACAGCACAAAGAGAGAGAGGACTTTATTTGTTAGTATTCTTATTAGTATATTTGGTACTCACTATAGGGGGCTGGTTTACTCCAGAAACATACATACTGTTTATGTGTATGTTGAGGAGCTGCCGTATCAAAATGAGTTGTCTTCCCCCAGAAATTAGGATTACGATATGTTTCTTTTATCATTCCAATCCATTCCTCTTTTGCTGTGGCTCAGCATTTAAATAACCTTTATCAGATTTGATGGTTTAGTCACAGACTTTCCCAAAAAGTGTTGTGCTTTTCTTTCACAAATGTGGGAATGAAATTGCGTTAAAATGTACAAAACAGTGAAATTTATCTTGCCTGGCCGGGCAGCTCTCTGGGTGCTTAGCACCCCTAAACCTCTGATCCTAGAATCACCCCTGGTGTGACCTGCAGTGAAAAAAGGCTGAAACAGATAATTACGTTTATCAGTCATAAATACAACAATGCATCAAAAATAATACCATTAATCAAATATTTAAAATAGAGTGTAAAACAAACATATAGCATTATATTTATTATCTAACCTCCAACAAGTTGCTAAAAGGGGAGAGAAGCTTTTGCTATATTTGTTCTGTTAATCACCAGCCGGCTGATAAAAATAACTGCCACACAAATGCATGCGCGCGCACACACACACACACACACACACACACACACACACACACACACACACACACACACACACACACACATTCACACACTCAAACACACTTCGACCCTGGACCAATCCCTGCATGGACATACAAGTCCCACCACGTTACCATATAAGTATCAGTGAAGTTGGAAATGTTGCTTGGGAAAAGACACAATAAATGAATAATATTCTAAATACAAATACAACTTTTGGTCACCTACTAGAATAATGAAATCAATTAGTTATTCCTTTCAGCAGATACATTTTTTTTTTTTAAAGATATTTGTTGGGGCATTTTTTGGCCTTTAATTGATAGGACAGACAAGCGAGAGAGAGGGAGTGACATACTGCAAAGGGCCACAGGCTGGAGTCAAACCCAGACTTGTGAATGGGGCGCCTGCTCTACCACTAAGCCACTGACGCCCCAGCAGATGCATTTTTTTGCAATAAAAATGACTTAAGTGAGATGAGCAGACTGAAAACTTTACCCTATCAAATTAAAACAGATGTTGACAAAGTCTGACATCATTACCAGTTGAAAAAAGTAATAATTTGCAGTGTATCCCAATCTATGGCTGCATTCAAACTAGGGCATTAACAGAAAAGTTGATTTGTCGATGTGTCGACGTCAGTGGCACAAGTCGACGCCCCCCGGGAGGAGTTGACAAGTCGTGTGTTTTTTCCCTTCTCTCTCTCTCTCTGTGTGCTTACGCTGATAATTTATCCTTGACTAAGTGAACATACTCGGGTGTACTATAAGCGGAGCAGACTCCGCGAGGAACGTCCGCAGTTCGACTTTATTGACAGATAAGTCGACGTGAAAAAAATCAAAGTCGTCAGTGCCCTAGTTCAAACTACAGGCCAATCTGATTCAAATCGGATTCCTTCTCAAATCCAAATTTTGACTGCTGACTGTCCACACTGTTTTTAGCAAGTGTTCAAATCGGATTTGGCTCTGTTCAGACTGGGCCACATTATGACCAATCTGACAGGTTGCTGTGGCAACGACGTCGGAGCAGAGGCATCACCTAGCGTGTATTGTGTGAAGTCATATAAGGAGCTGTTCAGACTCAGACACATCTGTCCAAATGCGATTTGAAACTACCTCCCAAAGGTGGTTTTGATCTGGTTTGCAAAAATCAGATTTCATGTCATTTATGACTGTTGAGACTTCATAAGAGCCATCTGGTTCCAATCTAGATTGACTAAAAATCTGATTTTTTTTTGTAATATTGTATTGTGACTAAAGTACTGTGATAAAATCATATCGTGGGGGCTCTAGTGATTCACACCCCTACAATTTATAAAATGTTAGGGCTGAAGCCTCAGACGTGTGTGTAGGCGTAACAATGCCACCACTACAGACTCACACACAGGCAGACAGCTGATATCAAAGCCAGCTGGTTTAACTGACTCTGCTGGTTCTATAATTAAGTAGATACCACTTAATTAATCACCTGTGTTTTTGGCGCATGGTAACAAGAGTATTGCCAGATTGACAGGCCTTCTTGGTCAACAACTTGCTGGCTAAAGATCATGTGATTAACAAGTTAATAGGATTGACCACCATCCCTCTGCCTGCTTAGAGAGTGGCTGGACGGCAGTGCAAAGCTCTTTAGTTTGATTGGAGTGTGAGCAGATGCGTTAGTGACCTGCAGAGTGTCACATCCAAACTTTCACTCCAATAAACTGTCACATCTTTTATTGAGGCAATAAAGGAGGCCATGGGACAAGGAGAGAGCCACAGTGAGGAGATGGATTTGGCACAGATCCAGGACTTGTGCATCATTTTCATGAAGGAGTGTCCGAGCGGTGCCCTGCACTTACATGAATTCAAGAGGATCTTTGGGGTACAGAGCAGCTCTGCAGAGGAGTCCCTCTACATTGAGACAATATTTCGCTCCTTTGACACAAACCGGGTAAAACAGGCAGAAAATTCTCTATACAGAATTGGAATTTTAGTTCAATTGTGAATGCAGCTCTGCATTGTTTGCTTACAGGATAACACACTTGATTTCCTCGAGTACGTAGCAGCACTTCACTTAATCTTACGGGGGAATATTGAAGATCGACTCAAGTGGTCCTTCAAGATGTACGACAAGGATGGAAACGGCAAGTTGGACCGGCAGGAGGTGAAACGGATCATAAGGGTAGGAAAGACCTTTTCACATTTTATTCCCATACTTTCTGTAAATTGCTTTTGAGATGTATGCAAATATTACGAGTTAAAGTTTTGTAGAACCTAAGGCTATTTTGAACAAAGTGGGCGCACCCAGTAAGTCAGTGGGTAAAGCAGGTGTCCCATGTACAAAGGCAATGTCTTTGCCACAGTGGTCGCAGGCTTGATTACAACACATGGCCCTTTGCTACAGTACATGCCATCCCCTCTCTAACCACATTTCACACTTAATCTGTCCCATCAAATAAAGGCAATAAAGCCAAAAAATAAACTTTGAACAATGTGATCAAATTGTTTCAAAGTGAAATCAAAGTGAATTGGGATATGCTCGGCTGATGTGTCAAACTGTCCGAATTTCCAAGTTTCATAACACAGATCCTCTTAAGGCAGATTATGGTACCATCCCAGTGACAAGGCTTAGGGTCAGGGTCATGTACTGTAGGTTCACAGGGTATTAGATAAGGAATGGATGGTCTTTGTGAGGGCTATTCTTGAACTGAACATCTTTGGTGCACTTTACAGTAAGCCTCTAAATTCAGACACTTAAAATTAGCCCACAGCCCATGTGATTTGTTTTGTTCTATGGGAATAAATTAATATTTATAACAGTAATCCCAAGGCAAAATGTTTATATTGTTACTATATTATGCTAGATTTAGAATATTAATATTCTATATTTATAGAAACCTTCAGAGAAATGAACATTTGAATTTGTGTTTGCACAGTCTTATTTTTTTCCCACTAGAGTCTGAGTCACATCATTTAACTTCAGAGTGTATTTTGTTATAACAATTTTAACACCTTTCCATGAAAGCCTATATGATAAGTGCCTGCAGTCAATGAAAGTGCTGCACAGTTAGTAGTAACTTCTTTAGTAAGTAAAGAGACAATTAATGCACTCGACCACAGACACATTTCATGTATCTCACACAGATTCTCTACAAGATCAAGCTCCAGACGAGTGACATCAATATGACACCATCTGAAATCTGTGACAGAATCTTTGAGCTGGTTGACCAGAATAATGACGGTAAGTAAGATCACAGTGTACATTAGGAAGCAAGAAAAAAATTAAACATGCTTTTCAACATTTTAAACAAGATCTTTGTATCACTTTTTGTTTTGTACAAATTTAGAACGAAAAAGGAAAGACGCAACCTGCAAAATATTGGGCACCCCAAGATATTTGAGCTGGCAGACATCTTTAACCAGGGTCTCAGACCATAATTAGCTTGTTGGGGCTCTAGTTTGTTCACAATCATTGTAAGAAAGGGACAGGTGATGCAAATTTCAGGGCAAAGGAGGTGAAGTCAATGTCTGGAAGACCAAGAAAACTTTTCAAGAGGGCTGCTGGTAGGATTGTTAGAAAGGCAAAACAAGGGGCGTCGGTGGCTTAGTGGTAGAGCAGGCGCCCCATGCACAAGGCTGTTGCTGCAGCGGCCTTCATGGAAGAGTCATCAGAAGAAAACCTTTCCTGTTTCCTCGCCACAAAATTCAGCATCAGAATTTTGCAAAGATACATCTAAACAAACCTAAGGTTTTTAAGAAACAAGTCCTGTGGACTGATTAAGCTAAATAAAACTTTTTGGACTCAATGAGGTATGACTAGAGAAAAAAGGGTGCAGAATTTCATGAAAAGAACAGCAGTCCAATTGTTAAACATGGAGGTGGATCAATCATGCTTTGGACTTGTGTTGCAGCCAGTGGCATGGGGAACATTTCACAGGTAGAGGGAAGAATGGATTCATTTAAATTCCAGCACATTTGGGAGGCAAACATCACACCATCTGTAAAAACACTGAAGATGAAGAGAGGATGGCTTCTACAACAGGACAATGATCCTAAACACACCTCGAAATCCACAATGGACTACCTCAAGGTAGTCAAAGAGCAGTGCATGCAAGACAGCCCAAGAATCTCACAGAGCTAAAAGCCTTTTGCGGGAAGAATGGGTGAAAATCCCCCAAACCAGAATTGAAAGACTCTTAGCTGGATACAAAAAATGTTAAGAAGCTGTGACACTTGCCACGGGGATGCCACTAAGTACTGATCATACAGGGTGCCCAAATTTTTGCTTCAGGCCCTTTTCCCTTTTTGTTATTTTGAAACTGCAAAAGATTGAAATTAAAAAGTAATCTTGCATACAAATATTGAAGAAATGTGTGATCTTTAACATTTTGCCTTTTGAAAATCAGTTCATCTTCTTCTTACTTAACTACTCACAGACTTGTATAAGATCAGGAAAGTAACCAGCATTACTACTTTTATTTGGACAAAACTTTTACCAATTTAAATTTCATACCAGAAAGGGTTAACAGTTATCAAGAGACATTTATGTAGCTTTAGGTAAAATGCTCTCTCTCAAACACCATTTTGATACATAAAATATGTTGGTCATTTTACTGCTGATATTCTATGACTTTTTGTGAAATGCGAAGTCATCCGTGTGGATTGTGTTTTTTGTGTCGCACAGGTCAGATAACCTTGTCTGAGTTCATGAAGGGAGCTCAGAAGGATGAATGGGTCATGAATCTACTGAAGCTGGATATCAACGCCACTGGCTGGGTCATCCAGAACTGTGGGAAATTACCATGATTTCACTCTTAGTGGCTTCACTGCCAACAGTGTTTTGTTTCAGGCTGGCTGACACAGAAGTGCTGTCTGGAGTTTTGCCTGTGTCTCCATGTTGAGCTTTCTGTCACATGGAGCTGGAGCTCAGTGCACTTTTTCACAACTGCAGCTCTACCCTGATTTTGACTGCTGATCCAAAGGTCTGAGTCCTTGTTGCATGGCTGTGGTTTGTTCTGGAAGTGAGCTTATGTCTCTCATCTACAGGCACCCAGTGCTTACAGAGAACATTCACGGTGAAATGCAGTACAGTTAATTACTTTGCATTTACATTCATCATTATTGCATGTGTTATTTTTAGTTTAGTTGATAGTATACTTTTGTAATACTTACTCTATACAAATATATTGATTGATAGTATATGTTTTACACATGTACATAATTATGATGGTTCTACTAAAGCAGTATTTTTATTTATTTATTTTTTTCAGGTACTTGGGGGCAGCAGAACAATCTAAAAACATATACTGACATTTATTTGTTAGATTATTTAAAGGGGCTCTATTATACTTTTCATTATTGTCTGTCATATATAACGTTACAATGGCTGTGTTTGAAATCACTCACTACTCACTATATAGTGACCTTGCCTTTTTGTACTGCTGTCCTAATGTATAATGAGAATTATTATACCCTATTTAGTGAACTCAAAGTGTCCTACAATGCACTGTGGAATGTAATAGAAAATCAGTGGTCACTAATCTAGCAATATATCCCATCATGCACTGCGCTGAAGGAATAGACGGACTATTTGAAACAGACACGAGACAGACAAGAAGAAAGAGAGTACATTGATTGCAACGTTTAACTTTTTATGTTACGTTGAAGTTTGTTTTACCATTTTTTTTAGCCATGTAATAAATTGTTAATCTAATGTGTAGTCAATCAATCAATCAATCAATCAATTTTATTTATAAAGCCCAATATCACAAATCACAATTTGCCTCACAGGAAGAGGAGCATATGGCATCCCTCTGTCCTTTGGACCCCATAGTCATCTGTCAGTGAGGAGATTAAAATAAATCAGCTGCACAGAGGAGGGCTAACACTAGCTAACATTAGCGAGCTGGGTATGGGCTGCTACTAGCTGGGATTTGTGCCATACGGGGTAATGCATATTGCTATACATTAAATCCACAAGTTATTACACGACTAACTGGTAAAACAAACTTTGACATGTCAACAGTAATAGGGTCAAATGTAAAATGAAAAATTACTTACATTAGATGGACAGGTTGCAATTGCCTTGCTCTGTCTCCTCCTGTCATTAATAAGTTTAATGTGGGCAGAACATCACAGCACAAATAGCCATAAAGTACTTAGTAATGTTCTTCATTAATCTGGGAACATTAATCTGGGAAAAATATGCTGAGTATATTTATGTTTTTTTTTATTTATCACAAATATGCATGTCAGTATTTGTTCTGACTTGTTCACAAGCCAACGTTGGTCTGACATGCTTTGATTGTATGACAGCAATGATGTCATCAGTGGCGCCAACAATATGACCCAAGTAGAGTCCGAAAGTGAGCTCACTACACAGACCCCTACATTGAGTAAATGAGTGAATGAGTGAATTATTTTGAACACATAATGTCAGATGTTCACATTGAATGTGGCCAAAGTTTCAGACAATAAGGTAAACATATGTAAAAGTAATTGGGTTCGAAAGGGTGATGTAGCGGAAGTGGGAAAACCACAATGCACTGTGGGCTTAGCGGGCAATTGGAAAGTCTTTTACGCTGTGCAACACTACGGTTGTGTTTTGTTGTTGTTATTTTAGATAATTACCATTAATGTTAGCGATATAAATGGTGCAGACTTACTGTTTAGTTAATTGCCACAATCATTCTCACGATCGCTACGGAAAAAGGATCAATGGGCTGAGTTTTTTCTCCTTTTCCACTTGGAAACAAGGCCAGGGACCTCGGATCGCTGAGCTAACCAATATGTCCAATTGTGTTTTAAAACTTTAACTGGTTATTTTTATTATTTTTCCAACTTACCCTCATACAAGGCTTCACATTATATCCTACGAAAACACACAATGGCTCGTATGACATTCTATGAATTAACACTCCGCGAATGACTATGTACTTAACGCAAAGTTATGAAGGTTAGGTTTAGGCAAGTAAAGTTACTGTGGTAGGGTTTAAGAAAAGAAACTCAGTGAGGATACAATGACTCAAATTTCATATGGTTATGAACATCAGTTTTCTGAGGAAAGTGCTGAGTTTTGTTATACATAAACCACCCCAACCAACCTGGATTTTTCCCAGTAAAAAGTGCAGCTATTCTCCATTACAGTCACTCCCCAGCTGCAATAAAGTTGCAGACACACTGAGATACAGATTGGCCTGCAGGAAGTGCACCAGGCTTTGAAACCAATTTTTTAGTGGCCAAACAGTGATACTGCAATTTCCGAGGTCCATCACATGATGCCATTGGGACCAAAAACACTTTCCCATAGACTTGCATTGGGAAAGAGACATCTGTAAATCAGCGGATACACTTTTTTGAGCATCACAAACCCCACAAAATGACTCGTTCCACTATCAACACTTAATCCATTCTATCCAGTAACATTTGGAAAGTCCGAAAGAGCTGCAAGACTAAATTACTCATTCAAGTAAGCGGAGCACTAAACCTGAAGTCAGATGCTCGGCCACTCTAGGTCGTGTTTTGGGTTGTGAGTCTCTAGTATGCCTGCTCTGTGAGCTCAATGATGCAGAAGCTGTGCTGATCTTCCAAGTAATTTCATAACGACGAAATAGAGCGATTCTGGCTTCATGAGCCACTGAGTTATGAATGGAGCCCCGCTGCCACTGCGGTATCCAGGTCTCTTAATACTAGACCAATCAGAGCAGACAGGGTTTTTTCAAGAGGGAGTCTTTAAGAGACAGACACAAAAATGTAGCGTTTCAGACAAAGACTGAAAACATGCATGCTCGAGATGTTCAGACTAACGTTTGAAATATTTAATCAACCCATATATATTTCTGCAATGTTGCCCTTTTCATATGGTTAAACTAAGAACCCTAAAAGAATATGGCAGAGGATCATGCAGTTTTTGTTGTTGTTTGTTGTTTTGTACAAGTCTGAAGAAATGGTGAAAATTCATGCTGTATCTCTTTCAGATGAGCTTTTATTTTGTTATTAAAAACAATTTTACACACACTTCATGCTTGATTTTCTTGAATTAATAATAGACTGAGTGTCTTGATGGTTGACTCGTGATTACACCACTTGGCCCAATCCCAATTCCTATCTTAACCCTCAATCTTAACCCTTAGTCTCAAAAATCTGCACTCCCGCGAAGTGCTAGTACTGTTCCGATTCTGTGTTGAGTTAAAGGGATAGTGCACCCAAAAATGAAAATTCAGTTATTATCTACTCACCCTCATGCCAAGGGAGGCCCTGGTGAAGTTTTACAGCCCCGACATAAAAAGTTGTTTCGAAAAGCATTATTTGAACTCTGTTTTTAGCCTCACTGTAGCCTGTAGCTCTGACTGCTTCTCTGTGCTCCGCGCTCACGTGTGTGTGCTTGTGCAAGACCAGTGAAAGCATGAGCTTTGCTTACCCGTGTTTACATCATGTTACACGTGCACCGCGGGGGGATGACTCTAAAACTTCACCAGAGCCTCCCTTGGCATGAGAGTGAGTAGATAATAACTGAATTTTCATTTTTGGGTGCACTATCCCTTTAAGGGTGAAGATTAAGGGCTGTATGTCCCTTACTTTCGAGATTTTCCAGCACCACACTTCTAAGATAGCCCTAACACTTGGTTTTTAAGGGCTAGTAAAAGATTGAGGGTTGAGCTTGAAAGTTAAGATTGAGGGTTAAGATTGGTGTCACCAAAGTCAGACATGTTTCATATTCTCCACCCTGGAGCTTTAAGCGTAATCCTTAGTTATGGTTAAGTCTTGGCTAAAGATCAGTTTGCTTGCAGGTCTTAAGGAGCGATTAAGAATGATCACAGTGATGAGTTAAAAAAAATACCAAATACTCAATATCTGTGCAGATGCAGCAGATACTGGGCATCCAAAGGGTTGACCTGCTTCATTCAGTCACTCAGATGAACCAGACACACCTACAGGCCCTTTATATATCTTGTATTCCTCATAAGTGTGATACCAGTGGTTGCAAACAACTTGTTTCAAAATTTCACCTGCTAGGACCACACCACAACAGTGTATGAGTAAAGGTTTAATGATTTAAGGAAAGTTGCCTGTGCACATTTTGCAGGGCAAGTGAAGTAAAAAAAGGGCATACCTTCCACTTTTTTCTGTGTATGCACAAAACAACATGCACAGTCCACCCTGTCCAGCACCAGAGCTTGAGGCTCACAAATGTTCAGTGTGTACAGAACATCTGTGTACAGGGTAATAAGGAGGGAAATGTCTGTCTATCTTACATAAGAGGTGTCGAAATATCTATACTATATATACCTAGGAGCTGCTACACATTCACACTTACTTTCTACATTTATCATTCATAACAATGCCACATTGTACACAATTTAATGCTTTCTGAAGTAAATAACCATCAAAATCAACACATCTTTACAAAAAACTGAAAAACACTGTTCTCCGAAAAATAAAATAATAAATCAATACAGACGCAATGTGGGAGACGCAAACTTTATTTCAAGTGAGTTTTGATTTTAAAAGACGTGTCTAAGTGTGAAAGTAATTAGCCTAGTAATTTGGCGTCTGTTTCCGCTCGCAGCGGGCAGTTGGTGAACCTGAATCGGGAGGGAGATGGTGTGATTTTATGCCAGGCTAGTTTAGATTAAATTAAACTAGACTGGCTGTATTGAGATGTTTTATTAGTGGTTTAATTTCACAACAAACAATGGTGAGGCTTAGGACAAACACTATTGTTTCCTGGCTGTCAATGATGGCAGATGAGGGAGGCGTGATGCTGCTCTGTGGGGTGCTTGATTTGTGTGTGGCTGCCAAAAGTGAAATTAAAGAGGGAGGGGCAGGGGCTCAACCCAAAGGAGGTTGTCGAGCATAAAACACACTTTTAAGTGGGAATTGATGCCATGGACCAAATTTAAAGCCATCTATCCACAAGAGTAATAAATACAGAAAACATGGACCATTCATGTTGCTTCTGGAGTCTGTCTCAAGTTAACTGTGTCTAGAATGACCTTAGGAGCCCAGTCTCACTCTAGAGTCGTTGAAATCCGATGCTGTGCAGTGACTTGTGGTGTCAGACACCAACAAAAAAAGGGCGCCCTTTAACGTTGGCATGACGTGTGGATGGTTTAGTTTAACAGCACCTTGTGTTCAATCTCTGTCATCTTATTTGGTCAGTTGTGATTTTATTTGCATATATTTAATAAGTCTTTATTTGCAACCCCACATACAGCTTTAAGCTCATCAAAAGTTCTTAATTTTTTGTCATGTGGACTCATATCACTCATAGTGTGATATCTTCAGATATCAATGAAATAGCCTATGTCATCTTCATTTGAGCTGACTTTGTTGCTGAACATCACATTACCATGATGCAGTTGCAGCCTCCTCTAGTTCCGCCATGCTACTGTGCACAGGACTAACACGTAATTTATAGTTCTGCGTTGAATCAATGCATAGGTTACAGTGTAGGCTCTACGTCAACATGGAACCTACGCTGTAACCTATGCTGTAGCCTAACGTGCACCTCCCCAGAAAATTGAAAAAATTGTGCACTTGGTGACAAGTGTTTGAAATTTGGCATAGTGTAAGGTATGGGTATAAGGTTTTCAAAAAACAAGTTGGGATAGCCACAAATTTCAATATGGCCCTCAGCGGAGATTTGAATCTGTTCCAAATTGTAATGGGTTCCATGTTGGACCATGTTATACCTCTCCACCAAGTTTAACACCATGCCAAATTTCAAAAACTTGTCACCAAGTGCACATTTCAATTTCAATTTCCCCCTCAGCTAGCGATGAAACTTGTAAAACCATGTATATAATGTCTACTATTGGTAAGGAAAGTATATTTTCATGTACTCGCAAAACCATACTTTGGCAACCCTGTTACGTCAACCCTTTTACGCTAGAATCGTAACAGTGTTGACGGTAATAGGGTTGACGAAAAATGTTCTTGGCAGCCATTACTAGCCATGTGGTGAAGGTCATGAGAGCACATGGTGTGCATTCATTAGAGGCTTATTTATGTACATTAAAAATTTCTAACAAATACTCCTTTTAATGTGTCCTTTTGTGGAAACAGGGCTGACACAATAAGCTTGTTCCCCTCTGTCAAACATTATATAACTCTAATAAAAATCATGAAAATGAGAGGACACTTATTTTTCTTTTCACCAGCATGTTCACAAAAGGAAGCTAATTTCACTCCCAGGAAATGATGCAACTTTCGGAGCAGTCTATTATCTCAGAAAGGGTGTTTTCATTAAAAGTAACAGGGTTGACGACTACCTGGCGACCCAACTAAATTGATGTTTTTTACAACATTTTACATATATTAAGAATAAAACCCATTCATGAATAATGAAAGGACACTTGAGGCTTTATATATAAGTGTATGTTTTTATGATAGTTTGACTTTTTTGGGCCTTAATAGCTAGTAAAATAGAACAATCATATTGAGTGAAAGGCCATTTTTACAGCTTTTGAATGATCCTTCATGCAAAAAGGTGTTTAAAACTCCTTGAAAACAAAATAAATCAAATTTTACATTGTTTTAATGTTACAAGAGAAATCATGGAAAATAAATTCTAAAATGATTATAATGTATTTATTGTTTATTGACATTTATAGCACAGTTTTGTTTGAGAGACAGCAAATGGCAACATTTCGTATAATGACCCAGCTAGCGGATTGTGAGGGGATGTTTGCTATATATGTGACAAAAACTTTTCAAGCTTAGGAAGACTTAGAGAGCCTTTAAATCTAACCTGGTCTTTAGTTTACAGGGGCTCAAACACAACTTAACCACAACAAACAAATTTCTGCATGACTATACATCTTAGTAAGCCTACTCCCTGTTTCATTCACCTTTTCTTTCATTTTATACTTACTAACACAGAGATTAAAAAAAATGTAAATCAATATATCAGATATCAATTTTAACACTGTTCTCTTTTCTTTTCTTTTGAACAAAAAATTAATATAAATCTGAACACTAACAACAGTTCAATCTCATTTTTAAGTCTCTGACATTTACTTCACCAAGTCTTTCATATAAGCTGGTGATCTTTGAGATCATAAGAACTCCTTAGTTGGAGAATCACTGGGTTCTCTGTTCTCCATGTCTCACAACAGGCAAAGGTTTTTCATCCACTTGTGTAGTTACCTGTGTTCTGTGGCCCAAAGCTGTTCACTGGTGAAGGAAGCCCATATTCTTCCTCATGTGTCAAATTTGGTATCAGAACCGGCAGATCTATGCTGAACAGTTAATTCATGTGCTGCCATTTCCCAGCAAAACTCTGTACAAAGCTAGACCGGTGAACTCCTGTATCAGTCCTGGTATCCGTTTAGGTTCACATCCATAGTTTTTGGTATAGACAGGGTTTCCTGCTTTAAAGTTGCATTCTTTGGCACGTTGTCGTGGTAGGCTTTTTGGCTGGCTTGTTTTACTCCCACCTTCTGTCTTAAGCCTGTATGAGATCAAGCATACAGTTCAACTTTCTACCAATCATCGTCTCAGCAGGTGACAATCAAAATGTTGACTGTGGAGTGATGTGAAAGAAACAGAGCCATGTTAAGCTTGTCTCCAATGTATCACCTGTGCTCTTTTTCATGAGCTCTTTGAAAGTTTGAACAGCTCTGCCTGCAAGCCATTGAATGAGGGGTGGGTACGATGCTGATCTGATGTGTGATTCCATTTAGTTTCATAAACTCTGCGGTTTGCTCACTGGCATAATATTGTGCATTATCAGATACCATGTGTACAGAAGTATGTAAACATCATGTATGTAAACAGCCCTATGCATGTGTTCACTGTGGCATCCTTTCAATCAGTCAGTCAATTTTATTTATAAAGCCCAATATCACAAATCACAATTTGCCTCAGAGGGCTTTGCAGCATATGACACCCCTCTGTCCTTAGGACCCTTGCAGCGAATTTCTTAATTCTTCATCTAATACTATCTGCTAATATGGGTGGAACTTTGTTTACTGTCAGTGTACTGTCAGCATCACTGGCTACATGTATTTTTGCTGTGAAGCCTTTAGCATCCTTAGCTCATCCTTAAACACTAGGCTCGTTCAAGATAGAGATTACCAACGATCGCATGCCGGAAAGTTTTGTGTCCAACCTCATCTCAACTTGCTCTGATGTCATACAAAAGTGGACAGCGCTGCAGGTGCTCTGCAACAACTGCAAGACCCAGTGCATGATGGGAAAAGCCTGGCTCTAACCTGATCTAACAGCTGATTGGTTTAGATGTTGACTCAATAATATGATGTTTTGGATAAACTTTTCATTTTTGTTGAATTTCACAGATTTAAATTTTATTTGTCTTATTTAAAGGTTTATTCTATTCACAGACAACGTGTTGTATGACTGACGGTGACGTCCAGTAGTCAGAGATTGAATACATTCATCATAAACTATACATAATGTATTGTATATTAACATTGGACTGTTTTAATTATTGCAGTATTTAGCACAAAGACTTGTCATAAGTGGGATGCAAGGATTCTTAAAATAACATCTGAACAGATGTGAAGCCCTGACTGTATCTGACTGATCTTTAATGAAAGCTCTTGTCTTGTATTTTTTTTTTTTTTTCCTCTGAAAATATTAACCTAATAGTCAGACACAATTTACTTAGCCTATGTAGTTGAGGGGACAGGTCTGATCTGCAGCAGCAAACTGATATGATGCTGATTTACATGAGAATTCATGTAAAATGGAGGTTAAACCATGAACACAAATTACAGAATGCCTGTAAAGGCCTGTAAAGCATTTTAATAAATGAATCTATCACAATTAAAACAATTTAAGACTGAGACCGTACTGATATATGAGTCTGATAATACTTCAATAAATTTATATTATATGTGAATGTACAGGAAGTCACAGACTGAGGGCTGCTGGAAACTGTTTGACTTCACCACAGCTTTTTGTCACGGCCTCCTGCTGCAGTTGCCTGATCTCGTACACTTTCCAGGCAAGGAACAGTTTGTCTCGAACCAGCCTAGTGTTTCACGTCTGGACGGTACTTCCTGCATGCTCTCACTGTCTCAACAGCACTGAGGCCCTCTACTGGTATTGGACTGCAACAGCATACAAAAGCCACTTGAAACACATATCGTCTGAAGTCCTAATACCCATGGATTCCCAATCATCACTTCGAAGTGGCCTGCCATTCAACATGAACCTATAGTTGTTCCATAATGGAGAGTTATTGACCTTAAGGTCGATCAGGTTCTGGAATATTTTCACAGTGGAACAAGAAAACTGAATCAAAGGGTTGTCAATGTTCTTACGCAGGGGGCCAAACCACAGCCCCTGTAATGAGAACTTTTCTTTTAACATATCTAAAGCTTCCTCTTTAATGCTTTCCCATCTTGTGTCTCTTGAATTAAGGCCACAGACTCATTTCAAAGAATAGCTAGAATTAAAAGCAGTACTTACACACATTCAGAAGGCCTAGGAGAGGTTGAGAGGTTGAATGGGTGTGAACAGGGAATGCAGAGGGACAAATACAAGAACAGGAAGGAAGAAGTACATATATATATATATATATATATATATATATATATATATATATATATATATATATAAGAAAAAAACTAAAAGCTCTTGTGTAAAAAATGGGCCATTATATTGATGTAGATTTTAGATCATTTAACGGTTGTAGTTGGTCAAAGTGGTGCTAATTCTAATCCCTGCCATACAGTTTATACCAAATACATTTTACATCTGTGAATCAGTCATTTTATATCTGTGAATCTAAAATCATAATCTGAAGTAACTTGTAATACCTAATGTAGCGACATAAAAAGTATGTCCCTCTGAGATGTACTGTGGTAGTTGTATAAAATAGCATGATATCAGAATACTCAAGTGAAGTACAAGTACCTCAAAATGATACATAGGCGTAATACTTAAGTAAATGTATACTTCGTGCCAGTGCAGATTGTAAATACGATTCTGGAGCACCAGGGACTCAAACATAATATGTGTCAACACATTTTAGAGGGATTATGCATTTTGGCACTGTTAATAGTTAAAACTTTGAAAGGCTGTGATGACAGGCCAGTGAGCAGTCTGGCAACGCTGCTGGCAATGCCACCAGAGGCTTTATGTTTTCAGGTTGTCTGTCCATCCATCCATCCATACGTCCCATTCTCATAAACTCAATATCTCAAGAACACCTTAAGGGATTTAATATGTTGAATTTCCACTTTGATCAAATTAGAATTTGATGGTTAAAAAACAAAAAAAAAACAAACAAAAAAAAAAAACAAGGTCATTGTGACCTCACAAAATATGTTTTTGGTCATAATTCAAGAATTCACATGCTAATTATGACAAAATTTTACACACATAGGGTGCAATGATGAAGTGCTGACATTTTTTATCTAAACAGTCAAAGGTCAACTTCACAGTGACATCATAATTTTCTGTAAAAACCCTTTCTGACTCATATCTGAGGAACAGAAGAGGAGACATTTGGTCAGACACTGAATTGGTGACGCCAGTCTTGGGTGTCCATATTGAATCTGTGATGATTGTATAGATCTTCTGTGCTGCTAGGGGGAAGATGTGAAGCAACCATGTTTTCACAGACACAGATGTAAACTTTAAGAGAAACTTGACTGGTGCATGGTGGCATACAACCACAAGGTAGTAATTCAAATTTATTTTATTCTTTTGGGAGCCGGCTTCTTTTTTCAGTCACAAATCAAATTTAAATCACTTTCTTCAGACATTTTAATATTATCAGTGTTTTCTGTTACAACTTAGACAATTCGAGAAACACAAAATGCAGATTTAAAACCCAAACTCTTCAGTTATTATGATATCATTCAGATTTATTGTTATGTCCTCAAAACAAGTGCACAGTGGGGCTTTGGTGTGTTTTTGATAACAGCACCAGTACAGTTTCTTATTTTTTTCTTATGTCTTATTTATTCTAAGTGTATCAGTCAAGGCAGGCTGGGTGAACAGAGCTTAGACAGACCTCAGTAGATAAACTGTTTTACAAAGACCACAATCAGGCTTTGACGTCATACATCTTTTAATCTCCCTGAGAGCTCCGCGGTGGCTTTTTGTCCTAAGAGGGCAATCCACTCTTTCCGTCTGCTGTCAAAGAGCCAAAGGGGCTGTTGTTTACAATCAGATTTGTTAGGGCTCAGTAGTGACTGAATCAGTTATTTTTTCTCAGAGTAATATGGAGCAGCTTTGTCAGATTTTAGGAAGTACAAATATTAAAGAAAAACATTCTCCAGGGGGATTTGAAGAAGATCACTGAGAGTCAATAGGATTTGTCCAGCAGGTTACCTTGAAATAGCCTACAGTGGTTCCTCTGCTGGGGCACAGGCCATGGATCCGTGGCTGGTGCCAAGTGATGAATGTGCTTCACAACTTCTCTCTCTGTTTTTTTTTTTTTTTAAATAATTTTAGCAACTTTTTTTTGGCTTCTTTGTAATTAAAACCATGGGTCAAGCACAAAGTGGAGCAGACGATAAGGAAGTGACTCTTCAACACATCCAGGAACTTTACCGTAAATTTGCAAGTGAATGTCCAAGTGGAAATCTGCACTTGCATGAATTCAAGAGAATCTTTGGAATTGACAGCAACTCCACAGATGAAGAATCTGCATATATGGAAAATTTGTTTCGATCTTTTGATACAAATAAGGTAATGTAACAATGTCTTGTGTGAGAGAGATATAGAATAGGTTTGAATCTAGAAATAAGAACATTATTTTAGGGAATATATTGTTAAATAAAACAGTGCTGATGACGAACTTCAGTATTTGTCAGTGTTTGCCTTAATATTGCATTAGTCTTTGTTGGAAGGCAGTATGACTGACTGACCTATCCATCATCCTGTTTGCCTCTTAGGATGGTAAAATAGACTTCCTGGAGTATGTGGCAGCACTGCATCTTGTTCTTCGTGGAAAACTGGTCGACAAATTGAAATGGTCTTTTAAAGTTTATGACAGAGATGGAAATGGCTGCCTGGACAGACAGGAAGTGAGACACATTGTCAGAGTAAGTATTCACTAATTTTATTTATGATTAAAAATTGTGTTTGCATTGCTTACTTCAGAATATTTTGTCAGATCAAATTGGACACATATTTGTAGAATACTATATGCACCAACGGGACACGGTTTTTAGACAAATGAGATATTGTTAAAAAATGTAAAAGTAGAATATGTAGCTACAAATACTCTCTAACGTGTGTGTACAATGTATATCACTCCGCTGTAAGTACTTGAAGAGCTTTGAATACAATCTTACTCAATTCAAATGGCATGTCACCAGTCTCAGTCTAAAAATATTTTGCTGAGTCACCACAATATCATAAGTGTATTGAGATAAGTGTTATAAACACTTGCAATGCAACAATAGACTGTTATAATAATAATTATTTTCAAAGCTACAACCAGGGTTTGAATAACAATTAGAGTTGGATTCTTTTGCTTTGATATTCAGAAATCCTCTGACTTTACAGAGATTCCTCTCACTTGTTATTCTATTCCAAAAGGTGAATATCAGAATTTTACTCTTTCCACATGGAAATAAATAAAATGTCAATCAAAACAGAGGGAGGACTGCTGTTCCCAAGTAACAATTGCCAAAGTCACAAGTTTAAAGGAAAAACACCATCCAAAATCAGTATACCAATATGTTATTTCCATGGCCAAGCAAAGATTAATAAATATATGTGAATATGAGCTACTCTCTTTCAAAGCCAGAAACCAGAGAAGTCTCAAACTATAAGGTATAAAATCTGGAGCTGCTACATAGACAAGAGCACCTTTTACACTGCCTATTCAAGGTGGAAATATTATTCCACCTGGCAGTTCTGTAGAAAGGATAATATTGCAGAATGGGGGGGCAGAGTTGTCTCGCCTCTGAGCCAGGGAGCAGAAGTAGTAAACAACCTCTGTATAAAAACAGGGCAGGCAGGGCAGTCAGCAGGATGTTTTGACAACATGTTATGCATGACCTGTTATGCATGCAACATACTGCAGAAGATTCACAAAGCAGCTTGAGCAGTTAGTGGCTAACCTACAAAAGAACATCATCTAAAAATGTCCTTAAATTTGGAAAACAATGAGGTCTGGGAGCTCATTACCCTCCGAGTGGAGGGCAAGATCAGCAGCCATATAGCAGAGAAATGATTGTTGTTGCCATGTCATGCCATTGCTATTGTTCATAAAGTGCAGCTTATCACACACTGGAGCTGCATGATGCTGTGGCTTTTTGGTTCTGCGTAAACATGCAAAGGCTGCTCAAAGAAGGGGCTTTGTTGCAGCTCTATAGCTCAAGTTCTATGTAAAAAGGTATAATGAATGGAAGACTGATTTTTTGGATCCATAAAATGTTTGTTTTCTTTTTTTTATACCCAAATGAGCTTTATTCTACTGTTGAGTTCTCAGGTCCAAAACAGAAATGTCCCTATACACTCAGGTGCTCTCAATATTGAGAACATCTTTCACCATTTAAATGGACTGTATGGTAAATGGACTGCACTTGTACAGCATGTTTCTAGTCTTCTTGACCACTCAAAGCGCTTTTATACTTCTGAGTCACATTCACCCATTCACACACACAATCACACACTGGTGGCCGAGGCTGCCATACAGGGTGCCACCTGCTACTCAGTAACTATTCACACGCTCTCACATACTGATGTGACAGCCATTGGGGGTTCAGTATCCTGCACAAGGATACTGAACATGCGGACTGGAGGAGGAGGGGCTCAAACCCCTGGTGGATCATGCACTCTATGAGCCATAGCCTCCCCATTTAGTGACTATGGAGCTATGGACTATGTGGGGCTGTACTGTAAATAATAGGGGTGTATTTTTGGACGCACAGTATGTGCCGCTGGTGTGTTTTGGCCTTTAGGCCAAAGGAATAACGTATATGAATTCAGAGTGGGCTGGTTCCCCTTTAACATTCTCTTAGCAGTAGCTGTAAATAAATCTAACTAGTTCTTAACACCCTGAAAACTTGGTTTAAAACCCAAAGTAAACATAATATAGATAAATTTAGATAAACAACAATCAAATCAAAGTTTCAGTTATAAAGAAAACATCCTTAGATATAATTTATTAAGAGTTCAACATTTACATATCTCAGCTTATCTGCTTCATCCACAGTGTGGGTGTGGTTTGATTGACTGTAGTCTGGCAACATAAGCAAACAACCCCTCAAACCACCACTATAAATATTACTAAATGCTAACTGGTGCATGGAGTTGTGCGCCATTCCCGTTTTTCTAACTGAATCCTGCCCACTTTAAACAGTGAGAGAAGCATAGACAAAAATGCACATATGGAAATGCTATATGCTACATGCTATGTAACCAAAATTATTTAAACTTTGGCAAAAATAAAATAGAATAAGATAAAAATAAAATAAAATAAAAATTTGCATCCAAGTAAAGCAATGCTGCTCACAGTAAGAAGCCAGTTGACAAAAACAAAAATAAACAAACAAACAAACAAAAAAAGTTTTCTGGGGGCCTACTGCACATAACTAGGATAAGGGATTAAGCCGGGATATCTTGGTTATCTTGGCTCAACTTATCCATGATCCGGTTGCACAAAAGCGGGATAGTGGAAAGCGGGGTATGTTATGACATAAGTTACCATGGAGATTTATTCTGTGGAGCTAGCCTGCTCCAGACCAGGCTAAATTCCAGGATCTGTTTAATCTCATCCCTTATCTCAGTCAGCAGTCACCACAAACGGAAACCAATAGTTATTCCACTGCCCGCTGAACATTGTTCTCACATTCAACCAGACCCACTGTCATTATTTAAACATTTGTGATCATTAATTGCAATCATTTTAGATAAATGATTTTAGATGATTTTGCAATCATTAGGCAATTTACAGTTTCCCATATACTATATAAAAAATACACATCCCATATAAATATAAATACACATCAAAGAGTAACATGATGTTCCTTTATTGAATAAGGATAAATCAAAGCAAGTAAACCATCAGCTCCTTTCAAAACTGAAGTCACACAGTCACTCTACAAGATAGAAAGCACAGAATCAAAGTATATTATACGACACAAGAATAAATACACATTCAAAGGTCTGTATATGATACACCCCGCATGTCTGCACACTGAAATAAATGCAGGACAAATCCATACACAACAAATGAACAGACAAATGAATAGATGCAGTAGCCTCCCTGCAAGCTTGTATACACACATTATACAGCACAAACAACATAAGAGGCCAAATCAATTTAAACTGAATAAAAAGAAAACAAACACAAATTCCTCTGCCAATGCAGGAAATATTCAACTGAACTTCACAGCATGCGTCTCTGCCACTGCAGGACATATTTAACTTAAACTTAAAGCATGCATGTTAACTAAAATAACATCCCTGACCAGCCGACCACTGTCGTCATCAGGGAAGATGGCAGGATTGTCCCAGTCCATGTGTGATGGCACTCTAGGGGCCTCTCCTTCCTCAGGCAGGCCACATTGTGGAGGACAGCACAGGCCACAGTGATGTCACATGCCCTCAAAGGGCTGACCCTTAAGTGGTGAAGACAGTGAAAGCGTGCCTTTGGGATGCCAAAGGTCATTTCGATCCCGGCCCTTGTCCTGGCATGGGCATGATTATAGGCCTGCTGTGCTTCCTGAGGGTCTGTGTATGGTGTGAGGAGGAAAGGCTGGCAGGCATACCCCCTGTCCCTCAGCAACACACCAGAGAATTCACCTGTCAATACAAAATCTCATCATCACAACCTCATAAACAGAGTGACATTCTTGACACAGCCATGATGTAAAAAGTGTTTTTAACAGAGGTTTAAGTGTATGCTATATTGAGAGTATTTTCAGTGCTTTTGTCACAATCTGCTTCTCTCCCTCACCTGCTCCTGGTAAATGCACCCTGCTAGCCAGCCACGCCCCCTAATCAAGACAACTCCACTCACCTATGCACACACCTGCTCCTTATCAGCACTCCCTGCATAAAAGCAGCTGCTGCCTTTCCCTCACTGCCAGATTGTTCTTCAACCTCATACAATATTGCCCACACTCCAGCACTACATACTGTCCACAGTGTATTGCACCGACTCTGCTTGTTCCAGACCTGTCTTTGTCGTCTGTTTCCTGGTAAACCCCAGCCTTTTGTCCCTGACCACAAGATCTGCCTCAGCGTCTCTGGTTTCCATCCGCCTGTAGCTGTGTGGTATTTTCCTGCCGAGACATTTTAAAGTGAGTGTTCCAACCTGCTGTCAGTTGCCTGATATGAGACCCCAAACACTGCCTTGTGTGTGTGTCCTTCTTTTACCTACCTGTCGGCTCGTTCCCTGGACCCTGAACCCAGAGGCTGTATGGGCTCTGAGCCCTAAGAATTAACCGTCTGCTCGTGTTCCTATTACCTTGTGCATAATAAACGTCATTACTAACTGTCTGCATGCCTTAGAGTGCTGCATTTGGGTTCAGTCACACCCGTTGCAGAACAATCTGGCCAGAAATGAACCCAACGCACTCTCCCTCACCGTGGAGCCACCACAGAAGGAACCAACCATTCATGGACTCGATTGGAGATCTTCTTGAAATGACATTTAAACTTATGTGTTTAAAGAATGATTGGAGATATGCCATGTGTATGATGACAGAGAGGCAGCCTTGTCATCAGCACACCAGGAGGTTTCCTTGAGGCCTTGGCTAATGAATATGCTACCGAGTTGGATTGAGGACTTAGTGAGCACTTCTAATTCTTAGCCTGCACTTAAGTCAGTTAGGCTTGGGCTTGCTAGCCTGCAGCCTCCACATCCTGAGTGGACCCCAGCTGTCAGCCCGTTCTTGGAAACCCACCTGTCCCTGGGAGGTCCTCAGAGCCTCAACCAGATAACCAGACGTGGGAGGAAATCCCGAGCCTGTCCTGCCAGCAATCAGGCCAAGCCTCAGTCCTAGGTACCCAGCATCCAGCCAGTCACTCAATCTGTTGTCCTCGGTGACACCCTCCTTTTCCTGCGTCAGGGGTCCTGGCTGACGTCACTCCTGTTCCAGTGTCGGGGGTCACGGCAGACGCAAATCCTGTTTCTGCTTTGGCAGGCTGGCTGACACCTGCTCCTTGAGTCCACTCAGCGGTCCGGCCGACACCTGTTCCTCTAGCCCACTCGGCGGTCCGGCCGACTCCTGCACCCAGAGGCCACTCAGCAGCCTCGCTGACTCCTGTACGGAGAGCCCAGTTGGCAGTGCGGCTGACTCCTGCACCAAAGCTCCTGCCCCCAGAGTCCAGTCGGCTGCCGGTTCTGAGCTGCAGCGCTCTCAAGTCCCTGTTCCTGCCGAGCTGCAGCACTCCCAAGTTCCTGTCTGTGTTGAGCTACATTGCTCCCAAGTTCCTGTTTATTCCCAGGATTCTGAGCTGCATCTCCCCCCTGCTCCTGCTGGGCTGCAGCATCCTCAAGTCCCCGGTCCTGTGACGCTACAGCAGCCTCAAGTCTCTGCTCCTGCTGGGCCCCTGCAGCCTCCCGGCTGGCCTCTAGATCTGCACTGCCTGTAACGTTGGCCTCCAGATCTGCTCTGCCTGTCATGTCTCCCGGCCGGCCTCCAGGTCTGCTTCTCCTGTCATGTCAGCCTCCAGGTCTGCTCCGCCTGTCCCGTTGGCCTCCAGATCTGCTTCGCCTGTCTGGTCAATCTCCTGGCTACCCTCTGGATCTGCTTCACACCTCCAGTCAGCCTTCAGAGGTGTTCTGTCCACCTGGTTGACGTCCTGGCCAACCCCCAGATCTGCTCCACCTGTCCAGTCACCCTCCACCCTTGATCAGTTCCCAGACCAACCGTCTGCTCGTGTTCCTATTACCTTGTGTATAAAAAAAAAAAAAAAAAGGTCATTACCAACTGCCTGTCTCAGAGTGCTGAATTTGGGGACAGTCACACCCGTTACAGCTTTACCTTAATACCAGACAGTGATTTCCAACAGAAAAACAAAGCCATTATATTGCTTCTCAACAAAACCAGACTCCATTGAAAAAAACACGTGACCTGTAGAAAAGATGGCTGCCTGACACCTTTTCGCTCCAGCCCTTTTCCCCTGTTCTTATTTATTAAACTACCTACGGACAACTTTTTACTAGTCTCTGTGCCTGGCACACACTCTGGATTCTACCCGAAAAATGCCAAGCACCAGATCGTCTAAACCTTCGGACGTTCACCACAGCAGTGACGAGGACTCTCCAAGTGAGCCGCAAGCTGTGAGTAATGAGCTAGCCACAATGCTAGCCGCCGCTATGGAAAAGCAACGAGCTTTCATCGAGTCACAATTCATGAGCCTGAATGGAAAGTTAGACGACATAAAGACCGAACTGGCCAACTGCATCAAGGACGTACAAAAACTACATGTGGATTGCAATGACCTCTCTAAAAGAATGACGCTGAAAAGAACACATCATTGAACAAATCAAACATGCAGAGCTTTGAAGCTAAGTTAGCCGACCTGGAAGACCGCAGCCGGCGCGACAACCTGCGTATCCTGGGTCTCCCCGAGGGAGCTGAAGGCACGAATGCTGTCCAGTACATTTCTTCTAATCTCCCGAAATGGTTCCCCAGTCTGGGTGAGCAGCTGATTGAAATCATGAGGGCTCACCGCATCTCCCTTTCCAGCAATAACTCCAATGGCTCTCGCACTCTCATCTGCAAGCTCCTGCGCTTTACTGACCGTGATAAAATCCTTAAAGCAGCAAGATGTTCTCCTCTTCGGGTTAGCGGGAGGGACATTCGCTTCACCGCGGATTACAGCCCCTTCACTGTCAACCGGCGCCGATGTTTTTCTGCTGCCATTGAATCGGCGAAGAAGCAAGGTTTTCAAACTTTTCTTCTCTACCCAGCCAGGCTTAAACTGTCTCGGGGCTCCCTTCACTGCACCTTTGACTCCCATACAGAGGTAGAGGATTTCCTCAGCGCACTAGGCTCGTCGGAGGCCGGCATCTGAGAGAGCTCCAGTCATAACATCCAGCAGTAGTGATCCCCCTCCGATGGATGTGATGGGACCCGTCAGGTGAACACTTTACGACTGGGCCTCGGCTTGGTAGTGTAAGAGACAGTGGACTGGTCGGTTTATTTTTCTCTTGTTATATATTTTTCTATTAGTACTGTTATTATAGTTATTATTTCAACGGGATAAGTAGTAAAATTTACCTTTCTTGTCTAACATAATGTCTGAGCTCCCTTTTTATATCACCAGTCCTATTTAAGTTTATAATGGAGTGAGGAAACAATTGCTGAAATTTTCTTTTTTATTGACTTACCTGGCTTTGATTCTTGTTTAGGACAGAAAATGTAATATATGTTAGGTAGTTTCCTATGGCTTCCCATAAGGCAGCATAATGTAGTTGTAATGGAACGGGCTGTTTCGATGGTAATAGCCATCTTCCCTTAGTGTCAGGTGTCTTTAAATATTTTTTAGGGATGGGGATTATATTTTTTATTTTTTTTTCTTATTTTTTCTGTCACCTCCTTTTGGGTGGCTCTACAGAGTTTTGTGGCGACCTAGGCTGGGTGGGTTATAGTTCTGATATTTTTATCCACTACAGGCCTATTTTGGTTAATTTTCCTTGGCACTTATCACCTATACATACAGAGTGGGGTCGCTTCCATGCAAACTGGATACTCTCAGTGATTGATTCTATTGCTCCACAACCCAAGTTACCATTAGAATGACATCTCTACAGTTAGCCAGCTGGAATACAAGAGGGTTAAATGGTCCAGTTAAACGTTCAGCTTGTTTAGATTTCCTTCACAGGAAGAACATTGACATTGCATTTGTTCAAGAATCACATCTTAAAGTTGCAGATGTACATCGATTTGCTAACAGATTTTATTATGTAGTAGCATCTGCTTCATATGAATCCAAAGCCTGTGGCTCCCTTATAGTTTTAAAATGCTCCCTATCTATAAATATCAGAGAAATTTGGTAGTACTGATGGGCGAATTTCATTGATAAAAACTTCTATTGAAGGTCGTAAAAAATAGCTTTCTTGTCTGTTTATGCTCCTAATCAATGTGACCAAGAATTCTTCCGCTACCTATCCACAATACTTTCAGAGCTGCATGACTTTGCATTGAGAATGGGAGGGGATATGAATGCTGTTTTGGATCCCAATTTAGATCGCTCGAGTCCACAGGAACAGCATTCCCATTCCCAAATCTCTGCATCATCTTTTCTGTCTCAGATTATTTCAGATTTTAATCTGTTAGATGCATTCAGAGTGGCTAATCCTACAGCCAAACAATACAGTTTCTATTCAAATAGACATAGAACCTACTCTCATATAGACTATATTTTTGTTTCATCTGCTATTTCAGTAATACATGATGCAACAATGGTGCCTTGCCCATTGTCTGACCATGCTGTCATATTGGTCAATCTTACCCTACTAAATACACCTACTAAAGCATCCCGCTGGCGTTTTAACACCACCCTCTTGGAAAATACTAATTATTGTAATTATATAAGGGTTGAACTTGCTAAATTTATAACTGTAAACTCTGGTACGGTGGATGACCCTCGGGTATTCTGGTACGCATTGAAGGGATGCATTAGGAACTTCACTATATCCTTTGCTTCCCATCTCAATAAGACTCGGCTAAGTAAAATTAATGAATTAGAATCAAAGCTTGAAGAACTGGAAAAACAACAACAATTAACATTCTGTGAGATCCGGAAACAAACTATTCAGGTTACACGTATAGAACTTGATTCGCTTCTTAGACGTAGAGCCGAATTTCTCCTACATAAAACTAGGAGAAATTATTACTTTAACGGCTCTAGACCTAGTCATCTGCTAGCCCAGAGACTGCGATATGATGACAGACATGCTACTATCTCTGCTATTAGGTCTAGTCACAGTGACAACATTATCACAAACCCCAAAGAAATTAATAATGAATTCCGCAATTTCTATTCAAACCTTTATTCTTCTGAAGTTTCCCTTGATCAAAGTAGATGCAGATCTTTCTTGGAAAATCTAAATCTTCCTACTTTAAACCAGGAAGAAGCTGATCAACTGCAGGCTCCAATTTCTCTAGAGGAACTCAAAAATGCCACTCAATTAATGAAAAAGGGCAAATCCCCGGGGTGGGATGGCATCCCCCCTGAATTTTACCTTGTGTTTTGGGATTATCTTGGACAGTTTCTGTTAGAGATGATTAATACTTCTATTGATAAAGGATTTTTCGATAAGGACGCCAATTCTGCCATTTTGACTGTTCTTATAAAGCCAAATAAAGACCCCACCCTCTGTAGCAGCTACAGGCCTCTCTCAATTTTAAATGCCGAAATTAAGATATATGCTAAAGTGCTAGCTGTTAGACTTGAAACACATATGACCAAACTTGTACATCTTGATCAGGCTGGCTTTATTAACACTCGCCAAGCAGCAGACAATATACGTAGACTATTACACGTTTTACATTTTTCTCAGGCTATTGCGTCTCCTTGTGCAGTCCTTTCATTGGATGCTAAACAAGCCTTTGATCGTCTGGAATGGGATTATTTATGGATGACTTTGGACAGATTTGGCTTGGGTTCTAACTTCATTAAAATGGTTAAAGTTCTTTATGCTAATCCCTCAGCTATGATCATTACAGGAAATATTTTCTCATCTTCTTTTAGCATCTCAAGGGGCTCCAGGCAGGGCTGTGTTCTTTTGCCCTTACTGTTTGCTCTTTCTCTTGAGCCCTTGGCGCAAAAAATAAGACAGCACCCGTCAATCTCCCCAATTACCTTTTGCAACACATCACATCAATAATCACTATTCACAGATGATATTCTACTATATTTAAATAATGCCCCTAGCTCCATTCCACAAGTTTTGGACACTTTTGAAGAATTTAGTGCTTTATCTGGCTTTGTAATTAATTGGTCTAAGTCATCATTACTTCCGCTCAACTCATTCCTTGTTCCTTCCACCATACCATCCAATATCCCATTGGTGAAGTCCTTTAAATATCTAGGAGTGGAGATTTTTCCCTCCCTATACACCACTGTGAATAAAAATTTTCAGGGCATTTTAAGCAGAGTTGAAGCTGATGTGAAAAAACGGTCTCTTCTTCCAATTTCCACCCAAGCACGTATCTCAATTATAAAAATGGATATTCTACCAAGGATCAATTTTTATTCGAATATGCTTCCCCTCTCACTCTTTCAGGGTTATTGGGATAAGATCCATAGCCTTATTTCTAAATTTATTTGGAAGGGTAAACGTCCTCGTCTCAAATTGTCAACCCTTCAACGTAGCAGGAAAGAAGGAGGACTGGCTGTCCCTAATTTCAAGATGTATTTTTGGTCATATGTGTTGCGCCCACTATCAGTCTGGTTTGACCCCAATGTGGTAACTTCATGGAGGGCTATTGAGGAGAATTTGGCCTCTCCTCATGGATTACAAGACCTACTGTACTCTAATCTCTCTCATAAATGCTCAAAAACTAAATTAGGCCCAGTAATGTCTTTCCTTTTGTCAACTTGGCAAAATGTAGAAAAAGCAACTCACAGTCAATTGAAGTGGCATACTCACAGTCCTATCTTTCATAATTTTGCCCTCCTTACTGGAGGTGCCCCCTTTACATTTCCCCAGTGGAGCAACAGAGGAATCCACACTTTGTCTGACATTTGTGATAAGAAGGGCCTCAGAGCATTCAATGATTTGCGAACTTCTTTTGACTTACTGGGCACTTCTCTTTTCCTGTATTTGCAACTTAGATCTTCTATGCGTGCCTATGGTGTACCTTGGGGCCATCCTTTACGCACCCATGAGCTACATGCCATCTTAGATGTAGGTGTCCAGTCAAGTGGTTTGGTGTCTAAAGTATATGTTCTGTTATTGAATTCTTCTTGTGGTCAACTTGCTATTCATCAGGTGTGGGAAAGAGACCTTGGTAATGTGGATTGGTCTGCTGTCTTGGACAACCTGGATCATACATCCAAAAATCCTAATCACAAACTCATTCATTTTAATTTTATACATAGACTATACCTCACTCCAAGAAAACGTTACCTCATGAAACTTGTATCATCTCCAAATTGCCAACTATGTTCCCTTGGCCTCATGGGGTCATTTTTACACATGTATTGGGAGTGTCCTGCAGTTACCACTTTTTGGAAAGAGGTTGCATCTACCCTATCGAATTTACTGGATGTGCATATCCCTTGTTGTCCCAGGCTGCTGATTTTGAATGACACATCATCAGTGGTTCTGTCTCCCGCCAAACACTATGTTTTGTTTTCGGGCCTCACAGCAGCAAAAAAGATGCTAGCGCTTAGATGGAAACCCCCTCATACACTCACTCATGTACAATGGCTGACGTCCTTTTTGAACATTATACTTTTTGAACAATCTATAGTCAGAATACATGGGGCTACCAAAAGGACTATTCAGGCATGGACCTTTGCCGCAGGAGAAGTTAAAAAGCTGCTGACTTGAACTCTTACTTATAAACTGTTTGGTTGTACTGAAGTGCATTTTAATTTAAGGCTGTCAGATAATGATTTTGTACATCATTAAATATAGAGCTATGGTGGGAGGGGAGGGGAGGGGAGGGGAGGGGAGGGGAGGACACTGGTCGCAACAGGGGTGGGGGGTTCGACCTTGTATGGTCACAGTGGGGTAGCAACATTAATATGTCTGTTGTTGTAAGCTTGTTTCTTCTACCTCTGCTGAAATAATAAAATAATTGATAACAAAAAAAAACAGACTCCATTGACAAAGACAATTTTAATACTTCAATTTTAATATTTTAATACTGCTGAACGGAGCTGCTAGTGTACTGCTACCTCAGTTTTTTTGTTTGTGTTATTGTGTAACTTTGGTGAACACAAAACTCACACAATAACACAAAGTAACTGACTGACCAGCAGCTCCATGATCAACAAGCTAAAACTACTGCTTTTGTCAATGGAGTCTGGTAGCTCTGAAGAGAGCATAGATGGCGAACTGAAACCATTAACAGCTTCCCCATTGGAGTGGGCTGTCTGACATTATGGGCAAGTAATATTCTCAATATGGCATACACTTAAACTGATACTTCAATTTTTTAGAGGACTTTTTAGATGGCTTAAATACATTTTTCTTGCGGACCCCTATCCTAAGCAATGCATTGCTTAGCTTTCTTGATGGACTCCAGCCTGCTCCTTCAAACTGCGGGCATACTGACTGACATCTACTGTATGTAATATACCGACTATGGATAAGTACCCCATACAACCCCATTATCCCTTAACACCATATAGATTGAATAAGACGTGAAGTTTAAAACTTAATTTAAAAAAAATACACAATACAAATATAAACAAGTGGATTAACAAGGGACATAATTCTGTTCAGTGTTTGAAATGTATTAAGTGTGCAACAATGGCAGAAATGTTGGAATATTTGTTCTCTACAACATCTGAAGGTTTTTTGTTGTTTTTTTTCTCGATCTGCTCAGATCATCAACAAGATAAAGAGGCACAAGGATCCTAGCATCACAGGGAATATTGACGATATTTGTGACAGAATATTTGATCTGGTGGACAAGAATAAAGACAGTAAGTTCCAAGTTGATTATAATACAATGTGCTCACATAAATATAATTTCAACACAAATCTTTCTTTCTGGTGATCTTTTTATTCTCCTCTGTGCTGTTATAATTGTGCTTTGATAAACATAGATTCACTTTCAAATAAAGATTCTGATTGTGTCAATCTGTTTCTCTTGTGAATTGTCTAGGTCAGATTTCTTTGGAAGAATTTATTGAAGGGGCTGAAAAGGACCCATGGGTGATGGATCAGCTCAGACTGGACATTGGGCCTTGTGATTGGTTCATTGACCAGCAGGAGAAGAAACCCTGACTTTATAATGTACAGTGTGCGTTTTTATGATAAATGATTGGACACTAAGGGACATTAATAATCCGCCTACAATGTTGTTGCTGTTGTTTACACGCAGAAGCATAAAAAAATGTTGATACATTGTCCATACCTGTTTGGGGATTTTTGGGGGCATCATCATGTTTGTTTGTTTGTAGGTGTGTTTGTTTTGTCCTGGGGGTCCAAGATTCAGGATAAGATCAGTGATTGTTTTTTGGATTTGGGACAACAGCTTGGGGATGCAGCCAGGATCTTTCATTAAATCCATTTCTCTGTGGTCTCTGTTTTTGAAGAGAAGCCTCGCATCCCTCCATTTCCAAGTTATGATGGACTTCAGGTAACTTAAAAGGCAATAGGCCAGTGTTTCCGTTGTCTGTTCTGGGCTTCTGTAGAAACACGGCGGTGCAAAATGGTGGATGAAAGAGGACCCGCTCCCTAGGAGGATATAAAGGGCTCAAGCTTCGCACAATAATGCTAAGTTTCAGGTGTTTATATATTAATAAAAACAGTATGAACATTATATTCCATTTCTCCAATTTATCCCCCTAAATCCTACACACTGCTCCTTTAAAGCTTAATACATCACATACACTAGCAGGCTAATCCTCTTACGATGAAGATGAAGAGGATGAAGATGCTTTTTCAAAAAGGAAACACCCAATGGTCATTGTGCCATTTTTATACAGTTTCATGGCCATTGCAGCATAAAAAAATGATGGTTTGTCCTTCAGTGACTCTGGACCAAATGATCACAATGATAAATTTGATTTGATAAATATCATTTGGCCAAGTATTGAAGATATTTTTGGGGTTTTGTTTCATATACTTTAAGTCAACATTTTTTCAATGTGTATGTCTCCAAACATGAGTTCAAAATGTTCTGTTTTTGAATACTAAAGACCAATTGTTATTCAAAATCTCCTTCGGGTGGGTTATAAGGTGAGCCCAATGACGGTGATAGTTTAACATGTTGATATGAAGTCAATACAGACAATTCAGTCCATGCATTTACAGTAATTTTGCTACTGTCTTTGCTGTAATTCTCCTACTTGTCTTTTATCAGTGTGTGCCTGGTTTAAAATGTATACTATGTCTTTTATCCGATCTATTGTTTTGACAGGTCATCTGAATGTGAAAGACAAGGACAATAAATGCAGTAATAGGGACCACAAATGAAGGAGAGGATGATTAACAGGAGTGTGTGTTAGATCTGTGTGAATATGGAAAGTAAGGAAAATTACTTTTTTGTTGTTGACAATAACCTTTTATGTCTTCCATCAGTTGGTAGATTCAGGTTTTCTTTCTATTTTTCCCTTTTTGTCAGCTGTGGTTATATTGTAAATTTGGTCCTCATCACCCCTGTAAAGTTCAAAATAAACACAAGACCATACCAGTTTTATTGGGCTTATTACGACATTAGTTTGGCTCTGGTATTTCTCATAATACTAAATTATACACAAGCATGCTCTGTGAGTTAGTGTTAACACAGCTCTGTAGTCACCAAGCTTATGGAGGAGACCTTTTGGGGGCTTTCCTGTATGGATTTAGTCTTAGCCTTTAAACCTCTTTACATAACAGTTGCCTATGTGATAGCTTCACAGATATCTTCACAGCAGGTGCTCAGGTGGAAAAAAGGGAATCCCTTCCACATTTTTTGGCATGCCCATTGAGGCCCAAGTTCCTTGTGCACAGTAATAGCAAAGAAAATGTCTGTTAGTGCGTTCTCCTCTCCTCTCCTTATTCTCCACTACCTTTTTTTGCCCTCTTATTTTCTTCCTTTAAATAGTCAGGCGTTAATTCTTATAATTACCTTCTAAAAAAGCTTTGAATATTCTAAAGGAATCTCAGAGAACAGACGCATGCAGCTCTGCACTCCTCCTCTCCTTCTCTGCGCTCTAAAGGCAGCACAGCCCCAAACTGCATGTCATTTTTGTTTAAATAAATTAGCAGAGACGCAACATGGGAGACATAAACTTTATTTCAAATTGAGTTTTAGCTGAAAAATATGTGTGGAAGTGGGAAAGAAATTAGGCATTTGTCTCTGCTCACACTGGGCAGTTGGTGAACATGAATCTGACAGAGAGTTAGAGGTAGTGGCTAGCTACTTGTTATTGGCAGGTTATTGCCTAAGTTAGACTGTCTGTAGTGAAATGTTTTAAAAGTGGTTAAATTTTACAACAGTGACAAACAATGCTGAGGCTTGGGGCAAAACTCGTTACCTGGTTGTCCGTGAGAGTAGATGAAGGAGAAGTGATGCTGCTCTTCGGGTGCTCGATTTGTGGCGGCGGCTGCCACAGGGAAGTTGTAGAGGGAAGAGCAGGGCTCGACTCAAATGCAGTTGTCGGGCATTGATGGGACAGCTGGGAATTGATGCCATGGGCATGATTATTAAAAGACGTACTTTTAACGGAGAGCGTTTCCTCATTTTGCCTGAGTTTTAAGTTAATTTAAACCGTCTTTTCCCCCCTCAGTTTTTAAGTAACGTTACCGCAAAGTGATTTGTACAAGGCTGTTTAAATGTTTAAACGAAAACGGAAATGGTAAGTGAATTATATCTTGGTATTTGTTTCCTCTTTGATTGAAAACACAGGCCTCAGAAAGGACATATGATTAGCTGATAAAGAACGTCACCTCTGCATATCTCTAACGGGTTCAGCCATATCCATGAACTGTATGCACATTTTTTGTTGTTGTTATCGCCCGTGTAATAGTATACAAATGTATAACTGGGTTTCCTCAGGCATCTGTCACCGTGACAGAAATGCGCATGCGTTGATACTTCCCAGTTGACTGTTGACAAACGTGACCAATGCATATCTCTGTCCCATTTGCAGTTTCGTCATCAGATGGAATAAAATGTAATTTAACGGGATTTTGTCGACGTTGTGAGGCCGCAGCTGGATTCTACATGAAGTTGTGAATCCGGTAAGTAATGTTAATCGGGTGTGAGTTGCTAGACCATGGTATTTAATCAAGTGGCGTGTCAAGATGCAGTTCAATGCTAGCTGCGTTAGCATTTAGCAAGATAAAGTTAGCTAGCTGGATGGATGGCTGTAACTGGTATTTGTTCAAATACCTGGCCGACCTTACGACGCCCATCCCAACCCGCAAGGCCTTCTTGTGGTACGTGTGACGCCTTTGTGGTTTAAATAAACAGTGGTACAGGTCAGTCACTGATACAGCGTTTGGAGGTGCAAGCTAAGCAAATGTTAAACCCTCGGTTTCTCACGTATAACTTTTAGTGACGCGTGACTTTCAGCAATATAAGGCTGTTTACAATGGGAATTTCCTCCCTCTCAGTCAGTAATACTCTTTTTGTGCTTTCTGTGCTTTAGGTTTCTTGAAAACTATATTCGGCGAAATGATGGACTTCAGGAGAGGCGGAGTAGATTGTCCGTTTCTATAGCCTCAGCGTCTGTCTGCAGTGTCTATATCTTTCACTGTGCTCTTTCTTAATCTGTCCATTTAAATGCATTCCTGAGTCTTAACATAATCACAATCAGGGAGCGGTTTTTCATCAAATTGTGCACCTGCGCTTTTTGCCTTTTGCGTCTTACAAATCAGTGACTTTTCGTTAATTTTGTGTTTTTGTAAAAGAATTACATGAAGCTTGATAATGAAATTCAAGAAAGATAACAGCTAGTCACAGTGGCATCGAGGACACTGTAGCCTTCTATGTTATGCTTGAGAGAACCAGTTTGACCTGATTTTCCCTGCGTCACGTGGGTTGGACTGTTCAGCAAGCTGAATGAATTCGGCTGATCATGCACCCAGTCAGTGTACTCAACCTCATACCAGGCCTCAAGTCGTGGCCAGTTTAGTCTCCTTGTTGTTGTGGCACTAGCTACAGCAGGCACAAGGAGCCACATCTGTCAGTCTAGTTTTAAACAAGGTTGCGCCTTTCTGCTACTGAAATGGCGCCTGCAACTAGCTGTAAGATGAGAAAGGCTGTATTGTTATGTTTGATTCTCTGTTAAGCCAACATCCCAGTGATCACTTGACTTTAGTGGCCTACCTATGGCCTACCCTACTGACCTGAAAGCCTGTGCTTCGTAATCTGTCATCTCCTATTCTAGGATGCTTGTAAATATTTTAAGAAAGGAATAGAGAGAGAGTATAGTCTTGTATTGGCTGCAACTCCGGAGGGCCTTTTCATTAATTAAAACACAGTATCAGTCCTGCTCTTTGGAGGTTCAGCCACCACCTACGTAATGTTGTGTTAACCATACAATTACACATGTTCACAAGTTTGGTCTGGTTTGCCTTAAGTCTTCAAGATAACAAGATAATGTAAAAAGTGAAATAGCTTTTTGAGGCTATCTTGTTCTGGAAATTGACTTTATTTTAACTTGAGACAGGATGTCGGAGTCAAGAGACAGGGAGGGACTATTCAAATATGTAAATCCATGGAATAGGCAGAATAGAGGCATTATTACTTGATAGGAGGGGTAGAGTTGACTCTTCCCTAAACCCTGCACCTTTGTGATGGTCCAACAAGCTGTCAGAGTGAGCATGGAGCCCACACAGTAATGAACTGTATTCCCTTCAGAAAAAATGATCAATTCTTTTGAAAAACAAATAAGCAGTTTCAGAGAGAAGCAGACAGAAAGGTCAACAATATGCATTTGAATGATAAATCCAGGATGTCAAACTCCCTTAGCAGCAAAATCAGGTTAAAAAGATATAGATACTTAAAAGCTAAAACCCGACTGTAGGCTACAGTTCACCGTGATAAAGTGAACCATCACATCACTGGCAGTTGAGACAGAAGACAATGAATATAAAGGAAAACTTTGCCGGTATTCAACCATTTGTGTGTCACTGTGGTGTGTGCAGATCCAGGAGAAGCCAAACACCGCTCATCTGCACACACTGCAATGACACACAGGTGGTTGAATATTGACAATGTTTCACCGCTTCCCTTCACTAGTTCCTGTAGAGCAGGGTAGTCCTTGATTCAGTATTATCATTAAAAAGCAAAAGCAGCATGTGTATACGTTCAGTTAGTTAGTTAGCTAGCTAGCTAGCTGAATGTATACACATGCTGGTTTTGCTTTTTAATAGCTGGCTAGCTAACCCTGCACTTTTCAGGGTTTGATTTTGGTTTTGGAATGGCAAAGAAACATATATCTCCTTTAAACCTCTCCAGGTAATAAGTATCATTATTAAATGTGCCCCAGGCACAATGTTAAGCATAAAAAAACATAAATCCAGCCTGAAAATTAAGAAAATCTGACAAGATTGAATGAGAGTCTGCGGAGCACAGCTGTGTAACTGGCTGATTCTACGCTATGATTGGTCAGTCTGCATTCGAGGGGGCGCGACTTAGTGAAGGGTCAAGGCTCCGTGAGACTTTATTGATTTAAATTTCTGACTAGCCATGCCATCACCATGGAGGGGCATAAAGTGAAGACAAAGATAAAGCCATGGTTCAAATAAGTTGAAATACTGGTTTGTTTGATTGAAAACAATCATTTTCTAAATGCTAATAAACCACGGAACCCAGAACAGACGCAATGACCAGCAGTAAGATGGACACTTTTCTGGATTCTGAATAATTTATTTACTCTGTGTGTGCATGAGTCTGTCTGTCTGTCTTTCTTTTAGGTCTAAACTAAACCATGCTGAAATGGCTTTCCGGTGAAGAGGGAGAGCCTGGCCCTGGAGTAAGTACACATGTACTTATTTTTCATCACTTGAATGAATGGTCACATTGTAATCTGTGTCTACATTAAGAATGATCACATATTTTGTGTTTGGGTTAACATGTCTGATGACTTGTTTCCATTGAACCATTTAAAAAAAAGATGGATGCAATAATTCCAGACTTGAAAATGGCTTGTGCTGAAATGGAGGTCACTAAAGAGGTTCACACAGAGGTAACACAGGTTCATGTCTCAGGGTTCCCACGGCCATGAAATTCCAGGAAAATCAGAAAAGCTGTTTTCCAGTCCTGCAAATGGTTTGGAATAAACAGAATGTCTTGGAAAAGTTTGGAACATACATTGTTTTGGCTCATGTTCAAATAGGTTCATAGAAATCCCAAAACATGTCTAACATTAGGCAAAATAATTTCTTCGTATTACTAATTTAAAAACAAGTGCTGCACTGCATGACCATTAAAACATCATTAGTGTCACGTGATACACATTGACTAGACTGGCAACAAGTCATTGTAGCTAGTTGGTGGCATAAATGTCTAATGAGAGAGTAAAGTAAGCAAGCACTAATAGCCGTTTTCATGAATCATATCATATTATCTTTATTACTAGATGTTTAATGGGCTCAGATAAAACCCAGCTAAAGCTTTGTCTGTTTCATGTTCAGATAGACTGGAATTAGGTATGCTGCTGAGCTCAGGGCTTTAGCTCAGACAACCGGAGCTCCAGCTTAAATCCCCCTGCATCCCCATCCTATTTACTGCACTGCCTGTATGGTTATCTTCATATATTAGGTCTTGCTGATTGATAAAAGTGCTCAAAAACATTAAATCCACTCATCAACTCACACTCATCCATATAGCTACTAATCTGAAGTGGTAAAAGAGCAACATGTCTCATCTTTTGAGACATCCATTAGCCTTTACCTCATTCATGTTTGTTTGTATTCCTTTTCACTATCAAGCCCTCTTGTTCCTCCTGACAGACACTGTATTGGTATTGGTATTGGTATTGGTATTTGCTGACTTTTGAGATGGATCATGTATTGGCCACACATGTCTGATCCACATTAAATAGACCCTTTCCGTCAGTGTCTTTTTTTTAAAAGTGTAACAGCTTGTAAGCTCCCTCAAATAATGTCATTAAAATTTCCACAAGTCTATACACAATATAGGTTTATGACCATCAGCTATTGGTGTGTTACCTTGCACATCATGGAATAAGCCCAATCTGTTTGGCACAGTGAGGTATACAGATTTGAAATTGAAAAAGAAAAAAGACAGCAGTTACACAATAGTATTTATGTATCCAAAAATAAAAACTGAAATCAGTGCATCCCTTTTGCTCCGTTATAGGTCCTCTTTCAGCAATCACAAGCGTTACAATCTCTGTTTTATTTAGGTTCTGTTGTCTCCTGATGCTAGGTCCTAGTGCACCTTAATCTCACACACAGTTAAATACACACACCACTCTAAAGATGGCATACTCCAGATGGCTCTCTAAAATGTTGTCGCAGACAAGTACTAGTATACTTATTCCAGCACAGGTGTGTTCACTTGTTGTCTAGCCAGCATGTGCATTTGCTGCAGCATTCAAAACCAAATGCAGTGCTTCTTTTGGGTCACCTGCCCACCATCTCTTTCGTCTCTCCCCAGGGCCCAGGCTCTCCCCATGTTGCTGCTGCTGCTGGTGGAGAGGCTGCTGCAGAAGAAATGGCAGACCGGCTCACCCAAACTGAGCTGCTTGTCACTCAGCTGCTGAAGGAGATGATTCGCGAGAAGGATGCAACACTTCGTGCCAAAGATGACCAACTGAAGGTTAGGAAAGTTTCTCTCCTACCTTCAAGAAGCTCGCCTCAAATAAACTGGGTTACTGAAAAGTAACACAAATATGAGGAGCACTGTTGGAGAACTCCGATAACTGATAATTACCTCCCTCTCATTATTGACACTGATACTATAACTGATAATTCGCCTTTTTGTATTTTGAAAATAATTTTACTAACTGCAGTGAGAAAATACAGATGATTTAAGATTCCATGACTCTGACTTAACCAAGTTTAAGTGATAGCACTATTGTTAACACAACAAAAAAAATGAACAGTTCTGACTCTTTCATACCGGCCAACATTAGGCTGTGAAGAGGGATGTTCTGGAGTATTGACAAATTGTCCTCAACGCCCCTGCCCCCATAGAACCCTACACCACAGATAAATATAATTAATACAGGGATGTGAAAGTAAAATGACTTTAAAGTCACTCTCAGTCTTAAATTCTTAGTTCACTGTAAAACCAAAATAAAAAAAAACATACAAAGTGAGCACAAAAGGTTTAAACTTTATGTCAAAACTAGGCTACAGTGTTTCACCTTTGTTACTGGGGTGTATTCTACATGTGTATTAGCCTATACAACTGTTTGTGGAGAGAAAGAGAGGTATTATGAAGTCCAGTGTCACTGTGTAAATCCCTGGTTTATCAGTCTGCAGACTGAAGACTTTATTAACAGAGACAAGCAGAGTGACAGCTGACTCATATGAACAGTCCAGTACTGATGCCCATGGGCAGGTCTGCCTCAGATCTGGTGTCAGAAATGTCTGTATTGTCATGCTACACTTTTATAAACACGTCCAGACGCCATCTCATCGTTGTACAGTAGACTAACTGATATCTACCAAGTAGAATGGCTATGCCCTAATGATTTACCTCACACATTAACACTCAACTCAAACAAAAAAGTGGCTCTGTCTCAGACACATGCAGTGACCGAGAGAAAAATAGAGATTGTCAGTGTATAAGCAGAGGGCAGGGGCTGAGTGAGCACAGTCAGGCAGGGTTTACATGCTCCAGACTGCGTCGCTAGGAAACAATACAAATGAAGGGCTAACTGTAGCATCATGCAGCTAACCCAATGGTCACTAATGGGTTTATTGACAGAATGGAGCCTTCTTGGTGTGAGTTTGGTGAGGCCGTTTGAACTCTTTTCCCCTAGCCTTAGAATGTTCTTTAAGGGTGGTTCTATTAGGCGTTATATGTTCAGCATTGGATGTGAGCCGCTACTTATGTTTTAACTTGGGCTAATGTTCCGGAGACGGTCCATCAGTGCTGTATCTTACCTGTTTAACGGCAGCAGGAAGTTTGCTGATCTGGTGGGGAGTCTGGCGGTCGGGGATCAAACCATTGGACAATTGTGTTGTCTTCCTCTAAAACTGTGAATGATGTCTACACTGCACCGTTGACATGTTTGACTCTCTAGTCAGCATGCTAGACATGTTGGCAGCTCCAACTTTAAATGTGAACCACCACATACTGTGTCGAGGTGTGTAGATGCTGCCGTTATTAAGTCATCGAAAGCAGTCTGGATTTGTATTATCTGCGATGGTGCTATTTATCAGTTATAATGTCATTATTGGAAAAATACATAATAGTAAAAATAAATGTCCCTTTATAGGCTGATAATTTTTGAGCCCAGTATATATGCATCCTCAGTTATAAGACATAGTAAATATCTGTTGGTTCAATGAAATCAGGACCAAATTTAAAATTCATCTTTAGAAAACCTGTAATATAATAATAGTTGGACGGATTTTGGAGTGCCCTTATTTTGCAGTTGAAACCTGAACTGCAACTACACCGAAGCCAAGCACAGTGTTTCATGGGGGTTATTATGAAGTTACTGTTTCTCGGGTTTTGTTTTGTAGCCTGTTAATTTCAGTCACTTTGTGTTTAAAATACTGATATGATAATTCCACGTGTTTTGGCTTGGATGGATATTGAATGTGATTTTCCTTGTACTAAATGCAATAGTGAATGCTCTGGTGCCATCTGAGAGGGATTTGTATATGACAGAGCCAGGCACAGTTGGTCACATGAGTTTTTCTGCTCCTGTTAGTCACTGAGTGAGTTCACTCTGTAAAAAACAGGATCTAGTTAACTATTAAACTCCCAAGTCAAAGTCTACTACACAATACTAAAGACAGGAATGTGAGATTAGAGTTCAGCCACGATACAGTAAATGCCTGGCATAGAAGCCACCTTACAAGCAGAGTGTAAACAGAGACATCCATTCCATCACAGGCCATCATCATAGTACCATTCATCTCACACTGTCCAGGACAACATTTTTGGCAGTATCTTTTCAAATGTTCTTGTAAGAATTGCTTCTGCATAAAGCACATAACTTATCATATGTCAAGCTTGAAATAAAGAGCATAATGTCCCTGACCCAGGTTGAGAAAGAGACATGTGAGTCCAAATTGTCAAAGCTGCGTCTGCAGAACAAAGCCAAGGTGACCTCCCTCACTGCACAGCTGGAGGAGCTGAAGAAAGAACAGGGCACGCCAACACACAGCAAAAAGGTAGAGGCATGCACACACATCCATGCTTGTATCAGTTTATGTGAATACCTACAATGAATGCATAAATTCCATAATCCTCAACACTATGTCTGATATATATCTGACTGAACTTTAATCCCAATTCATATTTACGCAATAAGCAATTTCACCACTAGGGGGCACAAAGGCTACAGTACAGATTCATTGTACAGGACATGTATCATCGACTTCTGAAGTTATTACTGCTTATATGTAAGCAAATAAATAAGAGCAATATGAGCATCCAGTTTGAGTCGTGTTACTGGTCTTCTGGCAAATGTAGTCCAATGTGTTCGTGATTTTATGTTATTTATTCCATGTCTTCTTGTTTCCCTGTAGGGGCCATCAGAAGGAGGAGGAGATCAAGCCAGTCGGGGCAAGATTGTCTTACTAAAGAAGAAGGTTGAGGAACTAGAGCAGCAGCTTGCACAAAGACAGGATGAACTGGAAAACAAGGCAGAGTAATTTTATGTACAGCAAAATGAGATAGACTGGCTCTCCTCGTAGACTCCTGTGTAAACAATGTTATTTTGCCTGAGTGGTATCACACAGAGGGTTTGCATTGTTATATTTAGAGGATTAATTATAAATATTTAGTTAGGGCTTTGTCACAGAAATCACTGAGAGTCAAACTGTTTCCAGTGTTATTATCATACTATCCCTGATATATAAGTGATTTTGTTCTTGTGCTCTGCGCAGATCAGCTTTTCACATCAGCGGCATGTCAAGGGACTATATTCAACTTATCTTGCATTGAAACATGCAATATGACAACTTAATAAGGTTTATGTATGTTCTTAAATGAAGTGGAGGAGCTTACAAGTGTTTTGTTTAGTTTGTCTCAGAAGTGTCCTTCTGCTTCTTCTTCTTGCATAACCTTGTGTCCATTGCCGGTTAATACAGCATTACTGCCATCTAGTGGATTGGAAGTGCATTACACCTATAATGGGCTTTTATTGGGAAAAATAGCTTGAATGCAACCCCCCAGTGGTAAAATTAGGTATATAATTTGATGTATCGGTTCGGTTAGATATTTGGCTTTAAATCAAACCGGTTGGAAAATTTTCAAACCGGCTGGGTAGATGATTTTGTTGCTCTCCAAACTCAGCTCAAAATGGGACATTTGTATAATATTTTGTACATAGACTATTTATTATAATAATACATATACTGTCTGTGGCTTTGCAAATACAGTTTTCAGATTTGGGATTTTAATTAACTTTAAGATACATTTTCAACATACATCAGTATAACTATAATTAGAACCAAATAACATTAAACACCAGTTTAACTCTACAGTATGTCAAAAAACAAAGATTGGTGAACCACTCAAATGGCCAGCTGTTGGTCTCTGCTCCCCATGACTCACAACATTGAAAATTATCAGCATCACAGCATTTTATTGATTTTCTAATCAGTGTACAAAGGCAATTTACTGTCTGGGGCCTGTGTTACCAACCCAAACTTAAAGCAAAAAGACATTCAAACTACATTATCACATATCGCATGTTTTCAAGATAGAGTGCAGCCCTAGCTTTAAACAAGTTAAGCCCAAAGGAACCATTAGCAAAGACTTTATTTTCCTGACTTGTTCGTTAAGTCCAGTTGCTAATGACTTATTACATTGGACAGGCTAACCATAGTATGTGTTTGGGGCCAAAATACATTTCTGATATGCTGCTCTGCAATGAACGATACACACTTCTTGGATGGGCTGGTGCAGGTCTGCTTACCGTCCCCAAACTTAATATTTGCGAAGCAGCATTCAGTTTTTATGCACCACATATCTGAAACAAATTCCCAGAAAACTTGAGATCTGCTCCAGCTCTTAGTTCTTTTAATTCAGGGCAACGTCTACGCCTTTAATTAAACTCACTTTGGAACTGTTTATTGATATCTTGCACTTAATAGAAACAGCAATTTTCATTTTTTAATTTTACTGTTTAATCTGCCCTTTTCTGTTGTGGCGGGGTTTGTAAGGTTTAATTGACTGAGGTAGACAGCTCTGATTTTCCCAGGTATACATTTCCAGTGAAGAAACAGGCATTAGAATCTGTTTTCATGTGTCCGTGCAAACAATAGCATACAACTATGAGGTGGTAATTATAGTTTTCTAACGAAAAGCTGATTACTTTTTTCTTCTAGAGGATGGAGGTCGAGTCACAGCGGCAGCGGGGTGAAGAAATGGACGCCATGCTGACAGAGAGGGACAGGAAACTGGCAGAAAAAGAGGCATATATTGTTCACCTGCAAACAGCACAAGCAGGAGATCAGCCCATCACATCTGCACCACAACAAAAGGTCATACACCTCACAAGAATGTGGTGTGAACATCATCTTTTCAGAACTTTTTCCACTGTAAACATTTTCACATCTTGAGATTAGGACAGAAGAAATAACTGAGAATAGAGTGTTCTCAGGCATTTATTCATTCAAGTTCCACCCAAAATGCAATAATGCATGTTAGTTGCAAGCCCTGCACTCTATAGTATATTGTCAGTCTACTCATCAGTGCTAAGTCTACTCATCAGTGTTATACTGTGCCATACCTCCTCAGGAAGCAGGGGACAGTGGAGCCATGCAGGATCTGCAGCTGCTGGTGCAGAGCCTAAACAAGAAGGTGGGAGAATCAGATGAGCGCTACAGTTTGCTGCAGGAGCAGACGGACAGCCTCAAAGAGCTTTTGGCCACAGAGAAGGAGCAGTACACTCAAAAGGAGAGCATGTACAAACAGAATGTAAGTTTCCAAAGCAATCAGTTGTTACTCTAACTAATTTGTTTGGTTGCACAGGAACTTTGGTCAAAATTCATGCAAGCAGTGACGCGTCTATGGTACAATTTGATACTGTTGTCCGTATGAGAAGTGTTGGTATATCTGATGATGCACACTGTGTTTTTTTTTTTTTAGATCCAGACATTCAAAGACATTATTATTCAAAAAGATAACCAACTGATGGAGGTCAACCAGATGCATGAACAGGAGCTCTTCAAGCTAGCAGCAAAGTCTGATGCCAGCGCAGACTTAGAGCAGGTAGAAACAACACTCATTTCCAAATGAATTAGTGAGGAAGCACTTATTCTGTTAACTAACAGAAGTTCTCTTGTCTTCTCTTTGTAATATTGTTATTGTACAGTTACTTAAGTGCTACTCAACGGATACTAAAGAGTGCCTTACCACAGTGAAGTTACTGATGTAGCAAAATTTACTTTGTAACACATGGATCATAGAAAGTTTCCAGTGTTGGTTGTGTAATGTAAACACATCTTTTTTTGTCTCTTCTTTAGCTTTTGAAGGCTCTAAAACAGAAGCTTCACGAGAAGGAGGAAGTGCTACTAGGTAAAGCGCAGGTCATTGACGTTCTGCAAGGAGAGGTAGATGGCAGGGACCAACAAATAAAGGTAAGGAACAACATTTTGTCACTTTAAACATTCTTTTCTTCCTGGTGTGTATTTGGTGATGATGTGCTTGGTTTTTTAAATGCTTACATAAGTATTCTGCCTTGATAAATTTAATGCAGTTCTTTAACTCTTAACTCATCTGTCCTCTTCATCATCTTTTCACCCCACAGGAGCTTACAGAGCGGCTGCGTCGGCTACAAGTAGAACGAGAGAGCCTGGAATCCAAGATGGAGGCAGAGAAGCATGTGATGCGGGCACAACTTCGCGACCTGATGGAAAAGCAGCAAGCGGAGGTGCAGCGAATGGCTGAGCAGCATCAGGCACAGATGGCCCAAATGCAGCAGGATCTCCTGGGGCAGCTGGAGGAGCTGAGGAAGGCCTCCGTAGCAGAACCACCTCCTAGTCAGGAGGTCTCAGGAAGTGGAATTATACCTGCAGATTCAGCCTACATCCAACGGATAGCTGAGCTGGAAGGTTGGTTGTTTTTAATTAGGATTATTCAGTCTCACTGTTGCAGAAGAAATAAAGCGAAATTTTCATGGTGGTTTAAGATAGTCAGCAGCTAGTTGCATTTGACTATGCGTAAATCAGTGCCATGCAGAGACATTTTGTGGAGCAGGTGCTCAAGTGAAAAAAAAGGGCATCCCTTTTTATTGTGTGTGCTTGCATATCACACTCTGCCAGGAGGTTTCATAAGTGCTGGCACCAGAGGAGCTCTTTAGGCCTAAGTACAGTCAATATATTTGTGCACATTAATGAGCAGGAAAAATGTCTATCTGAGGTGTCTTAAGATCTGTACTATGTGTACCTAACAGCTGCAACACATACACATTTGCTTTTTACATTTATCATTTCTAACAGACAACAACAAAGAAAACAAAGCCACATTATGCATGTTTTAGTGGTCTATACAATATATAGCCTTTTGATATCAACAGATCTTTACACAAATTTAAAAAAAAAAAAAAATGCTCTGGATAAATAAAACAATAGACTAACAAACTAATCTAGAAAGTAGGTGTATGGGCAGTTGCAACAATCAGGCTAAGTGTCTTCTGCTCTCCTCTCCTTCCCTTGTTCTCTACTGCTTTCCTTTGCTCTCCTCTTCTCAATTTGTTCTCTTCCTCCCATTTTCTTTTCCTCCTCTTTCTTTTTCAAATAGCCATGTACTAATTCTTACAATTTTCTTCTAAATGAGTTCTATATATTCTTAAAAAATCTCAGCGGCTCTAGCTCTGTGCTCCTCCTCTCCCTCTCTGCGCTCTTTTATGCAAAGCAGTTTCATGCAGCACCAAACCACATGTCAGATTTGTTTAAGGAATTATCAAAGCCATGGTGCAGAAGATGTAGACAAATTTTAAATTGAGTTTTGGTTTATAAAGACGCGTCACAACGGGAAAACAATTCAGAGTCTGTCTCCACTGGCACCAGCAGCTGTTAAACCCAAATCTGATAGAGACTGATTTTATCTGATATTCTCTCTCTTCATTTTTTGCAGCCCAAGCAAATCAAAAAACAGATGAGGCCAGCAGATCAGAGGCCAAATTCCTGAAAATGAAAGCCTGGTCGAAATCTCGGATTAGACAGTTGGAAGAGGAGCTGAAGAAAAGCCAGGTGAGATGACAACATTTCCAGATTTGATTTTCAAGGATTTAATGATTATGCTCCTTTCTATAGATGCCCTGTTAGATTTTTCTTTATTGAAATGCACTCTTGTTATCCCTTGTCAGATGAAAAATATGTTAATATCCAGAAAAATCAAACATATCAAAATGCGTGAGGAACTCCTCTGAGCAAGGCTGAGAGGCAAAAAATGAGAGCCAACCAGATGTTTACTTTGTTCCCTTTAGGCTGGAGTTGCCCTCCCAGACCTGACTGCCCTACAGAGTCGTATCACAGCACTGGAGGAGGAGAGGGAGGAAAATCTGTGGAAACTTGAGCAATTTGAGGAGCTCAAAGCAAAGAACGGTACCAAAATCAAACCAGAGTTGCTTCTGCTTTTTCCCAAGTGTAACATAAACATCAGCATATCACATTTCATTTGTAAATTTCACTTCTCTACTTTATGTCTTGACTTCCCCAGAAATATAGTTAATATGCATTATTAATAGCTGTGATCTCAAAATTAACATTGTGTGTTTCATGTTTGCAAGAAATGCTGGAGGCTAAGCTGGTGGTATATGAGGAGCAACAGAGGACACTACAGGCAGACTTAGAGCAGTTCACCAAGAGGGCTGCCTCTCAGGTAAGGGTTCCAGGCTTTTCCCAAATGTTGCGGCTTTATGAAACCTGCTCATTGGTGATCTCCTTTAACTCTCTGCTCCTTCTGGTCACAGGCAAGCGAGTCCGGCAGTGCTGATGACACCCAGAGCCAGGTGCTGGAGTGGCAGGAGATGGTAGCTGAGGCAGTGAGCGCCAGGGACCGCGCCAAGGAGGAGAAGGCTGCCATGGCCCTCCGCATCAGCCACATGGAGGAGGAAAGAGAGGGTAAGGCTGTTGCTTGAGGAAGACACAAACTCAACAGGCTCTGTTATTCATCACCATGATACCTCATGGTATGATACCAGGAGTAACTATCAGAGTCACAATTCAATGAAAAGCCTGTGCCATTGTTTATATTGTTTAGAAAATCACACATGGATGTTGGTGTTTTTTATGTTCACATATTTGTCTAATGCACACCTAATCTGTGTAGAGAATCTCACACACTGCCGGGCTCATGCAATGAATGAAAAAATACCCTTAAGTAACTAATATGTGAATATGTGAAATCTTCCTTTTGATTATTAGCTCTGCATACAAGTACAAATTACAAGTATCTAAAATATTTCTTTAAGAAATACTTCATCCCCCAAGTGATCATTTGTTATTTAATAACTCACCCTGTGCACAACTGTATCCAAACATTTATTACAAACTCACATCTCATGCAGCATAATCCAGGTCTCAATTTTCCAGATGTATGCTCAGTACTTACCAAATCCACCTTTGTGCTTAAATGTAACGTTTGAAACACTTTGGTACGTCAACGCATTTGCATTACTCCTCTGTGCATGAAACTGTTTATGCGGAAATGTTTTAACCCTCTTATCACCCACCAGGTTGCTGGCAATCCCAGCTGACATTCCTGTTTTTCAGAGGCTCTAGAAGGCTTTTTAATAGCTGTGATCTCAAAATGAACATTGTGTGTTCAGTGTTTGCAAGAAATGCTGGAGGCTAAGCTGGTGATATATGAGAAACAACAGAGGACACTACAGGCAGACCTAGAGCAGTTCACCAAGAGGGCTGCCTCTCAGGTCAGAAGTTTTAAAGCTAAAGTGAAAGGTCCCTTTACCTCTCACCTCAAGATATCTAAATGAAAATGGGTTCTATGGGTACCTGTTAGTCTCCTATTTACAGATATGCTCATTTTATGCTAGTCCCATACAGTTTTGGGCACAAAATGTGCACCTCTTTGTATGCAGTATAAATCTGCTTTTTCACCTGTTATGCTTGAATATTTCTGCATACTGGGGTCGCTAAACAGTCTTGGAATTACATAAATTGGATCTGACTGGGAAGCCGAGACTCTTGTAGATGCATGTACATGGCTGAGAGCGAAGTAATTAGCAACTTCTCGGTGATGATTAAAGGAGACATGGCAGAGTATAAAAGTCCAGCTGGGAAAAAAAAGCCAAATCAATCATTTAGGATTTTGCTAAAAGAGAAGAAGTCACCTGTTGATTTATATCAACAATCAATCTTCAGGTTTCCAGATTTTGGGTGATGTAATACCACTTCCATGTGGCATGTACTGCTGACCTGCTATCTCCCCAAAAGATCCCCTGAGCTCATTCAAAATGTTTTCTTCCTGAATTCAACATAACACAGGGTGAGTAGATGATATATAAATGATCTTTTCGGGGGTTAAGTATTCCTTTTTAATATACTGTAATTTAACTTGTGGCCTTAATTTACTATAACCAACTTTCCATTCTTTTCATTGTAATTGACATAATTAGCACCTAAGGTAGGTTTATTGTTGAGCGTCAGCTCTACACAAAGCCTACGCTTTACCCTACATGCGTGGCCTAAACCTTTGTGAGCATTTATACTTGTGCAATGCTGTGTATGTGTCCCTCTGCAGTTACATTTCCAAAATGTCAGTCAGTTGGGATTCTGTGAAGAATTGTTAAGTTTGATTGATTCAAAACACAGATAAAACATGGCTTAATGGGGACAATTTCACACAAGTACATAAACTGATTTAGGGAAACATGAATTCCAAGCAGAGCATGATCACCCCTCTTCAGAAACTGAGCTGCAAGTTTTCATTATCAAGTTTTCCAACATGATAATGACCCAAAACACACCTAGTAGATGACAAAGGCCATAAAATTGACTTTACTTTGGAGGCTGTAATCTGCAGTGCTGTTGAAGTGTACAGCATTATACTGTAGTGATTCAAATATTTAGTCTCCTAACAGATATAGACACAGAGGACAAAATATTAGAAATATCTCTCAGCATAATTCAATAAAATGTAATTAACCTTATCAAGTGGAAATTTTGTAACTCCTATTACTTTGTCCTAATACTCTGCCCCCTGCCCCCACCACCACTACCAATCACATCTACACCACCACCATGTTGTGTAGCAGCGAGGGAGAGGTTTAGAGTTTGTGTTTTACTGTTTACCACATGTCCTCTGTTGTCTGACTGAACATATTTTTCCTTTTCATATCCCTCGCCTGTGCTCTCCGCTGTTAATGGGGAGCATTTGGTTTACCCTGTGCTGCCTCCCATCTCATGGACCTCTGCCCCCACTCCCCCCCTCCTGCCCCTGCTCCAGGGATGGGAGCAGCCACACAGAACAGTTTCCCATCAGTTTTGTGCATGCAGGCTCCCCTAAACCTCCAGTGCAGCTCTTACTCACTGTACTGCCTGCAGCTCCCCTGAATTTCACCTCTGTTATGGTGAGCTACAGGCAGTACAGTGTTGGGCTGCATTTGAAAATCTGCCATTTTGTTTCCCCCTTTGTTTCCCCCTTTCTTCCCCTCTCCTGTGTTCCTCTTTTTCGTTCCTTCACCTCTCTCTGTTTTTCTGTCCCACTCTTTATTATTTTCATCCTTTGATTTCAGGTGCAGCCACACTTAAATATTTTTTGAAATAATCCATCAATAATAATATCTCAGTATCAAATATAATGAAACAACTTTGTTTTTTTTTTTTGTGTTGGGATAGTAGGATTTGCGCTAACTCTTGGAAGAGGGCAAATGTCTATAATAACTTTGATATAGGCTGTCTTTGTTTGAAGACTAATAGTGTAAAGGGTTAAGTGGAAGTTATCCTATTTATGACAAATGAATCGTGTCAGTCATTACTAATAAAGCTCACAAAGTCCAGGTGTTTTTCAAATGTTATGTTTTCTTCTGATTCACTGACTTACTTCAAGATCAGGATATACAAGCAAAATTAAAGTTATGGTATTTGGAATATCTTATAAGAGCAGAGTAAGAAATGGAAATGCCAAGTGCAAATCTCTGACAACCTAAACAATAGTCTTCTACACATCTTCTCATTCAAAGGAATGCAGAAAATATAATTGTTATTCATTTAAGTGAAATAAAACCACAGTTGTGCTTCAAGTGAAAAGGCAAGCGGTCTCTTTTACATTAATTATGGCTGTTGATTTTAATCAGCTGTGTGTGCCACTGACTGTTAAATCACTGAATCACTAAAGTGAAGAAGATGAACCTAGTGTGAGTAACAAGACTCAAAGCCTCACAACTCAACTCAAAGCCCTCACAGTAATTAGCACCCTTTCTGAAAAACTGCTGCTGTTAATTTGTTGCCAGAGTTTTATTGAGCCGTGCGTCTCACTGCACCACCGTTTCTTCTAATGCTTAGAGGAAATCAGAAACCTTTCCTGTCCTTGCTCAGGCCTAGTTAGTAGTCATTTTGAACTTTGCAGTTAATCCAACCACTCCTATTGGTGTAACATGTTGTGATTTAATACAGATGGAGCTACAATGGCCAAATACATATTAGATAACCTGCTTACTGTATGCTGTTGTTGGTGCTGCCTTCAAATGTTGCTGGAAATACTGTAATTACCCTTTTGTTGCTGATGTGGAAAGTGTCACAAGTTGCTCTAATGTGGGTTTAATGTGGCAGTGGCATGCTGTTTCACTAAGTCAAATGATAAAGGTTATTAATTGCTATAAACAGTATCAAGAGACATCTTGACTACAACTTCATCAACATCACTGCCTGCTGATGAGCTCTCTCTTCTCTGTTTTGCTGCTGCAGCTCACTGTGGCCCTCATTTATAAAAATGAATGGCGTATGGTCATTTTCATTCAAAGCTCGGCCTTTATAAATTGGGAAGTGTGCAGAAGCAATGATCAAATCTGACATCAGGTCACAGCTCGTGTACGCAAGTTTGAGTCAGCATGGACTTCTGGTGCAGTTGAGTATATCTCGCTGAGTTGGAGAACTGTTATTAGTCCATATTCTGACTGACATCTAAGTATTTGTAGCCCCATATTAATTACTTAAAAATGTATAGCCATCACATGGTTGTGAGCTCTTTATCATTTATCTAAAACTTTTCTTCTTCTTTTCTTTTGTTAATCAATGACAATCCAAATCATGTTTAGATTAATCATCATTAAAATATAATTAAAATGGCTGAAGTAGTCTCTATATACAGACCCTACATTCAGTGAATGTAGAGTCTGTAGGCAAACCCCGGAGATCTTGCCTCTGGAAGAAGAGTGGAAGAGCCCTGGTTTACGGTGCTAGGCTGTTTGTAGTCCGCGTGATATTGATCAATCACGTTTGAGCTGGCTGCAGTTGTTGCCAGGTTAAACACTCCATGCGGTGAACTAACGAGGCGGAACATAAGTGGCGTCACTGCAAACTCCGAATCCATAGCAATGTTTCAGCATATTTACTTATATATAAACGGAAGTCAGAAACAGAAATTCGCCTCCTCAGCCCAAATCAAACCGGAATGCCAAAGAATTGGGGGTCTGCCCCCAGAAGCTCTATTGCTGTGTGCCAGAAGTCAGACGCTGAATACAGCCGATGGGTTCCGAGAATGGGCCCGAAATGGAAACAGACCCAATACACGCAGCCACATGCTTCTCAATTAAAAGCTTTTATATGAAAAGGCTATTATAACAATATCAATATTATATAATATATAGGCTAAAGTTATTAATATAGTATGCCATAGGTTGGTCCATTGCAACGCTGTTGACCACAGCAATTATTGTTTTCCATACTGTGTTTTACTGACTTCCTTTGATGGCACTTTTCAGGATACCAAATCAAACCAATTGGTTAAATTGGACCTTGGACATTGACTTTTCTATTTCCAGCTCAGAGAAGTTTCTCTTCTGGGCCATATAACACCTCTCTACATTGTTAACAATGTTAAAATTGGGGCAACGCCTCTAAACCCATGAATATTTGGGGCAGGATATGTAAATAATGATTGTTTCCAGTGGCCGATCTTTCCTATGCTGTGATTGGCAAGATAGGGACATTTCATGAATTACATGTGAACCCTGTTGTCAAATTATTTCTGAGTTCAAATGTGCACTTGTGCGTATGTTAGATTGATAAATGAGGACTAATACCTTTGCCAGCAATGGGCAGCAAGAAGTCTGATGCAGGGTGCAAGATATTATTATTATTCGAACCAAAGCCCTAACTTAAGAGGAGTTAGTTCAGCAGGCAACAAAGGTGTTGGTTTTTGACTTTGCAGTTTGATTTAATTTACATAACTAATCATTTTGGGGGGAAATAAATCAATGAATGTTGAAAACTGAATGGCCTCAACTCTAGTAAAGCAAGTCAGTGCCATATGAACACAGTTTTCTGCTTTCATTTTATGAAAGCCCTAATAAGCTGCATGCTTTGTATGCCAGACATGTCTGCTTCATGGCATTCTCAGACTTAGAAAGAAGAAACGTACCAGAAAACAAGACAGATTTACTTCTAAGATATTAAAGCAGACGACTGATACTCTCATTCTTACATATCCTCCACATATAATCCCTACTGCTGTGGCCAGTGAAGTGCCAAGCACAAGGCAGGCTCTCTATGCTGCCTTATTCTTGTTTTATTCTACTTTCTTAGTGTAGATGATCTTACCCAGTCCTGCTGCATGTTCTGAATGATATTTACTACTACTATAAGCTTGTAGTATTTGCATAGTTCTTTTGAATAGAGCCCATCTCTGCTTAACACTGCTTAAACACTAAACCCACACTGACCACTGCTTAATCCACTGAACTTCTTTTCTTTTTCTGCCCCACCCTTTGCTTTGAGCTGCCCTCCTCCCCCTCTCCCCTCCCCTGCACATCAAATATCAGCCTGTTGTCACAAAACAGATGGGAACATGTTTTGTTCTGCCTAATCAATTTGGCATTACCCTGCTTGCATCCTATGCTGCAATATGAAAGTCTCAACTAAAACTAAAAGCACTGCAAGAATCCCCTCAGATCTGTACCTGCGCTGTGTTACTCTAAATAGTTGTCTGGTCTTTCTTTTGAAGAAAAAGTGGTGAAACACAGGCTTTAAGTGTGACTCATGAAAATGGGCCCTCTCCTTCCTCCCACAGCCACTTGTGCTCCCCGTCTCCCACATGTTTGATTGCAGTTTTCCTTTGCTATGCAAATTAGGTGTGCATGGCTCTCACCAGAATGTTGCTTTTGAAGTGTTTCTCGGGTCCACATACCTTATGCAAATACAAAAGTGCATAGATTCAGTTTGAGAAACTTTCTGTCTCCATCCTTGATTCTCTTAGTCTCTCTACTTCTCTTACAGTGCATCTCTAGTTTTTCTTTCACTGCTGTATGAAGTTGTTTTCTATGTTACAAAGTTTATATGCAGTGTTAAAAGTGCCTCATCTCCCTCTTCATCAAAACCACTATCAACACAATCTATGCCAGCACACTTATCTATTCTCTATCTCCTCCATCCTGTCTTGGAAAAACATCTTCTTTCATTCTACCATCTTTCTGTCTTACCCATTTTATACCCACTGACCTCCATCCATATATACATCCTCAATCCAACCCAACATTCCCCCTCTCCCTGTGGCACAAAACTGATTGAGGATGACTGGTTCTTTCCTGGCTGCTCCGATCCAGCACTGGCCACTCGGCAGCAGGAGTTGGAGGAGGAGCTGGCTCAAGCTCAGGGGCTCGGTCACCACAGGGCCAAGAAGCTGGCAGCTCCAGCCCAGCGAAGCCTGCAGGTAGGTGGACAGACTGACAATACTGTGATTGTGCCATGGTTATACCAGCATACTATCAGACATTTGTTAAGTGCTTATATGTGTTTTGTTGTTTCCAGTGACATTGTTCCAACCAAGGGAACAAAAACCAGCATCTTCAACAAATATACTAACTGCATGACTTTTCGTTATTTGCAAAAACATGGCAGTTTTATCAATTACTGCCCTGTCCTGCATGAAATAAACAAGTCAGAATCACCTAACAACCACAGGTCAAACAGAATTTAAACTTGGCCTGAACAAACTTTGAAGATGCATGACTGCTTTCTGCTAAAGTAAGCTTTACAGTCAGCACTCACTGTGCTGTGTATTGTCATCAACAAGCTCCACAAGTAAAGGTCCAGGCATACCTTCTGTTATTTTAACTTGTTTAAATTGGTTGGGAGTAGTCATGAAACCAGTCCGCAAGTACCCTGATGAACCTGCTTATTCAGTTAAAATGATTTCTCCACAGTTACTTTTTAAGTTAATTTTTACTTTTAAATGATTGTGTTTAGGGCCAAACAATTTTAGAATTGTATCAAAATCGCAATATGACCCAGTGCAATATCCAAAATCCAGGAATCACAGTATTTGTTAAGCGCAAACTATGTGTCAAAATATCACTCTAAATTAAAATTTACAGTGCTGCTGAGATGTCTCAGACTGCAAATCATATTACACACACTTAAAAAAAACAGTCTTTGTTTGGTACAGATCCTAACTTGAATCCAACTGTCAACTTGGATTCCGGATGAACTGGTTAGATTTTTGTGGTTGTAGGTCAAAGGTCAAGGTCACTGTGACTTTGCATCTGTGGTGTTCTCGTGAATGTGATATTTTAAGAACCAATCTAGGAAATATCTTAATATTTTGTACATTCACTTGGACTCAGTGATGAACTGATTAGAATTATATGGTCGAAGGTCAAGATAGAGATGTGTGATATGACACCATAAGATCGTGAACAATTAAAATGTCACCATGATCTGCCTTTACAGTTTTAGTTTTAGAGTTTTAGTGTTGTGCTACAGTACACATTCTGTCAGTTGCAATTCCATGGCCTCGTGAATCTTATCCCAATTGCAACATTAGTCAGTATAATCACAATTTGATAGTTTTTCTTTCTTTCTTTCTTTTTTTTTAAAAAAACAAATCACTCATTTGTAATTATATCGGTTTTACCATTGAGGTGAAGTTGTTGATAAAGAAGGCAAACTAAATTGCAATCTGTGAGAAAAAAATCACAAATTAGCCATTTTGGGGGCACCGGTGGCTTAGTGGTAGAACAGGCGCCCCATGTACAAGGCTGTTGCTGCAGCAGCCCGGGTTCAACTCCGGCCTGTGGCCCTTTGTTGCATGTCACTCCCTCTCTCTCTCCCCCCTTCACGCTTGTCTATCCTATATATTAAAGGCTAAAAAGCAGGCAAAAAATGTCTTAAAAAAAAAATAATTAGCCATTTTGAGTAACAATAATTGCAATAAAACAAAATAGTTGAAGGCTTAATAGCCCATATTGACTTTGGACTTGCACTCTTATAAAAGAAATAGTATGATATTTTGGGAATTACCCTTATTTTCTGCTTTTGAGATTTAAGAAGGTCTGATGCATTAGACACGGAGCTGGATAAGGAGGTGGTTAAGCCTGTAATTGCAGAATAGATGTTTTATAACTTATCACTACCCTGCTTCAATTAAGTATATCCCGCTTGCAGGAGGACTTTGAATTTGATGGGCAGTCCTCATTCCAGAATCCACGGAGCGCCTCTGAGAGCACAACCCCGATGGAGGGAGAGAATATGGGAGGTTGGTGGCCAGAGTACAGTACTCCTGATACAGGTGTGAGACTCGCTAGACAGTTTACACTGGCATGCACACGTTCATCTACACATTACTTTGGGAAATTCCCTTTGGGTTGCTATTTTGTTTTATTCACCATAACAGTCAAAACATATTTTTATTGAGCACTGGATTGTGGCTGTTGTTTTTATTTCTACTTGTTTTTCATCTAACTGGCAAATACTGTGAATGTAAGACCTGGGTTATTTTGGGGCATTGTGTATAACATACTATTGGGATTAACTTGGTTCACCTTGCTTTCATTTCTATTAGTGGACTAATCTGCTGAGTGACATTGTAGCAAGCTAAATTTAAGATCATCTCACATTTATCAAAAAAAAAAAAAAAAAAAAAAAAATTGACAATACCCTGAGACTGAGACACTCATTCATTGGTTTGCATTTTCATCAGCTTACAGTATTTTCTTTGGACATGTGCATGCTGGTTGAGCTGGCTAGTGTTTGTTTGGGTTAGTCCACTGAATGCACTTAATTTTGTGAGATCACATTACTGTAGGTGGCAAGATACTCCCCATCTGTGGTAAGTTGTTTTTTTTTTTCATTGTTTGCATGTTCTGCTTGTTTTTTCTTTATTTCCTCTTATCCCTGCTTGCTGTCTTTTAAGCTGCTGCTTGTCATGAAGTCAAAGAAACATCAGCAGTTATCTGAAAAATTAAATAGCAATAAAAAAGAAAATTATTTTCTTAAAAAAAAAAAAAAAGACTGATGTACTTTTTGGTTGTTTTTGACAAAAATGGGACCCTGGAATTGCATTTCACAACTCATCTGTTAATTAATGCATATGCCAATCAATATACTTTCAAATAGCTCATGCTTAAAAGACAGACTTTGACCCTGTGATCATACCTTCCCACTGATTGTCCTATCCCATAGATTTTTAATTCTTTTTTCCCCAGCTGTACCTATACAGTAGGGCTGTCACACTTTTAAAAAGAAAAGTCCCAACACATGAAAACGACACATAATTTATTAGAATCAATGCAAACCTGCATAGCTAAATCATAAATTATGTTGTAGAAGGGGCATAGTTCCGTTAATTTGTGGTGCCTTCATTGCTTCACTTGAGCACCAAGCTTACAGACTGCTTTAAATTTGTTGTTATGGTAACCTTAGGCAGTTGCATTTTTAAAATTCAGCAAACAGCCTTGCCCCTGCAGTTTTTATGCCTCCGCGCCGGCAATAGCCTTGGCCTAAGGCACAATGTTTTTGGGTTGTCCGTCCCCTTCTCGTGAATGCGATATCTCAAGAACCCCATAGCCCCTTTTCCACCAACATTTCCAGGAACTTTTATTACCAGGAATTTATTTACCTAGGTAAAAGAATTCCTGGTAATCTGTGTGGTTTGCATTTCCACTGCACCTCTAAGTTCCGGAAAATGTTGACGTAGATGATTCGGCATGTTCCCTATCTTCAGTTCCACGAGCTTATTGGCTGGTAATATGGTAACATTAGCGCTTGTAGAGAGTTGGGGCTGTTTGTCTCAGCTAGCAGCTAAGTTTAAAAGTAGTTGACAATAAGTGTCGAACTAAGTTAGTCTACATACAGACAGCTGTCATTTGAGCTTACAATTCGCTATCAGCTGAACTGGTGTGCTGTCCTTGTGTAAGACCTAACATTCGTGTCGCTGGATGAGAGACTGAATGGAGCATATTGAATACTGCTGTCTACATGTTTAAATGTTCATGCTTGCGGAACACATGTATTGATAAATTATTGGCTGCTTACCCGCTAAGGGTTAATGTCACTTACAGTAAGGAGTCTGGCTCGAGTCATTTTGGAGTTATCTTCACTTTGTTTCCACTGTGGCCACTCAGCTGTTCACCAGTTACCGTGTCACGTCGGTGTATGTGTGTGTGTGTGGATGTGGAGTAGTTCAGCGCCAGTACAAAAGAACCGATACCACTGGCGCTTATCAATACTATGGTCTTTGATGATTTAGTACCAGGTTTCGGTACCCATCCTTCATCAAAACACAAACAAAGTGAAGCTTGTAGAAATGAAATAAAGTTTGCGGCGGGTGTCCATGCTAGAAAATGTGGAATGCTGCAAGTGTGCGTTCCACCAATCAGCTTTCTTCAGCAAACAGCCCTGCCCCTCAAGAATTCTGGGTAATCTGAAAAGTCCTATCCCCCTACTAGGTACTTTTTCTAGGGAAAATTTGGGGTTGAGGTAAAGTTTTTTTCCCCGGGTAATTTTGGTGGAAATGCGCAGAGGCTTTTCAAAATCCCGGGTAAATGAGAAAAGGTCCTGCTGTGGAAAAGGGTCTCTTGAGAGTATTCCTTCACATTTGGCACAAAAGTCCACTTGGACTCAAGTATGAACTGATTAGATTGTGGTGGTCCAAGGTTAAGGTCATTGTGATCTTGTTTGTCGCATTCTTGTCAACGCAGTATCTCAATAACACCTTGAGGTTAATTCTTCAAATTTGGCACAAACATCTACTTGGACTCATGGATGAATTGATTACTTTGATTGATTACTTTTGGTGGTCAAAGGCCAGGGTCACTCTGACCTTGCATCTGTCACATTTTGTGAATGTGCTATGTCAAGCAAGCCTGTAGGACCTTCTTCAAATTTGGCCCAAACATCTACTTTAGACTCATGGATGAAATTATTAGAATTGTCACTGTGACCTCACAAAACATGTTTTTGGCCATAACTCAGAAATTCCTATGCTAAATATGACAAAATTCCACTCATATGTCTAATAGGATATAATGATAAAGTAATGTTATTCTATATCCAAAAGGTCAATGGTCAACTTTACTGTGACATCATAATATTCTGCAAAAACACTTTTCTGGCCATTAAAAAAAGCATGTATAGACTCACACAGAGGTGTGTGGCTGTGTATTTATCTACAGAGACTCTGTCCGTTGCTTGTATTTTCTTATTTTCTTATTTTGTTTTGTTGGGAACATCCCTGGGCACAGCAGGCAGGTGAAGTCGGGACTTTATAAAAAGCTAATGACCAGGTGCCAGACCTTAAGCAGCAGGTATCTTGGATGTTGTTACAAAAGTCAAGGACACTGCACCAGAAAAAAATACATATAGTGAAAGAGAGAGAATTAATACCTCAAGGGGAGGAGTTCAAGTATCTCAGGATCTTGTTTACAAATGAGGGTAGAATGGAGTGTGAGATGTATTAGTGGTTTGGCCCGGCATCTGCAGTGATGCAGGTGGTCGAGGTGAAAAGAGAGCTGAGCCACAAGGCAGAGCTTTCTATTTACTGGTCCATCTACATCCCAAGCCTCACCTATGGTCATGAACTCTGATTAGTGACTGAAAGAATGAGATCGCCGATGCAAGCAGCTGAAATGAGTTTCCTACGAGTTGTGTCTGGGCTCAGCCTTACAGATAGGTAGAGGAGCAGAGACAACCAGAGGGAGCTTAGTAGGGTTGGGAACAATTAACCAATACGACTGGATATCTGGTTTGACAAGCAAGAGATATGGCTGCGTCGGTAGCAGCCTCCTCAACCAATACGAATCAGCCATGAATCCTTAGACGAAGCGATTGTAGAGTCATGGATCAGGTATCGCGAGACTAGCAATCGGTTGACTGGCTTTAACAGTTTGCATCTCTAAAACAACGTGAGAGCCGGCGGCATGCTCCGTAGCAGGCATTACTGACAACGATAATGGATGTAAACATCAGCGCCAGCTTGACTGGTGGAGATGAGGAACAGAAGCTAATGCTGGTTGGATAAACCAGGGAGCAGCCAAGCCGCAGCAGAAACTAAAGGTGAATCCTGCCGGTTGTGGGTTGAACAGGGTCACAGACACAGACAGAAATGCGTATTCCTGTCAAATGCGGCGGCCACAGTGCTCGGCGGCACAAAATAACGGCTTACCGGCAACCGAGAAGCCCGGCTCCAGGTCCAAGATGTCATGATGACTACCCAGAAATACCTGAACAGCCGAGCCGTGGCAGCACACAGGTATGTGACGTGTCAGAGGAGAAACGAGCCGTTCACATTTCCACAAACCTCACCGCACTTTAGGGACTGTTCTTTACTTGTCAGGGAGGAGGGTGGCTGGTTGATTTTTATTTTATTTATTTATTTTATTTTGATCCCCCCCATGTTAATCACGTATTGATATTGTTTTTGAAGTATGGATAAGTCAATAAGTAATTTATTCCTTTGAAATATCATTGATGTATTATAGAAAAGTGATTTATCTTTTTATAAATGACAAACACAGAGTGTAGCAAACACAGAGAAATAGTCTGACATGCTGTCAGTGATAAGCTGCTAGTCATCACAGTCCATGATATCAACTGATAACAGGAGATGTCAGATTCTGCCCCTACATTGCATGTTATTATTTTATTCTGCTTTATGTTTATATTGTACAGTGTTATGATAAACTTTATTCCAGACTCAAGTCCATATAAGATACACACAAAAACACAGACAATACAATAAAAACAGCACAACAAGTAGGTTTAAAACACTTAAATTTTACTTAAAGTTCACTTCACTTAAAGTTTAAAACTTCTTCTCATTTTTATATTGATCCCATCCAACAAAATGATGTTCATTCAGCAAGTCTTTTTTTGGTCCATGTCTAAAAATAAATACATTTGACATGTGATTTTGTTGTTTGTCTTTTTATTTTATTTTTGCCAGTGCCATACAGCAATAATGCATGGGGATGTGGTCTTTTACAAATTTGAAAATACTGTAAAAATGTCACTTTTTATAGAATTTTTTTATTTTATAATGTATGATTAATGTCTACATCAACAAATGTTAACCATAGAATCATATCAAATCGTATCGAATCGCATCATTCCTACACTGTATCGAATCACATCATTCCTACGCTGTATCAAATCGTATCGAATCGTTCTGTATTAAAAATATATCATTTTTGAATCGTATCGTAACCCATGTATCTAGATACGTATCAAATCGTCTATCACAGAGAGATTCCCAACCCTAGAGCTTAGAGTAGAGCTGCTGCTCCTTTGCATCAAAAGGGGCCAGTTGAGATGGTTGGGCACCTGATCAGGATGCCCCTCGGATGCCTTCCATTGGAGATGCTCTGGGCCTGTCCAACTGGTAGGAGGCCCTGGGGTAGACCCAGAACACATTGGAGGGATTACATATCTCATCTGACCTGGGAATGCCTTGGGGTGAACTAAGAGGAGCTAGAAAGCGTTGCTGGGGATAAGGGTGTCTGGAGTACTTTGCCCAGCCTGCCCTTGATTAGCGGATGAAAATAGATGGATATTGTACGATGGAATCTGGGGTTGGTTTTCGATGTCAGTTTTGTCTGTGATACTGTTTACAAGGAGTAGGGGACAATACCTGTGTAGCATACCTTTTAAAAAGAAAACAATAGCCTAATTTTCTTATGAACGCCCTTTCTTGAGTGAGGCATGGCCTGTTAAGTTTATGTACTGTGAGTTTTGAATTCAGACAGACATTATTTATAATTTTTTTTTTACATCCTTCACTGATAGTTCAGCTTTTGATTAAAATGTGACAGCCCTACAATACAGTAAACGTTCAAATAGTTATCCCCTTTGAACCACTTGCAGGCTTTTAATCTGAAACATCTATTCTGGAAGTCTCATTGATGGTTACCTATCAGCAAATGAAAAAACAACAGAATTACTAAGTGAATGAAAACAGTATTTCTGTAAATAGAGACTCGGTGACACAACTCTGCTATTCTACTGCTGAATTTGTCTTGTTGAAGTCAAATCCACCTCCTCTCAATGGCCTTTATTTGTAACTATCTTTTATTTTTTCATGTCACGTCCCTTATACCTGTCCTTTTTGCTGATAATTTCAGATGGATTGCGGTCTGTTGTAGAGGAGCTGGAGCTGGAGAGGAACCAACTGCAGGAGCAGATACTGAGCCTAGAGGAACGCTGTCAGGATCTGGAGGATCGAATGCAGCTGCAGGCCCGCATAGAGGCATTGCAGGTAACTTGACTGTTCATAACTCCACCCAACATCCCATACTATGTCAATGCCCCAGGACTAAGTCAAACCAGTATTTGACCTGTTCTTTACTGTCTTACCCTGTGAAATGTAACTTGTAGTCATTACTTACTTACTAATGAGTTACGGAGGAAACAATGAGTGAATTGCATGTTTCCGCCCCTGAAGACTAGGATTTTGTAACAAACCCTTCTAACACAGGTGACGTTTGATGTAGATGAAGAAGAGCAGCCATTTTGGGTCTCTCAGGTGTGTTTGGCCTCTCATGTATGTGTGCGCTGGAGAGCCCCTCTGGCGGTGATAGCTAATGGTGTGGTGTGCTTGTTTAATCTCAGACACTTTCTGTTCTTAAACTGTTCTTAAGTAAGTGTACTGGCGCAGACTCACTGGGTGTTGTAAAATCACACTGCTCAGACTCACTTTGCAACTATGGGTGTAAATCACTAGTTTGATCACAATCCGATATTATATCGATTCTTTGGACAATGATACGATATTTGCCGATATCACAAAGTCTGACAGGATACAATTTTGATAAAATACTGATTCAGGAGCCTGCAATTGATGTGAGATTATATTGTGATCACAGAAGCTGCCACCCCTTCCTTTTTTGCTTTTGGCCATTAAAAATCAAAACAACACATAAATAGTTTAAATAATTGTAACTGCAGTAAAGTTTTCTTTAAATTGACTCTACTAACACACATAAAACAGCACATGGGATAAGTCAACCTTTCTGGAACAAATCTTTTCTTTTTAACCCAAGCCATTATCTTTTTCCTAAAACTTTGAGGCAAACTTCTCCCAGCAGCCATAAAACATGGATTAACAACAAGATCATTTAACGAAAGTAAAAAATTAGGCTCAATAGTAACTGTTCAGATTCAGAGACAAAGCAGTTGTTTTTTGCTCATCATCCATCATTAGCTTAAGCACTTAGCCTAGCAGCCAGTGGAGATTTTCTTTACTCATACTAGGGCTGCAGCTAACGATTCTTTAAGTAATCGAGTATTCTATCAATTATTCTGGCGATTAATCAAGTAATCAGATAAGAAATACTGCATGTTTTCATGACATTACTTTAGCTTTATGTAAGGACAATAGTAATATATAAAAGAAAATGAGAAAGGTCTCTGAAAAGAGAGAAATGAGCGACACATTTGTTTCCTTTTTTGTAAGTCAGAGATTTCATACGCACTCGCCCTACACCGCTATTTCTCACACTGTCAAAAATAGTCAGTGTTAGGAAATAGCTCACTAAAAGGTGTGACCTTACAAATTTAACAGTATTCTCACTAGTGTCGTGGTGACGTCACTACTTTCTGAGTCAAATAGCTTTTCAGTAGTGAAGTTAATTAATTGACCGAGTAGCACGGTAGTGTTCATAAAAGTTACAAGCTCTTTTCCCCAGGAAAAACTCTGGAATGCAGCAAACTCTTTTCCTGTGGAAGTCTGGATAAAAGGATAGTAAAACTGAGGATAAGGGATGTGACTGACACCAGTGCTACACCAAGGCATTACGACAGAGTTGCCCCTCATCCCATATTGAATAATAAAATGTACTGTCCCTTACTGATTCCCGTACTGAGTCCTGATTTCTGTAGAAAGAGTTTAACAAGACATATTGGAGAAATATTAAATCAAGAGGAGAATGTCACATAATGGCAGGTCTGTCAGTCGGCTTGTGCCGGTTTAAGAGAGGATAAACGGGCGGCTTTTCACGTCAGCGGCGTGTCAAGGGACTGTATTCAACTTATCTTGCATTGAAGCATGCATTATGACAACTTAATGAGGTTTATGTATGTTCTTAAATGAAGTGGAGGAGGCCTACAAGTGTTTTGTTTATTTTATCTCAGAGGCTCGCGGACAGCGGTCTCCGCAGCTCCGCTCAGCTGTCTGCTGCGAGATCAGTGTCTTGCTGCTGCTTCTTCTTCATGTGTAACCTTGTGTGTATTGGCGGTTAATACAGCATTATCGCCACCTAGTGGATTGGAAGCGCATTACACCTATAATGCGTTTTTATATTGGAAAAATAGCTCTAATGCGACCCCCAGTGGTAAAATTAGGTATATAATTTGATATATCGGTTCGGTTAGATATTTGGATTTAAATCAAACCGGTTGGAAAATTTTCAAACCGGCACAAGCCTATCTGTCACTCAGTGTCATTGTTGCCATAATTATGGACACTCCACTCAGGACCACTGTTAGCCTGCTTACTGACCCACTGGCTGCTTGATCTGACCTGCTGGCTGCTTGATAAAGTGTTGAATTAGAAAGTCCCTTTATACCTGGATATTAAACCTATGGAGCTTAACTCTCACACAGTGAGACACAAATTGATGCAGAAACACCCTTCAGTCAGTTTGCACATCAATATCTGTGCCCGCTCCACCACTCATTAGATCCGTCAGTTAAAAATACGACAGAGGAGAAGTACAGTTTTACAGACTGTCTCACACCAACGTGGTTCTCTGACAGAACAGCTGACCATTATGCACGGCTGTAGCTATTAATAGCGCTTGTGCCACTAATTCATCACATATAGCACTACCTGCAAACCATCATGGCAGTGATATTTCAACCTTCATTATAACACGTCAGACAGATTATTGACGATTAATTTATAGCTCTATAGTGGAAGTAACGTAAGCGGGCTGTCTAACAGAAATAAACATTTATGAGAAACTCAGTGCGCTGTATAGTTGTACTGAATTTAACAAAGCAAATTTGCCTTGAGGCTTTTTACTAATCAAATTATTTGAGTTACTCAAGGAATTGTTTCAGCCCTAACTCATACCTTAACAATTTCCATGTATTAGTTATACCTTTTCTTACTCACCGTTGGTTTAAGTCACCGCATCTCCCGACAGAACAGCAGGGTAGAATTTCAGCCTGCATGCACGTTTTTCAGCTAACATTGTTGAAACAGAGGAGCTAGTGTTGCTGCAGGAGGTTAGCAAAGTGTGATGCCTGTCCAGGCAGATATGTCATGTTCTGTCTCATAACGGCATTGTTTACATACAGCATGTGCTCTGTCTGTTGACCTGTATTTTCTCGAGAATCCAAAATATGTCCACACTGCTGATTTTTTCCCCCAAATAAATAGCGTTATCCTGATCATCTTTCTCTGGCTGCTTGCCAACTGCCTGCTGTTGTTCGACAGTGACACAGACTTTAAAATAGTGCCGTATCCTTAAGACGAAGATATTAATGGATGTTTTCACTTTGCATCCATGATATTCGATTGTTGATCATCGAATCGATATATTGATCCAGATCAATGGATTCTGATGGTGACTGTAATAATAACAGTGACGGTTAATTACAAGTGTCCTTTGATGTTGTTCTCCAGCAAGTCTGCTGTCATCCATATCTGTGTGCAGTGACTTTTTTATCCAGTGCTCTGTATTTAATCTTTACACATTGATCTTTCTTTTTCCACCACCACAGAATGAGTCAGACAAACTACAGGGCCAACTTGCCAGCCTCCGAAGTCAACAGAGCAGAGATGCAGAGAAGCATCAGCTGCTTGTTAGCAGTCTCAATGAACAGCTCAAAGGGTAAGGTATTCATTCACAGCAGAAATAGCTACCTCTTATCACACTGAAAAATAGCAGGATGCAGAGTGAAAGATTGTTTTTGAAAGCTACCTATTCATTTCTAATAGCAAAATTATTTTCAACTTGTAGTATCCACCCTCAGTTCCTGGTTCCTAGAAAGCATTTGTTTAGAAATTAAATAAACATTGTTAAAAACTTAACGGCTGTCTTTAATAGTTTTGAGATTAAGTTTCAGTATCAGGGCGATTTCAAAGAAACACATTGAGTTTGTGCTCCTTCTCCTACAAAATTGATCCACTCTTCAGAAATAGTCTCTGATATGGCTTTGTTACACCAAGCAGCAGAAAATATAAAATGCAAAAATAAGTCAACAAAACCTTCCAGTAGGAACACCATCTGGCAAAAGTCAACGTCCCTTCTTGTCCTGTAACTGTTAAACACTAATTCAAATCACATGCTCTTTTGCCTTAGGCTCAGACAAGTCCACAGAATGTATCCTGATTGGTCAGATTCATCAAGTGAAATCAAACCTTCTATGAATTTTGTAAAAAACAATAATATAAATAAATAAATGAGTAACGAAAACTACAAAATTAAATCAATCTTCTCAATATGTGGACTTTTTTCATATTTGCTGAAACTGTCAGTTTATTCACACAGCACTAAATGAGACAAATAAACTGTGAAAAAGACATATTCCTCTACCTTTTTGATTGCCTTGTAGTGCTTCTAATGGCCTGACTGCATGTAAACGAAAACCACGAATCAGAGCTGAGGAGTCTCTAACGCAGCTGTCAATCATGTTAATCACTGCCTGTAAGCTGATGTTAAACTGTCAAACTAGGCAGCACTGATCAAATATGAATCAAGGTTGTGTTACTGCATTGTCTGTTTCTCACCTCAGATGTTTTCGTGTACTGTGCAGCTGTAAGATGAGAACGTTTGTAATTTGGCTGCCATGTTGGATATAGTTAAAGCACCAAACACCAGCCAGACCAACTTACTTGTTTTACAGCTAAACAGTACACTAAAATATGGGGATGGGAAGCTCCAGGGACCACAAGATTCAATTCAATTGTGATTCAGAAGGTTACCATTCCATAATAAAACCCATTATGTATAATAATGGGTAATGTAATAATGTTTGATTTCAACACATGATTTATTTTTCTCTCTTTTTTTAAAGATAGCATACTATATTTTTGGTGATCCATAATTGAATAAACAAATTATTTTGTCCCTTTCCCCTCCAACCTACCTTCATACCCTCACTTTTGAATCAGGGGGTGCCAGTTGGATTGTGTCCATCTACGGATGCTCACGCTTGTCCATTGTGGGATACACATATATATGGGATATACACACACCTGAGTAGGGTCCAGTGTTTGCATTGTCTACTGTAATATTTGCCCTGAAGCAGTATGAAGTTCATGTTCTATTCAGTAATATACTGTCCAAGTTAACTGCACTGATGACTGAGTAAATTAAATTGAAAGCACCTTAAAGTCTCCTGTATGAATAAGAATGAGGGGGAAGCAGAGTGCTCTGCGGCAGCCGCTGTGCTGTTGTTTACATTATGCCAGCAGAGGAGCTGCGAGCAGCCTCTCACTCTGTTAGTGCCCGAAAAAACCAAGACACTGGGCAGGCCAGGCACAGGGTATTTAAGGTAAAACAGACTGAGCAGAGAGTTATTTTCTTCACCACAGAGGCGTTTTAATTTGGTCCAGGTGCTACACTGACTTCACAGTTGAGTTCTGCCTCTTTTGTTCCACCAACATCATGATATGAACAAACATTTACGTATACGTTTATTGACATTTGTGAATTCATGCTGAATCGTCCATGTCTGCATCGCGATGTATTGTAGAACTGTTTTTCCCCCCACCCCTACTAAAATATGTTTCTGAAAACATCTGAGGTGAGAAATGGGCAATGCAGTATCACAATCTTGATTTATATTTGATCAATGCTGCCTGCAGTCCATAGAGCAATTGACATGACTGGCAGCTGCATTAGAGACTCCTCAGCTCTGATTGGTTGTTGCTGCCAGCACCACAGTAGATTCCTGCAAAAGCCATTAGAAGCAGTAGGAAGAGGAGAGACTTAATTTTTTAATCACAGACTATCTGTTTCATGTACTTCTGTTTCAATACACCCTTAAATTTACTTTGGAGTAGCTCCTTTTTATCCTACAGGTGACAATCAGATTAGAGAATTATAAACCTACAGATCACTTAGGTATAAATGTAGAACAGTAGAGCTATTATCACGTGATAACATTTTCAATGCCATAGGTGAGGGGGGAAATAATATTTAAAATAATAGAGAAGGTACACTACAAGGCACTTGACAAGATATATCATTGTTTATTCTGGGCAAACATGGGCTGGGCTAACATTTCCTTAAGTTTTGTCTTTAACATTTAGTACTGAGGATCATTTAACTGTGACAAAACCTGTGCCAAAGACACAAACTGGACATGAACAATATCTCTGTAACTGACAAAACCTCATTGTGCGTGTGAGCGGTATCCTCTGCCTGATATGTGTTTTTCTTTTCCTGGCATTGTTGCATACAGCCTAGTATTTAATATAGATATATTTAATGGTATATTTCAAATGATACATGTTTTAACTGAGATTGTTTTGACAGTTATGATTGTGTTTTTTAGGTTGAGTAACACACAAGAATGCCTGGAAAGCTCACTCATTGAAAAGGAGAACACATTGGCCAAGACATCTGAGAAACTTGAGCTCATCAGCAGCCTCAGAGAATCCCTGAGTGAAAAAGAAATTCAGTACAAAGAGGTGTCTGATAAGCTCCTTCAGACTGAACACACTGTAAGACACACTTTTGTTTGTTTGTTTCTGTTTATCACACTTCCATATTTAGCAATAGTTCATTTTGTTGTTGTTTCTTGTTTTTGCAGCTTGAGAATGTTTCCAAGAAATTTAGCAGCTCAGAGAAACAGTGCTCTGAGTTGAAATCAGAAGTTGTTGACCTCACACAGAAGCTGAATGTGCTGAAGGACAAGGTGTGATTTTTATTAATCCGAACATCATTCTTTATTTAATTAAAATAAATTTTAATCCCTTGCAAGGTAGTCCTATACAGCTTTGTACTGGTGATAAAACTTCTGCTGCCTCACTCGATGCTTCATCATTTTTCTCTCTTCATTTTCAGGCACAAAAGCAGGAAGTCACCATAGAAACTTTACAAACTGAGGTGGATCAGACAAACGAGGAGCTTGACAAATTAAATTCTGCCCACCTGGAAGAACGAGCCCAACTCATCCATGACCTTCAAAGCTGCGAGCGGGAAATTGATAGACTTAAAGATGTACTGTTGGAAAAGGAAGAGGAGATTTCAAACCTATCTGGTAACATGGTGGAGTATGCAGAGCAGGTCACAGTACTGAAGCACGAGATTAAACTCAAAGAAGAGAACCTGGTTCATGTAGAAAATGCATTGAGTAAGGCAGAGCGGGAGGCCAAGATTATCAGAGAATCCCAGACTTCAGACCAGCAAGCCCTGGATAGGAAAATCACAGAGCTGGTCGAGAAACTCAAGGATACAGAGATGGAGTTGGTCAAAACCAAAGAGGAAAGAGAGTCTAAAGGGGCTGAGGTGGAACATCTAATAAAGCAGGCTGAAGAGGACAAGAAAACCATTCAGGACCTGCAGGGGGAGATTCAGAAACAGATTGTGAGCCATCATAATCATCTTTCCGAATGTGAAACATATGTCACTTCACTAAAGGAACAGCTGATGTTATCCACCCAAAAGCTGCAGGAGTCAGAAGAACTTCTTTTACAGCTCAAGGACAAAAATACCAGCAATGAGCAGCTACAGCAACAGCTCAGTGATAAAGAACAGCTGTATGAAAAACAACTAAAATCATTCAAGGATACACAGAACAAACTCTTAGCACAGGTGGAAAAATACAGCAATGAAACGCAGACATTGTCCAAACAATTAGAAGAGCAAGTACAGAGTGAGGAGCACATCAAAAAGGAGATACAAGAGAAACTGGAAACCATAGCATCACTGGAAAACCAACTTAAGGCAACTGATACACAGGCCAAAGACGAGAGGCAGAAATTCAGCACTGACTTGCAAGCCAGGCATTCAGAAAATGAGAAATTAAACAGTGAACTTCAAAGTAAATCTGAAAATATCTCCAAACTCAAGAATCTATTAAAAAGCATGAAGACAGAGAAAAAACAGCTGCAAGAAAAACACAAAGAGCTGACAGAGGAGCTTGAGCTACAGAAGCAGAATGTTGATAAACTTAGTAAAAAGGTTACATCTGCTCTTGAACTCAACCACAGTCTTGAAAATCAAGTAGATTGCCTTACAAAAGAGAAAGAGAGACTTGAACTGGAAGCAACTAAAAGCGCAAGAACTATTGCAGAAGTTACATTTGAAAAAGATTCCTTGCAAGCCAAAATATCCATATTGGAAAAGCAGCATTCACAAAACAACCACATCATTGAAGGGCTCCAAAGAGAAAAAGAGAATTTGACTCTTCAAAATAATGAGTTAAATAAAGTTCTTGAGCAAAGCTCTCATTCAAACTCAGAGATTTTACTGACAAAAACAAATGAATGTAGTAATCTCAGCCAGTTACTACGAGAAAGTAAAGAGAAGGTGACACAACTGCAGGAACAAGTGCAAAGCTTGACTTCTAAGATAGACCAGTTCCAGCATGACATGGCAGAAAAAGAACAGACTGTCAGTGATCATCGAACACAGATAGAGGCCCAAACAATACAGCTAATGCAACTTCAGGAGACACTGTCTCTGCTGCAAGAACAGGAATGCAATCTCAAGTCTGGCTTACTGGAAAAGGATACAATGTTGAAAGAGAAGCAGGAAGAGTACCACAGTTTGCAGAACGAAGTGACACACCAGAAAAATATTGTATCCAAGCTACAAGCAGAAGCTGAATTATTTAGTAAAGAACACTCACAACTATGCCAGCAAATTGAGGAGAGAGAAGAAATATTGAAAAATATGACCCAACAGTGTCAGAAACACAATGAAGAATTGAATGATACAAACCAGACTGTTAAGTCTCTCAGTGAGCAAATCCGTGTCATGGAAGAAAATGCCAGAAAGTTTGAGTCTGAAGCAGAGCTGAGGCAAACAGAGCTGGCTAGCTTAAACAGCCACATCAAGTTAATGACTGAGGAACACCAGCAACTCCGTGCTGTTTGTGGATCCAGAGAAAATGAGCTTGCTCAGCAAATGCAGGTTCTGTCTGAACTTAATGGAAAGCTTAAAGCAACTCAAGAACAGAACTCAAGTTTTAGCATGAAGATTTGCAGTCTAACAGAAAACAATCAGAGACTGCAAGAGGAATTAACACAGAACAGCCAATCAGTTTCTCAACTAACCACTGAGAGGAGTTTACTCCAAGAACACAATTCTGGCCTTGAAATTCAAATCTCAGAGAATCTGACAACGATTGACAGTCTGTTGAAGGAAAAAGAGAAGCTCATTATCGCAGAAGATGAATTAAAAAAGATGCTCAAGGAAAGCAAGCAGTCACTTTCTGAAGGTTTGCTTGAGAAAACAAGTGAATGTACTAATCTGTTTAAAATGTTAAGGGAGAGAGAAGAACAAATTCAAAGTCTACAGGAGCAGGTTGATGGTTTCGGAAAGCAAGTTAGTCAACTCAATGCGTCGTTGAATGAGAAAGGACAAACAGTCTCACAGCAGAGCTCACAGTTGGAAGCTCAGCAGAACCAACTCCTGCAACTTCAGGATACTGTATCTATGCTTCAGGAACAAGGATCCGTCCTCAAGTCAGGGCTAATGGAGAAAGACACAATGGTTAAGCAGAGAGCAGAGGAGTGTAGCCTTTACCAAGAAGAAGTTGTGCAACAAAAAGCCCTTGTATCACAGATGCAGGGTGAAATAGAGTCACTCAGAAAAGAGTGCTTGGAGGCAAAACAGCAGATAGAACAAAAAGAACAGACATTGAAAGAAGTAACAAATGAGTTTGAAAACCACAAAGAGGAGCTGAATAAACGGAATGAGTCAGTGATCTCACTTAGTACTCAGCTTGGTGCCATGAGCAAGAACGCTGCAGAGACGGAGGTTGAAATTACCAACCTTAAGTCCGCTGTGCAAAAACTCACTGCAGAACATTGTCAGCTATCACAGAAGGAGGACCAGAGGAAAGCAGAGATCACTGATTTTCAAGATAACATTCAAGCACTGAATGAGCAGAATACGAGAATAAAATCTGAACTTCAAAAAACTGTGACAGAGTTGACCAAAGCACAAGAAGAGGTCACACACCTTCAAACAGCAGTCTCTGATGGGGAAAACAAACTTAAAACTGCCGTCTCAGAGAATGAGAGGCTTAATTTGACTGTGCAAGGAAAAGATGAGTCTCTGAAACAGCAGGAGAATTTAATCCAGCAACTCAATGGCAGGATTACTGACCAGGAAATGCAGCTCAAACAGAAAGCAAATGACAATGATAGTTTAAGTGCAAAAATTTCAGAGCTTGAAGATTCTGTCTGTAAACTCAGAGGGCAAGTTAACAGTCTTTCTTCTGAGTCATCCGTGCTGAAAAATACTTTAGAGAAAAAAGAACAGTCAAGTCTTGAATTTCAAAGTCATTCTTCAGCTGCTGTTGAAAGTCTCAATTCAAATCTACAAGCCAAAGAAGCTGAGTGTGAGAGCTTAAAAGAACAGACTTCACACCTTGAAGAATCGGTCAGAAAGCTCAACCACACCCTCCAAGTTCAGATATCTGAGGTGGAATGTTTAAAAAAGGCCTTGGAAGAAAAAGAGTTAGCTCTTTCAGACCAATCAAAGTCTCTCCAGGATATTCAGAGAAGAGCAGATGAGGCTTTGCTCTTCAAAACTCAGTTCATGGAGAGCACAGAGTTGGTGTCACAGCTACAGAGTCAAATTCAGGTACTGTCCACTGAGTCTGGAAACCTCAGAAAGTCAGCAGAGGAAACAAAAGGTGCCCTGAACAACCTACAAGAGAAATATGCAGCTAACGTAGAGGAGCTACAAGATGTGAGACAGCAGTTGTCCAAAAGAACTGGTGAAGTGTCCAACCTTCAGAAGTCATTGGAAGACATCAATAATGAACATCAGGTGGCAAAGACCATGATAGAAACACTGAGAAATGAATTGTCTGCATTCCATCACAAACTTGAGAAGACAGAGGACCTCAACTCCAGTCTTTCAAGGGAAAAAGACGAAGCTTTTGCTTCTCATCAAGCAAGCGTGTCACTGCTTACTGTTGAAATAGAAAGACTCAAATCACAACATCTTCAAGTTGTGGCACAGATGGATGCACTGACAGAAAACCTTGAACAGAGAGAAATGGCTCTCCACGCAATTAACAGCCAGTACACATCCCAGGCCAAACACACAGCCCAGCTGGTTTCAGAAATGCAGAAACTAGAGCAGCAAAATAGGAGACTAAATGAGGAGGTTAGTTTGTCAAAGGAAGAGCACCAGAAGCTTCTTTCTGTGCTCAGTAATGAAAACACACATTTACAAGAGGAAGTTAGAAAACATCTTGCAGAGAGGGAAGAGCTGGAAAGGAAGCATCATCAAATGTGGGCATCGCAGGGGGAGCTGCAGGTTCAAATGGAGCAGCAGTCCAGCAGCATGAATGAAACAATGGAGAAAATGATGTCGGAGCAGGAGAGCCTTCAAGCAAAGGTTAGTGCCAAAGATGAAGAGGTTTCTCTATTAAAAGAAAACATTCAAAAGATAGAGCAAATTCTGCAGGATTCTGAAAAAGAGTGGTTGTTAGTCCTGGATAGAGAAAAACAGGATAAGAATTTACTTGCAGAGCAACTGAGAAGTGTTGAAAATGAAATGAAGTCTAAAGATGTTAAGGTTAGTGCTTTGAAAGGAGACCTGGATAGTTTGCAGGAGAAACTAGTAGAGGCTTCCTCCGCAATTAGGCAGGGGTCTGATCAACTGAGCGCAAAAGAGTTGGAGGCATCAGCAGCAAGGATTCAACTTGAGAAGGTATTAGTATCTGTCCAGAAAAAGGATAATGACAACTATGATTTGCAACAGGCTCTAAAAGCTGCAGAACTTGAGTTACAAAAACTTCTAGAGAGAAAAAATGGCACTGACAAAGATTCCTTTGTCTCACCACCAACCACATCTGAGAGATCAGCTACTGCAAAGAAAGAAAAGACCTCATTGCAGGACATGATAAAACAATTACAAGAAAGTCATCACTTTGAGGTAGATGCTTTGAAAAATGAGTTGGATAAAACTATCACACAGTTACAAAAAACACAGACTACACTTAATGAAAACGAGAGGAGGAGTGAAGAGAGGGGTCAACAAATAGCTTTGTTGCAGGAGATGGTAGAGCATCTACAGACTCAGCTCAGTGCTGAGTTAGAGAAAGAGAAAGAAGCTACTGTCAAACACTCTTCTTTACACAGAGAGTCACAAGCAAAAGATGACCAAATCAGTTGTATGAGTATTCAGATAAGTCAGCAGAAGGAATTACTTGCTGGACTTCGTCACCAGTTAAGGGATAAGGATGCATCCATTGCCCAAGTCATGGAATCTGCCTCAAATGAAAGAATGAAACTGGGTGAGGAAAAAGCATCACTAACAGCACAGTTAGAAAGCATGGTGGAAGAACACAAAACCTCCATGAAGAGGCTTGAAGAAATTTCTCAGCAGTTAGAGGAATGTATTTCATGCTCTAAAAGTGAAATTGAGACCAAGAATTCAAAGAATCTTCAGCTGATTAAAGAAAATGATGATCTGAAGAATGAACTAGCCAAGGTGTCTAAAGAAAAAGATGCAATGAAGAAAAAGCTTCAGGCTGCTCTTGTTGTAAGAAAGGATTTGTTGAAAAAAATTGAGCAGTATGAAAACCAAAAAGAAGAGAGTGCAAATAGTAAAAGTGAGGTCTCACTTTTACAGGATAAATTACAGGAAGTAACAAATCAAGGTCAGGCCACCGCAAAAATGTACAAAGAAACTGTTGCTCTTCTCGAAAAGAAAATTCTTGAGAAAGAAGGAGAGATCCTTGATCGCAAAACAGAAAGTGAAAGACTTGTCAAACAATTGCAGTCAGAAAAACACATCTTGCAAGAGTCAATCAATGAGAAAGAAGTGTGTTTGTCAGAAACTTTGCAAACTCTGACTGAGAGAAGCTCTGTTATGGAGCAGCTGCAGTCCAGTGCTGCTGAGGGAGAAGAAGCATTTGAGCAAGAAAGAACCCTCTGGGCGCATAAATTAGAAGAGCTTCAAAATGAAATCAAGACATGTAAAGATGAATTAAAGGACAAGTCTTCTTCCACAGCTGCTGCTGTTGATTTAGAAAATGAGCTTGTGCAGATGAAACTTGAAAAGGCAACGCTACAGAAAAAGGCCCAGGCTGCCCTGCTGGCACGGAAAGAGACACTGAAGAAAGCTCAAGAAAGTGAAAAGAAATTAACTCAAGAACTTTCTGAGCTGAAAGTTGATTACAAGGCTCTCTTGGAACAACGATGTCAGCAGACAAACGAGCTAAACGCCGTCCAATTACGCTTTGACGAGAAAGTCAGGGAACTGGAGGACCTTCGTAAAAGCTCTGTGTCTGATCGAGATGAACTGGGCACTTTAAGACAGCTTGTGGAGGAGAGGGATACAACTCTACAAGATTTGAAGATGTCTCTGGCTGAGAAAGAAAGTCAGTGTCATTCTCTATTAAACTTGCAAACAGAGCTAGAAAATGTTAAATCCAAATTTGAGAGCATGTCTCTTGAGATGGCAAGTAAAGATGAGGCTCTGGTAGTCATGGAGCAAAGAGCAAAAGATTTGAAATCAACACTTCACGAGGTAAAGAATGACTTAAAGAAGAGCCTTGCAGAAGTAAAAGAAAAAACAGAACAGGTTGAGAAATATCAGGAAACAATTAAAGTTGCTGAGCTAAAGATGCAACAAGAGAAGCAAGCTTTATTTAATGAAAACAGAGTTTTGGAGTCCCAGCTGAGCATCTCTGAGGAACACATGCATGCAAGTAAAGAAAAATATCAAAGTTTGATGGAAGAAAACAAGGCTCTTTTAGAAAAAAATGATAAGATGAAAGTGGAACTTGAGACAGCAGCTGCCTTAGCTTCACAGAAATCCTTGGAAGTTTCAACTATCCAAAAGATTTTGGCAGAAACCCAGCAGAAGCTCAGTGATGACCAAGGTGTTTTGACTGAGGCGCTGGAAAAAGCACAATGGCATTGTACTGAAAAACAAAGGAATTTGGATTTGTTGAAGCAAGAAAAAGAAAATGCTTTCAGATTAATCGATGAACTCAGTGAAGAGGTAACTACTCTAAATAAGCAACTTAAAGAGAAAGTAAATGAGCAGCTACATCAAAAAAACCCTGAAATGTGCATCAAACAGAAGGATGTTAACAAAGAATCTATCTGTCTTTCTTGTAAATGTGCTGAAAACTTTGAAAGGGAACTAAAAGAGAGAGATGATGCCTTGTTAGTTTCTCAGGCTCAAATTTCAGAAAAGGAAGACCTTATTGCTGCACTTGAACAGCAGTTACAGCAGCAAATTAAAATACATGAAACTACCATTGAAAACATGAGAACAGAGGCTGATGAGCTTCAGAAATCTCAAGATGATGGCATCAAAATGAATAATCAGGACAACCAAAGAAAAATTACTCTCCTAACCAGGAAACTTCAAGCAGCTTTAGTTTCTAGGAAAGAACTCTTAAAGGAAAATGCAACACTCAAAGACAACGTAGAAAAGCTGTCAGCCAAACATGAAGCTAAAGAAGCTGAATATTTAACTCTGGAATCATCAGTGCTGACGCTGAGGCAGCAAAATATGGACCTGGAGAGCACCATATCATCTCTGAACAAGGAGAAAGACAAACTCAGCAATGAAGTTGATGGCATTGCAAATGATAATTGCAACCTATCAGCAGCCTGTGAAAGCTTGAAACAAACCATAGAAAACATCACCCAGCAGAAACAAGCTTTCTCCTGCCAGCTTGAATCTCTTAAAGACTCTCAAACAGAGGAGCTGTCCAAGTGGAAGTCAAAGCACGCTGAGCTGAAACAAGAGTACGAGTCCCTTTTACAAGCTTATGAAAATGTTAGCAGTGAAATGGATAAGATGAGACAGCTTTTAGAGGGGGCTAAAAGAGATAGGCAGGAAGCCCTCAGAAAAAGCCACAAACATGAGACTGAGATGGAGATTCTGGAGAAACAAGCAAGAGAGATGGATGAAGAAAACAGAAGAATTAAAGAGAAGATGCACCAATTTTCCAAAGAGAAACAGCAAAAGATTGAGGAGCTGGAGGAAGAGAATCAGAAAATTAGGAAAGAGCTGACTGAGCTTGAAGAAAACCACAAAACGGCAATGTGTGAGCTTACTGATAAAGATCAAGAATTGGAGGCAGAGATTTCTAGACTTAAAGGGTCATCAGAGGTCCTTCAGGAGAAGCTTGTTGAATTGAAGGTTGAAAATACCCAACTGACAGAAAAGCATGAAGACGTTAGCCGTTTGTTGGAAGAGAAGTACTCGGAATTGAATATTTATACAAATAACATGCAGCTTAAACTTGATGAAGCACTCCTTTTGAATAATTCACTAACTGCCCAGATTGAGGCCCAGAAAACAGAACTCTGTCTTCAGTTGGAAATCAACAATTTGTTACAAAAGGAGAAGCAAAATCTCTCTGAAAGAATTCAGAAGATGCAGAATGATCATGAATTGCAGTTGGGAAAGAAAGTGGATGACATTAAAGAGCTCAAAGACATAATTAATAGACACAGCCAGGAAACCATTAGCCTTAATGAGAAGGTGAAAATCTTGGAAGATGATAAGTCTCTTCTGCAGGAAGAGCTTGAAAATGTTCAAGAAATTTCATACAAAGTGAAAAATGAAAATGAATATTTGGAAACTGTGATCCTCAAAAACTCTGAAAGGATTGACGAATTGACGGAGTCTGTCTCTGATTTGCAAACCCAAAACAAGCAGCTGTCCTCTCAGCTGACAGCCAGTAAAGAGATGAGTTGTCAAGTTCGTCAAGAAAAAGAGGAGGAGCAGCTCAAATTAGTCAGAGAGTTTGAGGAGAAGCTCAAGACAGTCCAGAGAGGCAGTGAGGGCTCCAAGAATGTGAAGAAAGAACTGCAGGAGCTACTGAAAGAAAAGCATCAAGAGATAAATCAGCTGCAGCAAAACTGCATAAAATACCAGGAACTGATTTTAGATTTAGAGGGCTCTTTGAAGACCTTGCGGTCTACCTGCGAACACATAGAGAAAGAATTGAAGAAAACCTCAGAGAAAATGTCTGTTTTAGAGGATAGAAGTAAATTAGTTGAAGCTGAGCTGGTAACACACAAGAATCTCCTTCAGCAGGCCACAGAAAAGATCTCTATTGTTGAGTCTGAAAGAGACCGGCTGGCTCTGGAAATATCTCAGGAAAGTAAAAAGTCTGAGGATCAGGTCATGGAGAAACCACAATTGCCCCAAAATATAGATGAGAGGCAATTCAATTCTTATAGGGAGAATCAGTTTATGTTACAGCAACAGGTAGATGATCTTAAGGCCCTTAAAGATAAAGAAAGTCAAAAAGTGAGTGAACTGAGGCAGCACCTGGACTCTCAAGATCTACAGATAAATACTCTAAGAAGAGCAGCTGAGACTAATGAGGCAAAGCTGTCTGCTTTATCTGCCACTCCTCAAGGTGCAGATGCTTCCAAACTTTGGAATGATTTGTACCAAAAGACATTACATGAGAAGGATAATCAGCTCCTCGAACAGGGTTTTATGATCAAACGATTCCTGGAAGACATGAGAGTGAAAGATAAAGAGGTGAATGAATTACGAGTGACCAAATCAAGACTGGAGAGGACCCTTAATGAATACTCTGTCGCTGCTGCTGCACAGCAGAGACAGCTGTTTGTCATGAGCGCTAGCAACGCTGAACTTAGTGAGACCATGGAGCTTATGACTGTGCAGGTAAAAGAACTCAGTGCTCACGCTGAAAGAATGGAACAAGATAAAATCACACTGACCCGACAGCTTGCTGACAAAGAGGATGTGATTTCCCAAATGCAGCTAAATCTCCAGCAGATAGAGAAGATATATGCGGACTCAGATGCTCAGCTGCTCCTTTTACAGTCTCAAAATGACAAAGTTCAAGCCGACTTTGAGAAGCAGGAGGGAATTTCTCTGCAGCTGAAAACACTCCTCCAGGGCAAAGATGCTGAGATCTCATCTTTACTGTCCTGTAGAGATGGGCAGATGTCGGGATATCTCGAACAACTCCAGGCTAATTACCGCACCCAGGTAGCAGTGTATGAGGACAGGTTGACATCATCACGCTACCAGAGAGAAAAGGCTGACAAAGAGTTAAGAGGCCTTGAAGCAAAGGTCAAAAGTCTGCAAATTACAGTTAACAGGTCTGCCCAGGAAAAGGAGCAGATTGCTGCTATGATGGAATCACTCAAGAGCTCAATGGTGTCTTTACAGAGTGAACGGGAGCGACTGATGTCAGAATACAGAATACTTGAAGCAAAGAGTCAGTTAGGGATAAAGGGTAAAGAGGGCTCTGCTGATGGGGAAGGTGGTGCCACCAAAGGCCTTAAACATGAAATAAGGAAACTGCTGCATCAAATGGATGATCTCAATTCAGAGAACGCTATGCTCAGGGCACAGCTGGTTCGCTACAGAGAGGATTTGAATCAGGTTTTGTTCCTGAAGGACAACCAGTTGAAGGTGCTGCTGAAGAAGCAGCAGGATGTGATCAAAAACCTAGAAAACCAAAAGGCTGCAGCTGAAAAGCAATACCGAGAGTCCCGGGTGGAACTTCAAAAGGAAGAAGAGGTGAACAGTACTTTAAAAGCAGAGGTGTCTAAACTCAAAGCTCAGGTTTCAACCCTGGAGGCTGATGTAATGACTCTGAAAAAGGAAAGAACCGTGACAAATGAAGGCAAAGTGATTACCGATTTGCAGGAAGCTGTGGCAGCCAAAGCAGCTGAATGTAATGACCTCCAGCAAAAACTTCTTTCTCAGAAAATCCTTACTGATGAGCTCAAGGAAAAAATGCACCTAGTGGAAAATGAAACGGACAAAAAGCTGGCTGAAACTGAGGACAAATACAACAACGAGCTGGACGCCTTCGAGCGTGAGGTGGAGCTGATGAGAAACCAGCGGGAGACAGCCGATCAAAGGGTGGCAGAGCTGGCTAAAGACCTACTGGAAATAGAGCAACAGCTATCAAAGGCCAACGCACAAAGCAAAGACATGAGGGCTCAAAATGAATCCATGTGCAAAGCCATGGCTGCTCTGCAGAATGACCGAGACCAGCTCATTGAAGACTTCAAGATCCTGAGAAACAGATATGATGAAGAACTCAGAGAAACTCAAGCAGCCTTGAACAAGGTTGAGCACAGTCTGCAGGATGCCATGTCTGACTTGGCGATGTTTGCTAAAGAGAGGGACATCCTTGTTCAAAAATTAAAAGCTTTAGAGAGCAAAAACTCACACACAGAGCTGAGCAATTTGTTGGATGAGCTGTCAAAGGATTTGTCAGAGAAGGAAAGGGACCTGAAGCAGGTCGTCCTGGAGAATAATATGTACAGCAGACAGCTGTCTGCATTCTCCAGGTCCATGGCCAGCCTCCAAAATGATCGTGACCGGCTGATGGATGAGTTGGCTGGGGCCAAAAGAGCGGTTGAGTCTAGGCAAGGGTCAAGTCCAGAGACTGTCACCTCTGTGAGTGTGGAAAAGTCTAAAGAAAGTGGCGTCAGTGCTCTCCAGAATGAGAAAGAAGGGCTGGTAAGTCAAGTCTTCAGCTGTGATATGAGTTTGGCTGTTGCTTGCACTTCCTCTCCGCTTGATTTCATTTTGTGGAAAGCATGCAGTGTCTAGTTAGATGTTTTAATACTTAACATCAGGGTTGGAAATTAGCACCAGACAAATGCTGGTAAAATATGCAAGTGGCTGTTAGATTTGATTCACTCAAAAAACCAGTGGTAATCTATTGAGTGGCTGGTAGATTTTGGAATCCACCAGCCACAATGGCAGGTGGACAAAAAAGTTAATTTACAACCCTGATGTGATGTCATTGCTATGACTTGCATGGTATTTTTTGTTGGACATGTTGCACATGTTCTGGTGTTGGTGAAGTTCAGTTTGATAACATTGTTTTTTTTAAGATAAGTAGTGTTATCTTTGTGACTAATGACTTTGATGATTTTGCAGGAGGCGAGGCGGAATATGGATGAACTACAGCAAACCATAAAGACGATGCAAACTTACAGAATGCCACCTGAAAATGAAATCAGCAGCTACAAGGAAGAAACAACAGATCTGAGGTAAACACAGACTGAAGATAAGTAAAGATAAACTAAACGTGTACTTTTAATTTAAAGAGTAACTTAAAATTGAGAGGAAAGTTGCAGAGTTGTGAACTGGCCAGTCTGAGCTCAACTCAAGCCGGCTGATGACGTCACCTGCAACTCGGCTGGTTTTAGAACGTAAAGCATGTCACCTGTTTCAACAGCCAATTGGCTAGTAGTAAAGTCTGCTGGTCAAGTCAAAATGAAGGCAGACGACATGTTTGCTTGCTGCAATAGGTGCTCCTTACCTGCTGAGCCCTCTGTTTCAAAATAAGCCTTAAAAGCTGGAAATCAGAACGGAAGAACAGAGAGTTGTTGCATAGAGATGATACATCGTCTCATCAAGTTGCATTAGTGTGAACCGGCAGGTTGTTAGAACATGGCAGAATGGAGAAATGCAAGTAGATGAAAGTTTTAACTTGTCTTGTTGCAAATCATTGGTCTGACCTGGGCTTAACAGTGGTAGACCACAGCTTGTACTTAAAGTGTAGCTTTTCCCAAAATTTCTTGGTTCAAACAAGAAATGGTGTCAAATACCTCAACAAGTAGGAGGTTTGATTTTTCTCCAAACCCTAGTGATTGCCTGCTGCTGTCATGTGGTCAGCTTACTGTGTCTATGTGTTGGCATGGAAGTAACTGTAGATTCTAGCAGTATGGTCAGGCCTGTGGTATCAGACCAAACTACTGTTAAATGAGAAATTTGATATGTTGTGCTGTGTTACTTGAGTGCGTAGAACTAAAGTGTTATGAACTAAAGGTTTTTCTGTGATCAAGGTCTGACACAGAGAGGACGGACACACTGCCAGTTGCTGTAAGTTATACAACTGAATTTTTTGCCTTCTTCTGAAAACTGTGATCTGTGTCATAGTTTTTTTTTTTTCCAATACTTTACTTGTCATCTGTGCACATTTTAATCTTTTTAAAAACAGTTTTACACAAAACCAGTATAGAAATTTTAAGTGTCAACTGCCATTTAAGGTGCACTCCATTCCTCCCTACAGGTTATGGGTGGTTTCTCTGTACAGGAATATATTATTATTATTATCATCATTATCATTATTATTATTATTATTATTATTATTATCATTATATTGAGATAACTATCATCACTGTTTTATTGCCCAGCCCTGTACCAAATGTGAAGATAATCAAATAGCAGTCAGTTTTTCTTTTTCTTCTTTAAATCAAAATCCTCTTGTTCTGAGGTGTTTTATTTTTTCCTTCTACACAAAAGGAACCAGTTGTGTTAGCAGGTCAGAGTGGAATGGACGAGATGGTGAGTAGGTTGGAGGCAGAGAGGATCCAGATCCACAGAGATCTGCAACGCTGTATGTATGAGATCCAACAACGAGACCACTACTTCCAGCAACTCAACCTGAAGGTATACTAGTATACCAGAGGAGCCTTTGTACATCACTGAAACAGAACACATTTAAATGTGCAGCTAAAATGCTGGCAGTGTAGATGGCTTTTTGATTAATCCAATAAACATATAATGATGGAGATATGATTACAGCCAGATTTTACAGATTTCTAGCCATTGGTATTGCTTTCTACATAAGATATAACCTCCGAAGTGACAATGAAGGTATTTTTGAGGATAGAAATGCTACATCACCATGTATGCCCCCCCCCCCAGCTTCAGCAGGCAGTAGAGGAGAAAGGTGCTGTTGCAGATCAGCTGAGGGTTGTTTCCCAATCCCTGAGGGACACCCAGAGTCGCTGCCACTGGCTGGAAAACCAAGTCCAAGGCCAGACTCAGGTAAAAAAAAAAAAAAAAAATTCTTAACATTTGCATGTCTGTGCTGCTCATGTAGAAGGTGTTTCTATGGTACTTTTTTCTTCCACATAACTGCCCTGATACACCAAATTGAAAGCTGGCTGTTGGTGAGCATGTCGCCCGAGTATTTTCAGTGTGTCCCACACCACAGGAACTTGTTGACTGTTTTTCAGCCAATTCAGCATGTTGAATCGGTGGTAGTGAGTGAAATAACTCTTGGCAGTTCAGTTCACTGTACAAGAGGAGAAGCGGAAGTGAGGAAAGCAAACAACAATTAAGGTCAAGAGGTGTGAAATACAAACAAATGTGTTATATCAGGCCATTTTTTTAGCCATTGAGCCATTTAGCAGAAAGGGTTTTGTTTGTGTCATTGTTAGCATGTCCCCATTAAATATCATTTGTTCTGTCAACATCAGGTTGTGTTGTTAATGTACTAACTGGCTAACTACCTAACGCCTTGAATCTGTCCTGTTGGTCTCCTGTTTTCCCTTTTGACCAATACAGACTACCACCGCCTGCTGGCGTGGAGAGTTATTTCCTTACATGCAGGCACTGAACGTACAAAGTATCTGGTTAACTGTAGTTAACTGTAGTCTTTGCAGTGTCTTCAAGCAACTTTTTTGGCAAAGCCACTGACGACGCGAGTAGGGTTGGGATCCGGATCCAGTTCTTTTTTGGAACCGGGTCCAAAGTTCCGGTTGATGGAATCAGTTCCATCACACTTGGAGTAACGGTTCCTGCAAAGAGTTCCTAGATTGTTAAAAAAAAAAAAAAAAAAACCTGTCACGTGCATTTCCATTAGAGTGCATAACGGGCCGCATATTTCTTTCCAAACCCGACTGAGCCCAACATTATTTAATGACTAAAGCACTGAGTTTGTGTCACACAGTTGTTATGGTTACAGGCTATTTAACAGGCCAGGCGTGCGCCGTGGGTGCTCAGCGGAGAGGGAGACCTCCGTGTTTGAGACGGGAGCGGGTGGCAGGAGGTCTGAGGCTTCCAGTGAGGAGAGAGGGAGAAATATAACAAAATAAGATAAAACAGGAAAAACCTGTCTCCCTCTTTTATTTAATTTTCAGCGTTTAATCAAGGTGGGGGCGGGCGGCGGGAGGTCTGAGGCTTCCAGTGAGGGGAGCAGTAGAAACAAACAGCCAATGTGTGTGTGTTCTGTTCAGGTGTTATCATGTAAATAACAGTGCCCAAGCATGAATGCATATAAGTATTTTTTTTATTACATTGCTTGGTTAATTTGAGGTAATAGTGTTACCGTAGAAATCAGAGAATCACTTTTTGTTGTTATATATAATCTCAGGGAGATGATATAAGCTCTAAATCTGAAATACACACCACACACAAATGTGTATTTTCATCTAATTGTACAGTGCAACAGTTAGAATAAAGTTTTTGTATTTGTATGATTGCAATTGTGTTTATTATATACTTGTTTAAGTATAGCAAGTATAATGAATATAATGTAGGAATCGGTAAGGAATCGGAATCGTTAAAATCCTAACGAGTCCCAACCCTATACGCCAGTCAACAGTCGACCTTAGTTGTTACTAGTTCTTTGATGTTGGTTTGGTGTGTCTGGCCCTTAAGATAATGATCTGTGTCATAAATCGATAGTGATTATTTAAATCAGATTTAAAAAAAATGTTTTTATTACCTTTCTGATAGTTTTTCCTTAATTCACTGAAACTAGATTCCTCTGACATTTTCATTCTCACGTTGGCTACACAGCTTCCAGTGGTGAATTTTAAGTGTGTCAGTGTGCGGCTGCATCTGTATCTATTCTGTATGACTTACTGTTTTTAATATGTTATTTATATCACTTCATAGGCTTTTGATACAGCTTTTGTTTGGTCTTTTTTGAAGTGATATAAACAGATATGTGTCCCCTTACAGTCAAAAGTCATTTCCATCATACCCATTTTAATTCTGGTGGGAGATATTTCCATCATTTCCTCCTTTTGTTTCTTGTCTCTCTGTACTGTCATGTTATAAATAACGCCAAACAATGCAATTAAAATGATCTTGCAACAAAAAAGTTATATCTCTATATACCTGTAATGCTGTGCACCCACCACCAGGGGTTATTGTGTGCTGAGGTTGCACCTGGAGCCCCTCAGGAGAGGAGCAACAACTCCATGACTGCTGAAACTGCTGAAGCCTGTCAGCTCAGAGAAAGGTGAAAAGCCTGTGCTTTTCTTTGTGTGGTTTTGTATTTTTCGGTGTAGTTTTGTGTGATATTATCTTACCGATATTAATGTGTGTAGTTGTTTGAGCTCATGAAAATATTTACATGCTTTTGTGTGTTTTCAGGCTGCTTGAGTTGGAGCAGAGTCTGACAGATGAGAGAGCGAGAAGAGAGGCAGTTGAGGAGGCTCTTCGTCTTGCTGAGGACAGAGCAAAGAGGTCACTTTTCTCTCTCTGTCACTGCTGCGCGCACACTCACACACACATACATTACATACCGTATATTCAACAGTGCAGAACTTTTTCAAATGTTTTTGTTTTGCAGTGTTGGTTCCAGTGTGTCTAGAGACAGTCAGAGGGACTTCAGTATTGACATGGAGACAGAAGAGGAGTGGGACGCTCTCAGTCTCAACCCAAACCAGCCTCTAATAACGCGAAAGGTGCGCAGTACACAACAAAGGATTTTATCATTAACTTCGCCCTTAATCATCTTGAGAGGAGTGTAAATTGGGGTTATGGTGTGTCACGTTGCATGTTAAGGACAGGCAGGACAACAGGTAGAGAGCAGCATTGAGGGCTGTGAAAATGTTAAGGTGATTACTTCTTTTTATATTTCTCTTACTTATTCAGTGTCTCTTTCAAACTTGGTGCAGACTAATTTGGAACAATGCTGGTGCGCTGCGGGGACAGACGGGTGGTATTTGGTGATGGTGCATCATTGCATCTCACCGGCTAAGGGGCTAAATTGGCGCATTCACCCAGGTGTTGTATTTCCATCAATGCCGATCAGAGCTGGAATCAGTAAATATCCGTGACTACTCATTTCACCTGAGTGTGAATGTGAATTGTAACCTCTCCCATTACATTAAAAAGCCAGTTGTTAGGAAGTGTTAGTGGTTTCTGGTGCAGTGAAAAAAGATGCTGTTGTATCCATTTGAACATAAAAAACGGTGGGCTAAACAATGATGCCATCTCCTCAAATCACACAACCCCATTGTTGTTTTGTGTAATTAGCATGTGCCAGAAACAGAAAATACAACTCCCAGTTTCATCCGTGGATGCAATAGGGCCCAAAAACTGCTTTGCAAGCCACTCAGCACCTGCTGTAGGGGTTCACAATGCATAAGATCCATGTAGCTTTACACCTTTTAAGTTTAACTTACTTGACTTCATGTGTCACCAAGCAACAGGCATGAACAGGCCTCCAACACTGTGCCCATGTAGTGCTGGGTAATATATCAATATCATGACAGTATCATAAGCATCTTTTCCTGGTTTTAAAGGCTACTTTACAGTAAAGTGATGTTCAGAAAGACATTTTCTGAGCTTGCCAGACTGTTGTTCTTTCATTTGACTTTAGACATGATATCCACATTACTGAAGATTATTTATCAAAAATCTATGTATAAATATTTTGTGAAGCATCAAACGTCGCAATAATGATAATGAGGTATTTGGTCGATAAATATAATGATACTTGATATTCTCTGTATTGTCGAGCCCCACATCCATGGCCAGAAACAATAACAGCATCGGACTACCAGTTTATTTACAGTTTGTTTGTTTTTTAGCATTGCTAGGTCTTATGACTACATCTTAACTCAGTGTTGGTGCATCCACAGTTTAAAGTCCGCCAGAAGCGACAGTTTTTGATCAGACCAGCAGATGGTGGGACAATATTCAACAATGAGATTGTTGTCATTAAGTTATGGAAGGAGATCTTTTGCATGTCCAGAGCATCACTCATATCTTTGAGTGAGGTGCTCAGTCCTGTTATGGAATGAGAATCAATATTGATGAGCTGGGGCGCCGAAAAGCGGGGAAAAAGGAGAAGGATTCTAGGGGCCCATGATTAAGAGGGGCCCAGAGAGGCCCCTAATAAAATTATAATACTGACAAAAAATAATATGACGCTAAGTTATTAACTAACTTATGATCACAAATATATTTTATTTACAATGTACTGGTAACAATAAATGTATTTGTTTTGGAAACATTAATGCCCCCGTCTCTATTTACATAAAATGGTTCAGTCCGACTGGATCAGCTGCAGTGCGCCAAAAACGGAAAGAAAGGAAGCTGAGAAAGGAGAAAGAAGCAAAGGGTCGACAGTACGGCACCCAGTATTTCAAAAAGCAAGGTGGATTTGTTAGTGGTTCATGTGATGGAAAGTTATGGAATATTAACTTTGTCCCTGCAGAAGATGATCATTTTAGTTAGGGATGAGCAAGCAAACAACTTTTTTTTTTTTTTTTTTTTTTTTTGCTGAGCGAAAACTAACTAATAACTTACAAATTATGGCAAAAAGGTAGTTTCTTGCAACCCTAGAATTAAGATAAAAATATTCACAAACGAAAAAACACTTCTGGTTGCTGATAAGTAGTGTTTAACTTTTGATTTAACACTAAAGAATTAAAACCCTCTGTGCGCACTGCGCAGCATGTGTCACTAACACCAGACTCAAGGCAAAGTGGACCATTGTACCATTGTCACCATCAGCATATTATCTTGCATCAATAAAATCTATGTTATCATTATTTTGAGTCACATTGTTGAAAGAATTTAGTTGTCTGTGTTCAAGCAGGATAATAGGTCTCCATTCATTGCACATCGGGCATTCCATTTCCTTTTCCGAGATGGTGTTGCGTTCAAGGTCCCCCCAATAACCGGAGGAAAAAAAGGCAGAATATTCAATTTTTTTTTCACAATCGAATCCCATGCCATCGAACAAAGCTTCGAAGCTGCGAACCTTCAAATTTTTTGGGTCAGCCCTGTAACGTACACTCTACAGAGCCAGGTCCAGGATCTTCTTCAAATTTGTCAGGGAGGAATGTGGAAGTGGAGGAAGAGAGTGTTCTTTTTTCACAAATATGGGAATGATAGTCAAAAATACTATCAAAATGCATAGTTTTATGTCTATGCCTCCCAGCCAGCTGTGTATAGGGCCCAGTAAAAATTCTTTTCATGGGGCCCAAAATCCTTGGTGGCGCCCCTGTTGATGAGATCACCAGTGGGTAATTTGAAAAAGGGAATCCTAACCTATATCCTTTTGCATTATAGTGTGGATGGAGATATTTTCTAAAATGAAGATCGTGTGGACAGGATGTTTTTTTTTAAATGAAGGGGAGAAATAGCCATTTTCAAAAATATCTGCATATCTGTAGACACCCTCAAGTAAAACACTTACATATCATTATATGACTGAAGGGCTGTTTCCCTGATTGTTTTCTCTTTGTGCCTCCAGGTGAAAGGTGGCATGGTGGTGTGTCGACGGTGGCTCAGAGGGAGGAGCCTCTACTTTTCCAGGCTGCTGACAAGCCGTGCCCGCTCTAGATACTTCTTTCTGGCCTACTTGCTCACAATACATGTGCTTGTCCTCATGTGCCTCACTGGTGCCCTGTAGCCAGGTCACACTGGGAAATTACAAAAATTGGCTCAAGGTGAAAACTGAAAGCTGAAGGTTTTTGTTTGTTTGTTTGTTTTTGAGCTAACAGCATTTTAATATCCTCTCTTTATTATAAAGCATTGTGAAACACTAAAAGTGGCACACTTAAAGCAGTTGGAGAGGCTCTCCATACTCTTGTCAGATCACACCTGTCCTCTCTCATGTTGCCAGGATAATATGATTATGTTTAGGTTACCTGCTCAATACATGATAGTGCAGTTTGCAGTTTGATGGATCTGAACTGCAGCAAGGCGGTTGACTACATTTTAAAAGATTTCAGATTAAATTCTCCACAAAATATAATTTAATGTAATCTTCATTTATTTGTAGTTATTTGTTTGTAAGACTGAGCACAGTGAGTTTCTGTTAAACAACTATTTTTTTTCTTTCTCTAAACCAAGCCTTAAATTGTGTGTGTGTGTGTGTGTGTGTGTGTGTGTGTGTGTGTGTGTGTGTGTGTGTGTGTGTGTGTGTTTGCGTGTGTGTTGGGGGTGCCTACAGTTGTTCTTTTTAAATCCAGATTAGAAACGAGTTTAAAAAAAAAAAATCTTTAATACAAATCCTTAAACTGATGGAGAAGAAGAATGACTTGAAGTTCAATGTAACCCTCTAATGTAAAAGCATAAGAAGGTGCAGAAAGCCATATCCATTCTTAACACTAGTGTAAACCTTGTTTTATAATCTTATCACCTCTCCACCTTGTTTCCCTTCCTGAGCTGGAAACAAACATGCAAACATCCTGTCAGTGACCGCAGTGCATCCCAATCACAAATGTCTGCACCAGCTGCTGCTTTCTTTTGCCTGCCTGGTTTCATACCTTGCACATAATCGTGATGCTGAGTTAAAACTATGCACTGAAGCTCCAAATGTGTATATAATCATCTTATATAAGCTCAGAAGCACTACACCTTTCCCACCCTGTTCCCTTTAAACTGCAAAGCCAATGGTGTCTGTATCCTTACCTTGGTAGTTTGAATTAAGTGCTCTCATGCCTGTTAAAGATAGTGGGAGACAGTGGTTTCCATATATCTTTAAATTTACTTTGGTATCATGGTATACCAGTGAAAATGTACTGCAAAAACAAAGCAGATGATAAGAAAGTACATACTGTGTGTAGTAAAGGTTTATTGTATTTATGTGTGCATTTTCAGAGAGTATGCTGTACAGTATCTGGAATGGACTGTCTGTATGTATGTATATATGCATTTCTATCCTCCCTGCCTGATCTTTGATGACTGCATTTCTTCTTGATTGTTTAGTCTGAAAATGTGATTGATAAAAAAGAAGGTGTAAAAACACGATCTGCAATCCTGTCTCCAGATGTTTTCTGACTTGTTAAGTCGTCAGGTTTTGTAGAAAGGCACAGTTGCTGAGGAGTCCATGGTACATTGTCCTAATAATCTGTACATAAAGCTGTGATTGATGGACAAAACAATGAACTGGATCTATTTATGAAAAAGGTTAACTACTGAAAAATGTTCAGATGGCATATTTTCTCTACTGCCTCTATTTTTAAGAGATAGCGATGCTGTTGGCCTTTTGGTGACTTTAGGCTGAACTTGGTGCAATACTGTCAGAGGTGAACTTTGTCAGATCACCCTAAACCATCTCGAAAGAAGTTTAATAAAGCCTGTTGAACTTTTCTTTTTGCCTGTATGATGTGTGTCTGTGGTACCGTCAGTACATCTCAACTTACAGATTGTTGCTTTTAATGAACTTCACCTGTAGAAACTGAATGTGACAAATATAATGGACATCAAGCCAAATGGGGTCTTAGACCAATGTGAGCCTGCTCAGAGCTGTTTTTGGATCTTAAATACCAATCAGCGAAAACATTAAAACCACTGGCGGAGAAGCGAATAACATTGATAACCTTGTTACAATACAGTGTTCTGCTGGAAAACTTTGGATCCTTGGCACGACACTCTCAGTGCCCCCCCAAGAGGACAATGCACTAGGTCTGAAACAGTATTTGGGTGGAGCGTGTCAGGTGGCTTCCACATGAATGCAGGACCAAGGGCTTCCTAGCAGGACATTGCATTGAAATGGGACAATCATTGTTCACTTGAAGAATAAAAGTTGCTGCCATCCAACAGGAGATATAGAGTCCCTATAGCTAGATCAAATAGACTGAGGAACTCCTTTATTCCTCAATCTGTTAAAATGTTGAATCAGTCGGGTTTGTCAGGGCAGGGAGGCATTTAATAGCTGCGAGGGTAGGGACCTGGAGGCACTGCAGCCACTTTGATGAGGTTATATATATAGCACGTCACATGTCTGATGGTTGTCTCATGTCATTTTGTTATGCTTTTGTCTGATGTGACATTTTGTCTGGTTGTCTGTTATATTATGTTCTTTTCTGTCACAAGAAACAAGTGTCTTGGACGCAAGAAAATTTTCAGAAGTGATTCTGGCAAATAAAGTATTCATTCATTCATTCACTCACTTCACTCGCCAGTGAGTTTAATGTTGTGGCTGATTTAGTGTAGAATACCATACAGTGGCTTCTGAATTTAATAAGACTCCTCATAGCATGCTTCATTGTTTTATAGGTTTGATTTGAAATTGATAACATTTTTTTTACCCCTAATTTTACACACAACAGCCTACATACCTACGACTGTGTGAAAACCTGTAGACATTTCTGCATGTCTATTTAAAAATCAACCTCAGAGGCTTTGTGATGACTTTCCAGTAGAGTTCAGGTGCAGCCTGTTTGCTTTGATTACCCTTGAGAAATCTCTGGAGCTTGATTACCCACCTGTGGCAAATTCAGTTGATTGGACATGATTTAGAGAGGCACACGTCTTTGTTTATACAAGGGCCCACAATTTACAGTGCATTTCAGACAAAGACTTGTCCACTGCAACGCTAGTAGCTTTGCTAATGTCAGCATATTAACAACATCCTGTGACATTCAGTGTATCCAAGTGCTTTTCAAATAAAGAGAAAAACTTTTCTAGTGTAATAGTGCATTGGCATTCAGTTCAGTTCGGTACACATTGTTTCCATTTCCACTGTGATAAGTTTTGGATGACAACAATGGAATGTCCCTTACCACCCTCATTTTAGGTTCGCTCTCTGTTGGGGTACCGAGTACACAGATCTGGGGCCTATTGCACAAAACTAGGATAAGGGATTAAGCTGGGATATCTTGGTTATCTTGGCTCAACTTATCTGTGATCTGGTTGCACAAAAGGGGGATAGTGGAAAGCGGGGTATGTTATGACATAAGTTACCATGGAGATTTATTCTGTGGAGCTAGCCTGCTCCAGACCAGGCTAAGTTCCAGGATCTATTTTATCTCATCCCTCATCCCTCATCCCAGTCAGCAGTCACCACAAACGGAAACCAATAGTTATTCCACTGCCCACTGCAGATTGTTATCACATTCAACCAGACCCTGGGTCCGTTTCATAAAGCAGGTTCAACAAAGTCTATTCTGGTTCTATTCAGGTTCAACTCTGAGTCTATTCCTTAACTCTGAGTTGATCGACTCTGAGATAGGAAACTCTGAGTTTCCGGTTCCAGAACAGCTGATTTGAATCAGTTTAATCAACTCGGAGTAGTTTCACCTGGAGTTAAGCGCGTGCACCACAACTATAAAAAGCCAGCATCAATGGAGCCCCGATTCGACGAGTCACCATGGCAACGGGGAAGAGGAAGGCTGCGTTTTTCACCCCACTAGAATTAGAAATCTTAATGCGCTCATACGGCGAGTTTGCACACGTTTTCATAAAGAAGTGCATAGGCTTTGCAATCACAATAATATAACTGGGGAAAACTGCTGGAATGGTAGCCTATTAATTTATTTCATTTAGGTGCGATCCCGCGGGGGAGAAGCGCACTTGGTAGCAGTTTAGGATGAAATATAAAAACATTGTTCAAACAGGTAAGACCTCGGCATAATCTCATGGGGATACCTCATTTTGATCACGTTTTACATTGTAAAGTAAATATTAAGTGGCTGTTTGACTGTGCAGTTGTTTTATCCCCAACATAATGCTGTTTTCACACACATAAATGTCTTCTCATCTATATTATGTTCTGTTAAATAATTAAGCCTATTTAAACTAACACAGACTTCTACTCAGCCAACAGAAAGAAGGCAGATGCCTCTAAAACGAGCACACTTTTCTGACCGCCCTGCCTACAGTTGTCTTACTCAAGTGCTCAGCATCTCCGACATTGTACAAAAAACTTCCATTCGCAAAGAAACGCAGCGCAACACACAATATCTGCTGGGATGAGAGCATGACTACGACTGGTAATGTTGTAAATGTAAGTATGGATTAGGTTGTGTAGCTATGTAGACGATGGACTGTGACGTGAAACGGTACAGCTCAAAAAGATAACTGTGTGGAAATGCTAGAACATCTATGCGCGGTCTGATAACCATCTTCCCACGAATATTTAATTCTCTGCGCAGTAATGCTGCACCTTCATCCAAGGGATCGTTATCAAAAGGACACGTTAGTGAACAAAGTTGCCACCTACTGTGCCTAACGGACTTCTAATATACTGACTCTGATTTTCTTAATGAGTTTTTTAAATGACAGACGGCAGAACTGTGCTACGCCAAAACTCGCCTGCTGACTGAATGAATGAGGAAATCAAATGGAGTGTGTGGCTCTGAAAGAGGGCGGAGACAGAGAGAAACTCGAGGTTCATTGAGAAACACCTGGTCCCGACCAGGTTAGGTTCATAGAGTCTGTTACTGCGGTAACTGACCGAGAGCTTAAGTTACCTCTGTCTCTGAAACAGGCTGGAGTTACCCCTCTTTCTCTGGTTTAAGTTACCTCCCTTTTTGAAACGGAAAACTCAGAGTTTCCCTCATTTCAGGGTTAACAGACTGAGTTTTCACTAAACCTGCTTTGTGAAACGGAGCCCTGTAGTCTGTCACATTTCAATTTATACTATGAAATTGTGATCGTTATGTTTTTATTTATTGTAATTGCTTCATCTATATTATGGTTAATGTAACCTATTTACTTTTTTAGGAACTTTTGCCTGCACCATCTGGCGGGGGGACTAGCAATGGAAATCAGCCCTTGACTGCAGTTGCGGGCATTTACATTTTTATTTCTGTGAAAATGTTCATTAACACACACTGTCCCCCTTGAGAAAAAAATAAAGTTGAAATTGAAATTGAAATTGGACTGGAAGTCTCAAAGTCAGAAGGGTAGAGTAGAACAAATTAGAGTGTAGTAGAGCAGAGCAGAATAGAGTAAAGCAGAGTATAGTAGAGACGGGTAGAGTATAGAGTAAAGCAGAGTAGAGCAAGACTTTGGACCACAAAATTATGGGGTTTAACTACTGACCATTCCATTTTGTTACCACCGAAACTTTACCATAGGTTTCGGTTGTGACTGTTTCGGTAGTGACAATCCTAGCTATTTTTCAGGAAAACTAAAGAATGCTAGGAGTCACATGACTAACAAGCACATGTTTGAAGAGTTGTTCACACAGAAAAACATAATATTTTGCATAACCCCCCAGATGGGACGGGGGTGTAGTGCTACCCCCCTTGTCAGAAATTCAGGGGTGTGGCTAAAATCCAGACTCAACCAGAGCATTAAAACTCTTGTGTTTCAGTAGTGAGTGACATGAAACCAAGGGACACTATTTTTTTTAGCATAGTTTCTTAATTTAAAAATTAATCCCACAATACATCTAAATCTTTCAACTTCTGTTTAAAGTTAATCACAAAAATGTTTTAAATTACACTTTTGAAAAAAAAATCAAGCTTATCCACCTAAAGAAGAAAGAGACACGCCTTCAACTCCATGGATACACATTGAGTGAGTACTGGCGCAACAAACGCATTCCTCAAGGCCTCCGCATACAGAAAGCACCCCCCACTGGCAAGGAATCAAAAGACTTTGTCAAAAAATGGTGTGAAATCCTCAATAAATTTTCCATGGACTTGATGCTGCTAATTATTGAGGAGGTTACAAAGCAAAAAGAGGATGTTAGAAAAGACATTGAAAATCAAGAAACACTGATACGAGAGAAAGTTGGTGACAACATCACCCAAATCCTTGATTTGATTAAACAAACCTTGAAAACCTTTGAAGATGGTTTGATGACTAACAAAATCAGAAAGTACAGAAGGGATGCTGAAGATTATCAACAAGGCAAGGTCTACAACTTCCTGTGCGATGAAAACACCCAACCTTCCTTCAGGAGACGCCAGATCACTCAGCACAATGAAACCGCCTCAGCTGAGAGTGACCTCCCCACTGACTCAGACTCTTCCTGGGGCTACCAGCGTCCTACGGGCAGACCACAAAAACAAAAAAATGATCGAGGCAGACCAAGAGGAAGACGAGACGTGGGAAGAAGAAATCCAGATACCAGGAACAGACCCAACACGCGCCTGTGGGTGAAAACCCGATAATCAACCTTTCCAACAAGGTACTGACTACACATCAACTCTCTGCTTTGTCTAAAGGACTAAGTTTTGTCCCTACATGCACAGTTGATCCTTTTGAAATTAAAACAGATTTGTTTCGTTTTTTCAGAAAGATTAAACTGAAGCACATGTTTGGTAATTCTGATATGCAAAGGTCTGATAAACCTGCCTTTAGAAATAAGAATAAATTTAACCCTATATGTGAAAATCCTACCATCCAAACCTTCTGCAGAGTGGTTGAAAAAGAAATTTTGGACAATCACACAACAAATTACTCTTATTCAAACATAACCTATCATGAAAAATTGGCCATACAAGAACTCTCCATAGACAAAGACATCATTATTAAACCTGCTGATAAGGGGGGCGCAATTGTGGTGCAGAACGTGGCTGATTACAAAAAAGAAGCTTATCGCCAGCTAAATGACGAACAGTTCTACAGGAAGCTAAAGGTTAACCCTACTTCAGACTTTCAAAAGAAAATCCTTAATGTCACAAATAGGGCCTTGTCTTTGAACTGGATATCTAAAGACGAGTATGATTTTCTTAATTGTGAACATCCTGTGATTCCTGTATTCTATATGCTGCCTAAGATCCACAAGAGCCTTAGGGGCCGTTCACATGCAGCGTCTTTTGCGCGCGCAAATACATTAGTTTCAATGTAGACGTGCGCTAAGCGCGCTCACAATTCAAAGCGACGCCGCAGCGGTGCGCCTCCGGTGCGACGCGCCTGTTTTTCCGTGCGCGTCCGCGTCGCACAGAGATGGAAAAATCTCAACTTTTTCGAATGCAGCAAGCGCACCGCATGTCATGTGATAAGAATTAACCAATCAGCTCCGCGGATCTGCTTCTTCCTTTCCGTCCAACGGACTTCACAACATTACGTATCTAATAACACGCACTTTCTCTCTACCAGCATCTCCCTCTCTCCTTCTCCTCCACACAGACAGACAGACACACACACACACACACACACATAGGCTACTTTAACTTTTTTGAAAACTTTAACTTTTTTACTCCCCCTGTGAGTAACAGGCGGTTTTGGTTGCTTAGTAACGGCGGGCGCGACAGTCGCGCAACCTCCGAAGCGCCTTGGATAAAAGGGTGGAAACGGCACAGCTGGCGTTTTCCACGCGCTTTTAGACGCTGCATGTGAACGGCCCCTTATAGAACCCAAACGTAGACCCATTGTGGCTTCCAATGATTCCCTTTTGGAACCCCTGTCTAATTTTGTGGATCACTTTATCAAGTCTTATGTTTTCAAACTTCCATCCTACATCAAGGATTCAACTGACGTCATTAATAAAATCTCAGAAATTAAAGATCTACCTGGAGATATCTTTTTGGTTACTCTAGATGTAGAAAGCCTCTATACAAACATACCCCATGAAAGAGGACTAGAGGCTTTAGGCTTTTACCTCCAAGATCGCACCAATTTCCCCCCCAGTGAATTCATTTGCGAACTGGCCTCTCTAGTCCTTAAGTTGAATTACTTTTCTTTTATAGGGGATTTTTATCTACAGCTAAAAGGCACATCTATGGGTTCCACCTTTGCTCCAGACTTTGCCAATCCGTTTATGGGTTTTTTTGAGTACAACTTTGTCTTTAATCCTGACAGGAATCCCTTTTGTCAAAAAATCCTTAAATGGTTCAGATATCTTGATGATATATTCTGCCTGTTTCAAGGGAAAATGGAAGAACTCTTGGAATTTGTGTCATCTTTGAATGGTGTCTACACTGATCTAAAATTCTCTCTTGAATATGACCTGCAACATGTATCTTTTCTTGATATGTGGATTGAGTTGAAGGATGGAGGCCTCATCACAACACTATACAGGAAACCCACTGACCGTAACACTTTCCTTCTAGCTAGCAGTGCCCATCCTAAAACCCTAAAGAATGGCTTGCCTAAAAGTCAGTTTTACAGACTGAGACGTCTTTGCCATTCTGATGAGGATTACACAGAAAAATCTTTAGAAATGAAACAACGCTTTCTAGAAAGGGGTTACTCTGTTAAGTGTGTTGAGGAGGCCTACCAGGTTGCTCTATCTAAACCTAGATCTGTCTTATTGACAAAGAGTATCCAGAAAGAAAAACCTTTTTCTGTAACCTGCATTACCACCTATACTCCTCAGGCCCACATTTTTAAGAATACTATTCTTAAATATTGGCATATTCTGACCTCAGACCCAGCCCTCATTCAACACTTCAAAGATCCACCACTTTTTGTTTACAAAAGAGGACCAAACCTATGGAATAAATTGGTTAGAGCCAGTATACTACCAAGCCCCACACAGACCCTCCTGGCTCCCCTTAAACAAGGAAATTACCCTTGTGGTAACTGTGCTCAGTGCCACAATACATGGAAAATGAACACTTTTACACACCCCAGAACAGGGAAATTTTTTCCAGTAAGAGGAGTTATCACATGCAATACCAAAAATGTTGTATATATGCTGAAATGCCCCAGTGATAAAATCTATATTGGTAAAACTATTTGCCCTCTGAAACAAAGGATTAGTGAACACAAAAGTTCAATAAGACGAAATGATATTAATTACCCTGTTGCCCGCCATTTTAATAACCACTCCCATTCTATCTCCTCCCTCAGGTTCCAGGGAATAGAACAGGTTACTCTTCAGAGAGGGGGTGATGTTGACAGGCGACTATGTCAGAGAGAGCTGTATTGGATCCACACCTTAGAAACTTTGCAACCACTGGGTCTCAATGAGGATTTTGAAATGAGTGTTGTACTTTAATTCAATCACAATAGACTTTAGGCTACACTATGCTCTATGATGGTCATTACCTGATGTTTGCATAAAAATTGTCGCTTCTTTCTATTGTGTTGTTGCAATTTACCCTTGTAAATTATTTTGAGGTACTGATGTATTGATGAAATGATGTATTTATGTATTTATGTTTCTTGGTTTCAGTAGACCCTGTGTCTAAGGCTGTATCTGATGTAGGACTACAAGTCTCTTAGCTGGACTACAATCCCCATGATATCCTTGTAGCCTCAGCCATGTTAACACAGGTGTCTGGCATTATGCAATCAAGTGAAGAGATGGCCAGAACCCTTTATCTACAGCCACATTCACTCGGTGTGCATGCCTGAAGAAGGTCACAGACCGAACGCTTGCAGAAATAAATTGATGATTGTACAGAGTTGTGAGTGTGCGGTTGCTGTTTTTTGTTTTTTCTAGTGTCTTAGTTCAGCTCCAGCACCTCTAAGAAGAATCTTGTCCACGGATGAGCGGTGGCTTTTTTCATTTTTGAAAAAAAAATTATGAAAAATGTTTTAAGTGTTATTTACATGAATTAAATTTTAGAGGTCAGGGTTGGGGACAGCTACTTCCCAATAGACTGATTGATTGAATTGATTTTGTATTTATTTAGCTTATCACTTTTTCAAATAGGTCAGGTTTTAAATAGGTCATAACATAATCTTTGTAAATATCTGTCTGAATACTCAATTTTATTATTAGGGGCCCGGCAGCCTAAGCTGCCAGGACCCTATTGTTTTGCTGCATGTTCTTCTTCTTCTTCTTCCGAGGAAATCCTACTTCCCATGCGCGAAAAATCACCAAACTTTGCACAAAGGTCCAGTCCCATGCCAGATTGCCTCAGCTGCAAAAACAGGCCAATAGTCCTGATGGTGGCGCTACAACAAGCCTCTAAAGTTCAAAATTTTGAAAATTCACAACAAATCAACCATATGTGCTACAGATTTGCAGCTTTCACCAAAATGTAGCCCCAATACTGAAGAAACGTTTGTACATTTAAACCTGTTGCAAATTATGAAGTCCATCACTCTGTTTTTTTTTTTCAAAAACTGTAAAACATCTTCAACCTATCTCCTCCCACAATTTTTGCTCAATTGACACTAAACTTGCTACAGAGCATCTTCAGACTGTCCTACACAAACGATTTACACAGATTTTTTATTTATCTAAAATTGAGGCTACAGTGCATCAAAATGTTTGACTGTAAATGGTACTGTAAACATTTACTTGCAAATTCTTGCTAAATACATTTTCAATGTTCATTAAAAAAATGACAAAATTTTGGAGTCATGGTAGATGACGTTTGGAAAATATCAGAATTTTATCTCAAAAACTGAAAAAACCCCCCCCAAAAAACTCACTCTCATGCGAACAATTGGAGTCAATGCCAAAATGGCATTTTTAAACATCAGTTTTTCACTTATGGAGCAAATCAATCATTGTTAAAAACAAATTACCAACATCTCCATGCTGTGTAGATGCAATTTGTGTATTTTCGGATTTTTGTCTTAATAACTGAATTTTTGACAGCCGTTTGAAATCTGCCTTTACACACTTACAGCTGCTGTCTTGCACACAGGTGACTGGCTTAGTCAGTTTTTGAAGCTACATGTGATGTTTCTGTTTGCCAGTTAGCTCAGTGAGATAGAGGATTGTTCTTGGTGTTGAAGATTGTGACTTCAAGCCTCAGTTCGTGCAACATTTCCACATGAGAAATCTACCTGAACTTTTAATAAAGGTCCAGTCCCATGCCAGATGTCCTCAACTGGAAACACAAGACAATAGTCCTGATGGTGGCACTACAGCATGCCTCTAAATTTCAAAACTTTGAAAATTCATAACAAATCAACCATATGTGCTACAGCTTTGGAACTTTCACTTTGAAATTTGCTTTTCCATGGCATGGATGGCTACTGTCTGGCACCCTGATGCTTGGCTTAGTCAATTTGTGGAGCCACACATGAACTGTCACTTGCCAATTAGCTCAGAGAGACAGAAGACAGACCTCAGTCTCAGAAGTTGTGAGTTCAAGCCTCAGCTAAAGCAGAATGGATATTCTAATGTGAAAGTCCTATGTTCAGGCATCATGCTATGTGGATTAGAGACTACTAAGGTTAAAATAATTATGATCCAGGCAGTTTTGCAGAGAGACAAAAACTCTTTATCAACACTTTTCCCTGTTACCCCTTGTCTCCCTTCCCTGTTTATTTGGCTTAGCGATCAGTCAATATGCAGAGTCTATCCAATAGCTACTTTTACATTTTAAAAAATGTTTTCATCTTTGTCACCATGGATAATGTTTAGCCAATTTAACCAATTGCCAAAACATTTACATTAAAGGTCCAGTGTGTAAAACTTAGGGGGATTAAGTGAAATCAAGTGATGAGGATGTGGAATGTGAGCAGCTGAAACTTCTTGTTCAGGAGATTTTTAGCAGGAACTGAATTATCTGCAGAGGTCTCTTTCTCGCCAAAACAAACAGACCAGGCTATTTAAAGTGGTAAAAATACTAAAAAGAACAGGTTCATTTTTACAAATCAATGATTTTTCTACACTGTTTGGCACCTCTACAACGTGCCACTAACTTTCCCCTGCTAATGTGTTTATGGGGTGCCGTTTGTAAAGTGGCTCGCACTGCAATTAACAGCAACATTTTGCCACATTTAGCTTTAAACAACGTTTAAAAAAGTGGTGTGAATTTTTTAAAGTCACTTTTTACCACATTTACAGCAATATCTGAAATATGAATATGATGCCACAGTTAAATCTAAATATTAAATGTTAAATCTAAATCTAAATGTTACATCTAAATCTAGATGTTAAATCCAAATGTTTAATGTGAAATCTAAATGTTAAATCTAAGAGAGAGAGAAGGTGCCCGGTGCATTATAGGTGGTCCTCCGGCAGACTAGGCCTAAGTCAGCCTAACTAGGGGCTGGTACAGGGCAAGCCTGAGCCATCCTTAACTATAAGCTTTATCAAAGAGGAAAGTCTTAAGTCTAGCCTTAAATGTGGAGACGGTGTCTGCCTCCCGGACGGTAACAGGAAGATGATTCCACAGGAGAGGAGCCTGATAGCTGAAGGCTCTGGCTCCTGATCTACTTTTGGAGACTTTAGGGACCACGAGTAACCCTGCGTTCTCAGAGCGCAGAGTTCTGGTGGGATAATATGGCACTATGAGCTCTCTAAGATATGATGGAGCTTGACCATTTAGAGCTTTATAAGTTAACAGTAGGATTTTAAATTCAATTCTGGATTTTACAGGGAGCCAGTGCAGAGAAGCTAAAACAGGAGAAATATGATCTCGTTTCTTAGTTCTTGTTAGTACTCGTGCTGCTGCATTCTGAATTAGCTGGAGAGTTTTTAATGACTTACTAGAGCTACCTGATAATAGAGAGTTACAGTAATCCAGCCTTGAGGTAACAAAAGCGTGGACCAATTTTTCTGCATCTTTTTGGGTCAGGATAGGCCTAATTTTTGCAATATTACGCAGATGAAAAAATGCAGTCTGTGAGGTTTGTTTTAAATGAGAATTAAAAGACAAATCTTGATCAAATGTTACTCCGAGGTTTCTTACGGTAGTGGTAGAGGCCAGAGCAATGCCATCGAGAGAAACTATGTCATCAGATAAAGAGTCTCTGAGTTGTTTGGGGCCAAGAACAATAACTTCAGTTTTGTCTGAATTTAACATCAGGAAATTGGTGCTCATCCAAGTTTTTATGTCTTTAAGACAATTATGAAGTTTAGTTAATTGATCACTTTCTTCTGGCTTCATCGATAAATACAGCTGTGTATCATCCGCATAACAATGGAAATTTATAGAGTGATTTCTAATGATGTTGCCTAAAGGAAGCATATATAGAATAAATAGGATTGGTCCAAGCACAGAACCTTGCGGAACTCCAAAACAAACTTTAGTACGTACGGATGATTCATTGTGAACGTCAACAAATTGAAAACGATCAGATAAATAAGATTTAAACCAGCTTAGTGCAGAACCTTTTAGGCCAATTAAGTGTTCCAGTCTCTGTAGCAATTTCATGGTCAACAGTGTCAAACGCTGCACTAAGATCTAATAAAACAAGTACAGAGACGAGTCCTTTGTCTGAAGCAATCAGAAGGTCATTTGTAATTTTAACTAGTGCTGTCTCAGTGCTATGATGCGCTCTAAATCCTGACTGTAATTCCTCAAATAAATTATTATCATGGAGAAAATCACACAGCTGGTCTGCGACTACTTTCTCAAGGATCTTTGACATAAAGGGAAGATTAGATATTGGTCTATAGTTGGCTAACACCTCTGGATCCAGGGTGGGCTTTTTTAGTAGAGGTTTAATTACAGCTACCTTAAAAGACTGTGGTACATAGCCTGTTAATAAGGATATATTGATCATATCTAATATATGGGTGTTAACTAAAGGTAAGACCTCCTTGAGTAGTCTAGTTGGGATGGGGTCTAAGAGACACGTTGATGATTTAGATGAAGAAATCACTGCGGTCAATTCTTGAAGAGAAATTGGGGAGAAGCAATCTAGATAAATATTAGGTGTTACAGCTGAGTTTGAGGTTAGATAGGTACTATCTGAGGACAGGAGGTCATGAATTTTGCCTCTAATAGTTAGAATTTTGTCATTAAAGAAGCTCATAAAATCATTACTGCTAAGGGCTAAAGGAATACAAGGCTCAATAGAGCTTTGAATCTCAGTCAGCCTGGCTACAGTGCTGAAAAGAAACCTGGGGTTATTTTTGTTTTCTTCTATTAAAGCTGAGTAATAGTTTGCTCTGGCATTGCGGAGGCCCCTCTTATAAGTTTTGAGACTGTCTGCCCAGATTAAATGAGATTCTTCCAGTTTGGTTAATCGCCAATTCCTTTCAAACTTTTGCGATATTTGTTTTAATTTACGGGTTTCAGAGTTATACCAAGGAGCGAACTTTCTTTGTTTTGTTAACTTCTTTTAAAGAGGAGCTACAGAGTCGAGTGCTGTTCGCAGCGAGCTTACGGCGCTATCAACAAATTGATCAATTCGGGAGATGTTAAAGTCGGTACGGGAAACCTCTGTTACTAAAGGACTTGGTATTGAATTTAATGACGGAGTAATCATTTCCTTAAATTTTGCGACAGCACTATCTGATAAACATCTGGTATAGTAACTGTTGCTGAGTGGTGTGCAATCGAGTAAAAAGAAATCAAAAGTAATCAAATAATGATCCGATAGCGAGGGATTCTGTGGAAAGACTGTTAGGTTATCAATTTCAATTCCATATGTCAGAACTAAATCGAGGGTATGGTTAAAACAGTGAGTGGGTTCATGTACACCCTGACTGAAGCCAATGGAGTCTAATAATGTGATAAACGCGGTAGCCAGGGAGTCATTATCAACGTCGACATGAATGTTGAAATCGCCTACAATAATAACTTTATCTGATTTAAGAACTAAACTGGATAAAAACTCTGAGAATTCAGATATAAATTCAGAATACGGGCCAGGAGCACGGTACACTATAACAAATAAAAGTGGCTGCGAGGTTTTCCAGGTCGGATGTAAAAGACTAAGAACGAGGCTTTCAAATGAATTATAATCTAGTTTTGGTTTAGGGCTGATTAACAGACTAGAGTTAAAAATGGCTGCAACTCCCCCTCCTCGGCCGCTGCCTCGAGGAGCCTTTGTGCTCCACTGTCTCTCAGGTTAACTCATACTGCAGCGGTGCCTGGATAGTGTGACGTGTGTGGTTGTGCTGCTGCCGTGGTCCTGCCAGATGCCTCCTGCTGCTGCTGCTGCCATCATTAGTCATACTTCTACTGTTATTATACACATATGATTATTATCATACATGTATACTGCCAGATACTAATATATACTTTCAACATATTGTACCACAGTAGCCAGAACTATAACGACAATATTATTACTTTCATGAATGTTGTTGTAAGCTACTGTCATTACCGAGGATGTCATACAGATTACTGTATTGTGTCATACAGATTACTGTTAATTTGTTATGCTGATCTGTTCTGTACAACATCTATTGCACGTCTGTCCGTCCTGGAAGAGGGATCCCTCCTCAGTTGCTCTTCCTGAGGTTTCTACCATTTTTTTTCCCCCGGATATTGGGCTTTATAAATAAAATTGATTGATTGATTGATTGAAATTTATTTATTTATTTTTTTACCCTACTTGTCTGCATTGGTCTTCATAGCTTAGCGCCACAAAAGGGTGTAAGCTTCTTGTGAAGATTGATGCACTGTTAATCTTGCAGTCAAGTATTTTATACCCATAATGCGTGGTTGTGACCGTCACCCACCCTCCCTGGAAACTAGCCTATCAGTCTTTTTTGGAAAAAGCTTCCTAATATGAGCCAGAGAGGGCCGTGATACACCAAAGTGTGTCAAGGGGAAAGTAAGGAACAAGCAAGGGGGAGGGGGCAGGTGCTTAAGTCCTGAGTTATATAGTGACAGTGCATGTGGAGAAGAAGGAGGAAAAACGATCAAATAAACAAACAAACAAAAAAACGGGATAAACAGGCAGATGATGTATTGTGGTCTTGAAGTGGTTGTGCTCCATGCAGATTATCAAAAATAAACATATACATGTCTACTATACTGTACTGAAAAACAAAAACAATAGAGAAGTCTATACTGCACACCAAATATGTGAGAGTCTTGGTGGAGGGGGAAAGCCTGACTGTAGAGAAGAGTTGCCAGCACAGTGTGGTAGGTTTGAGAAGCAAGTGGGCCCCTTTGAAGTGATCCCATCGGTTCTTTGCGATGTGTCACGGAGCTGAAGTATCGAACATGCATGCGTGTATTTGAACCCTCCCAATGTGTTTATGAAAACCATCACCAGGGACCAGGGCCAGCTCTGCGGGGGAAGGGGGGCGGCCCGTCACCCCAAGACCTCAGGGGCACCCAGACCCCACGACCAGGGAGCCGCAGAGGCCGCAGGACACCACGCAGGCCCAAGGACCCGGGGCGGCAACGGCCGGCACCCCCAGAGAGCCAGAGACACACCCCAGACAGGCGGGGCAGGAGGGCCCATCCACCCACCGCCCGACGCGAACCGCCCCCACACCCCAGATTCAGCCAATGGTTGATGTTGAGGGTCTGTTTATCTTTCCAGTTGACTAGGATTGTTTTCTTGGCGATGGTGAGAGCTACAAGAAGAGAGTTGCAGTTGCTGTTTGGGAGGTCAATTGTCATCAGGTCACCAATTAAGCACAGGCTGGGAGATAATGGGATCCTGCAGTGCAAAATGGAGGAGAGTTTTTGAGTGACTGTTGACCAGAAGTGCTGGACAGGTGAACATCGCCAGAGTGCATGAAAGTAGGTGTCTGCAGTTTTCTGAGTACATTGAGTGCATATGTCAGATTGACTAAAGCCCATTCTATTCATCTTTTGTTGGGTGATGTGTGTTCTGTGGAGTACTTTAAATTGGATAAGTTGTATATTAGTGTGTCTTGTCATCTTAAATGTATTTTTGCATATCTGAGTCCAGAAGTCAGGGTCCGCTGATACACCCAGCTCCTTTTCCCATTTTAAAATTGGTAAATGTATAGAACTGGTCTTTGACAGTGGTTTATAAATCTTAGAAAGGTTCTTCTTATTACTCGGGGAAAGTTTTGTAATATGTTTGGCAAATTCTTGTGGCTGCAAAGTGTCCTGGGGCGCTGGAATTCTCCTCTTGATTGTTTTTATCAATTGTAGATATTGTAGAAAATTTCCATTTCTTATTTCAAAAGTTTGAAATAAGTTTGTGTATGTCATAAGTATGTTGTCTTGGAAAAGGTGGTGGAGATGAGTTACTCCCTTCATCTCCCATGTGCTAAAATGGAAAGGTTTTTTGTTGATTTCAAAATCTGGGTTGTGCCAAATTGGAGAGAGCAAGAAAGGTTCTATTTGTTTTCCACCAGGCTGACAAGGTGGAAGCAATCATTGGGTTCTTAAAGCAGTTATGACGTTTGAGTGTAGTGGTGATAAACGGGAGGTCAGAGAGTTTTATATTGTTGCAGTCCGTCTGTTCTAGTTCGAGCCAGGAGTTGTAGTCTTTGTTAGGATATAACCATTTCAATAGGTATTGTAGCTGGTTAGCTAAATAGTAATGTTTAAAGTTAGGAACGTCCAATCCCCCTTCCAATTTGTTTTTCTGAAGGGTGCTTAGGCTAATTTTTGCTGTTTTGTTCTTTGAGTAGAATTTTATAATTGCAGAATCTAATGACAGGAACCATTTCGATGTGGGTGTGAATGGGATCATAGAAAAAAAAATAGTTAATTTTGTCGTAGAATTTTCATTTTAACTGTGGCTATTCGTCTCAGGAGGGAGATGGGAAGATTATTCCAGCGCTTCAGGTCACCAGGTCATCTTATCTAGCAGCGGGCTAAAGTTCAGGTGGACCAAGTCTGATAGTTTGGATGAAATATTTATGCCAAGATATCTTATGTTGGCCACAGGGAGAGACAATTTTTGGTCTGCAGGATTCCAAGAGTTCTCCGTTATTGGCAGTACTGTCGATTTGGACCAGTTGATGGAGTAGTCCGAAAGTTTAGAAAAATTTATAGTTTTTAGTAATGTAAATGTTTAGTAATCACGCAGGGCACGTGTGCACGCAACACACAACAACAAAAAAAAACAAAACAGATTAACTTAATAATATACACTGCAAATTATTTCCAGAAAGTAACTGTTAAATTTCAGAATAAATTACTCTATTATCATCTCAAAGGCTACAGCTGTGATACTTAAATGTATTCAGAATTTTATTGTGAAATTCTTGCAGGTAAATATAGTCATTTTACAGAAGCATACTGCTAATCCAATGTACATAAACTGTGAAGTTACAGTTAAATGCAATAACTTTATGGAAAATCACTGCTAAATCACAGTAATATGCAGGCATAACTACTGTGTGATCACAGTATACAGCTGTCATTTCACAGTCATTACACTATAAAAATGAAACAGTAACTAACTGTGAAAGTAATGCAACCAGTAGCCAGTAATTTACTGTAGATGTACAGCCAAATATTTTACAGTGTAGCCTATATATAATACTGTAATACTAAGAGGTACCTTGAAACACGTTAATGTTGAAAAAATTTAGTATAATTATATAAATAATTATAAATTTATATATAATAATTTTAAATATATATCTATATTTTATCATGCAGAACTATCCAAACTTAAAAGGTGCTGCTATTGTACAATTTACTGAACAAAAAAAAAAAAAAAAGAAAAAGTTAATTCTTCTTCAGGTTTGGTGTCTGCGGCTCTCACAGTCAAAGTAGAAAGGATTGTTTTAGACCCACATTTTGTACTGGCAGTCACACAGGGACACACAGAGCGATCTCTCCAGAGACTGCAGCCTGAGAACAGAAGAGGACACACGTCTTTGAAGTAACAACACACAGTTGGGTTTTAAAAAACGATGGGTGTTGCTTCTGCACTTTAACAATATTGTGCAATTTCAGTGAGAGCTGAATGCTAGAGTGCAATAACAGAAGAAGAGATTCATCATTTCAAAGCCGAGAATGAAAAAAAAAAAAATCCTGCTAAATATAATATTCATGGTGTGTTTTTCAATGCTGTTTCTCATCTTTGGACAAATATTCTGCTGCTTTTTAAGTCCATGCTCAGTTATATTCTTTTATTCCTTTTTCATATCCCTTTACTATCCACTGCTGCAAATGACTGAGTTTCCTCACAGGGATCATTAAAGTTTAGATGATATTTTCTCATCTTCTTAGTGAGAGAGGCTACATGCACACTACAGGCCAGCCTACATGTGGAAAAAAACATACATGAGGGAAATGCATTTAATCTAACTGACATTATTTTTTTGTGGAAAAGATCATATAACAGTGCAAATAAAACACACCAATTAGCTACAGATACATGTCACTTTAATAGCATTATTAGCTCAAATTTGAAAGTCATTACTTATTATATATAGAGAGTGGTGTTTTTCAGAGATTTAGTAAATGTACTGAGTGTCCACCACTGATAGGTGATGTATTACAGAATGTTTTTTTAAATGCATGTTTAATGTAATGTGTATATGAAGCCACTAGATGGCAAAGTCTCCTAATTTGATACCAGAGCAACAAACCAGATCCACACAGAGTAAAACTAACTTTTTCTGTGTATTTAATCATGAAAGGGAGAAGCAGATTCGAACTGTGTCCCATCCTTTTATATGACCTATGCTTTGGTATGGAATGGTGTAACCCTTTTTTGAGTTATTTCAGCAGCAGCTATAATAGTCTTCAACCTCATGATATTCATGAAAAAAATCCCTTCTTCGCTTTCATGATCTTGTTTGATACAATGTTCTGTGAAAAACAGTGTTACAGATATGTAGAGGGATAGACCGAGTTTTCTCAGTGGGTCTTCAATCTTTAGCTGCTATTATGTTCTTTATGAAAACCCTTTTGGTCACTGATCAAAGGGAAATTACATCTTTTTGCCTTCAGTTTCCTCTTGCCCTTCACCACATCGTCAGTTATGTCCTTTTTTGTCTGTTCAAATATGAAACAGTCCAAGATTAGACTTCCTTTTTATTTCTCAGGGGGATGAATCACCCATTTCCACATTTATAAGTCTGAACTGCACAATTTTACACTTACACTGATGCAAAGTCAACTTGGTTCAGATCTCATGGTTTGTGGAGGAAACCACCCAAGACTCGGTTCTAATAAAAGAAGCCGTCTCGTCAGAAAGCTGTGTCTCATTTGGCTCACGCAGCCTTCAGCTGGTTCTCCCTCCACCATAGCGAAAACAGTCCTCCAGTTGCTGGTGACCCACATGCTTCCAGCACCAGAGGAAGAGATCCGGAGGAGTGGGAGAAAAAGGGCGGGGAGGAGGTAGAGGTGAAAACATGTGGGAGTCTGCTATGATTAATGTGCTTTCAGGGAGAGGGAGTTAGTGAGAGAGATAGAGTGAAGCAAACAGGGGCATCTGTGATGTGTGGTGGTGAACAGCATACAAGTAGGCTCCGCTAAAGGTGGGCTCAACAAATAGATGACCCCATCTGCATCAACTTGAAGCACTGGAGCATGCAAGCATATAAAAAGAAATACTTAAGTAATTATATCTGCAAAAGGAAGTCAGGAACTTTAACTGTTGATCCACCAAATGTTGGGAGAGAAGGCAGTGGTCTCATCCACAAAGTAAAAATCACCCAGGTGTCTGTGGAACTGCTGGTCAGTGACTTAGTGATTTTTGTTTCTCCGGGGAAGCAGGCAGAACTCTTTTCAGATCAATCAGCAGGGATGCGATCATCAGTTGTCCCACTTTGATCCTCCTGAGTATTGATGCCATCAGCAGGGACCTCCATGTCCCCCCGCAAATTGGGGCTCAGGATTGATTTCACTTTCATTTTTTAAATGTCGGAACTCCTGCAGTTTATCTGAAATATGGTGTTCCACAGTGGTCAAGCTTCTGCTCTGTGATATTCTACATTCATCTCGTTCTGCTTCTTTCTTTCTAAGATGTCATGCCACCAAGATTAAATTTTAAGTGCTGGATATTTATTTATTTATTTGTATTAAACAGGCAACACATTCTCATTCAGACCTCATCACACCGGGTGCGTCTCTTGTTGACGTTCTGGGACACTGCGTCAACTTCAGCCTGTCAAATGCATTTTGTCTTTTAAAAATACACTTATGTTTCACAGGAAATGTACAGCTTGCATACAGTCCCACAGTCTCTTTCAAAATAAACGTACTATGTTAGTACAGCACCATAATTTGACTTTTTTTTTCCCTTCAACAACAAAACACAAGATAGTTCAGAAAAAAATTACAGGGCTTAATGTTACATTCATACTGGAAGCAAACACTGGCCTGGTGGGGTAAAGAAGATGATTGTTGGTCAGGTTAATTCAACAGGATAATTCCGTAATAAGTGTCACAACATGATAAAGCTAATACCAAAAGTGAAGCACCACATCATTGACAATCGAGACAGAAGACACTGAATATAAAGGGAAACCTCGCCAATTTTCATCAGCATTATCACCATCATCACAGTGTGCAGATGAATATTGTTTTTCTCCCCCCCCCCCCATGCCACCACCAGCCACTGGACCTAATTTTATATACTTTACTAATCCCCAAGGGGGAAATTTTTCACTTTGCACTCTGTTGTCATATACATACACATGCCAGAAATACACACACATGCACAAACAGGACCATTTCTACATGCATTAAATGGAGAGATGTCAGAGTGAGCAGTTGGGGGGTTCGGTGCCTTGCTCAAGAGGTGAACTGGCACCTGTCCAGCTACCAGTCCATGTTCCATATTTTGGTCTGGGCGGGGACTCGACAGGCGACCCTCCGGTTCCCAAGCCAGCTGTGGAGGGACTTCTGTGGCAAAACTTACTTTCATAGTCCTTATTATTTAGGTTGATATTAAATAGGGATGCACAATAATATCAGCATATCAGCCAACATGCTTTTTCTTATATTGCATAATGAATAATTATTACATACACTGAAAAGCATTGTATTTCATGTCTCCATCTGTTGGTGGGCCATCATGATAAGAGTATGCATGCATAATATGATGTTAAAGACATTTTTTAGAATACTTTTGATAAATGCTGACTTTTTAATGTAAAATCACATAATTACATTCCTTGTGATTGTTCCATGGCACCATAAAGCTACAGTTAAAAAAAGGAGAAAATGTATTATCAATAAAAAGGACATTTTGAACCAAAACAAAGATCTCTCCCACTGTTTTTTATTGATTTATCTTCATATTGTTATCAATGCTTCTGCCAAAGTGTCCCACACATTGTAGTTGTAAACTGTTCCCTGAGGGGAAACACATGCTGCCAGACAATCAAAGCCATCAGCCACATATCAAGTTAAAAGACACAAACACTAGACACAACTTGTGTCTAATGAACATGTGTAAGTGACCTGGCAATGGAAATGTCATAGGCCTGTACCTTAAACATGAAACCTCACACACTGTGTGTGTGTGTGTGTGTGTGTGTGTGTGTGTGTGTGTGTGTGTGTGTGTGTGTTTGCGTTGTCTGGACACTGCAGGACTTTACTGCATCACTGCTCTCACTTGCCTTCTCTCACTTTTCTCTTTTTTTAGCCCTACATTTTTTTCAATGTGCCCTATATAATGTCCCACTTTGCAATTAGGTCTGCTACTGGAGTGTACAGAGAGGAACAGCAAGATGGAGAATCCTCCTGCACTGCAGACTGCTGTGTGTTAATGTGTATGTGTGTGTGTGTTTGCAAGGTATTGAAGGCCGTCTGTGATGCAGCCTCACACTGTTCTCAACTTTCAGACTTTCGTCTCCTCTGGAATTTGGTTCACTTGCAAACAGGCCCTGACAGACATCCAGTGCTTCATTTTCTCGAGAGCTGGTCAGAACTTCTGCTGACTCATCTTCCTCCTCTTTCTTACTGAGTCGTCTTCATCTTCCCATCCTCCTTGTCTCATACTGATAACATTATATACATGGACACATGTGACCCAGTATCCCACCTTTCATTCAACTGGTCCATCATTACTCCTACTTGAGTCAGGATGTGTAGGATGCTTCTTCTAATGATGTTAGGTTTAAGTACTGAATAGAACCCACTAAGCTACAATTCAGACTCGGAGACAAAAAGACAAAAATTTAATGGAATGTTCAATTTCACCAAACAAAAACTCTCCAAAAATAAAGGGGTAGAAAGTGGACAGGCAGAGAAGTCCAAACACAATCCTCAGAGTCTCAGGGACAGACACAGGCTTACGACTGTAGATGAGACCTGAAGCACTGAAGACAGCAGTCAGGGAAAAAGAGCCAACAAAAAGGCAAAAACAGGCAGCAAAACATTCACAAAGGTTCTTCAGTCAGAGTTGTTACCACTATGGGTAATGGGCGATTTCATGAATACTGGAAGTTGAACTGGAGTCTTGATAGTGGATAGGCAGGTGAGTTCTTGATAGGCTGACTGACAGTAGGTGTGTAGTGGAGGCAGTGGAGGCAGAGAAGGCAGGGACAAACAGGAGATGGAGAGTGACCAGCTACACCCTGCAGCAAGGGAGAGACTAACACAGACAGGGGAGAGAGACAGACAAGACACACAAGGGAGAGGGGAAAACACACAAGAAACATGAGGAAAGAGGGAGGAGACTGCCGATACCCAACAAATGAGTAGTCTTCTTGGTGAAATAGCCCTCTTCAGTATCTTTAACTGGAGATGTTGTACTATATATGCCCCCCCCCCCCCCCCCCCCCCCCCCCCCCAACATGATTCATTAGTTGCCATAGCAACAAGGTCTTCCCTGGCTATCAGTTCAAGACCCCTGACTCCTTCAACTGTGCATAATATCACAGGTCCAGATGACTTTTTCCTCCGTCCTCTCTGTGCAGGAGATATTTATACACTGAGCTGTAAATGTGCTGACAGCAGTGAAAAGTAATTTTTATGGGAATGGAGAAAATCTGTATAATGGGGTTTAAAATCAACCATTATTTCTGAGAGGCTTTCTTTATGTTTATTTTTTTGGTTTTGTGGCCTGACACATTCTGAACAGACAGACCAGCCTGTTTTCATTCTAAACTTGTCAAATACCGCCTCTTTGTCAGTGATTGGGGTGTAAGATACTGCACACAAAAACATCTTTTGCAGTGGTATAATATGCATCGGGCGGTAGTAGTTGTTGATGCAGTGGGCACCAACCCAAGTCATCAAATACCACTGCTATGTCTGTGAATGTCTGCGTAAGATACTGATGTACAAAGGCACCTTTCACAGCGTTGTGAAATGCTCTGGTCGGCAGCAGTTTGTAACGCCACTAACTGATATAAGGAGCTGGAACTCCAGCTGGGCAGGGTGGTGGATGGGTCCAACAAACAGGAGCCAAATAATCAGAAACATGAGGTGTTTTACCAACATTGGAAGTTTATTCTGAATAAGACTGAAATGCATCTAACAAGCAGAATTTGTATATTTCCTGTGAAAACAGAAGTGTATTTTAAAAGACTCAATGCATGTAACAAGTGTCAACTGGTATGGCATCCCATAATGGAAACGATAGATGCAGCAGCCCTGCGTTTTAAACTCTGACACTCTAAGAACCCAACTTATGTCACTTTAGGACAAATCGGCTTGTTACATGAGTACAATCTTGTCAAAATAACCTCTGGTTGGGTTTAGGTTTAGGTAAAAAGATCATGGTTTGGGTTAAAATAGGTATGTTGCTACTAACTTATGTATGTAAGTTAACTAGTCACGCAACTTATATAATTAAAATAACTCAACATTGACTTTGGTTTCACACTGGACAGGAGCAGTAGTCTCTTCGGTGGAAGTCTTGTGTTTTTCTGACCCATCCCTTCACCCCAAACTACTAATTACATGGGCTTACTACGTCAGTTGCTCTGAGTGTCTAATATTGCTGCATTGAGGACTGCTAAAAGCCCCATGCGTCTCTTGTTTTGTGAATAGGTAACAGTGTCATTATTTGACAACCTAGGAATGAGAATGGGTTGCCAAGACAGGGCCTCAAGATCCCCCCCTCTTTTCCAATCCAAAATCCAGTCTGAGGAATGAAGTGTGTTTCATTTATTAACATTCAACTGAAACCAAGATCTCTTCCTAAACATAACCAAGGTGTTTTTGTTTCCTAAATCTAACCACATGGTTACAAACAAATGTAACACTACTGGCAATGGAAGCTGTATACGTACACACATTTTACTAGATATCTGAACATTTGAAACATACTACATAGACAAACACAGGTAGATGACTGCGGGAGTGGTTTGAAACTTTTTTTGGAGTTCCAATATGAGTCCTTGATGTGCTGGGTCACCTCCAAAATCCACTTTTAGAGCTGATTACAGCTACTGTCCTCCATGAAGGAGCAAGCGTTACCTTTAAAGGAGCTGTATACAGCAATTACATGAATCAGAATCTGGGGCGGAATTGTCTGCACACAATTTTTAGTATGGGGTTGATGAGCTGGTGGCTAGCACCTAACAGTGCCAACTCCATAAGCTAGACAACAGCAAGAGTGCTGACAGAGCTAATATTGTTAACCTGGGAGGAAAGGCTGAGGTTGGGTGCTATGCTTCTGCAGTGACACCCTCCCGATATTAGCGGTGACTGGCATATGAGTACAGTGCAGAGTGTTGACGATTAGCCAGCCAATGGGATACACACAGAGGGACTCACATGCACTAACATGCACACATGGCTGGACAGTCTACCACAACACAAACACACACAAGTAGTGTGACTTAATTTTCTGATGTCATTACTGCACTATATCTTTACATAGCCGATAGAGGTTTGCCACTAAATTAATGTTCTGAATGTTGCTTATATCTCCTTTAAGAGCCTATAAGAGCCTTATTTAATGGCTACAGGAGAATTTAATTCTCAAAACATAGGCTTTGGTGGAGTATTTCTTTAAAAGTCTTGTCATATACAGCTGCAATTTGTCTGCAAAAGATCCAGGTCTGCTCCCTCACAGTAAACTCTCACTCTCTCCTTGTATTTTAGCATCGTGAAATATTTTTAACATCCATCTGATGATCCACACAGACAGGCAGACTCTTGTGCTGCTGCAGTTTTCATGAGGACACTGCCTTGAAAAAGTTTTCAGTAAATGGCTCCACTCACTGTAAGAAAGACACTAAATTCACTGACTTGGAAGAGAAGAAAAATGACAATAAGGGAGAAGTGGACTCATTTCAACTAGACATTAAACCTTTCTCACTCCTTATGTCTTCCTCTGTCTTCTGCTTCCTCTGCATTTTCTGTTGTTTCCCCATCCACTGTGACAAGGTGAGTGGGGAAGCAGATTAATTGGGTCAGTGACTGACTACGATATAGTATTATCTTTGTTGCTGTGGTTTTATTTCTACCTGCCCCTACTTATGTACATTTCTGTTACATATTTCAACCCATAATAGTTAAAAATAGATTTGATAAAACTTTTGTGTGTTCATATTCCCAGTGGTCTACATATTAACTACTAGGTATCTACCTGTGTGCTGTGCTGTTAGAGTTCCGGGACACCTTGTCAAGTTAAGCTTGTGTGTGCATTGTGTCTTTTCAAAATACCCCTCTGTTTTCACAGGAAATGTACAATTTAAACAAGCTCTTCTTTAATACTTTTTTATGCACTACCTTACTTTATTAACCCTTATAAACTTTCTTTTTTTAAACTTTAACTATTTTTTTTTTTTTAACTTTTTTAGTATATATGAATTGTGATGTTGAAGATATTAGCAGTTATTAGTAATAAGTATTGAGTGGAAACAGAATACTTTACAGCTGCTGTCATTTAACATGTATTGACTGGAGCTGGAAAATTGTTAAATGTATGTATTCATGTTAACAGTGGTGGAATATAACCAAGTATATTAGTAGCAACAAGTAGCAGCTGTGGCTCAGCAGTTTGAGCCCTGGCTCCTCCAGTCTGCATGTCGAAGTATCCTTTAGCAAGATACTGAACCCCAAATTGCTCCCAATGATGATCATCAGTGTGTGAGTGTGTTAAACAACTGAGTAGCAGGTAGCACCTTGTATGGTAGCCACCAGTCAGCCACCAGTGTGTGAATGTGTACTTAAATGGGTGAAAGTGACTTTTGGTGTATAAAGCACTTTGAGTGGTTGGATGACTAAAAAGGCACGATACAAATGCAGGTCCATTTACCAAGTACAATGGGCCTTTTTTTTTTTATCATGGAGTTTATTCTTATAATTGCTTATTCTATATAAATGTTATTTATATAGCACCTCAGTTACAAAGTATAATAAAACCAAACACAATTATCAAAACACAAGAGAGAGTAGAAAAGAGAGTAGAAAATTAATTAAATGTCACTAAAGTAAAAGATAAAATAAAGAAGGCCAAAAACAAATATCAAGATAATAAATGGGAAATAAAATCAATAATATAGTAAAAAAAAAAATAGACAGACAACTCTCAGACAACACGTTTTTAGGAGAGACTTAAATGAAGACAGTGACTCAGACAGCCCTATATCCTCGGGCAGGTTGTTCCAGAGCCTCGGTACTGTGATTTTAAAAGCTCTGTCCCCTTTAGTCTTCAGCCTGGACTCTGGAACAAACATCATGGTTTGACTCAACATTCACATGGTAAGCGAACAGCAGACTCCTGGGTGAAACTCAGGGTTTTGTTGGACCCATCCCCCACCCCTCCTGCCTGCCCTATAGGGACTTTCCAGCTCTTTATATTGCACTGTTGCCAGTGACATTTCAAACTGACGTTGTCCAGCTGCGTTATAAATTGATGCTGCCTGGCAGTGAGATGGGATCTATCATACCACCGTGAAAGGTGGCTCTTTGCATTTGTGTCCGACACTGAAATCACTGACAGTGAGGCAGCATTTAATGATTTGGGAATGAGAACGGGCTGTATTTTTTGCATGTTTTCTCTGCTCAAACTATCTGTTCAACTACTGAGACATCCCGCGGCCACAGACAAACAAACAAACAAACAAAGCTACATTGTTCCTGGAAGTCCAAGCAACAACAATCAGTTCATAATATGCTGATGTGACATATGGAGCTTCATCCAGAAAGCAGTCATTTAAATCCACAAACAGCCACGAACACAATCCACACATGCTATCGACAGTATTTCATAACAGACCTGATAAATGTGTGTTTCTGTGTGCAGGGAGAGACTGAGCCAGAGAACTGCTGATAAAAGAGAGAAAGATATGGAGAGCGAAAACAGAAAGAAGAAGGAAAGGTTGTGACAGTATGAATAACACAGTGCAAGCATGTTTCCCTCATCTTGAATTCCAGATCTTAATTGTTTATTTACATAGCTATGAAGGCACCCAGAAAAACTCAGCTTATCAGCTGGTTCAAAGAGAGAATGCAGGGCAGAGCCTCACTGGGTGGAGATCCTACCGTTAATTGCCATAGTTCCCACTCAAATTAAGTCAGCTCAGTCTCGCTTATTTACTGCCCTGCAGGAATTTCTCCATAATGAAAGGATAACATGTTCAACTGCTGAAAAAAAAAAAAAAAAAAAGGATCTTTCACTTCCGCCCTTGCCTTTAAGAATAATGAAGTTTTTCTTCTGGTCCTTTTTGTTGACATCCTTGTACTACTAGCAGTTGCTGTTTATTCATGTTAGAGTGTGTGGAGTGGGGAACATTTTATTACTCTGCCCCCCACACCCCCTGTAATGAACAGACAGTCAGGAATCTCTTCATCATCCTGGTCATTCACCTGTCATACACTGCATTCTGTTGATTTTGCACATCCATATTTGCACACAACCCTATTCATATTTACAGTGTACATATTGTTTATATTACTATTATTATTGTTATCTGCATTCAGATTTTAGATTTAATTGTTTATAGTATTTCCTTTTTATAATTATGCTTGTGATTACTCTATATTTTATATTCTTTGTTATGCACCAATACACCAAGCCGAATGCCTTGTATGTGAAAACCTACTTGGCAATAAAAATTATTCTGATTTTGATTCTGATTCTATTAATAACTTCCTGTCTTTTAATTCTTTGTTATATTCTTTTTGTGCCTCTTAATATTCTACCTCTTGAGCGCTTTGTGTTTTTTTTTAATTGTGAAGAACATTGCAATTTCTGTTTTGAAAGGTTATTGCTATAGAAATAAATCTTCACTTATAGTACAAATATAGTTCTTGTTTTTTCCCAGCTCTTCAAAGGCCATGACCTTTTCGTTAGAGCACGGCTGTCTGTCTGCATTAATGGGGCACAGTTCTGTGTGTACAGTACAATACTGTGTTTTTGTTCTATGTATTATCTCAGACTCAGAAAGAGACTGCATTGGAGCTTGTTTGTGAGAAATCGTCCATTGCAGCAAGTATTTCCTGACGGAAACTGAATGCAAACATGCGGAGTAAACAACATCCACATTCAGGTGAGACTCTTTATTCTTTTCCAGCCGAGGGATGTGTTATTTGGTAGCTAACAATTCAAGCCAGCTTACACGGTCTGTGGACAAAGTATGTGGACATGCAAGCCTTTTGAAACCATGGGTGTTAAAGTTATGTAAAATTCACCTAAAATGCCTACCTTAGGCATACCCAAAGTAAACTGAAGCTGTCCTTACTCTTTTAGTGCATGTATACAGGAAGAGGATTAGGGCCACTGTGAGAAAAAACTCAGAATTCTAAGAAAAAAGTCAGAACTCACTTTTTTTCCCATAGTGGCCCTAATCCTCTTCCGTATGGTCTAGTTTAAAGGGTAACACTGAAGATTTTACCCAGCAGTCAGAATGACTGTAAGTGGTTATGTCACTGAGTTACAGAAGTAACACACTGAAATAAATGGGTTATTGTTTTACTTTTGCCTGAATATTTTCTGAAAAAAAAAGATGCTGCAGATGAGTGGAAATGGGACTTACTGGCTCGAAAATACAGTGGGACCATATCACGAAGGCTAACTCAGTCCAAATTTAAAGTAGATAACAATATCACAGAAAATAAACATTTTACAGGTTTTCCTAAGGTTTTGTCCAAGCGCTTTTCAAAAAAAAAAATAAAAAAAAATCCCAAAACAATAAATTGAATGTGTGATTATGAGTGAAAAACAAGTCAACACAGACAGAAAGCTTACTCTATATAAAAACACTTCCAGAAAACCTACATTGATAAGAAAGACTGCGTTTTTTCTCTTAATGGATGGATGGACAGATACCATTTGTTCACCATTTAAGTACATTTATAACAGTCCACGGTGCCAGGAAGCAGTTCAAACCTCCTGAGGAGGTCCAGAATGTCTTTGACTACAAGATCCATAAGCCATAGGGCCAGTCACTGGCTATTGGCTATTGTAGATCAGGAAGTGTGAGGATCGCACTTCGTTTCAACCACAGTCTATGGTTTCAACACAGGCCCTCTTCGGCTATCAAGGCGATAGGATAACAAAAGCATTAGAGGCTCCTGTTGGCTCCAGAGAGGTGTCAATCGAAAAGCTCGGATTTCACATCCATTTTGACAGCAAGCAGTTGGCATGTTTACATGTGAATGGAGGACGTTATTGATAACATGGAGAAATATAAGGGTTTGAAATAATGTAATTGCAGTTTGTGGACATTTACGTATTGGGTAATGTGTTTGGACTAAATATTTATCTGGATTTAGATTGTCTGGAACAGTGCTGTTTCTGTTCTGTTCTCTTCTAGGTGAATTTATAACTCTTTATTTGTTCTTTGTCTGACAGAGACACTTTCTGATCTTTTGAACTATATAGGTCATATGAGAAAACCATTTAAACAACAGCAAATACAGCATATCATAATCATCGAATAAGGCCTTTAAGAGGGTCCATTGATGGGCTGTTGGATTTCTATGGTGCTGCTGTAACTTGCTTCACTCTTCTGGTTTTAGTCTTTTTTTATCGCATACTGAACCTGCTGCAGAGATGTAGCAGGGAAGTGCAACAGGTCGAGCACTACGACCAAGGCAAGTGGGCAGAGTCTATAAAGAGGAGAGGGGAACTCACCTGGGCTTTTCTGCCTGCACTGAGACACACACCTGAGAGGAGAACTGAGGCCTGCAATTGTTTTCTGCTTGATTTGGGTCAGTCTGGTTGAAATAAAACCTCGGAGTGGTTGCCGAAGCATGCCAGCCAAGAAGTAAGAGTCCAATCACCTGCAAGCCTCTGACTGAGAGGAACAACTTTCCTCTTGTTTTACAAGTTAAAACCAACACCTAAATAGAGGAGCCAACCACAGTTTTCCCACAATTAGTTGATTTTGTTGCACCTTTAATATATGAATTTAGTGGGACATTTATTTTGTTCTGTTGTGCGAGGCCTTGCCGCATCAAAGAGTGGACAGTGACAGAGAGTGGCCAGTAGGGCTAGCAAATCTTTTTGTGCTTTGTGTGGTTTGAATTATTTTTCTTTAAGTAGGTTACGTTTGAGTGGTGTGGATTTATTTGATCTATTTTGATTAATTTGTGAGTTTAATCCATAATTTGCCCACATAATTTGTGATTTTTTTTTTCATTGTTCATTGCATAGCCCTACCCCAGCCTCCCTCACCGTATATAGCACCTCCCATTGTTCGGTTTTCTTATTTGTTTAATTGATTAATCACATTAATCAATCATTTAACTACATTGTTGCAGTTAGTTTAATATGATCTCATTTGAATTCATGTTTAAAGCTTTGTTGCTCCTCAGTTGAATCAAAATATATTTTATGCTATGAATCCTAAATATTTTTGGTATAATAGTCTCTGGTTTGAGTCTATAACAGTCTGAAATAATCTACCTGATTCAGTGACAGAGATTTGCTCCCCTTCACATTAGTGAGGTACAGTGTAACCGGGGCTCAGATCATCCCAAAGGCGTTGGATGGGTGAGGAGGTAGAGATGTCTTTTCAATCAAGTCTTCTGCTGTCCCATCGGACGTACAGAGAGCACAGGCACACATAGGGTCTCAGCACCCCCTCATTTTGATTTCCATTTCTAATTTTTAACACAGTCCATCAGCCAAGAGCAATGAAATGCTCAGGCCCAGAATACCATCAATGGTAGACTGGGCCACAAAAAAGGACCTTCAACAACATATACTGTATGTCTCCAGTGCAGAGAAAGCAGATGGAAGATGTGTTATTCAACTTCATTAAGACCGTTGGGTGCAAGAGTTTTTAATTTTGCTATCCAACCTCTTTCCACTGCCAATCTCTGTGCTGCTGACGAGCCGATCCTCGATTCGAGACCCGCAATTAATATATTTTCCAAGCCATTTGCACGAAAATGAACATAAAGTTCAGTATTTTTAACGTCTCGACCAATATGGTACACATGTTGTCTTAAACGTTGAGGCAATGTGTTTTTTGTCTGTCCAACATACAGCTTTTCACACATTCTGTTAAGTAAACGAGGTTTGATGATGCCAGCTGGAATTGTTGCCAGACTGGGGCCGTGTACTTATTCTTTACATATTTGGTCGATTTAAAGTGAGCATATTCATGTGGTTGTTTTTTATGCTCCAATGAGGCATGGACTAAAAGATCTTTTAAGTTACTGTTGCGTTTGAAGGCCGAAATAAGTTTAAAATCAGTCAGAGGTCGAAGAGCATCCTGTAAATCTTTAAAGTGGGCTTTTGCTACCGAATTAAGTGTCAGTGAGAAAGTAGAGAAGGTCGATACCAGAGGGACCAGGTTTTTATTTTTTTTTGCAACTCTTTCTATTTATTACTTGTTCCTCACCAAAACTGTGTCGAACTTCCACTTTGATGGAACGCAGAAAAGTCCTGCTGTAGCTATGGGCCTGAAAGCTTTAAACAGAGCTTTAGTTGCCACTTCAACATCATCCGACCTTGTACATATCCTGTGAAACCTTATTAATTGGGATTTAATGATCCCCTTGAAGGTATGTTTAGGATGAAAACTTTTTTTATGTAACAAGGCGCGTGTATTTGTTGGTTTAAAAAAAACTCTGGTTCCTAGTGTCCATTTTTCTGCAGTTTCCTTAATGATGAAGACCTGTGTGTCCAAAAATTCAATTTTTTCAGTTTGTAAATTATACTTGATTTTAATTGAATCATGGTGACCATTCAGGGTGTCAATAAATTGTTTAAAATCGGCCTCTGTATGAGTCCAAAATGCCATCCAAATACCTGCAGTAAAACATTGGTAAGTTAAGGCATTTGGGGAAGGCAGTTCGCTCCCAGTCCGCCATATGATGCGAAGCCTGCGGAGCTAGATCAGGCAGACAATTCAAGTGCGCCAATCCTGATCAGCTGATCAGTCACATGCTCTCCTCAGCTGATAGAGCGGGCTATTTAAACCCCCTGTGCTTACCTGATCATTCCTTGCTACTCTGCTGCTGCTGCATGCTGCCTCTGCTGCTCTGCTGCTCTGCTGGTGATCCTGTTGGTTCTGCTGCTCTCGCTGCTGCTGCCGCTGCTGTGTGCTGCTGATTCTGTGTGTCTGCTCCTCTGCTGCTGTTTGTGCTGCTGATCCGCTGTGTCCGCTGCCTGCTTCTTATGAAGCTCTTCATCTTGACGTTACTGGGGCCTCTGATCCTCGCCATGTCCTCCGTTTCATCCGAGTCAGGAAGCGAAGGCGGGTTGTTGGAAATCCCAGACACCGACAACGAAGCGCCTTCTCCTTCTGGGGAGCCCCTTTCCGCAGCTCCTCGTCGCAGCTCTCGTCTGGTTTTAAAGCAACTGAGCGATTGGCCTACGACTCGGATCCTAGAGACTCTGTACGCCAGCGGCGTCTCTGCTCCATGCGGCCTCAGTCAGGAAGAACTGTTCGAGTTTCTGGTAGAGCATGTTCCCGGTGCAATTGAAGATCCAAGCCAGAGGGCTCCGCCACGAAAAGCAAGAAGGGGAAAGCCCCCGCCAAAAACGCGCAGCGAAGTCTACTTACACTCCTCGAAGAAGGGGAAATTGTCTTCCACTCAGGCGTGTGTTCAGCCGAATGATGAATTGCTGTTGGCTCTGTCCGATATTAAATCCTCCTTAAACAGCATGAATAATCGACTTGTTGTGCTTGAATCCACCGCAGCAGGCTCTACTTCCGCTATCCCTCCGTGCGGGGAACCCTCGACGTCATCGGCCGAGCCCCCGTCCTTGCCCCGCAGAACTCTGGGAACTGCAGTTCCTGCGCCAAGTACGGGTGTGCCGTTTCTGTCCCCAGCTGGGGCTATTCCTGATGCTCTCAGGAACCAGATTATCGCAGGTATGCAGCTCAGTCTTGTTTTTCTTTTCTCTTTATTTTTATTGCCATATTAGCATTTTAATCTGATTGTTCTATGTTGCTGTTTTATTAGGGCAGGACGTTAATCTGGTCAAGATTTTGATTTGTGCTTCTGACACATCAGATAAACGGATGGTGGACTGCGGTGACTTCTCTGTCTTTTTAAAGGATAATGACCCCAGACTGTCAAAATCACTGACACTAGCTGAATTCAATGTGGCTTTCGGCGTCTTTAGAGACACCATTTGTGAAGTCTTCCCTGAACGCAGACAAGAGCTGGACACGTACCTTGCTATTATTTCTGATTTGGCTATGTCATACGGAGGGACTCTTTTCTACGAGTACCACAAGAGTTTTTCATCTAAATCTGCTATGTACATCCAGAAATTTAATCAACAGATAGACTGGTCAGTCGTAGATCTAGCTTTAATAAGCAGACACTTCACCGGACATCAAGCCTTATCATGCTCTATCTGCGGTCATTTAGCCACAGCCCCACTCTGTCCTAAGACTGTGTTTTCAGGCCAATTCTCCTCGCTCCAAGCTACGGGTCCCGCACGCAAAAATCAGGTGCCTTATTTACCCGGCAATAATATTCCAATATGTATTAACTTTAACGAAAATGTCTGTACTTACCGCAATTGTAAATATTTGCATATTTGCAGCTGGTGCGCGGACAGCCACCCGAGATCTGTGTGTCCAAGACGGGTGCGTCCTGCAAAATCAGAGAAATAAATTCTGTTCAAGCTCATCCCTCCACGCCTGTGAATGTCCCGGCTCTCTCCAAGGCTCTCAGAAATCATCCTATCAGATCTTTTGTCAATTATTTAATAACTGGACTTGTTCAGGGGTTTTTAGCCGGCCTTTGTTGGCTTCCTAAGACTACTCATGTGTGCAAAAATCTGCAATCAGCGTTTAAGGAGCCTAAGGTTGTAGACGAGCTGCTCGAAAAGGAGATTAAGAAAGGGTTCATGATTGGTCCATTTTCCAAACCTCCTTTTAGTCCGTTCAGGGTCAGCCCCATAGGGGTAGCTACTCGCAAATACTCGGGGAAAAAACGTCTCATCATAGATTTGTCCGCTCCCCATAATGGTCCTGTCCCAAGTATTAATAGCCTTATTCCTCTCGCTCCATTCTCTCTGTTCTATGCTACGGTTGACAACGCAATTCAAATGATTAAATCTGCAGAGGTGCTTGGCTAGGAAAGCTGATATTACTGATGCTTTTAAAGTGATGCCGCTCCATTCATCCCAGTGGCATCTTTTGGCGTCAAGTGGCGCTCCAAGTTTTATTTCGCAGTTAAATTAACCTTTGGATGCCGAAGCAGCCCTCGCATATTGACACACTATCGGAGGCTTTATGCTGGATCTTGTATAATATCTATAAATTACCATTTGTCCTGCATCTCCTAGACGATTTCCTAGTGGTCGATTTTCCGTCTTCACCCCCAGCTCGTTGCATATCAACTGTCAAGGATGTTTTTTCTTCTTTTGGAGTGCCCCTATCCGAAGAAAAAACTGTCGGTCCCAGTACGCGCATCGAGTTTTTAGGTATCATGTTAGACAGCGTACTAATGCAAGCCATTCTCCCTGAAGAGAAATTGTGTCGCATTAGGGATATTTAAAATCATTCTCCTCAGCCGCTTCAGTTTCAAAAAGGGATCTTCTCTCTCTGTTGGGCCATCTTAATTTCGCTATGAGAATTATCCCTCAAGGGCGTGCGTTTGTGTCCCGATTGCTTGACCTGTCAAAAACAGTTAAAAATCTTCAGGATATGATTATATTAGATCATGGTTGCCTGTCTGATATTCGGTTTTGGTCCTTCTTTTTAGATCAGTGGAACGGCATTTCTTTTTTTTATAGTAACTCACCAGAAACTTCCGCTTCGATAGAGTTCTTCACAGATGCCGCTCCTTCTGTCGGTTTCGGGGGGTTCTTCAAGGGCGAATGGTTTTCTGCAGCTTGGCCTGAGGAAATGCTCAATTTACCGTCAGACTGCAAATCAACGGCATTATTTGAACTGTACCCAATTGTGGTGGCTTCCTTATTGTGGGGCAACAAATGGTCTCGAAACAGATTGTAGTCTTGTGTGATAACGAAACTACTGTTAACATGATTAACAAAGGGCGCTCTAAGACGCCCACAATTAATCGTCTACTCAGACGCCTTACCTGGACATGCGTGACAGGTAACTTTTTAATGCGCGCTGTCTATATTCCTGGTCATGACAACTCCGTAGCTGATGCTCTCTCTCGTTTTAAATTTCAGAAATTCAAAACCCTGTGTCCAACCGCCAAGCCCAGTGGCCTGCCCTGCCCTCCGTTCTCTCAAGTCATTCTAGATTAGGATGCGAAGGCCCTCTGCCCTCTCTGCTAAATTCTGCTGCCAAATATATGAAAGGTCTATCAAAAACACATTAAAAACTTATGATTCTGCTTGGTGGTTTTTCTCTTCCTTCTGCGCTCGTTTTGCTTGCCCACCCTTGCCTGTCAATATTCCCCTTGTTTGCGCATTTATTGTCCACTCTTTTGAGTCCCGTAAGTTGCAGCCTCTCTCCATTAAAGCCATGATAGCCGGCATTCAGTTTAATCTTCGTTGTCAAGACCCTTCAGTCTGCAGCCTGTTAACGCATCCCAGCATTCGCCTGCTTCTCAACGGCCTCAAAAAAGCAACCTCCAGGCAATGATAAACGCCTACCTCTCACTATCTCCTTGGTGCACAGAATGATTTCAAAGTTAAGATCCGGGCTGTTCACTTCTGCTGTTAACAAAATGTTGGAGGCTGTTCTTTTAATGGCGTTTTATGGTTTCATGAGGTGTGGGGAGTTCACCACTCGGTCTCTTTCTTTCAACCCTCTGCATGACCTCTGTTTTTTCTGATTTAATATTAGAATCTGATCATTTCACTGTTTATTTAAAACATTCTAAGACAGATCGGATGAACAAAGGAACGCCCATGGTGATTGCAAAAATTAATTCTGCTTTCTGTCCTTTCGCCTCCATGCTGTGCTACCTGAAAACCCGACCTGCTCCTGCTCTGAGTGACCCGCTTTTCACCATTGATGGCAGCAAGCCCATGACCAGATCTTGGTTTTCCAAAAGGCTGCGTGAACTCTGCTTGAGTTGCGGACTGTCTCCAGCGGTGTACACTGCTCACTCCCTCCGAATTGGGGCAGCTACAACTGCAGCGCTGCTCGTGCCCACGCCCTCCCTTAAGTCTCTGGGCCGATGGTCTTCGGCAGCTTACGTCAAATATATTCGATTCAACAAAAATGAAATTCTGCAGGCTCAAAAAATCATGAGTGCTCATGCCCTGTAATCCGGCTTCAATAAATGTTCAGCAGCACATTAAGGTTGTATCTGGTGGATTGCTGGGAAGGGGTAGCTGCCAATTATCCTTTTAGGCTTAAATAGACTGACAGGCTGATTCCATGGTCGATGCTCCACCATTCTCATAATTGGGCAGCGTCAGGCTCTGCATCTCAAGCTGTTGGGGGACTTGCAGTTTTGGGGGTCTGCTATTCATTCCCTGTAATGTCTGTCATAGCCTACAGATCATTTTCAGGGAATGAATAAATTGAGATAGAGCCTGACGCCAATCTTGCTTCAGCCATACTAAACTATTCACGCTGTGCTCAGCATGCAAATATTTATGCTCAATAAAAATGCTAAATTCAATCCAGAGTTGTCTGACTGAAATGATGCGAAGCCTGCGGAGCTAGTTCAGGCAGACAATTCAAGTGCGCCAATCCTGATCAGCTGATCAGTCACATGCTCTCCTCAGCTGATAGAGCGGCTATTTAAACCCCCTGTGCTTACCTGATCATTCCTTGCTACTCTGCTGCTGCTGCATGCTGCCTCTGCTGCTCTGCTGCTCTGCTGGTGATCCTGTTGGTTCTGCTGCTCTCGCTGCTGCTGCCGCTGCTGTGTGCTGCTTAGGAAGCTTCTCAAATCCCACCACCTCCCCAGCATCCACCTGTGGGCTCTGTTTCGAGGACCCCCAGCTGGGGGTCTGCTATTCATTCCCTGTAATGTCTGTCATAGCCTACAGATCATTTTCAGGGAATGAATAAATTGAGATAGAGCCTGACGCCAATCTTGCTTCAGCCATACTAAACTATTCACGCTGTGCTCAGCATGCAAATATTTATGCTCAATAAAAATGCTAAATTCAATCCAGAGTTGTCTGACTGAAATATAAATTAGCGTAGGCTCAGTCACAGAGATTTGTTCCCCTTCACATTAGTGAGGTCCAGTGTATCTGGGGCTCCAGATCATCCCGAAGGCATTGGATGGGGTTGAGGTCAGGTTTATGCAAATGTTCTTCAACACCAAACTGGGAGAACCATTTTTTTAATGGAACTGGCTTTGTGCATGGTGACATTATCATGCTGAACAGGAGATGGCCTTCCAGAAACTACTGACGCAAAGTTTGAAGAACACCCCTGTCCTAACAGCTCCAGACCCAACCCCATCCCCTAGAAATTATACTTAACAGAAATTTAAACACAACGCTTTTGTTTTTGCTTCTGTTTTTCACAGGTTTAAGTCAAAGATTCAATACTTATTTATGCACCTTGTATATTTTTTTCAAATTTGGTCACGAATGTGCTAAAATCCTTGATAGCGAGCATTTCTCCTTTTCCACCTCCTGTCCACCTGACAGGTCAGATGCTGATTAAACAGCAGCTTACTATGCCTTGGGATGGACACATTAAAAGGCCACTTGAAAATTTTCAGTTTGATTACACAACACAATGCCACAGATGTCGCAAACCTTGAGGGAAAATGAAATTGAATGTCCACCAGAGCTATTGGCCATGAGCTGAATGTTCATTTTATTACCATAAGATATCTTCAATGTTGTTTTCATTATTTTGGCAGTACATTTCACAACTGCAGACCATGTATAACCACACCAGCTCCTCCGCATCCTCCAACTGCAAGAATAGAACAGAATACAATAGAATAGAATAGAAATGTATTGTCACTGTTAAAAAACAATGAAACAGTTTGGCAGCTCCAGCATCATAATTATTTATACACACATTCAAGAATAAAGCATAAATAGATAAAATAGAAGATAAAAAAATATATAAACAAGTTAAGTAGATCAAATCGTGCAGACAAGTCAATCCCAGACATTAATCCCTTTTATGTTCTGTATGTTGTTCACAGTCAGTGTTAGGGATGATGGCAGCAACAGCTCGTGGGAAGAAGAACGTCTGAGGGCAGCCACCCAAACAGCTAATGCAATTATTAGTTTGCACAATAAAGGAAATTCTGCAACAACAAACCATCAGAAATCAGAGTCTTGACCTGACTGCAGTTTGTAGTTGTGTAGCTATGAGGCTGGTTGGATGTATTGCCAAATTCACATAAATCACAGTGAAGATGTCTTACGGTAGTAAAATGAACATTCAGTTCATGGTCAACAGCTCTGCTCCATATACCTGCAGACAGTATGCCAATGGCACAACCTATCTGTGACAGTGTGTTGTGAGCGCAAACTGCACATTTTGGAGACCCTTTCTACTGTGACCATCCAAAGACACACCTGTTTGACCAGCATCTTGATATGTCACACTTGTAAGGTGTGGTAAAGAAGTGCTCACTAACACAGAGTTGAACAGATTTGCCACCATACTTTAAGAGAAATATATCTGAGTGCACCAAAAAGTTTGGGACTTTAAAGTGTATGTTTCTATGATTCTGATTTGTAACAGCAACAACGAATCTACCAGGGACTACAGATGAAAATTAGCTAGTAGCTAACTCTGGTATGGCTGAGAGCTGTGCACTGTCCCTGTTTAATAAATAAATGAAATAAAAAGAAAATAAGTCACATAATTGTTTATACAAAATGCATCTGCAAAACATTCACTGACAACATATTTAATTTGCCTTTCACTAGCAAGGACCACGTCACAGCAATATGTTGTTTAAATGTTTATTGTTATTCAGGAGGTGTTGAGGAATGGTGAATAGATGTAAGTGGGAGTGAAGGTGGAAGAGGGATGATTTCTGTTAGGCTGGTCTGGGAGGATGAACGGGAAGTCGGGCAGAGGGAGACTCAGTGTGGGGGTTCCTTTTCAGGCATTTTAACCACCCAAGCTGCTTAAAGGCCCCCCAGACGGTGCCTAATCAAAGGGCTTCAGTCTTCAGACACTTGGATTTTAAGTTAAGAGGGAGCTTAGCCAAAAAGCAAAGCTCTCCATTTACCGGTCGATCTACGTTCCAGTCCTCACCTATGGTCACAAGATCTGGGTAGTGACCGAAAGAATGAGATCACGAGTACAAGCGGCCAAAATGAGTTTCCTCCGCAGGGTGGCTGGGCTCAGCCTTAGGGATAGGGTGAGGAGTTCGGACATCCCGGAGGGGCTCGGAGTAGAGCCGCTGCTTCTCCACATCGAGAGGAGCCAGTTGAGGTGGTTCAGGCATCTGGTAAGGATGCCCTCCGTACGCCTTCCTTGGGAGGTGTTTCGGGCGTGTCCGACTGGGAGGAGACCTCGGGGCCGCCCCAGGACACGCTGGAGCGACTACATCACCCGGCTGACCTGAGAACGCCTCAGGGTTCCCGCGGAAGAGCTGACGGAAGTGGCCGGGGAGAGGACTGTCTGGGCTTCTTTGCTGAGGCTCCTGCCCCCGTGACCCGGACCTGGATAAGCGGAGGACGATGAGTACGAGTACGAGTCCGACCGCTGTCATACCCCTGTGAGACAAACTGCACCAACGCAAACCTACCGGCTCCTGATCTTCGCAGCAGGCCCAGTTTTTGGGCCCATATCGGTAGGTTCCGAAGCTACCAGTTGTAATTTCTACCAAGTTTTGTTCTCCTCTTTCTTTCAGGCCTCTGTGATTCCCACATCCAAAGTGACAGTCAGCTGATTGGTGTCAACACAGCTCCTTCATGAACTGTTTTACCCGGTCTTAATTCTCCTTTATGATACACTCTGCAAATATTGGATGTTTTTAAACAATGTCTTTTAACCGGATACAGATTTTTTTTACCTGATGTCTGGCTTTTAAATTATTGGAGAAATAAGCCCACGAACCATGCCATCTGTAAACTCTGAGGACTACATCTTACTCCAAAAAACAAATAAAAAGATATTAGACCTTAAGGAGGACATATGGCGGCTCTCTGGTGAGCTTAGAAAGAAAGACTCCCTCCTGTCCAGCTTCATGGACAGGAGGGCTTCAGTCCAAATGGATTGTTTCGCTTAGTACCACCATTCAGGACACAGCTGTGTGTGATCCTGCCACCTGTCCACAGCCTTCCTCCTGCTTGGCCCCCAGCCATTAGCCATCTTGGTTGGAGGTAGTGGCCTGCAGTCACGTGGGGCACTCAGACGGGGCAGCCTCACCTCCAGGCTTGGTCCTGTCTAACTACTACATGCCCCTGTCTGCTGATGCTCCAGTCCATCCAGCTGCTGCCCCTACCGCCACCAGTCTGTGTGCTCCTCACCTGGACCCCCTCCGACAGCGGTCCCAGCAGTTGCAGCCTCTTCAGCGCTGCTGGATAACAGTGCAGGGGTGGTTTCCGAGCCCACTGGAAAGGCAAATCTACGGCCCTCATCCCATCCAAAGATATCCCCTTCTCGTCGTAGGCTTCTGAAAGATGTCATGATGAGATGCTTCTCTACGGGCACCACAGAGCGATAGCCAGTCTGGCTCTCCAAAGGCGGCCTGCCTCCCCCCCGGCAGTTACTCCAGAGCCACTAAGGAGCTCCAGGGTGATGTCTACATTGCCACATCCATCATCACATTGCACACCTCCGTCCTTATCCATGCCAACTCATGACACACCAGCCGTTTCCGTTTATGTAAGTCATGCATTTAGCGGACAAGGACCTGTTATTTTAGCTCCCCTCTTAGTTGGTCATTTCCTCAGGGTTTTTAAAATTTCTGTCGAAATGGGAGAAATGCAGAGTATAGGTCAGCAAGACTCTAAGGAGCTGGCTCCCATCATACAGCCTCTACCCTGCATGCAGCCTGACAAGGACAGGTTGTGTCAGGAACATGCTGGCAATGGAGTTGTTCCCCAGCGTACTGATGGTTTGAGTCCTGCTCGTAATTTTTACCGTAAAGGCTTGGGGACTGTGCATATAAATGAAAGAAGCCTTTTACCAAAGATGGATACCCTGAGAATTTGGGTCAGTAATGCAGACCTGGACATTATAGTAATTTCAGAGTCCTGGTTAAATGGCAATGTTTCTGACTCTGATGTTAATCTTCTTGGTTACAGTGTTTTTAGAGTGGACAGAGTAAGACGAGGTGATGGAGTGGCTATTTATGCCAGAAACAACTTAAAGCTATAGTGCGTAACTTCTACAGGTCCGTAAATGTCCGTTTCACCCAAGCCACTACTAGAGGAAATGACACAATGCTGATTAAGCTGATCAGCTCCTCAAACATCTCACGGTATTTTTCAATATATATATCATTTTTAGTTTGTGTGTCGACCGGTGACATTCCCGCGCTGGCGCACAGGAAATGCCTCCTTGCAACAAGAAGGGAGGGGGAGGAAGAGCGGAGAGTGTCATAGCAAGAGGTAGAGTGCAGGCAGAAAGATAAAGCAACATGGCTGAGAAGCGGCAGAGACACGGTTCAGAAGTGGATCCTACCACAAAGAAAAAGCCTGGACGTTTGGCTGAAGATCTATTAACAAAGAAGGAAAGTGACAGACGGAGAAGGCAAACAAGGATTTGTATTGGCGTCGCTTTTCCTCGATGGAGAGCCCTGAAGGAAGAAATTGGGCTGAGGGCAGACACTGCTGTTGGATAAGTAAGTGACTTGGTTTATAATTATATTATGAGTAGTACGTGTTGCTGTTACTGGACCTAGTACATGGAAGTGCCGCCGGCTTATTAGTTGTAATAACGCATTATCCGCTGAAAGGCCACAGAAGTTATGCACTATAGCTTTAAGTGCATCCGTAAAAATCTCCAACTCTGTCCCAGATCAGTTCGAAAAAATTAGCCATTACCATTAAAATGAGTCGGCATGGCTGCACTCTGGTTATTGTACTGTAGGTGTATATCCTCCACCCTCCGCTGGTCCAGATGCTCTTAACAGTTTATCAGATCTGACAAACCCGCTGCTTCTTCCCACTTTAACCTGAATAACTAACCGGATGCTCCAAACAGAGAGCCGGGGCTAGCTGAGAGGCTAGTGGAGGCTAACTGGCTGAGCTTCCCTCCGGTCATGCTGCGGCTATTCAGGTTAAAGCAGGTCTGTCAGGCAGCTGAGTGAAGTGGAGCCTGAGGAGGAAGCACAGGTTAGCCCCGGTTTCACTACAGGCAGATTCACTTGCTACAGGGGTGAGGAAATAAAACCTGAATAGCCAGTCAGAGTGATATCTCTCACCGACAAGCTCCGCTTCCGATTCAACATGCTCAATTGGCCAAAAATGCGCCGATGCCGAAGTGCCAATGGTGCGGGACACACTGTAAGAACTAGGGCGACCGACGCTCACCGACGGCCCGACTTTGACCAACGGCCAACCGTCGGCTTGGTGTGTCAGGGCTTTCAGGTTGGTCTGGGAGGATGACCAAGAGGGAGACTTAGTGTGGGGGTTCCATCTCAGGCATTTTAACCACCCAAGCTGCTTACAGGCCAACAAAAGAGTCAGAGTTAGCCTGTCAGAGATCGTCAAGATTGTTGCAGATGTAAGAGCAATATGCCTGAGATGACCAGCAGCCAAGGACCTGGATTGTTTATTTGAGATGCCCGGTCAGCTACTGTGGATGCAGCCCCAATCCGGAAAGAATGGATTAAGTAGTGTTCTGGGGATATGCCTGAAATGCACAGGACTTTGAGAAAATTTTTCTGGAACCTGAACTGAATGGCCATTTTTCCTGCTTCAGTGAGAAAGAGAGGGTATTGAGATGATGCATTGGCTGCATACCTAGAGCTGATGTATTTAGTCAGTGGCCCATATGGACTGAGATAGGAGTTGAGGTGGAAAGTGTAAAAAGGCAAGAGTCAGATAGACTGGGATGATGAGAAGGATTGTAGGCAGATGAAGTAGGGGAAAATTCAGAACACCTTAGAAAGCCAAAGAAAGCCAGCAGAAACATGGATTCTAGGGTTGACCATAGGGGATATATAGCTTGAGCAAAGAGAACGAATACAGAGGCTCAGAAAATCAGAGGTGAGTGACAAGCGTTTCGCTGTGAGAGTGGGCTCCTGTTTACACAAGCCTTTGATCAGCATTGTGACATGAGAGTGAGAGAAAGAAGGATGATGATGGCCTGTGATTAGTTTGATAACGAAGTTCATACCAGCTAGATAGTTCTGGATGGTGGAGGACCGGATTTTAATTGGAATGAGCATGGGTGATAAAATTTCATATGGACATGACTTTTAGAAACAGAAATGGCAGCTGGTAAGTGGCATGGTATGCCCTGAAGCAATTCCAGCCAGTTCAGTAGGCTGAAAGAGTGCTTGGGGTGAGGCTGTTAAGGATGGCTTCTTGTGAAGAGGTTCCTCAGTTGAGGAGCTACTTGAATGTTGTCGCTGAAAACTGTGGGACTGGTGTGGGGTGGAGATCTGATTCTGGGGCCAAGTGTCTGAATTTCTGGAACAAGAAACAAGAGAGAGAATCAGCAATGTTGTTGTGGTGACCAGGAATATGGGCTGCCCTGAGAATGAACTGGTGTTGAGCTGAGATTAATGTGAGTCTGCACATGAACTGCATGATGGAAGGGGAACGAGATTGCCCTGTGTTTAGGATTTCTAAGACTGCAGTGTTGTCAGAGTGTATTAGTATGGACTTCCAACTTTCATTCATGCCCCCAAAGAATGGCAGCTATGACAATGAGATATAACTCATTAAGGTCTGCTCACCTGGGTGCCAAAGGCCATGTCCTTGCTGCAGCAGCTGCAGGTTTGATCCCAATGCTGGCCCTTTGCTACATGTCATCCCCTCTCACTCTTCCCCTTTCACCCTAAAACTTCTCTATCTACTGAAGGCTAAAAAAGCCAAAAAAAAAAAAAGAAAAAAAGAAAAGAAACAAATTAGAAAAAAAGAGTCACATATATCTAATGGTGGGGCTGCTTGAGTGAATCAGAGCCAGCCCTCACTCCTTAACAGCTCCACTTTCTCATTCAAATATGGCCACCTCTGGCTCCAAAACACTAAAATGTCAACAGCCAAAATGCCAAACTTGAGGCTTCAAAACATCAGTCCAAAAAACAGTGGGTGATGTTATGGTAGCTACGTCCAGTCTTTTAAATAGGCTATGCATCTATACATGCTACCGGCATTTTCCCTGAAATGATACAAGGTCTTGGGGTGCAGAAAATGTTCCTGTTCTCCATCTCAGTGTGCTGGTGTCACTTTTTCTGCAGTTAGTGATGAGCTTCTTTGTCAAGTGCAATCATCAAAAGGTAGACTTAAGTTGGTGCCCAAACTGATGTGACTTATAACCATGTATAACGCCAGGGCCACACCAGATGCAGAAGTGCTGCGAATAGCCTCGAAGCGCTGAGAAGTGAAGCCAGTTTCCTTTCAGCACCCATGTTAACCGATTGTGACATCCACACCAGTCACGCAGCAATCATTTCGCCGTCTGGTCTATTTTCTGCGCGAGCCGCTAGCGAATGTGTCAAGCCGGGCAGGAAGTCAAACAAAGGAACAACAACAGCATCCGGTCAATTTTCAGAATAAAACAAATTTCAAAATGAAACACCCCGTTTGACAAATGCGATGTATATATCTCTGTGTGTTTATATATGTATTAGTCAGTGGTATCTAAACAGAGCTCGAGAGAGATGAACACACACACACACACACACACACACACTCACACCCACTAACACACACGAGAGACAAAGACAGAGAGACAGAGACAGAGAGATAGAGTCGGGGCACACACACACAAACAGAGAGAGATACCCGTGATGGAAAAACAGTCCCAAATGTGACGGAGACAACAGCTGGGAGCAAAAGCGCTTCTCAACCGGCGTGGAGAAATGCATGTCTGATGTCAACAGGCTTGCGCAAGAATTTCAGTGCGCTGTGCTTCGCAGCACTTCGTTGGCAGTGTGGCCCTGACGTAAGGCACGCATAACAAAAGCCATATTGTTAAAGAGTGCAGTTTTGAGGGTTACAGTGTCCTTTAGAAGTCACAGTATAGAGGAATAAAAAGACTAGGTGATAGTGGAGACCAGCAAAGTGAAATACAACACTGAAGCTGCTATATTGTCACCAAGAGGACAGAAATAGACTTTAAAGTCTGTGACGTAATCCAGGGAGTGTCAGTTTTTCTCCACTGACTGAAAATATTTTTTCCAGCGAATGTCTTAGTTACAACATGATTGAGCTAACTGGAGTAGTTTAATGTCGTATCAAACAACAGGAGGCTTTTAACAGATGACGTCCTGATGTTAGCTTTGCTGCTAGTGTTAGCTGTCCCTGTAAGCTGCAGCCACTGATGCTTTCTTGACATCGTGATTTCCCAAAACTGAATAAATACCACACATAGCAACACAAAACTGCTTTGCTAGACCAATTGTAACTAAGACATCCGCTGGAAAAAATATTTTTTCACGGACCGTTTATTGAGTTATTACAGACACCGCTAATGGCTAATAGCTAATGGGTAACGGCTAACAGCTAATGGTTAGCCCAGCTAATTTATAATGGGTCCATGTCATTGGTTCGACAGCCCATTAGTCCGACTGTCCGTGGTGCTGAACGGCTCGCAGCGGGTGTGTGGTGCGCCGTGACCGGCTTGAGGCGGAGCAGGCTCACGGCTTATGTGTTTGTCACTTTCTTTTTCATTTTAACCCACACCATGATCTTTTACTGACCCTAACCAAGTGGTTTTTGTGCCTAAACCTAACCAGGCCTTAACCACAGGGCATGATGATGATTTCGGAACGGACTTGAGTTTAATATGGTCAGAACAATGGGATGTCGAACCAATGGGCAGTTCCCATTTATAATAACAATGTTAATTACAAAACGTGCACACAGAAATAGTAATGTTTGTTTAATCATTTTATTTATATACTTTACAAACATCAGATTAGTCTAAACAGTGATATAGTGACGTGAAAAATGTGAGATATATATAGATATATATAGATATATATATCTATATATCTATCTATCTATATAGATATAGATATATATATATATATCTATATAGATAGATAGATATATATGTGTATTATATATATATTGTTAAACTCTGCTGGTTTTCTACCTGAAAGTATTTGTAAACGAGGCGATTCCCTTTATTTATACTACTACTACTTCTTCTTCTTCTTCTTCTTCTTCTTCTCCTTCTCTCAATTTATTGGCGGATCGCAAACAACTTCCAGGTGCATACCGTCACCTACTGTACAACAGTGTGTATTTAAACTACATTTATACTGAAATACTAAACATGTACACACAACATGATACCCTCAACATATTCCAATTTAATTTAGATACCTAGGGCTCTAGTTTCCCGCCGCAGTGCAGGTGGAGCGCAGCAGTCTAAGCCAAAGTTTGGCTGACCGGTGCACAATGCGCACATGTCACCAAAACCTAACAGGCAGGTTTCCAGAATGTCAGGCACATTAACGATGCAATAAATACCCACAATGCAACTATCTGCAACCAGCACATAAATGTATCTTTATATCGACTGTCCCGTCACATCTGATGTCAGATCAAAGGGGATTGGCACTGTCTGGCACATGTAATGGAAATCCAACCTGATTTGATTAACACAGTTGCAAACGAATGAGTTCACATCCCTCTCAGCCAACCACAAAACAGCCACAGCATCAGATAGGGAGTATATATTCAACATCTGTCATCTTCGAAAAAAAAGAAGAAAAAAGAAACAGAGTGAGACTGCGAGAGAGAAAGAGAGAGTGCGCGCATGAGAGAAACGCAACATCAATTTACAATTGTGGTGACCTCCTCCCAGGCTACCTTTGCATCATCAGCCCGTGGAGGTCTGCTCGCAGTTCCGTATATACGGTCACTGCGAGCTTTGACCTCCCGGACCAAAACATCAGTTTCCTCCTGGGAGGAGTTTGGCCGTCTGATGCTGCTACTGTCATCTGCCATGGCGAATTGAGTAAACTCTCATTACGCCTCCGTGCAGTCCATTTAAGGGCGAGGAGAAGGGCTCATGTGATTGGTGTGATGAGTGTAAAACCCACTCCACGCCTTCTCTCCTCCCTCTTTCCGACTTGTGCAGGGATAGAGGAGTAGCTGCGCCAGGGCGCACAGTGTGCCAAACTCACAAAATCTGCCTGGCCACACCTGCCACGCCCGGTTTGCAAAACTAGAGCCCGTAGTTTTGATTTCATTAGATGACACAAAACATTATTGTTAAAGCCGCTACAAGGAACTTTTAACTGGATATGCAAAAGTCTTTTGTTTCTGCTGATGACTGTGCATGACCTACAACAGCAAATGAGACCATCGGTGTGAAGATAAGCTATTTCTATATAGTGTATATCCATACCTTTAGGAAACTGTCTCCGGGTCTGCCCCAGGTCGCTTCCACATGTCATCTTATCTAGCTTACATTTAGCAACTCTTATGAATAGTCGCTATTCCTCCTCCCTGACCCGATGTCCACGGGGAATTAAAATAGCAGCAATCATCGGGTAAAAGTTCTGTGGAAGCACTGAACTCACAAACAGTCAGCCACGTCTCAGTCACACAGAGCAAATCCAATCCTCAGGAAGTCAGGAAATCCTTCAGGATAAACGTTTTGTTCGCTAGCGATCTAGCATTTACCAGCCCAATCCTGGCAGGAGCCGGCCAGTCCACAGTGTTAGCTATCTGGGGAGCCACACACAGAGGCTGCAGGCGCTGGAACACCTCATCCGGGCCGACGACAGGTACCAGCCAGGTGTCGACAGGGTTCAGTGAGTGCCGAGAAATAAAGAGGCGAGGCACTTCTCCATACTCAGTCCAAGAAGCCGTGGAAGTGAATGTCAAACAGGCTTTCAGCCTTACCAGCTGATCGCTGCGTTTACCCCAGGCGGCAGTGGCGCTTATGCCAGAGAGGTGGAGCTGGGGCGCGGCAGAGGTGAGCTGGGATCCCCGATAGGAGCAGGGGCAAAGTTTCCCCGTCTTGTTGTTTCATTCATCCTCAAAAACAAACACATGCGTGAGCCAAGTAAGCATCTTTATGACAATACGTGCTAGAGCTCATGGAAAATGTAGGCTTCATTCCAGCAAAACACTACCGCTTTTGTCCACAGGGTCGCCAAAATCAACTCAAAATGAAAGTTCCTTGTAGGGGCTTTAAAGCGTGAAACTACTGTAGAAGGACACTGATACGCATCTTAATCATGTGATTTCTAGTAGGATCAGGTCAATGCTTCTCTTTTTTTATTAACACCCATGGATTGAAAGCAGTTTCCAAAGCCAACACACAGTTAATACATTACAAACGTATAGAGATGTTTAAATACATGTGAAAAAGACCCCAGATTAGTTACATTACCTGAGTAGCCCCAAAATGTTGAGCAGTGACTGGCTCAAAGCTGTCAGATGATGTGCCATGGAGAGCTGACTGCAGGTTGTCATTGGCAGAGCTCCATCTGGCTGTGCTGGTGTGCTGCATGTGGCGGGGACAGAGAAACCTGCTCAAATACAGGCAAGTCGGCAGGTATGATGAATGCTACTGTGGCTGAAGATGTGATGAAAAATAATGCTTCTTGTTGAGGATGACATGGAATGGCACCACCTTATAAGGAAGGTATAAAAATACACACATCCTACAGAGCTGAAGATGATAACTATGATCATGACTTACCCACATTTACCAAGACTTCTAAAAGTAATGGAAGCTTTCAATTATTTTCTTTGTATAAAAATATTACCATAAAAATCAAGTAGTTATGCAGAAATTATAGCTTCTAATGTTTAAAGTAGATAAAACACAGGAGGCAAAAGTGGAGAGAAGCATTACTGTATATTAAATGATCATCAAAGTTTTTGTAAGAAAGAATATTTGGTAACACTTTACTTGAAGGTATCTACATAAGAATGACATGACACTGTCATGACTATGACATGACACTGTCATAAACAACATGTACATGTCATAAACGTTTATGACTGCAGTCATTAAGTGTCATTCAGTTTTTATTATGACAAGTTGACATTGTTTGGGTTGTCTTGTTTATGACAACTTGACATTAATTAAAGTGGCATTACCAGAAGTTCTCTTTGTCATGACAACTTGACATTAAATTTGTTTGGGATGTCCTTATAGTGACAACTTCACATTAACCAGGATGACATTACCAGAAGATGCCTTTGTCGTAAAAACTTGACATTAACAAAAAAAAAAATAAAAAAAAAAAATGCACCACTTTTTGTGTTTATGACAAGTTGACACAATGATTATTATAATTAGATGTCCAAGGTTACAGACCGATTCTAACCCTCAGTCAGATAGAAGACTGGCTGTCATGACAGATCAAATGGTACCACTTTACTTGAGGTCAAAGAATTTATTCATTACACTGTCATAATGGTGTCATGACAGCCAGTTTTGTGTCGTATCCTGCCAGACATCTATCTGTTACTGAATATTTTAAGAGGCAATGGCCTCATGTAAGATTTTATTGAGTTAAAAACACGTCAAGACAGTATTTTTCATTTTGACCTCAAAAACATAAAAAATAAGAGATTTATAGCAGTCTGCTAATTAGCATTCTTATACAAATACTGATTATGATGATGATAATAATGATGACTGCCCCTTGTCACAGATTCTGTTTGTGATATTCATGGACAGGCACAGGCAAAGCCATGGGGGAGGAAGGAGTCCTGATGATGATGATAATGTTAGTGATGATGGTAATCACAATGATGGTGATGATGATGATGAGGATGGTAATAATGGTTGATGTTGATGTTGATGATAATGATGACGATGATGATGGTGGTGACGTTAATGAAGGAGTCCTGATGATGATGATAATGATAGTGATGATGGTAATCACAATGATGGTGATGATGATGACAGTGATGATAGTGATGATGATGCTGACGGTGATGATAATGATGATGGTGATGACAGTGATGATTATGGTGATGGTGGTGATGCTGGCGGTGATGATAATGATGATGGTGATGATGATGATGATGATGATGATGATAATGATAGTGATGATGATGATAATGATAAGATAAATATGCTTAGTGGGAGCTCAGCTTCACACCTCACCAGCTCTTACTAACTGGTAAGAAGAATCATACTGCACCTGACTGCTTACTAATACAATCTGTATTAATCTCTGTTCATCTTAACACACATTTACCATTCCTTCTCCCACAGTAACTGCTGTTTGCTTTAGGGTTCATCCTAAATCTAAACCTAAATCAGCTGTGTGTATTCAGCCTAGAGTACACTGAGCACACAGCTGTACCTCAGAATGTTGAGCTCACATCATTAGGATGGTCTTACCAGGCTACTATAAGGCAGTGTGCCTGTGTTACACAAGAGTGTTCAACGCACTACTGTTTTCATCTGAATAAATGCTAAACACAGCCCAGATTTCCTTTACAGGTTCAGGTCTGTGGGTGCAAAAGACTAAGAACTGACATTTCAGTCATGTAAACTGGAGCATGGGTGGACAGTTTTCAGCCCAATGAAGGTCAGACACGAATTACAGTCAACCTGCCAGTGTGCTCCAACATTCACTCTGGCTTCATGTGGACAGAAGAAGACAATGGTATTACCTGTGATAGTGGAAAGCTTAGATATGTGTGCCTGGTGGAAATGCGATGCAAGAGCCATATGAGCTCACTCTGAACAGAGAAATAACATTGAATATAAAATATAACCCTATTTGACATGAAAAGTGTATTCACTCATTAAAACAATAATCTCTATTGCACATTTCAAACATAAATATAAACACTATTTGATAGAAGGACATACCTGCGACCACTGATTCAAATCTCATATGCCATCTTGCTCACTACACATAAGACCTCTACTCTGTAATGTCTATGTAGCTGCCTATGTTCTGTTGTGGTCTTGTCTCTGTTGATTGTTTCTGTTTTTATTTTGTATTGTAATTTGTTTTTGTGCTGCTGAACAGGAACATGCTGCAAACCAGTTTTTAACGGAGTCAGGCCAGTTTTAGCTAGTGTTGTTGTAGTGTTACTTTTATAATAAATGAAATTAAGTGTTGTCATTCAGAAGTCATCAAATACCACCGCTTGGTCAGTGATTTCAGCATCAGACACTGGCAAGAAAAGCCATCCTTACACAGCGGTATGATAAACTGCCGCGACGGTATGAGATTGTCATTGGTTCGACAGCCCATTGATTCGACATCCCATTAGTCCGACTGTCCGTGGTGCTGAACGGCTCGCGGCGGGCATATGGTGCGCCGCGACCGGCTTGAGGAGGAGCAGGCTCACGGTTTATGTGTTTGTCACTTTCTTTTTCATTTTAACCCACACCATGATCTTTTCCTGACCCTAACCAAGTGGTCTTTGTGCCTAAACCTAACCAGACCTTAACCACAGGGCATCATGGTGATTTTGGTGATTTCGGAACGGACTTGAGTTTAATACGGTCGGAACAATGGGATGTCGAACCAACGGGCTGTCGAACCAATGGGCAGTTCCCAAGCTGCTGGACAACGTCAGGTTGAAATGCTGCCAGAAAACTGGCTGGACTGCTCCTGACTACTGAAATTATAAACATAACTCTTTAGTTATATTTATTTAAAAAAAACAACCCCACAACTCTTTAAGGTCATGTAAAATTTTTACCTAAATTCACCTAAAATCCCTATCCAAGGCCTATCCAGATAAATTGAAAGCTATTATTGTTCCATGTACATGCATGGTCTCATTTGACAAGCAACATTATGAAGTTTCTTCCCAAACAGTCACAATCGTCAATGAGTTATAGAAGTTTCAAAACTGTTAATTTTTTTTTTTTGTCTTTGCCTGAATATTTTCTTGCTGTAGATGTCTAGAACTGGGATGTATTTGCTGGAAAACACCACAGGGCCACATCAAGAAGCCTCACATAGTCTAAATTCCAAGTAGATAACAACATCACAAAAATTCTAAGGTTTTGTCACTTTTCAAAAAGGAAGGTGAAACAATACTACTGAACAGAGTTGGGTATAACGTGTTACAAAGTTACAAAGTAACGCGTTAGAGTACTTTGATTATTTTTTGCAGTAACGAGTAACCTAACGCGTTATTTTGCTGTTTGAGTAATCAAATACTTAAGTACATTTTCAAACAAGACATCAGTTACGTCTGTTACTGGTCCTTCAGCTCCGAAACAGTAACTGCTGTTGTTTGGTTCTAATAATGGAGATAAGGTTAAACCTATCAGTCTGAAAGAAGCCACGGAGCCTGTGGCTCGCTACGTGGTTGGAGAAATGCTGCTGTTGTCTACGATGGAGTCTAAATAGGTGGAGTAGGACTCGCTGAGAGACATATTTCAGACTCAGGACTTGCATTATGCCTGGTACACGCTACATGCTGGTACTCACCAATTATCCCCGGTCGTCTTTCGCAGCGTGTGTGATGCTGATGATGTTATTCTTGTCCTGTTTTTATTACTTTGACTATTATTTGAGTCACTGTGTCTGTTCATGTGCCAGCCGACATGTTGTAGTCACTAAAAGCGTCAGCAGATGGCAGGAGCTACATTTGAAGTGCCGTACGTAAACTATCAAGCTACTGTATCTTCCACAGGAAGTTGTGACAAATGTTTCAGAATAAAAGTCTATTTAGAAAATGGAGGGATTCTCCTAGCTGAAGTTATAAGGGGCTTTTAATTTGAAACAAGTGTTGAGTTTGAAATGACGGTGCCATATGTTAACTTTACAAAGGCAATGGAGCGGTAAATATAGTAAGTAAATATATAAACACACAGAGGGATTAATAAATAACTGACATCTATAATGTAGTTTGTTTCAAATGAAGCTGGGAGCCTCTGCAGTAGTGGTGAGTAAAAGCCCCGCCGCTATTTGTTAATGTTATTACTTTATGTCCGACCGTGAGGATGTACCATTGTTTGCTAGCTTGATGCTAATGACAGTAACATTAACTCAGCGGGTTGACAAAGTGCCTCTGCTGTTTCACACCATCATTTCCCCCTTTTACTCTGTGTGGTAACATCCCTAGAGGAAATATTAAAAATGCTGGGGTGTTGTTGTCATACAGTTGTCTACGGCAGCAGATCGTTGTGTGTTTCTACTGGTCAAAGTGACGGCTGTGATGGGAGAATTCGATCTTAGTGAAGGGCAAGTGGTCCACAACTTTAATTTTGGAGACAAAAAAATGTAGGCTTAGCGCCCTGTGGTCCATTGACCAATAGGAAATATAGAAAACTCAGAAGTACTTTAAAAGTGCTTGAGTTACTTTACTCAGGGAGTAATGCAGTAAAGTAACTGGATACTTTTTTTTTAGAAAGTAACGCAGTAATGTACCTTGGTTACTTTTAAAGTAACCCTTACCCAACACTGGTAGGCTACTGAATGTGTTAATATGACTGAAAAACAAAAATGTCAAAATGGACCGAAATGTTTATTATATAGAGCTTACTGTATATAAAAACCAAGAAAACCTAAATTGATAAGTAAGGCATTTCCCCCCCTCAAAACAACAAAGGAGCTAATTGCTTATGATTTCTATACATTTATAACAGTCTTTGATGACAATAAAGGTTTAAAAAAAACTCTTCTGGAGGTCAGGAATGTCATTGACTACGAGACCCATAAGCCTTGGGTGAGGTTGGTAATTGCTAGCTCTTTAAATACCTTTGAACAACAGAAAATGTGTTTCTTCATCTCAGGCCCTGGTTGGCTATCGAGGCCATAGCAACAGCATTGGAAGCTTCTATTCAGGTGAGTGAGATGTAATGAAAAGACCTGGGCCCGTATTCCTAAAGATTCTGAGAATCCTCTCAGAGAGCTCCTAACTTAGCCTAAAAATCCCTAGCAAAGAGTCTTAGCTTAGGATTGATTCCAGAACATTCTCAGAGAACTCTGAGCAAGGAATGGACAGAAACTCTTACCCCGGTCTATCTGGGTTAGGGTGGTCTCTGTGGTGGCGCTCCCTATGGCTGTGACACCTCTCAGTGTGGATGAGCTCCCCATAGGTGGTTCTTTCCTCACCTGGTTCCTCAGTGCCCAGCCATGTTATTGACTATATTGGCCGTGTGTGTGTGTGTGTGTGTGTGTGTGTGTGTGTTTATATGTGGGGGTGGGAGGGGCGGGTTTTCAATATGTATTTAATATTTTTGTTGTATGTTTTTATTCTGTGAAGCACTTTGTGCTGCATTTTTAATGTATGAAAAGTGGTATACAATAGGGCATTAACAGAAAAGTTGATTTGTCGACACGTCGACGTCAATGGCACAAGTCGACGCCCCCTGGGAGGAGTCGACAAGTTGTGCTTTTTTTCCCTCACTCTCTCTGTGTGCTTACGCTGATACTTTATCCTTGACTAAGCGAACATACTCGGACGTACTAAAAGTGGCGCAGACTCCGCGAGGAATGTCTGCAATCATTTAGGCTTTCATAGTCAAGCACAGTAGTTTCCTGTAAAAATGTCCGTGAAAAATCCCCCGATGTGAAAAATACATACTGAGCAGTCACTGGTGCGCCAAGCGGAGTCCGCGGAGGTCTGTGCGGACTCAAAGCGGACGTCTGCAAGCACTGTGCGCGCAAAGCTCAGATTTTACGACTGCTCGGCATGTATTTTTCACATCGGGGGATTTTTCACGGACATTTTTACAGGAAACTAACGCGGATTATGGTTGACTATGGAAGCCTGAATGACTGCGGACATTCCTCGCGGAGTCCGCTCCGCTTATAGTACGCCCGAGTATGTTCAGGCCTTGAGCTTTGCGTGCACAGGGCTTGATGACATCATCAAATGACTTGTCGACTCGACTTCGACTTTATTGACAGATAAGTCGACGTGAAAAAATCAAAGTCAATGCTGTAGTATACAAATAAAGTCTGATCTGATTTGATTTGATTGATCTGATCTTAGTGAGGTGTGGCTGACCCCGTTGCTAGGTATGAGTCATCATTTCAAAAGGTGTGATTGGTTGATGCTAAAAGCTTGATAAAAATACACTTTAGGTGATAATGGGCATAGAATGCAAATCAATAGACTTAATCATAGAATCTAATCCCTGTGAAGACTGTGTAATTATAAATAATATTTTACATAAAAAGAAAATCTCTGTTAAATAAATAGTAAGCTATACTTTAAAATTATCCTACAAAATGTGTGAAAACTCAGGCCCACTTGCACAGTATTCACATGCTGATAAATATTTATTTGCTTATATTCATGGAACAGTGTTTGCTTCTGGCTCAATTGGTCAATGAGAATAAAAGTAACTCCTAAGCCTCTTAAAAGTCCTCCTCCCTGCTCTTAACAGATCTCACCTTAGGAGCTCTCTTAAGAGCTAAGATTCTTTAGGAATACCTTTTATCTTTACCAGGACCTACTCTTAACTTTGAGGGGAATTCACGCCCTGCGCCCTCTTCGTCTAACTAGCAAATGAACTTGCGCCCCTCTGGGTGTGTTGGTCTAAAAATGAGGAGTGGTCAGGTGCAGTCATGGCTTGTTGCTAGTTAGATGACGTAAAAAAGCAAATGCGCCACTGACCAACAAACCTGGTCTAAAGTCAACGGCGCAGTATTTTGCTGTTAAGCAGGTTAGTAATATGCGTCTCTAGGCGGGTGCACACCACACGTGCACTCTGCTCAGACATATGCAAAAGATAACAAATAAAAATGTAACGCCCTGTAGTTACACACAGAGTAATCCCCAATTTTTCCAGTTTAACCATGTTAAACTATACCAGTTGAGTTTATGTTGTATTGTGTTGTAGTTCCTTATTTTCACCAGCAGAGGGCGCATCAGTCTCACACACACACACACACACACACACACACACACACACACACACACACAGCGCCACTCGCGGTCTCAGTTGTTTGTTTCTTTTTTGCTCGTTTTCTCTCTCCTTCACTGATGCCGATGAAAACAGGCTACATGCCAAGGGAGAGCAATAAGTGTTAAAAATTAAATGAAAGTGGATAAAAGCTATTTTTGTTTTGAGGTATTGATTCTGAGAAGTATCCACATTGTGAGGAGTTGTTTTTTTTTGGGTCGTGAACATCGCCGTTGATCCTGGTTTGTCAAGGGGAAAACTCCGGTGAGTAGAAGCTATTAGCGTTTAGCATAGCATGCTAACGGCTGCCGACCATGGCTAAATACATGGATATATATATCTTTAGTTATGTTGTTATGCTTCTTAGAAGACGTTTCAAAACCAACCGGAGATAAGAGTTTGTTGAATGTGAGAATGTGGGTTTATTTTGTATTTCTGTGTATAAAATGTGCTAATTGAACCGTTGCTATTGTAAAATGCTAGCTAAGGCTACAAAGCTAATGGAGCCAATGTTGTGAGCTAAAACACACAGCAGTGTGCAGCTGAGTATTACTGAGAGACAGTTACTTGATTCGTGTTTCCTCAAACATGATTTATATGTGATTCAGTCCATGAATTATGTGCACTATGTGGTGGTAAAGGCTTAAAACAGCTAAAAATAGTTAAAGACAATTCATGTACACCATTTGGTGTGTGTTAGCTGTTAAAAGTTCGTTTTACAGCTGTAAATGATACATTGTCAAATTTGAGTGGTTCACATTCATTGATTTAAGAAAAAAAGAGGATAAATACTGTACAGTTGATTTAAGAAAATGTTTAGAAAAAGATAAATAATAGATCTAAAAAGATAAAAAAAAAAACTGCTGCTCTATGCAGGTTGGTTTTTCTGATGCATGAATGATTCCGATGGCGAGCCAGAGCCCGAACCAGCGAGACGTGGAGCAGGGAACCGACTTACATGCGTGGAGGGTGTAACGACGGGAACAGCTTCATCGAGCATCTGGAGAGATCACATCATATTGCATCACACAGATAAGAGACAAAAATCACACTACCCGGGTAGATGAACAATACACACTGACTTTGAACAAACTGGACACTGACTGATTTGGACATCTGACTATTTTTTTGGACTTATTCATTTACTATTTTGGGCCCTTTTTGTTTATTTTTATTTGCACTTTGAATATTATATCACTTTATTGTGAATTTGTTTTGTGGTTATTTACAACTGAGGTTGTTACTGGTAAATCGATGGTGAATTCTGAGTGATAACTATTCTTTTTGAAGTACCAAGAAGTACATAGTCAGTCATAGCTGATCTGTTTCATTGTTGAAGTTGAAGAGTGGCTTTCTGCCAATAAATATATTTTTGTTACTCTTTTCTTTCCAAACCGTTGTCCTTGTCACATATATCCTCCCAGAGCGAAACTATATCTTCTGATCCAGCCCAAGTTACAGTAAGTAACATTTACTGTAGTACATGTGCACTAGGCAATGTTACATAGAATGTGTTACAAAAATATGATTACAATGTGAAAGGTTATTATTGTGCACATTAAAATATTTATCAGAAACACGTCTCGATGGTCAGGCATTAATCAGAATGATCTAATTGCAGTAATAATGATCATCATAATCCGGGAAGGTCTGCTCACAGTGTCCGAATATACGGAACTGCGAGCAGACCTCCACGGGCTGATGATGCATAGCCTGTAAAATGAACTTGTCTTTCCAAATTGAATTGTGATCTTCTGTGAGCTAAAAACGTAAACTTATAGCCCTACAATGTATATGTAAAAAAAAGCTTTTAGAACGTAAAACTGAAGATCATCTTGTCAGGAGGAGAAGGAGGAGGAGGATGACCCCAGCTCTGCAGCCAGCACACAGCCAGACCAGACGGGCCCACAGGAAGAGCCATGGGACCAGCCCTTCCTGCGCCTTCAGGCGGGGGGGTTCAGGATACTGGACAGGGAGCTGGGCTGTCTAACCTCCTGGGTTAAAATAAAATAAATTGAATAATTTACATTCATTTGTTGACAGTGTTTCTCTCGTGCGTGCGTGCTCTCTCTTTCTCTCTCGCAGTCTCAGTTTCTTTTCTTTTGGCTTTTCTAAGATGACAGATGCTGAATATATACTCCCTATCTGATGCTGTGGCTGTTTGTGGTTGGCTGAGAGGGATGTGAACTCATTAGCTTGCAGCTGTGTTAATCAAATCAGGTTGGGTTTCCATTATGCGTGCCAAACGTGCCAAACGGTGCCAGTCCCCTATGATCTGACATCAGATGTGACAGGACAGTTGATATAGAGATACATTCATCGTCTCGCTGTAAAACGCTCACTCTCTTCAGTTGGTAGGTCCGCCATCTAACTAGTTCTCCGCCATGCGCTCCAATTGCACCTCTTTTAAAGGGAATGATTGGCTTATTGAATGATACGCCCAAAACACACCTATGATTAATTCACAGAGTAAATCCAACCCTTTTAGACTCTCTGCCAAGGCGCACAGAAAGCGTGCTGTCTAACTAGGAAGTGACTGGGACATGCCCATGTGCTGCACGCCTGGCGCTTTGCGTTTTAGACCATCTAAATAGGGCTCCATGATTCTAAGAATTTTCTTAGAATTTGGCCACTAGGAGCAACTCTTTGTGCTAACAATCTTTAGGAATACGGCCCCTGGAGTTCACCTTCATCATTGCAGCTGCTAGTCAGTTTGTTTATATGCAGAAAGGCAGAAATTAGGGATAAAATGTGGAGAATTTTGAACGTTTAAAATGGCAGTAACAGCAGTTTGTGGATATCTATGGATGTTTTTGTATCATATTCATCAAAAATCACCTTAGGAGGGCTGCTGGCGGGCTGTTGGGTTTAATTGGATACTTTGGAAAATACATATATTCACTTTCTTGTTGAAAGGGAAGGGAAGAGATGATTGATACCGCTATCTTCTCCTCTAACTCTCAGCAACAAACCTGATATGTGTATTTCCCACACTGACAAACTATTCATCTCAGGGTACAGTCAGCCATGTTTTGTAATCAACATGATGTTTGGGCATTGCTGGAAGATGGAAAAGTGGACAGATGGTTTAGGATCTTGTCCATAAACCACATGTACACAGTTTTGATCCAGAGGCCTGAGTCCTTTGTTGCTCAAGTGTGAATACTGGCTGTGGAGAGGAACATGGCAGAGCACTCACTCTGGTACCTGCATGTCTTTTATGTTGAGCTGCTGTCAGTGGATATGAACTAGAAATAAAATACAGTGTGTGCACACACTAGAATCAAACCCTGGAGTTCACACGTCGGTTTGCCCCTGGGGTAGAGCCAGGCTGTTGGTCTGGCTGCCTGCCACTGTTGCCATGCATCAACATCATCCCATTCCAGCTTGTAGCCTGGTTGTCATGGTAATGACCGTTTATTTGCAGGGGGCACTCCAGTCTCCAATATTTCCGGGACACACACAGACAGTTAGGAAGTGAAGGTGAGAGAGAGAGGAGAGCAGAGGAGTTGCCAGACAGACAATTTGCTCAAAGGGCAGATAGATGAATCAGTTGGCATATCCCATCTCAGAGTCGGCCCATTCTACATGACTGAAAGGACCAGGAGCACAGATATCAGTCACTTAGTGTTGTTGGCTTTGTTTTTACATCATCGTCGAGTCATTTGTTCATATTAATTAGACATCAATTGTTCTTCATTAGGAACATGTTTTTTTTGCAAACCTCTGTTTCACTTCTAAACTGTAAAATTAATATATTTTATTACATTACTGCACGCCCTGACCATACTGCAGTTTACTCATTTTATCACTACTTTACACAGATCTACTACAGTATTAGGTTTTGTATTTTTTTTTTATATATCTTATTCCTGTATTTTAACTTTTGCACTACTGTTACCCCTTTTCCACCGACATGGAGCCAGTTCTGTTCTGGTTTCCACACCTAATTCTGAACCATTCAGAGCATTTCAACCAAAAATAAATTGGTTGGTTTTCAGCTGGAACTAAAACATAGCAGGTTTTCCTTGACCTGAAGTACGAACCGTTACGACATTAGTGGCCATTACGACATTAGTGGGTGTGTCATATTCTACAAGTTGATTTCATTAAAAGCTGGTTCATGCTTGTATTTTGGGTAAAAACAAAATTTTCTAACAACAGAGAAAAAGTTTGCAGGTAATCGATCTAGTCCGCTTTTTTGATGCTACTGTTTACTTCTGTTGTGTCTTGAGCTATGCCCTCCATTGATGTAACATACTTGATTACAATGGTTCCATATAAAACTGGTACAAACAGATGCTGGTTCATGAGACTGCACCAAAGTTCCAAATCCTGAACCGAACTGGTTCAAAAAACCCAAGCTAAATTGATGAAAAGTTGGTAAGTGTCTTATGTCTTAGATTATCATGCTTGTCATTTTTGTGTAAGATTTTGTTGTAGGTTTTGTTGGAGGGAGCCTGAGAACAAAATTTCATTGCCAACAAGTGCTCCTCTATAGCTGTTGCAGTGTTTCCGCTACATTCATTTGGCGGCACGCTGCTGCTAAATTATTGCTGCCGCTGCTGCTCCTTCAAAACATTTATTTTGCAAATGCACCACCACCGCTCTGAGACATCTGTGCACTTGCACAGCGCAGCAGCCAGTGTAGTGAGGAGAGCAGCAGTGAGGGGAGGGCGGAGTGGGGGAAGGCTCCTATTTAGGGATGCACCGAATATATTCGGCCAAATATTGCAAAAAAAACACACATTCTGTATTCGGTGGAATAAGTGAAAAGCAAGGCCGAAAAATAACGGCATGGTTTGATAATGCAATCAAACAGCGTGCGGTGACGGACGGAGTAAAACGTTGGCAGTGTGGCGATATTTTACTCCGTCCGTCACCGCACTTGCATTTGCGACTAAAAATAGTTTTGTGCAGGCAAAATAAATCATTCAGCACGCTGTGTGAGTACAGATTTCATCGAGCAACAGAAACGAAAGGGGAATCCCGCTGGTTGTGGGTTGAACGGGGGTCACAGACACGGACAGGACGTATTCCTGTCAAATACAGCGGTGCATGATAATGGCCTACCGGCGACGGAGAAGTCTGGCTCCAGATGAATACTTGTTGTCATGACTACCCAAAGTACCTCAACAACCGAGCCATGGTGGCACACAGTATGTGGTGTGTTAGAGGAGAAACGAGCTGTTCACATTTCTCTCTTTGTGGCAGGTTAACAGCCCACAAACCTCACCGCACTTTAGGGACTGTTCGTTACTTATGAAGGGACTGTCAGGGGAGGAGGGTGGCTGGTTGATTTTTATTTCATTTATTTATTTTATTTTGATCCCCCCTATTTTAATCACTTATTGATGCTGTTTTTGAAGTATAAATAAGTCAATAAGTAATTTATTCCATTGAAATATCAGTGATGTATTAAGAAAAGTGATTTATCTTTTTATAAATGACAAAAAGCACATCTGCCTCATTTTTGCTGTGGTATCCTGATACTACTCAGAACCGTGATATTTTCATTGGTATCGTACAGTGGGTCCCAATTTTGGTACTGTGACTACACTAATCTGGAGGGGGTTCATCTGCAAAAACTAATGAAAAACTAAAAAACGGCATTCGGTACTCGGTATTCGGCCAAGAGATGTCTTTCATCCCCTCCCCCTGCCACCCCCGCTGCTGAAAAAAATCCTAGAGGAAACGCTGGCTGTTGCATGTATTATTTAAATCTTCTTACAGTACAGGTTACATATCAACTACTGTATTGCACAGAGTGGAGCAGGAATAAGTCCTAAAACCTAAAAAATCTAGCATTTCAGCATTACCGGTTCCCTCATCTAGAAGTCAGTGGGTTTTTTGAATACGTTTTTGGTAGGGTGCCTGAAATAAGGTCTGTGGTTAACACAAGCTGTCAGTGAAAACCTCACCTATGAATTTTAAAGCTTTTACGCTTTTAAAAATGTAGTGGCTAAATGAGACTACAGAACGTCATCATACCGAACACAGCTATATAGCCTTGTTGTGATGTGGAAGTCATGCGACTGTGGTGTAGTTCATTAATAGCGTTGTCTGGGGCTGTTAATGGGTGTTTTGGTAAAGAACTGGAACGAGGGCGAGTGAGACAGGATCCGGAACTCGATGGATGTGCCTTTCCGTCAAAATAAAAGCACCAAGCTGATAAAAATGTGGTGAAACTTTTTAATTTAAATAATATAATTTACAAGAAAACCCCCAAGCTATTAAGTTAATCGATTTTCTTATACCCATCATCACCCCAAATCGATGGTGCGCCAGAATTTAAAGTTTTACTTTGGTGAACACTTTTACTTTGGTGAATTTGGTGAATTCCGGATCCGCTCTCTAGACTGGAACCAGAATCCAGACAAAATTCAGAGTGAATAGTGACGCGAGGCTATTAGTAGCGTAACGAAAGCTTTTTTTTTTTTTTTTTTTTTTTAAATTATTTTTATGGGCTATTTGCCTTTAATGGACAGGATAGTGTGTGAAATGGGGAGAGAGAGAGAGAGTTGGAAGTGACACGCAGCAAAGGGCCACAGGCCGGAATTGAACCCACTGCAGCAAGGCACATGGGGCACCGCCACTGTTCACTACACTACCAATGCCCCATAACGTTAGCTTTTTTAACTCTCGTGATTGTATTTAGGCTTCAGGAATCATAGAAGTGTTTGTGAAGATAATCTTCCTGGACAAAATGTGCAAGGGCTCATTTGTGCTCAGTGTTCAGTGGCAGTTCTAGCCTAAATGGCGCCCTGGGCGACACCCCCCTATGGTGCCCCCCACCCCCACTCCCCTACAAAACAAACAAAAAAAACACAGAATTACAACTACAACTACAAGGTTTCATTATTTGGCTTCTGAACTGAGAACCACAAGCAGTATTTCCTAGCCTGGTTCCAGACCATAGACCCCGCCCACTCAACTGAGTAGGCTTGCATCTCTGGTCTGGCATACTGCAATGAATTTGTGATTTATCTCGTCCAAGCAATGGACAGACCAATGAACGCTGGGGGTGGGGGTGGGTCTAGCAATTAGCCAATCAGTGCCACGCTAATGGCGACCGCTGCAGATCCTACAGACCACATTAACGATGCTATCGAGGTATTTCGCCACTACTCGCGTTAATGGAGGACCAAATTAAGGAAGCTGCTTAACTGAATGTAACGGCAATGCAGCTGGACGTGCACGACGACAGAGACATTTCAAATGGGCAATGCTCGCTTGTTTTCTGCACCCCCGAGGCATGGATACTAATGACATCAGATTCTGGGTGAATCGTTGATCTCTACTGATTGGTTAGGGAAAAAATCAAATTCCCTCCCCCTTGTAAATCACCTTCAATGGAGGCGATGTCAGACTGAAGGTTCTGGGAGCTTCAGTCTAAGTGTTTGCCCTACCATTATATTACACACACACACACACACATACACAAATACACACAGACACAGGTGAGCACACTAGTGCACGGCTTGGACCGTATTTAAGCCTGGCTCAAACTACAGAATTTTAAAAATCTTACAAGATTTTTAAATCAGGTTGACACACACATAATGAGAATCTTCACAAATTATCTTATCTAAAATCTTCATTGCACACTCACTACAAGATTTGAAAATAATGACCTGCACACACTACAGGATTTCATCAAGATTATTGGACCAGAGAGCGGTGCACTACGTAATATACGTCATCTCACAAGGAAGCGGAAGTCAACAGTACATGCCATTCTGTGCAGCGAAAAAGGCAAGAGGAAGAAACGCCATCTCCGCTGTCCAACGCATCGGGTAGCATCCAGCTGCAGCCTTGAACGCACCCTGCTGCTCTGTTGCTACTTCGCGGCCGCCATTTCTGTCTCTAGGCAACGTTATGTCCGGCCTCTTCTTCTTCGTCTGCTTCTTTTACGGCAGTTTGCATCCACTTCCGGTGTCATCCCAATAAAAATCAAACGTTTGAAAATTATCAGGTCGGCCTCGACGTGTCTGCGAGCTGATCGTGGAGTTTAAGATTCATCTTTCACCCGCTCACACTAGAAGATAATCTGGGCCGAACATCCGGGCCAGTTAAGATCTGAGACCCGATTTCTCCGCCGATTGTCGGGAGGGCTGAATCTGGGTCAAATCAGCCCGAGAATCCTGTAGTGTGAGCCAGGCTTTACCTGACTGAAAATGACCAGAGTCCGACACAGTTTGCCGCTCCTGCCACCCCCCCCCCCCAAAAACGGAGCAGTACTGTCAGAGATCATGGAGGCAGTGTAGCATAGTTCAAGCTAAATACAACCATGGGAGACAACAAAGAAATTTAAATAATGGCATAATGGAAAAAAATAGGTAATATAGTGAAAAGAATTCTTTGTCATTATGTCGGAATGTATATAATGCCTGCAAAGACCACTACCGCCTACAATGCTGCCTCCGTTAATGTTACAATATTACAACCTCCTCCACTGCCACCTCATTTGTTGCTGTGTGAAACTTTTGACTCTGCTGTCCACTGACATCTATGCTAACATAAAGGATGCATGGAAGTATGAGGGCAGTGATGTTTGAAACAGACATATCTATTTTCGTATGTAAAGGGAGTATACTGTAAATGAGGTATCATTAACTTTTATTTGCCACATAGCTTATTTACTGCAAAAAGCAGCAAAAATCCAAAGGAAAATCTCATTGGCTTTTTGTTGAGGGAACCAGGGCGATGCCAACATTCATGCCAACATGCCTACAAATAAAGGTGATCTCTGCACCACTCTTTGAGGCTGAGCGTCAGTTCAATATTGTTTTGTTGCCTTTCAGTGGAATCATATCATGATGATAAGATCATATGTTATTATTTTACAAAATTCAGTTGTAATTCAAAACAAACAGACTCTGGCTATAAACCAGCCATACAATGACATTTGTAGTGCATAGCTTCAATTAGCAGTGTGGCTTTAAGGGTGGGAACATCTGTCTGTCTCTGTCCACCACTCTGATTCTGATATCTCTCAACAACTATTGGATGGATTGCCATGAAACACTGTACTAATACTCATGTTGCGGAGAGGATGAATCCCTCTGACTCTGGCATTCACTTACTCGTGGTTTAGCACGACAGTGTGCTTCCCATTTATGGTTATGAGTGAAATATCTCACCTATTACTGGATGGATTGCAACAAAAATGTGATGTACACATTCATGCTCCCCTATAATAGCTCTGGTGATCCTATTCAGTCTTAGTCCTTTTGCAGTCATCAGTCTTTATGCTTAAATTATGACAGTGTAAAAGTTTGATTATCTTAGCCTACACTCCACTTTAATTGCAGCAAATTGCAGCAGGCTTCACTGTATTTTTGCTATTTATAACTAGCTGAATAGCTCCGTGTCGATGTTAGAATCTACTGTATGTGCACTTTCAGGGAAATTTCTGCTCTGGCCTGGGGTGACAAAAATGACAGAGATATCCAAAGGAGCATATCCACCTGTCTTGTCTGAAGGCGCTTGCTTGTGTCCTTATAATAAACGCTCCCCCCCCACCACACACACACACACACACACACACCTCCCAGCTCTCACTCCTCTATTTCCGTGTCAGGCAGGGAGATGTGCTGCTCGGAGCAGCGCTGAGTGTCTGTTGCCTCAGATTGAATTTCAGCGCGGCAGCAGTCGGGTTTCTCGTCGGGAGATCAGGTTTTAAACGTACCCGCTGCCTCGGCGCTCTCCTCCTGCCCATCGCTGCCCTTTTCTTTCCTCCACACATCCTTACTTTGAGTGGAAGTTTCCCCAGGCAGAGCTGGTCCACCGTCCGCGGTGCGCCCGGAGAGTTGGAGGCATGAGGCGACGTTAGGAACGAGCGACCGAGAAAGGAAGAGAGAAAGAGGATTGCAGGGCGAAGGGAATAAAACAGTCTGAGTGAGAAGGAACCAGGAACGACGTTCAAGGTAAGCCTTCACCTCTTGTTAGTTTTTACATCCTTATAAACAAAACACTCAGTGGAGCCTGTAATAATACTGCATGGACTTCTTAGACTTGAAAGTGAGTTCATAGTTCACCTCGACGCACTTCTCTCTCTGTTTTAAGCCTCTTGAGATGGACCATTTCTGTGTGGAGTCATGGTTTTTCCTGCAGCTTTGAAACACTGTGCATCATGCTGGCTTTAGCTGTCCTCATTTCATGTTAAATTACGGCACTACTTTCCAACAAGGCACATTTATAGCCTAACAGAACTGTAAGTTAATGGGGTGGCATTGTGGGACTGATTATCCAAGTCAACTAACTCAGTCATCAAAAGTCATCAAAAGTCTGTGCAGTCATTAATAAAGTCATAAATAATACCTAATGAGTCTCACTATTCAAAAAATACTGTTTCCTAAAGAAACATGTGACCATGCGGAAGATGTATAATATGAAGTCAAACTGATGTTAAACAGAACTTCGCAAACAGGTGTAACTAATAATATGTATTGCTGCATTGTATTGTAATAGCTGGAACATCAATCAAGCCTTAAAAAAACAACATGCATTGTCAATGTTAGTCTTCTCATGCATTTGTCTTGTACTATGGCAGGTCTGCTATGAAAAGGTCTGAAACTGAGTCATTTGGCAAAGATAAACAGTTTGGGCAAAGTTCAACTTAAAGTTCATTACCACAACAGAAATTTTAAGTGTGAAAAGAAACATACAGTTCATGTTTTTGAAGGACATCTCAATAAAAGTCTATTTGTCTCCTTTTAGTTTCCTCACTATTGTTGGTGTAAACTTCACTGAACAAAAATCTAAACACCACACTTATGTTTTCACTCCCATGTTTCATGAGCTGAACTCAAAGATCTAAAACTTTTTCTTTATACACAAAACACCTATTTCTCTCAAATATTGTTCACAAATCTGTCTAAATCTGTGTTAGTGAGCACTTCTCCTTTGCCGAGATAATCCATCCCACTTCACAGGTGTGGCATATCAAGATGCTGATTAGACAGCATGATAATTGCACAGGTGTGCCTTAGGCTGGCCACAATAAAAGGCCACTCTGAAATGTGTAGTTTTGCTTTATTGGGGGGGTCCGGGGAGGTCAGAAAACCAGTCAGTATCTGGTGTGACCACCGTTTGCCTCACACAGTGCAACACATCTCCTTCGCATAGAGTTGATCAGGTTGTTAATTGTGGCCTGTGGAATGTTGGTCCACTCCTCTTCAATGGCTGTGCGAAGTTGCTGGATATTGGCAGAAACTGGAACACGCTGTTGTATACGCTGATCCAGAGCATCCCAAACATGCTCAGCGGGTGACATATCCGGTGAGTATGCTGGCCATGCAAGAACTGGGATGTTTTCAGCTTCCAGGAACTGTGTACAGATCCTTGCAACATGGGGCCCTGCATTATCATGCTGCAACATGAGGTGATGGTCGTGGATGAATGGCACAACAATGGGCCTCAGGATCTCGTAACGGTATCTCTGTGCATTCAAAATGACATCAATAAAATGCACCTGTGTTCGTTGTCCATAACATACGCCTGCCCATCCCATAACCCCACCGCCACCATGGGCCACTCGATCCACAACGTTGACATCAGCAAACCGCTCACCCACACGACACCACACACACTGTCTGCCATCTGCCCTGAACAATGAAAACCGGGATTCATCCGTGAAGAGAACACCTCTCCAACGTGCCAGAAACCATCGAATGTGAGCATTTGCCCACTCGAGTCGGTTATGATGACGAACTGCAGTCAGGTGGAGACCCAGATGAGGATGACGAGCATGCAGATGAGCTTCCCTGAGACGGTTTCTGACAGTTTGTGCAGAAATTCTTTGGTTATGGAGGTGTGCTGGATGTGGAGGTCCTGGGCTGGTGTGGTTACATGTGGTCTGCGGTTGTGAGGCTGGTTGGATGTACTGCCAAATTGTCTGAAACGCCTTTGGAGACGGCTTATGGTAGAGAAATGAACATTCAATTCACAGGCAACAGCTCTGATGGACATTCCTGCAGTCAGCATACCAATTGCACGCTCCCTCAAAACTTGCGACATCTGTAGCATTGTGCTGTGTGATAAAACTGCACATTTCAGAGTGGCCTTTTATTGTGGCCAGCCTAAGGCTGTGTCAGTGAAGTTGTTAACAGAGGTCACGTTTCTCGTTCAGTGATCAAGTGTTCAGTTGTAAATGGTTAATTACTTGTTAGACAAATTAATTGTTCATACAGTAATGCAATTTGGGTCTAAAAGCTCTGCAGCAGGCCTAAAACAAGTAGTATGATAACTGATTAGAAGAGGGATGGAAAGTTAATCTGTAACAGTAATGATACTTGAATAATTGTTTATAACCCTTTCACAGTCACACTAAGTTATGGATTTGCAAAAAAATTATTTTTGGCAAAACTGTGTTCCTTTCTCCACAATTAGCAGTTTTTAAAGCGACACTTAGGCTTGTCTTTGTTTAGGTCAAAATGCTATTACCACCAGGATGCCGATGTCCTCGCTCTCAACACTGAGTGTTGTTTGATCACTGACAGTACTGTTTTGAAGCCGAGAGACCGACTTGTCATTTGGAGTTCCGCCTGGATCTTTTCATGGAAAAAACACTGTAGAATGGTAATACTTTGTGCAGTCTTCAAATTTGAAACACATGTTCATTGATAGTGTACCTACAGCCCCATACCTTTTCAGATGAAGCCACAGACAGTTACTCATCCGGAAAAAGATTTTTTTTATTTTATTGTAGGCAAAATCTTCAATCTTTTTTTACTGATTTCAAAGGCCCATTACTCTGTCTCTGTATCACCTAGTGTTTCTGACACTTTCACAAGAAACTTCAGGGAGTTATCTTTCTGGCAAGACCTCATGCGTGCATGTAGTCAGAGCGGTTCAGAAGCTACAGTCATTTTAATTTGGATATGTCATTTTAGATGGTTTTGCTACAAAATAGGGGTGGAGTGCAAGAGGTTAATAAGCTGATGGCACACTAAAATGTAAGTGAATTACATTTTAGTGTGAGATACAAACTCATAATTATACCATTCTGATATGGTTCTAAGAAAATTCTGACCAGTCATTGCATTTGGACCGAATGTAGTGATTGGCTGAGCGTCCTGCCCGTCTTCCCCATGTGGAGACCTCTGACTGATGTACCGCTTGCGTAACATCTCTGGCTTTGTGTTTCACTGTGCAGGACAGGTAACGTTATGTTTAGTTTTGCATGTTACACTCGCTCTCCTCTTCCGTGTATCTAACGTGACCTTGCCAACGTCTACGCTTATCATAGACGTAATGAGGGCATAATGGAGAAAGTGGGAGTAGGCCTTTGGAGGAAGGTGGAGTTGCAGGAGGAGGGAGATGGGACTTTGGATGGAGGCGGGAGTTGTGGATGTACAAATTTTTTTTAAGTGCTGTGTGAAATGCAAGAAAGGTAAGAGTTGCTTTAAGGTTGTTGTTTTGGATACGCAGGTCAGCCAGCTGGTTGACATGTTCCTAGTATAATGCATCATAAAAAGTGCAATAGACAGTGTAATTAGGGATGATAATATCGGCACATCATAGGTATTGGCCAGATTTGGACAACATGCTTTTTCTTATTTTGCACAATGAATGAATATTACGTACATTGAAAAGGATTGCATTTCATGTCTCCATCTGCTGGTGGGCCGTCTTGATAAGAGTATGCATGCAGTCGCTGCTCCAAAGCTCTGGAATAGCCTTCCCCTCTTAATCAAATGTCCCTCCATTGACACTTTTAAGACTAATCTTAAAATGTACATGTTCTCAATGGCCTTTGGTTGTCTGTAGTGATTTAAATATTTTAGCATTTCATCTTATCTTTGTAATTGTTCTTACCAGTTTTATTCTGTCTGTCTCTTATTTGTGTACATTTTGTATTGCGTGTCATTCTTTTATCTTGTACAGCACTTTGAGACCTGGCATGTGGCCGGTCTTTAAAGGCTAAGTTCGGTTTTTTGACACCTGAGCCTTATTTTTAGGAATAAATACGCTCGTAGACTCACCCAGATGATTTTGGTGGAGCTCGGAGCCGTTTTCGAGCAATTTAGATCCATCCGACGGCGTCTTCTCTCATGCCATAGAAGCGGACGGGGCCAGACATCGAAGCCCCTAAATTAGACATTATCTGCTGCGGAACTCGCTCATTTCACCTACATTTTATAAATGAATGGCCAGTGTTATCACCATGTCCGCTCAACTTCCTTGTTATGGTCATCCGGGGCTTTACAAGGATGGGTCACTTTTGGTGACGTCATAGACGTGCGCCGCAGGAGCGCAGCTGAGTTCCGCCGGCGCTAGGCTAGGAGCTATACAGCTACACAGCTATTCTTGTGCAACATGACGGAATATTTATCCGATGTAGACGTGTCTGATGACGACTCTGAGTATGATGGATGCCCGTATCGTTTTGAGCCAGAATACACCGACAAGGAGCTATTTGAAAGGAGGATGCAGAGGGAAAGAGCCGAACAGCTGGCCAGAGAACAAGCGACCACTGCACGTCCACGAATGGGGGCTAACTGGTGGTGTTGTTGTTGTGGACGCTACACGCCACAGACAACAGAAGAGGAGAGCTTTTGCTGCTCAAAGTGGGACTTGAGACCAGAGGAAACACGTATTGATGCCCCCCAAAATACGTGTCTCACTACACTGGAAGATTTTTCTGCCATGACAAACCGGGCTGTGGTAGAGACTTTTTTTCATGTCCCGAGAGTCAACTGGCAGACGCAGCCGAAGCCAGCAGGACCGAACGGACAACTTTCGATAGAGTAAGTAGCCCATACAAATGCAAAAGGGGTATATTTTCTATGAGTGTTTTCTTTATAAATAAATAACGGTCGAAACAACTGACAATTAGTTTTGGAGAAAGCATATGACTACTTGTAAGTGTGCGCTAACAATGCAGACCCGCGGTGATTGCAGCTCGAGTCACAATTTATTGCCTGCAGAGAATAACCATATCATATGCATTGCGAGTTAGTTTTTAAAAAACTAGCATGGACTAGAGTAAATTATATTGCGTTACAGTGCAGTATTCTTTTGCAGGAATGTATTTTTAGAAGGCTACTCCTGCTCAGACATAACTAGGTTGTGAAGACAGCTATTCATTTTATACAAGGAGCTTTATACGCTGGCCGACGTGCACTGGTTATCGACCAATATTATTACATCTTCAAAAGAAATGCATTACCTCCGCTGCGTCTGTTTTGCCCTCTGAAACAATCGGGATGGCATTCCTCCTGAGGTACTGACGCTGAGCTTCCTGGCCTCTTATCTTTGTCGTCTTCGTAATGAAGTCTTCTGGAGCGAAGTGAGCGCTGCAGACCCGGTGACTGACCCTCCTCAGTTCTTCCATAGGAATATTCGGGTCCATTTTCAGGACAACAAGCAGAGTTTTAGTAACTTCGGGTTTTTCAAAGGAAGCCTGTGGAATGTGAACTTTGTCCACCTTGTCATTTTGTTTGGACAAAGTGGAAAAACGCAATGACAAACCATGTTTGTACCCGTGTAGCCGTATAGCTCCTAGCCTAGCGCCGGCTGTACTGCGCTCCTGCGGCGCACGTCTATGACGTCACCAAAAGTGACCCATCCTTGTAAAGCCCCGGATGACCATAACAAGGAAGTTGAGCTGACATGGTGATAACACTGGCCATTCATTTATAAAATGTAGGTGAAATGAGCGAGTTTCGCAGCAGATAATGTCTAATTTAGGGGCTTCGATGTCTGGCCCCGTCCGCTTCTATGGCATGAGAGAAGACGCCGTCGGATGGATCTAAATTGCTCGAAAACGGCTCCGAGCTCCACCAAAATCGTCTGGGTGAGTCTACGACATATTTATTCCTAAAAATAAGGCCCAGGTGTCAAAAAACCGAACTTAGCCTTTAAGAGGTGATAGCAGGCTCATTTAAAACTTAAAGCTAGAGTGATGTTAATGATATCATATAAAACTAGAAACCCTGTGGAATCCAGTTGTTGTAGCCATGTCATGCTCTCAGAACGGAAATCACAGGTAGATTTTGGCAAGGAACAAAAGGCATGGCCTTTTTATAGGGTTCCCTTGACCTTGAGATTTTTAAATGTTTGTACCAATGAGTCTCCCCTGCAAAGAAATGCCTCCTTAATGCTAATAGCTTACAGTTTTCAGCAAAAACCATGCATGTTTTTTTGTATGCAGTATAGCTGTGTTATTTTTGCCTAATGTTTTGTAATATTTCTGCATACCAGTAGTCTTTGAATTTCATAAATTGGGTCTGGCTGGAAAGCTGAGATTCTTTTGGATTCAGTGACCTTAGTGTTATTCATGTGTGATGATGTTAGCCCCCATGGTAGCAATTTTACTTTAGTGAGACCAATGCTTTGGAAATGGACATTACTGTATAAAATGATCTATAGTCACTTATAGGTTAATCACAGTCTCATGAAACTTTACAGCCACAAACTAGAGACCTCAAGTATTCAGACAATGAATTTCTTTCATGGGTGTATTGACTAGGGGTGTAACGATACATCGATCCACATCGATACAATGATTCATTGATTAACGATCCGATTATATCGATGCAAAATGAAAACATTGATCCATATCGTCATCTTAAAGATACACATTTATTTTGAAATTCACATAGCACGTCTGTGTCACCATTTCTGGGCAAGCGCGCCTCCACTCAAACAACAAACAGAGCTCAGAAATAAAATGTTCAAATCATATTATAGTTGTTTTTGTGAGTCGATGTAAATGATTGTGCTAGAAGAGCATATGATATCACGTCATATCGATCGCGGGCTCCTGAATCGAATCGAATCAAAATTGTATCGTGACAGACTTTGTGATATCGGCAAACATCGTATTGTCATCCAAACAAGTCGATATAATATCGTATCATGATGAAGCTGGTGATTTACACCCCTAGTATTGACAATAAGGGTTTTTTTAGCAGTTTCCAGAACAGAAGTGTTTACCATCCAGTCACTTAAAAATGCAATTATCACAGAAATCTCTAAATGTCAAAACTTATACCAAATATGAAATCACTGCATAGAGTTTTCTGTGGTGATCCTCAAGCTCTTGGTATCTTAATGTGGTAAATGTGGATTTTAAACCATTTTTTTGTCTGTTCTCAAGTGATAAACCATGCTCAAATTCAAATAATATCAATGGCCATGATGTACTTTCATTGTAACGTTCTAAGCCCCAATACACAGTTTTAACCGTTTTAATGGGCAACTAACAAAACACAATGTTTATTATATATTTGATACAAAACTTTAGTGCTGAGTTGCACCTCAAATTAATCTTCAGGTTCCCAGCTTTGATGATGCCACTGGCCTGCTGTCTCCACCTAAAGATCCCATCCGTCAAGATAAAATGAATTTCATAGGATTTTTGACAGATAATTACACAAAATGAGACCTGAGATCTTAAAACATCCCCTGTTGATCAGCATTTTTCTTTATTTTCTGTCATTTTATAGACTAAAGTATCAGTTAATTCATCAAGAAAGTGATTGGCAGATTAATTTGTTTTGCAATCAATCACTAATTGCAGCCCTACTCCTGAAGTCAAGTGATCCATTGGTTCACACCTCATCAATATATCACATTGTGCTGCCGATGATCCCGTCCTGCCTGCTGTCTTGTGTATACAGACATCGTTTTGGCACTATTACTACCCTGATGCCGCCTTAAAGGTGAGACAGCTTTGTCCTCCCATTCCACGATTGTCCCTTTTACGCAGAAGAGTGAGGCGGCATAATGATATGAAATTCCCACCTTAAAGAGAAGTGTAAAAGGGGATACAGTTTAAATATGGGAGCTGCACATTATCCAATAGTTTCATCTGGAAGACATTTGTAATGCTGCACTTAGTTGGTCAAATGATGAGTGACAGAAATAGTTCTGTAAAAATGAAAAAAGAGAGCTTGTGTGAGAAACTCAAACCCTGCTTATGTTCTCACCTCCACTCAGCTGACCATCGAAAAAGAAGGTCTGATGGAGCATACATGAATAAGCTTGTTAGCTCAGTTGCTAATGGAGTTGAACTCAGGAACGAATAATTTGCATGGATTAAATTCACCCATTCGAGCGAATGCATTAGAATTAGTTGAGATTTTTGAAACGCTGGTGTGACAGAGCCTCCTGACAAACACACTGCCCCAAAGAAACATAGACAGGTTCCTGTATTTACTCGCCTCATTATTTTATCAGTTTATTTGCACCTTGCAAAACTCTCCCTCCCCTCACCTACATCATGTGATGCCTCACTTCATGTCTCTCCACTCATTCTGAAAAGTGTTTTTACTGTCATTTACTTAAATTGTCGTCTTATCTACATGTTGTGTTAGTTTACTCCACCCAAAGACTCTGAACAGGAGTTCTTAAAATGACTCATTCTTTTTTTCTGTTGGTGACATAAATTAATTTCGTCCTCAACAAGAGCTCAGCACCTGCTCTATTATAGAGCTTGCCATGCTGAGTCAGTTTGCTTTGTGTCCCTGTGAACATCATTCTGTTGTTGAAAGATCTTTACTCGTCCTCTTCATACTGAAACACGTTGAAACACAAGGTTTGTGTCGGATTGCCTCGAGTTCCCAGGTCTTAATTATCTGATAGAGGTGAGTTGGTGAGGCAGAATGACATGTAGCAAGGGCCACAGGCTGGACTCGAACCCAGGCCGCTGCGGCAACAGCCATGTACATGGGGCGCCTGCTCTATCCATTAAGCCCCCGACGCCCCAGTGCAGTTTAAATAGAACAGAGCACGTAGGCTACTGACCTGTTGCCAAACCTGGTCTCACACCATTTCTTGTCATATTCACAGTTGTTATTGGCCAGCCCTAAACTTTAAGATAGTGGCCGTGTGGGTGTGACGTAGTAGATGTTGTGGGAAGTAAAGTGGTGTATAGAGTGTATGGACGGGAATGCACCATGAAAATAATACTGTTCATGCTACAGGTGGTTGCAGTCTGTTTACAGTGTTTAGACAGGCTCCAGTTACAGCATAGTCTCTGTGAGAAGGCCCTTCGTTATGTTAGGTTTTCCTGCCGTAGAGGAGAAATAGATGCACTTCTATACGGACGTCAGTTCTGCATCCTCATTCTTCAAGCAGAGTTGGTCCAGACTCTTAGAGCTAGTTACCAGCAATGAGCCAAGTTGTAAAGATAATCTACAGTTCGGAGCGCTAGACTGGAGAAGGTAACACAGTCTATCACAGTTAGTCAACAATTAGTATCACCCTCCACCCCCCACCCTTAAAAAAAAAAAGTTTTTCGTGTACCTATTTTTCATAACCATTTATGATCTCAATTTATGATCTCAAACATGTGTAGGTGGACTCACCCCTACTATCTGACTATTTGTAACTTGACTCTGTTGTTAACCCATTAATAACCACTATTTGCCATGTGATGTGATTAAACCTGTTAATCACAGTTAGGTAATGTTTGCCATGTGATGTTGTTAAGCCTGCTAATAACCGTTAGGTAACATTAGGAATGTGTTGGTGTGAAACCTGTTAATAACCGTTAGGTAGTGTGATCTGTGATGCTAACAGTTAGCCCTGTCACTGTCTGTGGCGTGTAGGCAGACCGCAGGGTGCATTACTGTCACATGATAAACAGAGATGTAGAGAGAGGGGATCAAAGAGGTTCTAAGCAAATCAATATGCTGCATGCAGCTCCACAATGAAGTCTTAGATTTCCCACTTTAAATAATAAAATCAAACCACAAACAACAAAACTTTAAATTTTGGCATGTTGTCACAAATAAATCTATGTATGGGAAACACAAAGCCTTTGTTTTTGTACTGAGGGATGCACTTACCTAATTAAATTGTGTATAATACGTTAATACATGTCTGACTCCACAGATTATGGCAAAGCATGTAATTTGAAATCTTGGTCAAAACACTTTATAAAAGCCAGGTTTATTTATTATTTTTTATGTACTTTAAATGAATAAATGAACATTTGAAGATTCAGTACTATGTTTTTGTTTTGGGTGAGTAACAATAATGATGTCAGTAGATTTGGTTTGGTCAGAGCTATGGCACAGTAGGCTAAATCATTAGTATATTCTCACTAGGGCTGCCACGATTAGTCGACTAATTGATGACTAATCGACTATTAAAATAATCAGTGGCTATTTTAGTAGTCGACTAATCGATTTGAGTCATTTTTCATAGAACAGTACTATAAAAGTACCCCAAAATACTCTTACTGGAGCTTCTTACGTTCAAATATTGGCAGCTTTACACACTCATGGGACAGTGAACTAAAACCCTTTGGCGTGAGTATGAAACAAGACATTAGATGACGTAATTTTGGGGTTAGGGCGAGACAGACCGACATTTTTCAACATTTTAACACATTTTTCGATTAAATGATTAGTTGACTAATTGAAGAAATAATCAACAGATTAGTCGACAATGAAAATAATTGTTAGTGGCAGCCCTAATTCTCACTAAATCTTAGCCTTTGTCACCCTCAGGTGTGCATACACTTATGAACTTCTTTCTAAAATACAAAAATGTGAAATTTTCTGTTATTGTATCAGTATCTATTACTTTTTAAAATGTAATAGTACTATAATACTATTACTGTTTAGAATGGGTTAAATCTTATTTCACTGTAGAGCTATACGCAGCACATTGCTTCTGTCAGCCATACATGTTAATAGTAACTAAATACCAGATGCCAAGATGGCACCTATTCATTCCAGTTGCTAGTCTGGTGCATACGGCAAAAGCATTTTCTAGCCTTTGGGTTTACTTCTCCTGCTGACTTGCCCATGAGTAACACTCAGGTCATAGACTTTACATTCTGATTACGTCGCAGATTTTTAAATTGCTTTTCTCGGCTTTAGGAAAGTTTTACAAATGTTAAACCTAACCTATTCAACCAACAAAGGCACAGAGCCAATCAGAGAGAGAGTAGGATGGGTCATACCCATTTTTTTTTTTTTTTCCCCGGTAAAGGGTTTTTTTGGGGGAGTTTTTCCTTATCCGCTGTGAGGGTCTAAAGGACAGAGGGATGTCGTATGCTGTAAAGCCCTGTGAGGCAAATTGTATTTGTGATATTGGGCTTTTTAAATAAAATTGATTGATTGATTGATACCTTAGCCATCCTTGGAAAAAGAAAAAAAAATGGCTTCTGCCTTCCACTCTCTGCCTTCCACTATTTCTCTCCACTAGGAGACTTATGCAGGAGTGTGAGCTCTGCATAGGGGACAGTTGGTAAGAGTCCTGCACACACAAAGTGACAGGGCCAACTGTTAGTATCAAATGGCTAATGTTAACTAATGGTTATTAACAGGTTTATTGACAGTCGAGCCATTTCAGTGTCAGTATAGGTATGTAAGGACGATTCTTAATGTTAGCCGCTGCTGCTATGTTAGCTTGGGCCTAGCAAACAGATGTTAAACTGACCGCTCACTGGGAAGGGGGTGTCTCCATAGACAGTCCTTCAGCACTTATGCAAGTATGCTTTTGTGTCACAGCGCTTGGTCAGGAGTTGTCTGACATTTGAAAAAAAACAAACAAACAACAACAACAAACAAACAAACAAAAACAGAAAGAAAGGCTTTTTTCCCCCTCAAAAAAAGCCAACACCAGTGGGAGAAACCATATCAATATCAATATATGTAGCTTCTCTCATCCTTCACATTTCTCCTGAACAGTTGAGGAATGGCATCTACTGTTGGCTAATTTACCTAAATGTCAGGTGTAAGCATATAGGTGGGTGGACCATCTCATTTACCTAGAGTTGTCTAATTAATGCTTGACGGTTTTACAGCCTGCACCTGCTGCCTCCTTTCAGTGTTACAGTATGTGTGTCGTGCATCACACCACACTTTTCTCCCCTGCATTTCGAAAAGATTTTCCAGGAATATTAATTTGGATAGCCATCCATTTCCTCCCCCAGCCTTGCTTTGTTTACTGGACACTGCAGATGCAGATTCATGCTCAGCTGAACTGCTCAGTTCACTGATGTGGAAGTGGTCTTCTGTGCTGATGCTAATCTGATTAGGGTCAGGGGTCAGGGGAGTAGCCTAATTCCTCAGCTGCTTTCTGTTCCTCACTTCCATTTTGATACACTTAAGAGTAAATGTGTATTTCAGTATTTGTATGACAGTTCCTATATGACTGTATTGCAGGTGTTAAATCTGATTAAAAAAAATAAATGTTTTTGCAGCTGCATTTTTGTCTCTTTTTAGTGTGGTGATTTGTCAGTAATGTCAGCTCTTTCCTACTTTTGTGCACCTAAATTGTGGGAAACGTTCAGTCTACAAAAACAAGACCAGTAACTTGTAAAAAGCCTGACTGAAAGATTTCATTCAGAGTCTTGTGATAATGTTTAATTTGTGGCTGACTTGAGCGCCATAAGGCTTCTTTGCCTTCATGCCATACATGACTGGTGATTTTCCATAAATGCAGTCGGATGTTGTGGTCTCAGCACTACTCTAAACAGTTTACTGTATCACACAGAAAAAGAAATCTCTGTTGATATACAGCACACTAAAGGTGCTGTTGTTATACAGTACTTTGAATCTGCGCAGGTGTTTCTGTTTGATGTAATATTTGAACTTACTCCTGTGGATAGCTGACTGAATGTAGACAATCATGCATATGGAGGTACCATTAGAAGCATGAGAACCATGAGATTGGTGATTGGTCAGCTTGGGCTGCTTGTGTTTTGTCCTACGTGTTTCTCAGTGAGTCTTGGTTGGTTAGAGTTAAGTTAAAGAGAATGAAAGATGTCCATATGACTGCTTGGGCTGTTAATGAATGCAGAGTGTGCTTTCACTGTAGTTGCTAGAAAACGCAAACTTTCCCATCATGGTAGAATGTTGAATGTTAACACAATGATTTAAGGTGGGACTGATCAATCAAGTACAACGTAGGACCAACCCTCTCTCATAAAAATTACCATGGCATAGAATTAATCTGCAGAAGCAAATCTGTGTTGGAAGAAAAATAATATACAATATAATATAAAAAATAATACCACCCTGATGACATTATTTAGCAATGCAGGAAATGTGGGCCATATATTGGCAGTATCTATAAACTTAAACTGTACATTTTTTCATCCTACAATATCTTCTCCAACTTAGTAGAGGTGGGGGAAAAGGTAACTATAGCACAGTATTGCAATATTTTTTGTGCCAATATTGTATCGATACACAGAGGCCAAATATCTTTTTTTTTAAATTTACACATTATAATACAAATACAAATTAAACTAGTGGCCTACTAGAATAATGAATAATGAAATCAACTGCTTTTTTAATCCACTAGATTCATATTGCTGCAGTAGAAGTAACTGAAGTGAGAAACTTAAAAACCTTATTGTATGCAATAAAATAGATGTTGATCAATTAGTCCTTTGTGGACACTATTTACAGTTTTGAATAAATCACAGTGTGTCGCAAGATATATGTTACTACAATACACAGCATATCGTAACACCTTTAAAATCCCAATAACATTGCATCATGACTTAAAGTTACAATGTGTAATTTACATGGTTGTTTATTAGCAAATATCAACTATTGCTTTCATAAATATACATTTACTAAAGTGTAATGCAATTCACATACAAATGGAAGCTTTCTCATAGGCTTAGAATGATTTCTCTATATATACACAGGCAGGGCGCGGTCTGCTGGAGGCTGCCCTGTTGCGTCACCATATTTTGAATACAGTGGCCGAAAGGGATATACGTGCTTCACCTTTCACGTTTACCTAAAACTTGCTGTCACTTGAGATGGTTAAGGTGAAGATCAAACCAGGGCGCTTCTGCGTGAACCTGCTTTGTACTTTTATGATTCTGTCGCACTTTAAATGGAGGACCACACATATGTTTTGCCCCGTAAGAGGGAAACCACGCCACCACATAAAAGAAAAAGATCAGATAAGCGAGGATGGGACAAAACGCGAGTGAATATCGACGTTGCTTATTCCAGGTGGATTTCACAAGGGTTGCGGAGGTTGCCTGTCTGCTAGACAGGTAATTCAATCTGATATTTTAAAATAATTTTGGCTTCATGTTTGCAACTACTTTTCCCTTTCGTCTAAGCTCGAGTGACGGCTTCGTTTACATGCTAATGTTATCCTAGCCTTGGCGAACGTTATCCCAGAGCTACAGCTAAATGGTTAGCCTAGCCTACAGCCTAATCTGTTGATTCCTCTCGCGCTGATGTGAAGGCTGCTGCCCTCTCCTCCTCCTCTTCCCTCTGGGTAGCTGAGACACACCTCTTCACCTGGCTGTTCCTGCACTGCCTCTACTCCCTCACCTCCTTCCTCTGCCTGGTCTTCCTCCTCTACCTCTCCCTCTCCCTCTTCCTCCTCTCCCTGTGTCCTGTGGAAGAACACTCTGGAAACGCATATATTGTAATCGTGCCAACCTATATTTGCCGCACTGTGCCGTGACGATCACATAAAACGTGTTATTTTAGCATTATTGTGCTAATGCTCATGTTACCAAAACAATTAGAAATAAAACACTCCTCACATATATCTCACAGATAACCTATATCTCACTGGTAAGCTATAACATATCGTAACATGGTTTAGATTCCTAAATAAATATTCACCTTGTCGCTAGATATTCCTGAAAAACTCGAAAAACTCTGCTGTCTGCGCAAGGCTTTTTGTCCTACAAGACCACTGTCACTTGAGTGAGTGAGCGTGAGTGAGCGCTGCAATCTAGAATTTGACTGTTGATGTCACTATTACTCACCATTTATACACACTGAGGCTTTAATTATCATGATAATATCATGTGATAGGGCCTCCGGTGATTATTGGGTTGTGTAGGGTCTCTCAGATTTGAATTTTCATTCAAAAAATTTTTTGCCAGGCTTTTATTTGCTGTGACAAGCAGCTTTATAGCTTGTTCAGTTGGTTGGTTGTTTGATTGGTTGGTCCTTCAGTTGGTTAGTCCACAAAAATGTCTCCACCCTTTGGCGGCCACAGTTTCTGTCATAGGAGGCTGAAATCCCAACACATTCTCACTCTGACCTCGTTACATAAAGCTGCATGACCATGGACTTTCCATGGTGTTACATTTAGCCAACACAAACCTTTTTAGGTTTAAAAAAAAAAAAATAAAAAAAAAACAACAACACGGTTTGGTTGTACATAGCCTACATATGGGGGTTGAATGCCAGCTTCCCAGGTGAAAGTCTGTGGTTGTTGGGCCCATCCACCATCCCTTTTGCCTCCTCCTCCCTCGTGTGGCACCACGTCGTGTATCAAGCCGACATGAAAGAATGGCTTTTTTGTTGGTGTCTGACACTGTCACTGAGCACTTTGACGGCTTTGGAATGAGACCTAGTTGGTAATTTGGCATGATAGGTGGTTGGCTTTTTGGCTGAAAGGTGGGTATACTGTAAACAGCCAGAAAAATAGGCAGGTATAATGGGTATACCTGCGTATACCCTCCACTGGGGATGCAGGACACACATTCTGATATCTGGCGTCAAAGTCCTGCGCTTGGACCAAAACATTGCTATCTTTTTTAAGTTTTGCTCAGCTGTTTGGTAAAGCACATTTTCAGTCGCTATATCTTAATAAAAAAGAATAATTTAACCTATTTGAGCTATCCCTACCATTCAGTTTTAAAAATCCTCGATGTCACTGTGTCTTCAAATAGTATGCCTTTGCAGTTTGGCTTTTGCAGGAGGTAAGTAAAATAAAAAGTCACTCAAGACCTGGGGGCTCTGTGTGGTGGCATTTTCAAAGGTAGGCATATGTACTCGATGTTACAGTTTGAGAGGTCCCGCTGAACAGATATTCACCCATCAGCCAACACATTAAAACAAGACAGGTGAAGAGAATAACATTGATCATCTTGTTACAATGCAGTGTTTTGCTGGGAAACCTGGGGTTCTGACATTCTTGTGAATGCCACCTGACACGATCCACCCACCTAAACACTAGTGCAGACCAGGTACCCCCCCTCATGGCAACGGTAACCCCCAGTAGCAGTGGCCCCCAGCAGGACAGTGCACCATGCCACAACTGCTCAGGAATGGCCTGAGGAACATGTCAAAGAGCAAAAAAAGGCTCAAAGCATTGACATGACCTCCAAATTTCCCAGTCCCCAATGTGATCAAACATCTATGGGACATGCTAATACTGAAACTAACGCCCTGGTTGGGCATTGCCATCAACAAGTGCTGTTGCCATGAAGGGGTTTACTTGGTCTGCAACGGTGTTCGGGTGGGTGGAGCGTGTCAAGTAGCATCCACAAGGTTTCACAGTAGAACATTACACTGTAACAAGATGATCAATGTTATTCACTTCACCTGTCAGTGGTTTTAATGGTCGATATATGTAACTATATAGAAAAAAATAAAAGTCTAATAAAAGTAAAATAATTAAAAAAAAACATGATCTGGTTGATTTGTCTTTTTATGGTAAAGATAGTGAAGCTAAGCTAATGTTATCAAAACTGACAATTTGCTACAAAATCTCTGATCATTCGTAGTAGTTAAATGACATTCTCCATTCTCCAGTATAGGGTCAAGTAATTTTGTATGTGTGATTTTTTTACTGTCTAAAGCCATGCTGAACAAAACGGTTGAATTGTCCTTTTATGGTGAATGTAGTGATGCAAAAATAGTAAATTTACAATTTCTATCAAACAAAACAAGGATAAATATTCACTGTTGTTAATGCCATATATTTAATGTTATTCCATTATTTAGTCGATGAAAAAACAATGCAGATGTTTTCAAAGTACTGTAATAGTAAATAGTCAGGATAACTACATTGAAATAACACTAATACTGGTAATACTACTAATTATATGGTGACAAATTGATATATATTGGTATGCTGACATATTTCTTGCATTGTAGCAGTACACGGTTTGTAATTTTGATTTTGTTTCTCTCTGTTTAACAGTTACCATGATGTGACTTCTCAGCCATTTGGTTTATTTAAAAAAATTGTCCCAAGAAAGTATAAAAAAAAATCCATTGCTTTTTTTCTTAGTTAGGACATTAAAATGATATTTGCACTTGACAGCAGGACATGTTGTCATTCAGAGTGAATGGTACAGGCCAGATTCATGAGGTCTGCTCATTTGCACAAATTTCACACCCGTCTACCCATCCTTGATTGGAAATTATAGCATATAAAATCATGCTTATCCTCTGAGGTGGAGTTATTGAAAGTCATTCTGGAAAATGTAAGAAGTGCCCAAGAAAAGTCCACAAATACAAATTTATTGGGGCATCATGGCCAAAATGTGGGGCACTAAGGCCAAAACCAACGACGCAATAACAATATGTGCTAACTACATTGAATGAAGACAAAACAATATATGTGTTGAAAAACAGTACTGAGTTTATTAAAACTGGGTGTGCATGACTGGGGACATATCTCATTTCTTGTTTTGATTCATGTCCCTTATTTTTTAAGTCTTTGAAATCTCTGTATTCTTTTGTTATCTCCTAGTTATTAAGAAATTATTATTAGAAGATTCTTTATTGTCCTTTCTCAGCAGATTACATACATTGAAACGAAATATGACCTCTGCATTTGACCCATCCTACTGTATACACTGGGAGCAGTGGGCAGCCGCAGTGCAGCGTCTGGAAACCAACTCCAGTTCTTTTGCCAGTGCCAGTGTTCAGGGTCACTGACAGGAGTATTCACCTAACATAGCCAACGTATCTTTAATTATATAATTATTTATATGTCTCTATGTATATTTTTACATAAATCCCCAATATCTCATTTGACTTTTAAAAAATCCTCTTCCTTCATTTAATTTGACAATGTTTATTGTATTGTATATATGTATTAATTCTCTACAGGATCTTGTATGTTCTTTAATGTGTGTTCAATTTATTAAAAGAAAAAAAACAAAAAAAGTTTAAGTGAACTCTGCAGCAAAGTGAACCCTCTTCCTCAGAGAGGATCTTTGCCTCCCAGTTTGTTTTTGGTGGCAGAGCAGAGTGAACTGTCTTCCTTCTCAGAGGATCTTTGTTCCATGAGAGCAGGCAGTGTTAACAGCTTTTGCTGGCGATTTGACAGTCACTAGAAGCACATTAGTGTTGTCACGACACCAAAATCTTTGTTCCGGTACCCATACCAATATGAATTTCGATACGTTTCGGTACTTTTAACGTTTAACGTTAGCAGCTAAGGACTGAAAGGCTGTCCAGTATGTGTGTGTGTCTTTCTGAGGAGTGTCGGTACATTAACTTGTTAGCCATAGCCTTGCTGATTGTCATGTTAATGTTAAAAAAAAAAAAAACAGGACATGCTATACTGGCCGTATGGGTAGGAGGGGGATTACGGCACTGGCCGTTTCGCTGTGGTATAATTTCTGCCCTGTGATTAGAAAAAAAAAAAAAAAATCCAAGTCAGTACTGCTTGCCCGATCTGGCATGTCTGCGCAGGGTCTGCTGGCCTGCCCGCTGTTTTTACTTGCCCCGGGCATTTGGACAACCGTTAATGTCGGACCTTGCACCTTATCATAATAAAGATAAATGTAAGAATATCAGGTAGAAAAGAAAAAAGGAAAACCTGAGTTCTGCTGTCGCCTTGGCTGTTACAAACTCACTCTGAAATCTCTGGAGAGTACGGCCCTTTTCCGGCTCCTCATTTATCTCTGCTCTGACACAGGACCCAGGGAGGGGTAACAGGAAGTGTATGCGTGCGTGTGTGTGCGTGTCAGAGAGAGAGAAAGACAGCTTTGGATTTTGTCATCAGCAATGATTAAAGTCAAACTTGGTGGACATCTGAGTCCAATCAGTCTATCAGCCCTGAAGGGCTCATACCCAGAGAGAGCAAGAGACCCAAGGAGGGAAGTAACGATGGTGGAGAGCTCTGACAGAGAGACAGAGCACATAGACAAACAGAAGATGGAAGGGTGGAGGTGGGGGACAATCTGTTATGCCTCCAAACTTTCTCATCTCTCCACTCCCTTCCTTTCCTTCCTCTTTTATTTCACCTCTCCTCTCTCTTCACCCACCCTGTGTGTCTGTGGCCTTCTCCTGCTGTGACTCACATCTGCTGGGGAAAAAAAGCTGATCTTTAGTCTTGGCAGGGAGTCACCAGCAGGCCCACTGCCTTATCAGACTGGGATTTGTGACGTAGATCTTTGCAGCTCAGGATGGATTCTGGCTTTTGGACCAGAGCTTTTTACCTGTGTTCTTTACTCCAAAAAGCAGGTGGCCTTTACCTGCTGTGGGCTATCTTCTTTGAGGAAATGCAAATGGATTCTTTTTTTTTTTTTAAAGATATTTTTTGCCTTTAATGGACAGGACAGCTAAGTGTGAAAAGGGGAGAGGGTGTGTCATGCAGCAAAGGGCCACAGGTTGGACTTGAACCCGGGCTGCTGCGGCAACAGCCTTGCACATGGGGTGCCTGCTCTAGCCACTAAGCCACCAATGCTCGTGCAAATGGTTTCTGCAGGGAGCTGCACATAGGATGTGGATATGGATATGTCTTCGGTTCATTTTGGTTCTGGCCATTTAAGAATAGATTTGGGTTTGTTGAGTCCATTCAAGACTACAGTGCAGGATTATTGCATAAAAATGAACATTACTTAGATTCAAGCCCTTGCCAAAAGAGTTTACACAATACTGATTAAGCATATCAGCGCCAGGAAAAGCATCAGGATCAGGAAAAAAAAAATGTTAAATTTAAACACTTTTATTTTAAATGTAACTTTTCCTCAGTAATGAACAAACGAACACCGGGGAAAGGAGGTCAACATAACCATGAAAAACAGTCAAATAAATAAATGTACTGGTTAATTATAAAATCTGAAGTACTGCCAAACTGGCGAACTGACCTTTCCTTGTTTATTGATAATTTACTCACTCTCTGTCGCCCTCATTTGGGCACTGTTATTCACGTGACAACACCTGAACATAACATACACACATTGGCTGTTTGTTTCTACCTCTCTGCTGCCCGCCTCCGCCTTGATTAAACACTGAAAATAAAATAAAAGAGGGAGGCAGGTTTTTCCTATTTTATCTTATTTTGTTAGGCTATATTTCTTCCTCTCCCCTTGCTGGAAGCCTCGGACCTCCCGCCGCCCGCTCCCGTCTCAAATACGGAGGTCTCCGCAGAGCACCCACGGCGCACGGCAGGCCTGTTAAATAGCCTGTAACCATAACAACTGTGTGACACAAACTCAGTGCTTTAGTCATTAAATAATGTCGGGCTCGGTTCGATTTCGGACATAACAAAACAGAATGACTGTCGGGTTGGGAAAGGAAAACCGTACATTATCATCAATTTATAAACACCCCCCGGATGCCCCGGACTGGACGTGAAAAGCAGGGAGTGAGTGAGTTTGCTCACACAACCAAACTTGCTTAGCTGGGCTGGGAGCACTAGGAGAGTCTGCATCCCCAAGAATGCCTTGCGTTTCAGGACCGGGATTTTCTTCCCGTTTTATTAGACGTTTTATCAAACGTATTTTCTATTGATATCAATCACGTGTCTATCGCGATAGATGTCGCTATCGTTTTATCGCCCAGCCCTAAGCACGATATTTCAAGAACACCTTATGGGATTTTTTTTTTTCAATCCCCTTGGACTGGAGAATAAACTACTTAGAATCTTTTGGTCAAAGGTCACATTCTTTGTGACATCATAATGTTCTGCATGAAACACTTTTCTGGCCATTATTCAATGTCATATCTCAGGAACAGAAAGGGAAATATTTGGTCATATACTCGAGTGGCTACACTCATCTTGGATCCCCACCTTCAACCTGTGAATGTAAACATGGATGTAAACTGTAAAAGAAACTTGACTGGTGTGTGGAGGCACACAACTGTGGCACTGTAGTTATGTTTTTGAATTGTCCCTCCATTTGTCTTTTTCTTGTGAATGCGATATATCAAGAATGTCTTTTTTTTTTCCAAATTTGACACAACTTGGACTCAAAGATTTAATGATTTGATATATTCGCATTCACAGTGTTCTTGAGATATCACCTTCACATGAACACTGTTGGGGAATTTCTTTAAATTTAGCACAAACATCCACTTTGAGTCAAGGAAGAACTTATTAAAATTTGATGTTCAAAGGTCAAGGTCAGTATAACCTTATCTGATGCATTCTCTGGAACACAGTAATTTTAAGAACAGCTTGAGGGAATTGCTTCAGATTTGGTACTAACATCCACCTGGACTCTAAAATGAACTGATTAGAATTTGGTGGTCAAAGGTTATGGTCACTGCCACCTCACAATGTTATTGGCCATAACTCAAGAGCTAACATACTAATTACGACACAATTTTACACAAATGTCTAATAGAATATAATGATGAAGTGATGATATTTTATATCCAAAAGGTCAAAAGTCAGCTCCACTGTGACATCATAATATTCTGCAGAAAATACTTCCCTGGCCGTTACTCAAAGTCATATCTCAGGACAGAAGCGGAGATATTTGGTCAGATACTGAATTGGTGACACTCATCTGATTGTATAGATCTTCTTTGCTGGCGGGGGAAAGATGTGTGTGAAGCATCCATGTTTTCACAGTCATGAATATTAACTGTAAGTGCAACTTGAGTGGTGTGCAAAAGCATACAACAACATGGCAGTAATTCTAGTTTTTCAAGATGGCGAGGACAAACTGTATTGATGGAGCAGCAGGTAGAAGTTTGGCAGAAACTATGGTAGAAAAACCTAAGAAGCATCCAAAATAAGTTTCTGGTGTGGATGCTCCAGGTTAAAATGAAACCTGGCAGTCAAAGGAAGGTTTGAAGTCAAACAAAGAGTGCTGCTGCTGGGGGCAGAGGAGATGTGGGGAGCTCGCCTGTAGGCATACGTCACAAGCAGTTTTATATGTAATTTTTCTCTCCCAGAGGAGGATAAAAAGATCAAGGGTCATCCCTTGAAAAAACCCAAACATAACAAAAAAAATATCATTACATTAACAAGGGGGTCAAATGGCTAAATGTAAAGTAAAAATGTTTTGTAGTGACTAATCCACACAGAACGATCACCTGACTCTGTACTTCCCATCAGCTCTAAGGAGCATTTTAGTCTTTTGTAGTCAGTAGTTTTGATTTTACTGCAAATTCAATGTCCGGTTCTGTCCCACTACTCTCACCAACATTGTCTCCAGTTGAAGATGACAGCAGATTTTTAGCAAGCAATCTCTGAAACTCCCACTGTTTGCGACCTGCTCATCAGCAAAAAGCAGGCATACACAGTTAGAGTCTAGCTTGTGAGGATCGAGGAACAGAGCTAGAAGGAGAGTAAATATTGAACTTGAATATATCCATCAGGTTTTAAGACACACAATGAATTAATGCTAATGTTGCCTCATCTCTGCTGGATGTATAGATTAACAACTGTTTGACAACAGGCTCCCCGTAACAACTTTGGTCGTCAGTTCAATGCTCAGAGCAGAATGATAAATCTGGGTAAAGAAATTGAAAAAGCAGCGCTTACCTCTCCCTCATTACCACCACTGAGGTGCCCTTGAGCAAGGCCCTTAACCCCAAGTGCTCCAGTAGAGCTGCTCATGGGCCAGCAGATCAGACTGTGGTTGTAATGGGAAGTATTGTGTTATTTTGCACTGCGATTTTTTATTGATATACGGACACCAAATATCGATCTTTAATTATATACATTGTTCATTTTTGCAAATACACATTTGAACACAACTTTTGGTACTAGAATAATACAATCAATCGCTTTTTTGGTCCACTAGATGGAGCTGATGTTTTTGGGGTTTTATTCCTGGTGAGGTCAGTAGAGGTCTCAGTCAGCAGCATTTGGCAGGATGTTTAACTAAACTAAGATGGAGACACCGGAGAAAGAAATCAAACATGCACTGTCTGCATTTTAATCAAATGTCTGGACTTTTTTTTTTATTTTTTAAGACGGAAGGAAAGGAGGACTTGAATATGACGCACTGCTAACAGTGTCATATGAGAATAAATCACTCTGGGAATACAATTCTAAGAGAGCTACGAAAATTACACAGTCCATCATCTTCCTAATATGCAAAGATATGCATCCATACAGCGTGGTTGAAAATCAAGGCTTTTGTTACACACAATAAACACTGGAACTCATGTATGTGACTCCATCCCACGTTTTTTCACCAACACAGCCGTACCCAAGCTCTACAAAGTGAAGCAGAAAGTTGCGAAATCTTTGAGTACAGCAGGACGGATGGCATTAACTTGTGATGCATGGACTTCAAGGTCAGTGGATCCATATGTGACTATAAGAGCACATTATTTCACAGAGAACTGGTGACTGCTGTCTCACGTTCTCTGAACTAGAGCAGTACATGAAAGTCACGAAGAGCAAACACTTCAAACCTCCTGCAAAATGCATCACGAGAATTGGGGATTATCAACAAAAACTTTGTCATTGTAACAGACAACACTTCTAACATGGGTCTTGCCATTCAGCAGCAAGATACCTGCTTGTGAAGTGTTTTGCTCATCGTGTATGCAGCATTTTTGACAGGTTTTATGACAGTGTTGGTCAGTCTGTCTGCTTTGCGTCACATTTTGCTGCAATAAAAATGATTCAAGTCAGATGAACAGACTGAAAACCTTATCCTATGAGGTAAAACTGATGTTGACAAAGTTTTCCTTTTGGGGAAATAATTCACAGTTGGAAAAAAAGGTAATAATTTGCAGTACATCGCAATATGTTTTATCCCAATACTCAGCAGATCATAATAATATCGTATCGTGACCTAAGTATTCTGATAATATTGTATTGTGGGTCCTCTGGCAATTCCCACCCTTAATGGGCAGCTTTCAGGTGTGTATGTGTGAGTCAAGGCAGTGAAACCTTAGGTTAAAAAAAAGCCTTAACTGTGGAGTGGAGCCAATAGAACTGATTAATGGAACTTCAAGATTTCAGTCATGCTAGATGCTGCTTTTCTTTCACTTTTATAAGCAAAATATCCCCTGCAGCCCAAAAAGGATTTTCCTCATTTAATGCATTTGGCAAGCAATATTTATGTGAATGGCTGCCATCTTGGAATCTGGTATCCAGTTTGTATAATAGATACATGCTTCACATCCAAACTAACTGGGCTAAGAGCAAGTGGTAACCTCCGGGTCTGGAAATTTAGGCCAACAATAAATGGCCAAAAACTGCAGCTCTTTAAATGTCCACTTGAGGCTGGCGACTCACTCCCCTTAGACCTTCATATTAAAATGCTCAACTTAGCAGCAGAAATAAAAATGTTTACAGTCTGGTACAAAAATAACCAAACAGTATTGGTCTCCATGACTAATTTCATGACAACTGTACAGGTGGTGAATAGTTATAGAACTCACCCAATTACATTTTATTAGGGCTTAAACTTATGCATAATTAAAGGTGGGCTGCTTTGAGTGACAGGCTGTCTGCTGATAGTGTCCTCGACTTCTCAGATCCTTGTTCAATTTCCAGCTCCTCCGCATTTCGAAGTATCCTTCAGCAAGAAAATAGCTCCTGATGGCTGGAGCATTGGTGTGTGAGTGGCAGGTGGCACCTTGTATGGTAGCCTCGGCCACCAGAGTGCAAAATGTATACTTGAATGGGTGAATGTGATGTAGTGTGAGACTAGAAAGGCACTAAATGTGCAGGTCCATCCATCCATTTCCCCATTATGTGAAATATATGAATGCTCCAGCTTTTGTAGTCCTCATAATTTCTGCCACTGACAATGCAAAGCAATATATAAAAAACAATAACATTATTCATAGACATTGAATGGTTATTGTTGAAAAAATGTTGGCCATACTTTGTATGACAAATGAGGTATGATATGAGGAATGTCCTTGTAACCTGCCATATATAAATGTGAGTTTGGTTTAGGTCACTCATTGTCATTCATTCAGTATCCCCAGTGAAACATTTGACAGGTTAATGTAATGCATAACTGCAGCCTTTTACATTTCTGCATTTACACCATCAATATTGATATACCTTTTTAATTTTTGATTGGGCTTATGTAACAAGTGAGATATGCAGAGCTGTTATTACCTCTGCCAAGGAGCTTATTGTGCAGTGTGTTTGGCCAGTAGTACTCTGCTATCCTCTTCTTCCTGCTGCAAATCTGACTGTTTACTATAAGTTATTGATGTAAATCAGTGCATTTGCTTTGGTTCCCTGTGTCACTAAGGGCTCCTGTTAGTTTGAGTGCTCACTGCCAGCTTGGTTTTGGTCATATGGGCTGTGTGTGTGTGTATGTGGGTGTGGGTGGGTGTTTAATGCTACTACTTCTAGCCTCTCTGGGAAGGTCCTGCCTCTGGATGCATTCCCCTGCATGCTCTATTTTTTCCTTCAGATTTACCAATAACAAAGCTTCGGGCTGCCACACAGGACACTGAGGTCACAAAACCGTGAAATCGTAGTTTGATCATAAATACCTCTTCATACAAAATGCTCAGAAGCAGTTAAGGGTATGCAGTCGCCGTGGATACCTACTATATCATGAGCTCCATTACTCGGAAGCCCATTTGGTGCCCTCCTGAGGAGCTGTTGATTCAGTAGTAAACTGGGCGGCTTCATGATGCTGCTTTTGCTTTGCTGTTGTCTTATCTTTTGTGATGAAGTGCTTGCCGCTGCTGATGATTCTGTACAGATGACACATCAGCTGTCAGTCAGACAGCACTGTGATGATTGTGTTTTTATAGGAATAACAAACAGCAGAGATGTGCAAGTAGTGGGTGCACTTTCCTTTATTCAGACACTGTGAGTGTCCATGCTGCTTAAAGGGGCACTCCACTAAATTTTACACATGGAGATACTGATGAGAAGTACTTGCAGTATATATCATTGTATAATGTCGTCAGTGGCAGTGGGAAGTGCTGTAGTCAAGGTTGTTCTTATAAACTGTTCGTACCTTTTCCTACAAAAAGTGATACATCCAAATCTGTGCATATTCCAAGTAATGATGCATCAGTAATTCGTGCAAAACCCATGTATTTTGAAAGGCCAGGATCACGTGACCAATGTGCTGACAAGAGCAACAAGGAAGCCAGCAGTCTCTGAGTTGGCAGGTTGGGGTCCCCTGGGACTTCCCCCAGGAGACGCGTGTTTGGAACTGTGTGAACCTCCAGTCATTTTAAGATACATCCTCACTATGTTTCTTTTCCTAAACCTTACCACTGTAACTTTAATTGCCTAAACCTAACCTCCGTATTTTTGTTTATGTTAATTATGTAACTGTACTTTAAGGATGTAACATCATTTGGGCGTGCTAATTAGTGGGGTATTATACAAACCATTGTGTGTGCATTTTTATAGGACATCATACGTAGTTTTCCATGAGGATGCGTTTAGTATTTTCAGAGTTTGACCCATACTAAAACTAAACTTTTTTTTAGAAACTAAAAGTGAATCTACTGTTAGCAACACTGATCTAACTAACTTTCCAACTGAACTGAGGGGGACACCATCAATGTTTACATCTGGCATTGTCACAAGCATGAATGAGTCTCTTGTCCATGAGTACATGCACTCTTCCTTCTGCATCGTGAAATGGAATGTGTTTTTTAGTTTGAAAATATGAAAAATGCTCACAACAAGGTCTGTGAATTATCTTATGTAACCAGGACACAATTTTTTTTGTCCTTTTTTTTTGGGTGTTTCAAGCCAAGTGCCACCTAGTGTTATATTAGAGAGAAAATATCGCTACAGCTGATACCTCCAAAATTGAGCGTAGTGTTAGTTCAAGCAGGACATGATGTCAAGCTCAGCTCACATCCGAGCTACATCAGCTGATCTCAAGCAGCCAAATCAACTGATGGATCAGCTGGCTGGTTTGGAGGGAGTCAGCTGATTGATCACATGATTCCTTTCTATGCAACCTCATTCAGGGCACACAATTTAAACTGCTCTGGCCTGCCTACTGTTGCTGCTTCCTCTGCAAGCAGCTTTGTAACCTGCCCCACCCCAGCTCCTCCACTTCATGTTGTGTCTGACTAATCAATGTCAGTGTTCTGTTTGTCATTGATGCTGCTCTGCTTTGCTCCCACGGGGTCTTTGTTGCTGCTCTGCCTGCCTTAGACTTTCCATGTTATCCCATGAAACAGCTGGGAAATTTTCCCTCTCTGCCTCAGGCTTTCCTTGTATGCATGTGGAAGCACAGAGAGGTGTGCTCTCTCTGCCTTACGGCTTTCAACGTAGGGGCGTGCAAGGTCAAAGAAGTGTGCTCTCTCTGCCTTAAGCTTTCCGTGTAGGCCTGAGGAAAGGCGGAGAGGCCCTAGAACAGAGCCATACTGCGAAATATAATAATACTGAACTATTTAGAGTGGTAAATAGCACTACAGGTAAAAGGAAAAAAAATATGTTTTTGATTTGGGGGTATAGTGAAACTTTAAAGAGCTGACCGGATCTGAAAGTCTGTCTTGTAAACACTATTAGAATTATTATTTAGAGCTGTTTTTAGATTACGTTAATGAATAGCTTTAAATAATAAACACACTCAAACAGTCTTAGTTTATCTTTGTCAGACAGTTTTGATGAATCTGAGAATCTAATTGAACTTCTGAAGTGGTTCTCTGTGTTCATGTTTATAATTCATTTCCCTTAAGACACAGGCCTTGCATATGTTGCCAAAAACCCCTCCCTGGTTTTACACCGGCAGCATTCAGACGGTAAACAAGGGTTTCTCAGGGCCACTCGACAAACACTCAGAGCCACTTGTCTATATGAGAAATCACCTCAGTTAATGAGTTTACCACATGTCTTTTAGTGTGTCATAGCATTGCTTGCTCTTAGATTGAGAGAAAATAAATTGGAGAAATGGTCCACCACAGACAGGAATTTGCTCATGTAGGGTTTATATTTAAATGTGACTTCAGAGGAAGGTCTCTCTAATAACCAGGGCTCTCTGTCACATCTGCATTATTTAAAAGGACTGTGAGAGATTTTTACACTAATTAGTGCATAAACATGCAAATGTTTCTTGTGTCTTGTTTGGCATGGTGCCGCATTATTGGCTAGTGTTCCCCTGAAAAATCCATCCAATTTAAAGGGCAGTTTACATGAACTTTGAACATTATACACACATATATAAACACATTTTGACATTTCACACACCTGTGAATCTTTGTGTGTGTGTGTGTTTTACTTAAAGGGACATTGTGTAACATTTTCAGTTGTTTATTGGCAAAAATTGATATCTGCATTCATAAATATGTCATCACTGGTGTACTATTACCTCCACCAATAATCTGACTTATTCTCGTAAAAGGAAAATTTAAGATTTGTTTGTACATTGTGCGGGTAAGTCGTCTGTGGGGTTCCATTACGGTTCGCCATCTTGAGAATACACCCACCAGCAAGGGACATACAGCACCGCCTTCGGCGTTTTCGTTGAGAGCCAGGCCAGCACTGCGTGACTGAGGAGCCGAAGGAGAGGAGCAAGAGGCGCTTCGCTACTACCCTGGCAAATTTGAAACAAAGTCCCACTCTTTGAGCATAATACAGGATCAGGCATATGCAGCATCACGGGAGACGGAATCCTTGTCGCCAAGAAAGCGCAAAAGGGAATAGAAAAGGCAGCGTGACCGGCGAATTAAAAAACGAAAGCCCACATCCAGGTAGCCTTTCCCAGGTAGAGAGAGCTGCTGAGCGAGGATGGTAATGCAATCACAGGCCGGCGCTGCTGTTGACTGTTAGCCCGTGTTAGCGGCCAGTCACTAACAGCCTCATCCCTCTCCCCGCATCACTGCGCCGCCATTAGCCGCGATTAGCCATTAGCCGCCGTTAGCGCTGGCCTGTGATTGTATTACCTTTCTCCTTCAGCAGCTCTCTCCACCTGGGAAAGGCAACCCCAGTGCTGACCCTTGTTTTTTAATTCGCCAGTCACGCTGCCTTTGATTCCCTTTTGCACTTTCTTGGCGACAAGGATTCTGTCTCCCGTGATGCTGCATAATACATGATCCTGCATTATGCTCAAAGAGTGGGACTTTGTTATGCGGCAGTAGTGCCGCTATCAGCTGTTTCAATTTACACCCGCCCCAACAGTCCTACGTTGTAAACACAGCCAGCATGGTGAGGAGGGGGTTTGTCAACTCGCGTCGCATGTGTCTGTGTAGGAGCCTGAATTAATACTCCATGTAGTATCAGATGACATGGTTTCATCAGTGATATCATAGCTTTTTGGTGCACAGCGGCTACAGTTGTTGCAATACGTGTTTGAAACAGTGAGGCGCTAGAGTGCGCCATCTGTTTGAATGCAATATGTGATTTCAAAATTAGATGGGAAAATTCCTACACACTGTGGCTTTAAGTCAATCCAAAAGGAAGTTTAGTCTATTTACTAATTAGGCCAATAGATAATGTGCCATTACTTTTATTAAGTTTTGATACAGTCAAAACCACAGCACTGTGTCAGCGCTTGAGAAAGGTCTGAAGTTCACATTATCATTCTGCTATAGGGGAAAAAGTCAGTCTGGATTCTATGTCTTCCTCTAAATGAATCGCAGTCATCCTGTACAGTGTTAACCCCAGAATGTAGCGATGGAGCCCTTGCAAAATAGTGTCGGGGAGGAATACAAACAGTGACACAGCTAACTGTTAGCATCACCCAGCTAACATTACTGAGGGGTTTAAGTTTTGTTGTAGGTGTGAGTTTGTTGGGACTGTTTAATAGCTCAGTGCTGGGTGTTAGTGCTAATGCTGTATTAGCTTGGGCTACCCTGGATGGCTAACCAGGAGGAGAGTGGCTCTGGAGGCAGCAGCAACAGAAAGTTTGCTGATGTGGTTGGGAGTCAGTATGGTCCGGGCTCAGACCCCAGGCGCAAAAGAGGGTCATATTAAGGCATTGTTTGACTAGAGAAACTTCAAAAGATGTTACAAATCGACTCTGCCATGTCAGAAAGCAGATCACCATCACACATGATGGTCTTACAAGATAGAGTCTGGGCTTTTTTCGTCGTAGATCTTAACAACAATTTAGCGAAAGAACAAGGCAGGCATGCCTTACTGCACAATCCAAATCCATTAAAACTTGCCATCTTCAGCATGTAAGTTGTTAGCTCAGAGGTGAGGTTTTTTTCCCATAGTGAAGGGGATTTAGGAAAAATGGTTACACGCAAATAGTTCAAGAAGGGAGAATGCTGGCCTAAACAGCCAGCCATTGGCAGGCGTACAGCCACAGTCTGCATGTGTTGATCCAACTACATTTGATATAACAAACTTGGGACAGATGGATTTAGGTAAGAGAACACATGAATCATTCTGTCCGAAGTTTGTAGCCCTCTTTTACCAGTTCAGCGTGGATTCATAACAAGACAACTGTTTATGAACATTTCTTGGAAAGCCAGCAGCTGTGTGATCTGGCCTGTTTCAGCTAGACTCAAACTGACTGATGGTATCACCTGCAACTCAGCCTGTTAAGTTGCTAGTGGCTGGTTTCAGAATGCACACGTTTTAAAAAAGAAAAACAAAATATCAAAGCTATAGTGCGTAACTTCTACAGGTCCGTAAATGTCCGTTTCACCCACGCCACTACTAGAGGAGATGACACAATGCTGATTAAGCCGATCGGCTCCTCTAACATCTTGCGGTATTTTTCAATATGTATCATTTTTAGTTTGCATGTCGACTGACGACATTCCCGCGCTGGCGCACAGGAAATGCTTCCTCACAGCAAGAAGGGAGGGGGAGGAAGAGCAGAGAGTGTCATAGCAAGAGGTAGAGCGCAGGCAGAAAGAGAAAGCAACATGGCAGAGAAGCGGCAGAGACACGGTTCAGAAGTGGATCCTACCACAAAGAAAAAGCCTGGACGTTCAGCTGAAGGTCTATTAGCAAAGAAGGAAAGTGACAGACGGAGAAGGCAAATAAGGATTTGTATTGGCATCGCTTTTCCTCGGTTGAGAGCCCTGAGGGAAGAAATTGGGCTGAGGGCAGACACTGCTGTTGCTTTGCTGCTGTTGGTGACTTGGTTTATAATTATATTATGAGTAGTATGTGTTGCTGTTACATATACTGGACCTAGTACTTTATTATTTTCTTGGAAATGGTGCTATGAATGGAATGGAATGTTAGCAGCCTGGTGTTCGCCACGTTATGTAGCATTGTGTACATGGTGTGAAGCGAGTGTTACTCTGTGTACACGGTGTGTGGCGAGTGCTACTCTGTGTACACGGTGTGTGGCGAGTGCTACTCTGTGTACACGGTGTGTGGCGAGTGCTACTCTGTGTACACGGTGTGTGGCGACTGGCAAGTGTTATTCTGTGTACGGTGTGTGGCCACTGGTGAGTGTTACTCTGTGTATACAGCCTGTGGCCACTGGCGAGTGTTACTATGTGTACAGTGCAGAGGTTGCGCTAGACTTTTTCGTTGTATGTCATTTTGACTGACAGGGTCATAAAAATCCCGTCATAATCTATTTTTGCCCGTCACGTTAATTTTTAAAATGATAATAATGACATATTCAATAGCATTTAATTTTCATTTATTTTTAATTAATATTCAGTCCGAACAAGCTTAACAGAGAATCCACACCATGCCATCACACATCAAGCAGATGAATATGTAACTTTTTTCCATCCTCCCTCCTCAGCCAGGAGAACTCCTGCTCCCACTGAACTCTGTACTCCCTCCTGACCTCCTTGCTGCCGCTTGCTCGCTCCGTAGTTGCCGAGGGCTGATTACTTGTTTGTCCTTCATCCCCCACTGCATCAGTCCCTCTTTTTTCACCTCTTTTATCAACACCATCATCATTATTGGGCTTTTTGAAGAAACTCTGGACACTCAGCTGCCATGACATTTTTCCGAGTGAAGCCAACGAGGTCATGCATCAAGAGAGACAATAGCTAATTAATATGCTCACTCGCCACCAAGTGGTCAGGGGTATGAATTGCAATCTGTCAAAATGACAGATGGCCTTCAGATTTTTGTGTCACCGTTTTAAAAAACCGGTCAACGACAGAAAATATTCGGTTAACGCGACCCCTGGTACGGTGTGTGGCGAGTGTTACTCTGTGTACATGGAACTGCCACCACCTTATTAGTTGTAATAACGCATTATCTGCTGGGAGGCGACAGTAGTTACGTTCTATAGCTTTAAGTTGTTACTTCAATCAATCAATCAATCAATCAATTTTATTTATAAAGCCCAATATCACAAATACAATTTGCCTCACAGGGCTTTACAGCATACGACATCCCTCTGTCCTTTAGACCCTCACAGCGGATAAGGAAAAACTCCCCAAAAAAAACCTTTACCGGGGAAAAAAACGGTAGAAACCTCAGGAAGAGCAACTGAGGAGGGATCCCTCTTCCAGGACAGACAGACGTGCAATAGATGTCGTACAGAACAGATCAGCATAATAAATTAACAGTAATCTGTATGACACAATGAGAGAGAGAGAGAGAGAGAGAGAGAGAGAGAGAGAGAGACAGAGAGAGAGAGAGAGAGATGCAGGACATCCTCGGTAATGACAGTAGCTTACAGCAACATTCATGAAAGTAATAATATTGTCGTTATAGTTCTGGCTACTGTGGTACAATATGTTGAAAGTATATATTAGTATCTGGCAGTATACATGCGTGATAATAATCATATGTGTGTAATAACAGTAGAAGTATATCTAATGACTAATGATGGCAGCAGCAGCAGCAGCAGGAGGCATCTGGCAGGACCACGGCAGCAGCACAACCACACACGTCACACTATCCAGGCACCGCTGCAGTACGTGTTAACCTGAGAGACAGTGGAGCACAAAGGCTCCGGAGAAGAAGCCGAGTTAGTGACATCCAGAATGGCCGAGTTAGCAAAATGCAGTAATAGGATACGAGAGAGAGAGGGAGAGAAAGTGCCCAGTGTATTATAGGGTTTCTTCCGGCAGACTAGGCCTAAGTCAGCCTAACTAGGGGCTGGTACAAGGCAAGCCTGAGCCAGCCCTAACTATAAGCTTCTTCAAAGAGGAAAGTCTTAAGTCTAGTCTTAAATGTGGAGACGGTGTCTGCCTCCCGGACCGTAACAAGAAGATGATTCCACAGGAGAGGAGCCTGATAGCTGAAGGCTCTGGCTCCTGATCTACTTTTGGAGACTTTAGGGACCACGAGTAACCCTTCGTTCTCAGAGCGCAGAGTTCTGGTGGGATAATATGGCACTATGAGCTCTCTAAGATATGACGGAGCTTGACCATTTAGAGCTTTATAAGTTAACAGTAGGATTTTAAATTCAATTCTGGATATTACAGGGAGCCAGTGCAGAGAAGCTAAAACAGGAGAAATATGATCTGGTTTCTTAGTTCCTGTTAGTACACGTGCTGCTGCATTCTGAATTACTAGAGCTAGCTCTGTCTGAAGCAATCAGAAGGTCATTTGTAATTTTAACTAGTGCTGTCTCAGTGCTATGATACACTCTAAATCCTGACTGTAATTCCTCAAATAAATTATTATCATGGAGAATATCACACAGCTGGTCTGCGACTACTTTCTCAAGGGTCTTTGACATAAAGATTAGATATTGGTCTATATTTGGCTAACACCTCTTGATCCATGGTGGGCTTTTTTAGTAGAGGCTTAATTACAGCTACCTTAAAAGACTGTGGTACATAGCCTGTTAATAAGGATATATTGATCATATCTAATATATGGGTGTTAACTAAAGGTAAGACCTCCTTGAGTAGCCTAGTTAGGATGGGGTCTAAGAGACATGTCGATGATTTAGATGAAGAAATCACTGCGGTCAATTCTTGAAGAGAAATTGGGGAGAAGCAATCTAAATATATATTAGGTCTTACAGCTGTGTTAGATAGGTACTATCTGAGGACAGGAGGTCATGAATTTTGCCTCTAATAGTTTTGTCATTAAAAAAGCTCATAAAATCATTGCTGCTAAGGGCTAAAGGAATACAAGGCTCAATAGAGCTGTGACTCTCAGTCAGCCTGGCTACAGTGCCGAAAAGAAACCTGGGGTTATTTTTGTTTTCTTCTATTAAAGCTGAGTAATAGTTTGCTCTGGCATTGCGGAGGCCCCTCTTATAAGTTTTGAGACTGTCTGCCCAGATTAAACAAGATTCTTCCAGTTTGGTTAATCGCCAATTCCTTTCAAAAAATCCGAAAAGCCAGAAAATAGATGATAAGTACAGAATTGTTGCCATGGAGATGAAACTCCACCTCGTGTCATTGCCTTGGTGTAAACTGGCAGGTTTCAGAGTGTTGCACACCAGCACATTGCAATAGTTACAAGTTTCAGCTTGGCTCCTCTTGAATCTTTGGTTTGAACTTTATTTTCATGTATCAGGAGGACTTGTACAGGTCACTAGCTTAAAGGATGACAGAAGAGGAGGTGAAGTTTAGGAGTATTTATTACAAAAGTTTAACTTTGTAAATTAGTTATAATCACTCCTTGTAACCTCCTTACAATTTACTCTGCTCTTACTCACAGGGCAGGGACTAATTTTACAGCACACAAATACAAACAGTGATAATTCTTTCAAATAAACACAAGAAGTTTGTGCTCTAGAGAGAGAATCAGCACTCAATGAATAACCTCCCAAGCCCTATTATAAGCTATTATGGCAAAGCTTAACTATACTGACCAGTGAGCAGCGACAACTAACATGCCCTTGGGGTCATCAGGTGGGAACCTCCTTTCACAGTGTTTCATCCAGTTGGTCCCACGACACCTCCAGGAGGCTAGACAGTGAGCTCTGGCGTCCCAGAGACACTCCCCTAATGCCAGGTCTCACTGCTCTCCACACCAACACAATAACCTCCTTAACCTTACTTACACATGGCTTTCTCAGCCCAAACAGCACTGCCACCTTCAACCAAACCCAGGCTCCGTACATGTGAGCTCCAGGTAGAAACAGTGCTGATACTACCTTTCCTAGCACATTCACCATACTCTATTTCACACGCTACATAGCATAACTCCAATATAAGCTAAAGTTAATAGATGACACACTCACCTTGCATTATGGTCTCAAACAAAAGGGATTCAAATAGGCCACTCCCACATTTAAATTTTCTCCTGACAGGACTGATTGGTGGATCTCTCCATCTGATCTCAAGGAGTTATGTACCCTGCTTAGTAGTTCCCCCTGCTGGCCCCCAAATGACATTATGGCTTCTCTTATAGATAAACTGGCTAGCTCTGGCTGCTTCATCTAACATTTCCCTCACTGTCTTCCTCAAACTCTGTCCCCGCACTCCGAGTTCCCCCAGGAGCTGCTGATCTTGCTATGAATCCCCTACACCCCACTTCCACTGGACAAATCCTAGTTTTCCATCCTCACTGCTCAGCTTCTGCTCCTAATTCTGCATATTTAAGCTTTTTTCTGTCATAGGCTTCTTCCACTGAGTCTTCGCAAGGAACTGTCAGCTCAATGAAATAAACTGTCCATTGACTTGCTGACCACAACACTATGTCAAGCCTCTGCTTGGTACAAACTATTTCCTGGGGAACAACAAGCTTTCCCCCTAAATCTACTTGCATTTCCCAATCACAAGTACCTTCTAGGCAACCACACCCTTGCATCCTTACTAACTTATCCTTTCTGTATTTCTCCCCCTTCACGGACAAACTGAATTGCTAAACTCCTATTCTTAAAACTTTCGGAATTTACCTGTCTTCGTTTCCCTTCGATGCCTGCAGCTAAACATTTCAACACCTGGTTATGTCGCCATGTATATCGGCCTTGTGACAAGCTAACTTTAGGGCTGAGAAAGCCATGTGTAAGTAAGGTTAAGGAGGTTGTTGTGTTGGTGTGGAGAGCAGTGAGACCTGGCATTAGGGGAGTGTCTCTGGGATGCCAGAGATCACTGTCTAGCCTCCTGGAGGTGTCGTGGGACCAACTAGACGAAACACCGGTGAAAGGAGGTTCCCACCCGATGACCCCAAAGACATGTTACTTATCACTGCTCATTGGTCTGTATAGTTAAGCCTTGCCATAATAGCGTATCATAGGGTTTAGGAGAGTATTCAATGAGTGTTGATCCTTTTCTAGAGCACAAACTTCTTGTGTTTATTTGAATTAAAACTCTTTATTTCAAAAATTTTGAAATACATACTACTTAAACCCAGATAGCACACATACATCTGGCCGACGTTGGCCTGAGGTCGACACATCGGCCCTGAATTTATAACATCTGACAAGCGTCGGCCGCGGGGCGGATATCTTTAAATTCAATACTCTTTTGTCCCAGCTCATCAAACGTCTCTGTTATGTCGGCTTTGGGTCGGCCCAGTGCCGTAGAATGTCTGCCCACATATGGAAGTCGCCACAGAGGCGGAATTTCATCTCTGCGGTGTTTGTTTGGAGCTGAGCTCGCAGGAAACGGCATCTCATCACAGTTGGTTTCAGGTAAGCTAACTGGAATAAATTGGCAGAAAATAGCTATGCTGTTTCTTCTGTGACCATTAAAAGAGGTTCCTGGTGAGTGGCGACTGGGTGTATAACGTTAGCACAGGTCCCCACCAGCTAACGTTATCTAGCTGATAGCTAGTTTAGCTGATGTTAGCTAACAGGCTACAGCTGTGGTGTTTTCATTTTATTTTCCCTAGTTGACGTTATGTGCTCATCTGGTTATCGTGAGCACTCGTTTTGGGTTAAAGTGGAAGTGCCCGGAGCTGCCACCCGTGGTCCCGTGGCCCCCCGGCCTGACCTCCGGGGCCCTGGATGTGTGCGCAAGTGTCTGGGAGAGGAGCGGAGAGGAGCGCGGAGGTAAGGTGGGGTGGGCTGACACTGTGTATCCCAGAACGGGTGCTCAAGTGTCGGTGAGACCAGCGGAGAGGAGCGTGGAGGTGAAATAGTAAAGTTTAAGGATGCCCTCTGTATTTTGTTAATGTGATTTTATGGGCAATTTATCAGTCGAGGTCTCCTCAAGCAAACTGCCCCAGTGGCTACAGGTAATAGCGCAGTTTTGAAACCACTGTTTTTCCGAGATGAAGGACTGATTGAGCTGCTGTTAACAGTTAACGAAGTTAACGCTCGATCCCGTTATTTAACAGTTTAAACATTAAATTAAGCAGAGTGACGGACCCAAAGCCATATCAGTCTGGCTAAAAGACAGCTGAAATGCTAAAAAAAAAATACAGTGGTGAAGTTGGGACTTGTTTCTTGAAGTTATGTGCTCATCATCTTTTCTGTCTCTTGCAGGCTGCTAGGAGAAGCGGACTGGCCATCAGATATTGTTTGTGGAAATTTGAAAATAAAGTTTGTCAAATTGACTTTTGTCTCTTCATTGGGCACACTTACACATGAAATAGTAACAGTCAGTTATTTTTGAATGTTAACATTGATTTCTCACATTGAATGGTGAAGTGTTTGTAGTTTGAAAGGTCCGACCTAAATGGATAAAGGTCGTAGTTAACGAAGCATATGAATATTAATATAGATGGAGCGCCCACTGAGCGCAGCTTCTTTTATTGATTGTTTGAACGTCGCATGGTGGTCATTTTCAATTAAAGGCCGACGTCTCAGCGACGTCTTGCCAATGAGCAAACGCTCTCCCTGCCACGTCTTAATTATGTAAACTTGATACATTGGGCCGATGTCGGCCAGATGTATGTGTGTTATCTGGGAATATTCAAAACATCATGACTAAATGCTGAAATACCTGGTATGTCGATCAACACACCTACGACTACCAGCTGCCTTCAACCCACCAGGGATGCAGGTCTGAAATACATGAACACAATACATTTCACTCACATGCAACTTAAAAGCATAAACACACTAACACACATAAAAACACAACCTTAGGCTCTTTGTTCCCTGCATGCCAGCGTGGAATGAGGTGTACATCTGCCTCACTCCTCTGGCCTGAACCCACATCTCGGCGTGAGTTCCTCCTACAGGTAGCCCTATATGTGCATAACGGCACTAATGCCATATTCACATGGAATCAGGCAGACGGCAGACGGGAGACATCTGCTGGATGGAACGGGAGAAATATTGCTATGGCGATGTTCTTACAGCAGATTGATCAAAATATTTAATAAAATATGTGTATTATGTATTGTTATTATTACAGCAATGCATATAGTCTATGCATATGAAATTCTGCTTTCTAGATATTGCATTTTACCATACTATGAATGAGAAAAAGCTTCTTACATTCATGTTAACGTTGTTGCTGGGAGATGAGGAACTGTACGTGTCTGTTGCAGACACGGTCTATGGGCTACAGAGAGCTAACGTTAGCTAGATAGCTCGCTAAGCTAACAAAGCAATTCATAATGTTATGTTTCATATTACGTACCTGTTATTCCACGCAGCTCTGTGCTAATCGCATCCCATATGTATGCCTTCTTGGAAGCATCAAGGTAGGCTTTTAAAGTTTGGTCATATAATTCTGTGTGCTGCTGCACCAAAAACACTAGCTTTTTGTTGTCGAGGTCAGCCACGTTTTCTGTTCTGTTTTGGAACTACGTCACATCCGGTTGAGCCACAGTAAAAGTTAAAATATTTTAACTTTGGACGGCATTGCCGTCTGTCGCTGCTGTGGACGGTATTCTCTGCCGTCCTTGCCCAAGTTTTACCGTCCTTCTCTTGTCCACTAACATGACATCAGGTTTGCCGTTTGCCTGATTCCATGTGAATGCAGCATAAGTGTTGCCCTTCCCTTAACTTCCCCTGTGACACCTACCACATAACTATAACATTATGGGGTGATCTGTAAATGCAGTACAAAGTAAAATATTGAATGAGTTTACTACTAGGGGTGTAACGATCCATTGATCTGGATCGATATATATCGATTTAATTATCAACGATCCAATATCATCGATGCAAAGTGAGAACATTGATCCATATCGTCATCTTTAGCATAGGCATTTATTTTGAAAGTCTGTGTCACTGTCAAACAGTGGCAGGCAGATGGCGAGCAGCCGAGAGAAACGATGAGTATAACATTAATTACTTGGGAATAAATTAACAGAGTGGAAATATTTTGGATTTCGGACAAAATAGGAAAACAGACAGAGCGTCAGACGAGAGTCTCACTCTGCTAATTTCTTGCCTTAGAAACATTAGCTACAGCATTAGCAACAGCTGCTCTGAAAAACCATGCATGCAGGCTGAAATTCAATCGTGCTGTTCTGTTGGGAGATGCAGTGACTTAAACCAACAGTAAGTAAGAAAAGTAATAACGTTGCATATAATTAGTTAAGTTATAAGTAGAGGAACCATGTCCACTAGCTGCTAGGGTAATTTATGTAGTGTAAACATGCTTAAGCTAATATTGGGTGATTAGCAAAAAAATTGTTTTGTCCATGAACCTTGACAGTTACTACTGAGCTGAATGTTATACTTTTGATAAATTATCTTGTTGTTAATCTGTGTTTTGTGGCCATTTCGAGAAGCTTCCCTTTAGGGCTTAAAGCCAGATAACCCTGAAGCTGACTTTTAACCTCTAAGGTTGATTTCAAATCCAGTGTAATGGAGTGCAGAGCTAATACAACACAAATGTGTCACTGTCCTAATACTGCATGTATACATGCTGAAATACTGTGCTGTTTTATTCATTTTGCAAACCTCTGCTTCTGCTTCCTCTCAGTCCTTCAGTCAATCAGCTTCTGTTTCTTCAGGTCACCCTCTAAACCTCATACACAGCATGTCACACAGACACACACAGTGACGCATCCTTTGTGTCTCAGTGCCTCAAGATTACAAGGATGACAGTCTACTGTGGAAAGCGCCAAAGTGCTGATTTTATTCCATCTTTGATCTTCAGCTGTTTACTTGTTTGTTTTACCCCCTCCTCCTCTCCTCCCCGCCCATCCTTGGAGATTTGACTGTGTGCGCAGGCAGTTGCATCAAAAGCAAGATTACTGTTTAATCAGGTTCTATTGAACATTAATTTTGAATGCAGTTATTGTACAGGAAGGTCATATATTATGAATTAGCTCTAATACTAGGTCAAATCCTGTGTGTATTCCATGACATAGTTTATTGTGTTTCTGGTTATTGTGTCTTTATCATTTTATTTTTACAACTTTGAAATAGAAACATATCCACAAACTCTGCCCGATGTTGTTTTATCCTCCAAACCATCATTTGTCATTTGGAAAGATTACAACCTCGAAAACAAGTGTAACACTTAAAATTTGTAACATTTCTCGATATCGGGAGGAAGCATTCATAAAATAAATAACTGGTAGCATAAATCAGAGTGTACAAAAGATAACCCCCTGTCCTACCCACTCTTTTTTCTCTATAGGTAGAGAAGTGGGGAGGAAAACTGTTGTGGGTGGCTGGGTTGATGTGATTAATGCTGATGCTTTATGTTTAACATGTTGCATAATCATAAATTAGATTTGCATGGAACAACTATTCTCTCATTTGGTTTAGAGGTCTAAGTGTTAGATAAAACAGACCATAGTCCATATATATGTCTATGTTTGGGCATGATAAATTTGTAAGACATGTAGGCTGCAATAGCAATACATTTTTAGTTACTATTTTATGTTGTGGTCGAGGTCTGTACTTCTGACTGTAAATATAAAAAATTAAAGCTGATAAGATTTCAACATAGCAGTATGTTGAAGGCTCCAGTGATTTAATTTACTGTAGACATCTCTGTTTCCTCCCTCCCTCCCCTCTCTTCTCTTCTCTCCTTCCCACTCAGGGAGCCTGGGTGCAACAGTGGAACCTCCTCCTTGAGAGAGCTTTTCTCCTCTGGATGTTATGGCTGAAATGGTACGTAGGCTCAGTCAAAGGCTAAAGACCTAGTTAAAATTAACAGGGATCAATAACAGGCAGAAGGAAACATGAGTGCCAGACTATCTTTTTCATGTATCACCTCAAGCTTGGATGGTTTAGGATTAGAATGAATGCGAAGCTGGAAAGAAGACTGTCTCTATAAGGTCATCTCACCTGTGATGGATTTACTATTACCCAGTAAAGGTCAGGCATCAGTAGAATTACCTTTATCATGATGAATGCTCCAGATATTCAACTCTGTTCATCATAAACAATATCCAGTGGGGGATGTCTGTTTCTGGATAACACTGCAAATCAAGGTAGTTCATCACATTAAATTTAAGGCTGTACCTGACTCAGAATTTGTCAGTTGAATCAGATTTGGATGTTCGATACTAATACTCGACTGTTCGTTCCTTTTCCATATATTGCTTTAAAGTTTCAAGTTCCAGAGGGTGTTCAGTGTGACAGTGACATTCATTTAATGTAGTAGACAAGCTTATTACGCTAACGATGGATCAGAAATGTGCAACTACATATCAATCAAAAGCCAGAGACTATATCGTATTAAATTGCTGTGAGCTGTAAATTCACCACTTCTAAGCAGAAGGCAGATGATATTGTTATCTTGGAGCCTGATGGCACAAAGCCTCTCTTCCTCTTGGCAGCTGCCTCTGTGTCTGAACTCGCCTTCGTTGGAGAGCATGAAAGTGAGGAGCACTCACTCTGCACCAAAATACTACACTGCACACTAACTGACAAAAACAATAGACTGTTTGACTTGAAGGAATTTCAAACCTTTTTAACTAACCCAGTCTCACTCCGAGTTGTCAAATACCGGCACTTGGTCAATGGCTTCGGGCGTCAACCCAAACAAAAAAAAGACAGGGTGGAAATCCGAGTAACCCCCAGGGCAGGCAGGAGGGGTGGTAGATAGGTCCAACAACCACCAACTTTCACCTGGAAGTACGGTGTTTGCTTCCTTTAAGGTTGTAAACCAAACCTTGTTTTTTTTCCCCTAAACCTAACCACGACTGTGTATCGGCAAAATGTAACCATGTGCATCTGTTGTTGAAAGAAAAATACACATCAATGCGCAGTCTTGTACCAATGTAGTGCATTTATTTTGAAAGAGACTGTATGCAAACTGTACATTTACTGTGAAAATGGAAGTGTATTTTGAAAACAGGAAATGCATGTAACAGACTGAAGTTGATACGACATCCCAGCAATTAAATAACCAACGCACCCATTGCATGTCATATCTGGACGTGGAAAGTCCATGACCAAATGTCAATATGTGACAAGGTTGGAGTGAAAATGTGTTGTTTTTACACAAAGATTATTCCACCCAGGCATTTTTACACAGAACTAAACAATGGCTGCATCATTCCGCTCCAGTGTGTGACTTTTAGACATCACAGAATCAAAAGAAGTATAACAAGTAAATAGTAGAATATTGATTTTAGTAAAAGAGTATTCTACTGATTTTTCAGTAGATTAATTGAGGAATGGAATTAGAAATACTATTGCTCTGTATGTATGTATGAACTCCCCAAGATACATAAGGAAGGAGCACCACTAAAACCCATCCTCAGCAGCATCAACTCAGTCACGAACCAAATCTCCAAACACCAAGCTATGATCCTAGCTCCTCTGATTGGTAACACCAGAGCATGTGAGCGGAGCGGACTAGGTGAAAATTTCCAATCCTCGCTCACAGACCTGTCACTTTGCGCTGCTCGTCCAATCCGCTTGGTTCTGCGCATTCTTCGCTCCACTCTGGTCCACTCCATCATAAATTTTATCCTGCTCCACTCGCTCACCACTCTGCTCAAAAAAACTGCGTTGTACTACCCTAACCTGTAATCTTCTATTCACAAATAAAACATGACCTTGGTAGCTCTTTTTCTTGTTCCACATTATCACCATCTGTTAGTTTTACATGGTACACTTGTATGACTTCTCAATTTCTTTTCTGAAGTACACAGTAAACTCCATAGTTTTGAAAGAAAGTAGTGTGGGTGTGCGCAGGTGCAAAGATGCATTCTGGGTGGGGCATGAATGACTGGAGCGAAATTGGAGCGAGAGATAAGGCTCTGCTCCACCTTTTAAAAAAAAATAGCCAACACAAAATCCTTCCACTCCCCGCTCCGCTGTACTATGGACTCACCAGTGTCCCCTATAGTGGCTAATCTTTACATGGAAGATGTGGAGAAGAGAGCTCTGACCACCTTAACAGGAACTGCTTCCAGCCACTGGTTTAGATATGTGGACGACACCTGAGTCGAAATCAAAACTAAGGAAGTGGAAACCTTCACGGAACACATTAAAGCAGTGGATCCCAACGTCAAATTCACACGGGAGGATGTCAGAGGAGACTGTCTACCCACTTTCCCATACACATTGAAGTGGACAGCAACCTAAACATTGAGGTGTACAGAAAAGCTACACACACAGACCAATACCTGCTGTTCAACTCTCACCACCCACTGGAGCACAAGTTGGCAGTCATCAGGACACTGAATCATCGGGCTGAAAACGTACCCACCAGGACAGAGGGGAAGGTGAAGGAACATAAACAAATCAGGGAAGCACTTTAACGGCGGCTACCCTAACTGGGCCTTTGCCAAAACCTCTAAAAGACCCAGAGCAGAGAGAGAGGAAGAGACACATAAACGAAACAACATTGTCATTCCTAATGGAGTAGGGCAATGTAGTGTATGCAGTTCAGTGCAGCCAGGAATGCACAGATTTGTACATTGTGGAAACAAAACAATCACTCCACAAGCGCATGGCACAGCACAGGAGAGCCAGGACTTCGGGTTAAGACTCAGCTGTCCACTTAAATCTAAAGGAGAAGGGACACTCTTTTGAGGACAGCAATGTGCACATCTTGGCGAGGGAAGAAAGATGGTTTGAATGTGGCGTAAAAGAAGTCGTCTACGTCAAACTGGAATGACCATTGTTAAACAGCCATCTACAATGCAGTCTTGGTATCCCTCCCTAGGTACTGAGGTACTCCTTGTTGACACTAAATCCATTCTTGCCAAACCTAAGAGTTTCTCTCTCTCACCATTGACAACTCCACAGTCCCAATTTTGTAACAGTAACTTTGCAAGCCATGATGCACATCACAACTTGGCATGATGTTTGTATGTTTATGTGATGTATTTATTTTCTTTCATATTTTATATTTTATCTCCAAATTAATGAAGGTGAAGGCATTGTAATGTTATGGCAGACAGACTATGAATATGGTTTGTCAGAAAAACTGATGAAATTGGTAAATGCTTCAAGATCTCTTAAAGCACCTGTCCATGCCACTTAAGACAGTAGAGACAAAATAATGAAAACATGTCAGCGGAGGCTGCAGAGAACTTCTTAAAGATGAAAAGCTGTTTACTCTGTAAAACTGATGCCCTCTAAGCAGCTGTTTGAGTGTTGAGTTCAGCCTTTCAGTATGCATAGAGAAAGCAGTTGAACTGACTTGCACTCAGAAACACTCAACACGTTGAAAGGATATAAAGTAATTTATGATTTTTAATTGCTTTTCACTGCCAAGAAGGAATTGAACCAGCACGTTCTGGCTAAACGTGGAGTTTGTGAATGGTAGCAACGTTGGTATTTTGGTCCTTTTGTGTTGTGAGGCAGCAAAAAGGTTCAGATTGCATGCACTTGTAATAAATGACAATTTACTGAGTTACAGCACCATGTTTTCATGGTCTTTATACCACATTATCTAACTGCTTACCAACCTTGTGATTGTTGCTGTGTTTGTGCCTGCAGGTTTGTGTTCGTTTGTGTGTGTGTGTGTGTGTGTGTGTGTGTGTGTGTGTGTGCACTTGTATTCATGACATATCAGGACATTTTTATGATAACACACCTTCAATATCAGGACACTTGGAAAAATGAGGACATTTTTGATGTCCTCATTTTTCTGAGCTCTCCACAGTGTTCTACACCCTCCCAACATGCTCCCAGACCAAAAATCTCGAATGTCCTGAAACATCACAATTTTATGAAAAAAGTGTGTAAAGTGTGTTTAGCGTTTTTGCTCATTTTCGGTTACGCCAACTAGTGGCCAGTTTTGGAACTTAACACACTTTTCACACACTTTCAGTGACGTCACTTTGCATGTCCTCATATGTCACTTTGTTCAGACAAACTAACACATTTGAAGCAGGTTTTATCATTACTGCAAAACACATATTCCATATAATTAGAGTCAAATAAAAACATTCTCAATTCTCACTGTTGATCTAATCTTGTATTTTTATTGTATTAGATTTGCCTAATCAAAACAATACATTTCAGAAATCCCATTGTTTTTAATATTCTCATCAATAATCAATCAATAATACTACCAACAGTAGCCTAAAGCCGATTAAACAGGTGCAATGTGACCTTGTGCAAGAACAACACTTTTTATAGCGCTGGCGATTATGGGAAGTTGAAATATTCATTATAATTATTACATTTTTAATAATTCTAATCAATACTCTTCTACTCTATAGTGAAGAAGTTTTACGCACAGTAAGCAGCACCATATTCTTACAATGAACAACAATATTCTCAACTTAAAAGGTTGGTGACCACTGGTCTAGGATATTGTTGTGATTCTTCTCAATTTGCAGTGAGAATGTATAAGTTGAATACGCTGACCATGAGTGCGAGGGAAGATCTTCAGGATCCGTTGTGCAGGGCCAGCAGCTCTTGTTTGAGAAATGTCTGGAAATATAAAAAAAATCAAAATGAGTCTGTGGATGCACATCTTCTTTGCCATAAGGTGATGGGGAGATGGCATCGGGAGCTGTGATGTAAATAAATTGAATAGCTGGTGAGGAAAGGCAGCTCTGTGATGGGGATGGAACTGGACAGTGCGGAGACCGTAACAGATAAAATGATGACAGGACAGCTGAAAACTATCATGGGCAGTCCCTCATCCCCTCTATGCTAAGCTGAAGCTGAGCCATACCATTAATCAGGCTGCATGACATCACAGATCCCAGTATTTCCCACTCCATAATTTAAAGCCACAGTGTGTAGGAATTTCTCCCATCTAACGTTGAAATCATATATGCATTCAAACAGATGGCGCACTCTAGCGCCTCACTGTTTCAAACACATATTGCAACAACTGTAGCCGCTGTGCACCAAAAAGCTATGATAACACTGATGAAACCATGTCATCCGATACTACATGGAGTATTAATTCAGGCTCCTACACAGACACGCGACGCGACTTGACAAACACCCCCCTCACCATGCTGGCTGTGTTTACAACGTAGGACTGTTGAGGCGGATGTAAATTGAAACAGCTGACAGTGGCAGCGGCACTACTGCCGCATAACAAAGTCCCACTCTTTGAGCATAATGCAGGATCATGTATTATGCAGCATCACGGGAGACGGAATCCTTGTCGCCAAGAAAGTGCAAAAGGGAATCAAAAAGGCAGCGTGACCGGCGAATTAAAAAAACAAGGGTCAGCATTGGGGTTGCCTTTCCCAGGTGGAGAGAGCTGCTGAAGGAGAAAGGTAATACAATCACAGGCTAGCGCTAACGGCGGCTAACGGCTAACCACGGCTAACACCGGCTAACGGCAGCGCAGTGATGCGAGGAGAGGGATGAGGCTGTTAGCGACTGGCCGCTAACACGGGCTAACAGTCAACAGCAGCGCCTGTGATTACATTACCATCCTCGCTCAGCAGCTCTCTCTACCTGGGAAAGGCTACCTGGATGTGGGCCTTCGTTTTTTTTAATTCGCCGGTCACGCTGCCTTTTCTATTCCATTTTGCGCTTTCTTGGCGACAAGGATTCCGTCTCCCATGATGCTGCATATGCCTGATCCTGCATTATGCTCAAAGAGTGGGACTTTGTTTCATATTTATCAGGGTAGTAGCGAAGCGCCTCTTGCTCCTCTCCTTCGGCTCCTCAGTCACGCAGTGCTGGCCTGGCTCTCAACGAAAACGCCGAAGGCGGTGCTGTATGTCCCTTGCTGGTGGGTGTATTCTCAAGATGGCGAACCGTAATGGAACCCCACAGACGACTTACCCGCACAATGTACAAACAAATCCGAAATTCTCCTTTTAGGAGAAGTAAGTCAGATTATTGGTGGAGGTAATAGTACACCAGTGATGACATATTTATGAATGCAGATATCAATTTTTGCCAATAAACAACGGAAAATGTTACACAATGTCCCTTTAAACAAGATAATGTACCTTTTCAAAGTAGAGTACTGTATATATAATCTTGTAACCTGTCTGTAGGAGATCTTTAAGCACTGACAACTTTGAAATAACATACTGAGGTAGTCAAGCTTTACTTGTTTTCACTCGAAATGTTTTAAGAGACAACAGCATTGTGGTGGGGAAGCAAAAGAGCAATTCATGGTGGGTTGATAACATCTTAGTTAATTAGTATTCTACCTTAGGGACCTTTAGGTACAGCAAAAATAGGTTGAACTTGGAGGTTCCTGCTGCTTCTGCTGTCGTCGTCTGATTCAGTATGGTCATCATTAGCGTCAGTCTCCTCACTTTGTGCATCTGTAAGTATTGATTGACATAGTCAACATTTCATTTAATTATATTGAATTAAACTTTCCTTATACGTTTTACAATATAGTATAAAGTGCAGATGTTTAACAACTATTTACACACTATTAATAAACGCACAGTGCACAGTGCCAGTTTCTTTTAGTTATTAATTTAGTAATTAAAAGTGGTTAAAAAAAGTCACTTCATTCACTGAGCAACTATAAAATCCTTCAGAACAACACATTATACTACATTTTTAGAGCACTTTCCTCATATCTGTATTTTCACCTTAAGGTCCAAGATTGCTGCTCTTGTGTTCATGACAAATTAGGACATTTTTATGATAACACACTTAGCCTATATAAACACACCAAAATCAGGGCTCCATGAAAAATGAGGACATTTTTGAAGTGTCTATCAAGTGTGTTAAAGAACAGTTTTACATGCAAACAGGACCAAATATAGTGTAAGAGCAGTTTGCAAAACATTGCTGAGACAACTCTCGGTAGGTTAGAAAGACTGTCCTTACCTGCAAACGACTGGAAACCTTTGCTGGAAACACGACGGTGAAAGTCCGTGAGTGGTGAAGCTCCTGCATTAACCACTTCCTGTGAGTCTCTTTCTTTCAAAATAAAAGCCCTCTACAGTTCCATACACAGTCCAGTCTTATTCTGGGCTTCAGTTTTGTTTCCGTTTTATCATTCAACTGCGGGTGAAATCCAGCTTTACTACGTTTGAGATCAGCGCTGCGGCACGTGAGGCATTCATTACAAACGCAGCCTCTGATTGGTGGATAGACTCAAATCATCTGAAACAGATTGGACCGCAGCGGAGCGCTCGGTGAACGGAACATCCGGGACCTTCCGCCCACAGGAGGCATTTAATCCTTCACGTCAAGCTGGAGCGACCACCGCACGAGGTAAAGTTGGCTAATTAACTAGCTAATTAGTGAAAGGAAATTCAAACACGCAGTGGACTCCAACTGTAAGGGATGCATGATGCATGATAAATGGTGATTGCTTACTTTAGCTTTATCTTCAACAATAAACAGCAGAAGTTGTTAAAATGGCTGCATGAGTTAAAGGGACAATTCTTCAAACAAACTTTCAGCTTCAGCTGCAGAGACAGTCCAAGTTGTTTTAAACTATTCTTTAACACAAAACTATTCTTTAACACAAAACTTTAACAGTTTTATAATGATCTCATAGTAAAATTTATCTTTGAAAGTGCTTTGGTAGGTTGATATTATTTGTACAACTGTAGAGTGTGTGTTACATTGTCCTCATATTGTTGGGTAGCAGATGCTATACAGTGTTAGTTGTTACTATAGAGTCTGGCATAATGAGCCCACATCCTCCTGTGAATTAAGTTCACTGAATCAAGTATGATCATTACTTCATTAATTAGTCAGGATTTATTTTACAGAATATTTCTGACACTGTATTGTTGTGTTCTGTTGCAGACATCAAGTGTTGAGATCCTGACTCAATGTTGTGCAGACCAAGAAGTGAGCGAGAGATCCACTTCATTCTTCCAACAGGTAATTACACATGAATTTCTTCTCTTTGGAATTAAGTATATGTCTCAGTTGGGCCCAGTGCATAAATTAAATACCCTTTCACTGAATTCAAACAGTCAGTTTGTGTGAAATGTTCACAATATCAGTGTTAGCATTACTTGTTTGTGAATAGCATAGCTGATAGAAATTGGCCGTACCATTTGTTAGCTGTAACTTCCCCTTAAAGCATCAAATTAATCTTTATTCTCACTAAATTTGCTATTTTTTGTCCTTTGGCTAATGTTTTTGTCCATTTCACCTCCTGCTCATCAGTTTACATGATTGGATTTCTGTCGAAGTTGATCAGTTTTACATCAGTGTAGGCTTTAGAACCTTCTTTGACAGCAGCAGGAGAAGTTAGAAGTTAGAAACATGGACTGTATATGTGTTCAGTCGTCATGTCCTCATATTGTTTTAGGCTGTGAAAGACTTGAGTGTGTTTCAGGTGACGTCCTCATATGTTCTAACCCAGCGACTGTAGAGTGTGTGTTACATTGTCCTCATATTGTTTTAGGCAGTGAAAGACTTGAGTGTGTTTCAGGTGACGTCCTCATATGTTCTGACCCAACGACTGTAGAGTGTGTGTTACATGTCCTCATATTGTTGGGTAGCAGATGCTATACAGTGTTAGTTGTTACTATAGAGTCTGGCATAATGAGCCCACATCCTCCTGTGAATTAAGTTCACTGAAACAAGTATGAACATTACTTCATTAATTAGTCGGATTTATTTTACAGACTATTTCTGACACTGTATTGTTGTGTTTTGTTGCAGACATCAAGTGTTGAGATGACTCAAACCTTCTGCAGACCAAGAAGTGAGCGAGAGATCCACTTCATTCTTTCCTTGGTAATTACACATGAATTTCTTCTCTTTGGAATTAAGTATATGTCTCAGTTGGGCCCAGTGCATAAATTAAATACCCTTTCACTGAATTCAAACAGTCAGTTTGTGTGAAATGTTCACAATATCAGTGTTAGCATTACTTGTGTGTGAATAGCATCGCTGATAGAAATTGGCCGTACCATTTGTTAGCTGTAACTTCCCTTAAAGCATCAAATTAATCTTTATTCTCACTAAATTTGCTTTTTTTGTCCTTTGGCTAATGTTTTTGTCCATTTCACCTCCTGCTCATCAGTTTACATGATTGGATTTCTGTCGAAGTTGATCAGTTTTACATCAGTGTAGGCTTTAGAGCCTTCTTTGACAACAGCAGGAGAAGTTAGGAGTCAGAAACATGGACTGTATATGTGTTCAGTCGTCATGTCCTCATATTGTTTTAGGCAGTGAAAGACTTGAGTGTGTTTCAGGTGACGTCCTCATATGTTCTGACCCAACAACTGTAGAGTGTGTGTTACATTGTCCTCATATTGTTTTAGGCTGTGAAAGACTTGAGTGTGTTTCAGGTGACGTCCTCATATGTTCTAACCCAGCGACTGTAGAGTGTGTGTTACATTGTCCTCATATTGTTGGGTAGCAGATGCTATACAGTGTTAGTTGTTACTATAGAGTCTGGCATAATGAGCCCACATACTCCTGTGAATTAAGTTCACTGAAACAAGTATGATCATTACTTCATTAATTAGTCAGGATTTATTTTACAGAATATTTCTGACACTGTATTGTTGTGTTCTGTTGCAGACATCAAGTGTTGAGATCCTGACTCAACCTTCTACAGACCAAGAAGTGAGCGAGAGATCCACTTCATTCTTCCAACAGGTAATTACACATGAATTTCTTCTCTTTGGAATTAAGTATATGTCTCAGTTGGGCCCAGTGCATAAATTAAATACCCTTTCACTGAATTCAAACAGTCAGTTTGTGTGAATTGTTCACAATATCAGTGTTAGCATTACTTGTTTGTGAATAGCATCGCTGATAGAAATTGGCCGTACCATTTGTTAGCTGTAACTTCCCCTTAAAGCATCAAATTAATCTTTATTCTCACTAAATTTGCTATTTTTTGTCCTTTGGCTAATGTTTTTGTCCATTTCACCTCCTGCTCATCAGTTTACATGATTGGATTTCTGGGGAAGTTGATCAGTTTACATCAGTGTAGGCTTTAGAGCCTTCTTTGACAACAGCAGGAGAAGTTAGAAGTTAGAAACATGGACTGTATATGTGTTCAGTCGTCATGTCCTCATATTGTTTTAGGCAGTGAAAGACTTGAGTGTGTTTCAGGTGACGTCCTCATATGTTCTAACCCAGCGACTGTAGAGTGTGTGTTACATTGTCCTCATATTGTTTTAGGCAGTGAAAGACTTGAGTGTGTTTCAGGTGACGTCCTCATATGTTCTAACCTAGCGACTGTAGAGTGTGTGTTACATTGTCCTCATATTGTTGGGTAGCAGATGCTATACAGTGTTAGTTGTTACTAAGTTGGATATTCAACAGACATTCGCTCATTTCAAGTGCACCCGTATTGCAGACTTTACAGTAAATGCAAGCAGACAGATGATGGTTACAGCGTGTACCGACTTTCCGTTTTCAAAATAAAAATATGGGATATTTAAAGCGGAGATACTGTGTTTAAAGACAATAAAAAGAGACGTATCAATATGTTCTAACACTAACTTTGTTTTATTATATCACATGACCTAATACATATTCAGCTAAAATAATAACGTTTTCATATAAAAATTATAAATGAGTTAAAATGTAAAAACTAAATGCTAAAATGCTAATATTTATATATAAAAATTATTAAAAAATCTGAACAGATTTAAAATGTAAAAACAAGAGGCGTATCTCATGCAGCCAGTGGAGTACTATGATCCTACACTGATGTTGAGTCAATTGATCATATTCACTGGAAGCTATTGAGCTAAAATGCTAATATTTATATATAAAAATTATTAAAAAATCTGAACAGATTTAAAATGTAAAATCAAGAGGCGTATCTCATGCAGCCAGTGGAGTAATAGGATCCCACACTGATTTTGAGTCAATTGATCATATATCCTGGAAGCTATTGAGCTAAAATGCTAATATTTATATATAAAAATTAATAAAAAAATATGAACAGATTTAAAATGTAAAAACAAGGTGTATCTCATGCAGCCAGTAGAGTACTATGATCCTACACTGATGTTGAGTCAGTTGGTCATATTTCCTGGAAGCTATTGAGCTAAAAATGCTGATATTTATATATAAAACTTATTAAAAAATATGAACAGATTTAAAATATAAAAACAAGAGGCGTATCTCATGCAGCCAGTAGAGTACTGTGATCCTACACTGATGTTGATTCAGTTGATCATATTTCCTGGAGGCTATTGAGCTAAAATGCTAATATTTATATGTAAAACTTATTAAAATTCTGAACAGATTTAAAATATAAAAACCAGAGGCGTATCTCATGCAGCCAGTAGAGTACTATGATCCTACACTGATGCTGATTCAGTTGGTCATATTTCCTGGAAGCTATTGAGCTAAAATGCTGATATTTATATATAAAACTTATTAAAAAATCGGAACAGATTTAAAATATAAAAACAAGAGGCGTATCTCATGCAGCCAGTGGAGTACTATGATCCCACATGGATTTTGAGTCAGTTGATCATATTTCCTGGAAGCTAATGAGCTAAAATGCTAATATTTATATATAAAACTTATTAAAAAATATGAACAGATTTAAAATGTAAAAACAAGAGGCGTATCTCATGCAGCCAGTGGAGTACTATGATCCCACATGGATTTTGAGTCAGTTGATCATATTTCCTGGAAGCTAATGAGCTAAAATGCTAATATTTATATATAAAACTTATTAAAAAATATGAACAGATTTAAAATGTAAAAACAAGAGGTGTATCTCATGCAGCCAGTAGAGTACTATGATCCTACACTGATGTTGAGTCAGTTGGTCATATTTCCTGGAAGCTATTGAGCTAAAATGCTAATATTTATATGTAAAACTTATTAAAAATTCTGAACAGATTTAAAATATAAAAACCAGAGGCGTATCTCATGCAGCCAGTAGAGTACTATGATCCTACACTGATGCTGAGTCAGTTGGTCATATTTCCTGGAAGCTATTGAGCTAAAATGCTGATATTTATATATAAAACTTATTAAAAAATCTGAACAGATTTAAAATAAAAACAAGAGGCGTATCTCATGCAGCCAGTAGAGTACTATGATCCCACATGGATTTTGAGTCAGTTGATCATATTTCCTGGAAGCTAATGAGCTAAAATGCTAATATTTATATATAAAACTTATTAAAAAATATGAACAGATTTAAAACGTAAAAACAAGAGGTGTATCTCATGCAGCCAGTAGAGTACTATGATCCTACACTGATGTTGAGTCAGTTGGTCATATTTCCTGGAAGCTATTGAGCTAAAATGCTAATATTTATATATAAAACTTATTAAAAAATATGAACAGATTTAAAATGTAAAAACAAGAGGTGTATCTCATGCAGCCAGTAGAGTACTATGATCCTACACTGATGTTGAGTCAGTTGGTCATATTTCCTGGAAGCTATTGAGCTAAAATGCTGATATTTATATATAAAACTTATTAAAAAATCGGAACAGATTTAAAATATAAAAACAAGAGGCGTATCTCATGCAGCCAGTAGAGTACTATGATCCTACGCTGATGTTGAGTCAGTTGGTCATATTTCCTGGAAGCTATTGAGCTAAAATGCTGATATTTATATATAAAACTTATTAAAAATCTGAACAGATTTAAAATATAAAAACAAGAGGTGTATCTCATGCAGCCAGTGGAGTACTATGATCCCACATGGATTTTGAGTCAATTGATCATATTTCCTGGAAGCTATTGAGCTAAAATGCTAATATTTATATGTAAAACTTATTAAAAAATCTGAACAGATTTAAAATATAAAAACAAGAGGCGTATCTCATGCAGCCAGTAGAGTACTATGATCCTACACTGATGTTGAGTCAGTTGGTCATATTTCCTGGAAGCTATTGAGCTAAAATGCTGATATTTATATATAAAACTTATTAAAAAATCGGAACAGATTTAAAATATAAAAACAAGAGGCGTATTTCATGCAGCCAGTAGAGTACTATGATCCTACGCTGATGTTGAGTCAGTTGGTCATATTTCCTGGAAGCTATTGAGCTAAAATGCTGATATTTATATATAAAACTTATTAAAAATCTGAACAGATTTAAATATAAAAACCAGAGGCGTATCTCATGCAGCCAGTAGAGTACTATGATCCTACACTGATGTTGAGTCAGTTGGTCATATTTCCTGGAAGCTATTGAGCTAAAATGCTGATATTTATATATAAAACTTATTAAAAAATATGAACAGATTTAAAATGTAAAATCAAGAGGTGTATCTCATGCAGCCAGTGGAGTACTATGATCCTACACTGATGTTGAGTCAGTTGGTCATATTTCCTGGAAGCTATTGAGCTAAAATGCTGATATTTATATATAAAACTTATTAAAAATCTGAACAGATTTAAAATATAAAAACAAGAGGTGTATCTCATGCAGCCAGTGGAGTACTATGATCCCACATGGATTTTGAGTCAATTGATCATATTTCCTGGAAGCTATTGAGCTAAAATGCTAATATTTATATATAAACATTATTAAAAAAATATGAACAGATTTAAAATGTAAAAACAAGAGGCGTATCTCATGCAGCCAGTGGATTACTATGATCCTACACTGATGTTGAGTCAACTGGTCATATTTCCTGGAGGCTATTGAGCTAAAATGCTAATATTTATATATAAAAATTATTTTAAAAAATATGAACAGATTTAAAATGTAAAACCAGAGGCGTATCTCATGCAGCCAGTGGATTACTATGATCCTACACTGATGTTGAGTCAACTGATCATATTTCCTTGAAGCTATTGAGCTAAAATGCTAATATATATACATAAACATTATTAAAAAAATATGAACAGATTTAAAATGTAAAAACAAGAGGCGTATCTCATGCAGCCAGTAGAGTACTATGATCCAACACTGATGTTGAGTCAACTGATCATATTTCCTTGAAGCTATTGAGCTAAAATGCTAATATTTATATAAACATTATTAAAAAAAATATGAACAGATTTAAAATGTAAAAACAAGAGGCGTATCTCATGCAGCCAGTGGACTACTATGATCCTACACTGATGTTGAGTCAACTGATCATATTTCCTTGAAGCTATTGAGCTAAAATGCTAATATTTATATATAAACATTATTAAAAAAATATGAACAGATTTAAAATGTAAAAACAAGAGGCGTATCTCATGCAGCCAGTAGAGTACTATGATCCTACACTGATGTTGAGTCAACTGATCATATTTCCTGGACGCTATTGAGCTAAAATGTTAATATTTATGTATAAAAACTATTAAAAAAATATGAACAGATTTAAAATGTAAAAACAAGAGGCGTATCTCATGCAGCCAGTAGAGTACTATGATCCTACACTGATGTTGAGTCAACTGATCATATTTCCTGGACGCTATTGAGCTAAAATGCTAATATTTATGTATAAAAACTATTAAAAAAATATGAACAGATTTAAAATGTAAAAACAGAGGCGTATCTCATGCAGCCAGTGGAGTACTATGATCCCACACTGATGTTGAGTCAGTTGGTCATATTTCCTGGAAGCTATTGAGCTAAAATGCTGATATTTATATATAAAACTTATTAAAAAATATGAACAGATTTAAAATGTAAAAACCAGAGGCGTATCTCATGCAGCCAGTAGAGTACAATGATCCTACACTGATTTTGAGTCAATTGATCATATTTCCTGGAAGCTATTGAGCTAAAATATTAATTTATTTAATATATAGAAATTAATAAAAAAAAATATGAACAGGCGTTATCTCATGCAGCCAGTGGAGTACTATGATCCTACACTGATTTTGAGTCAATTGATCATATTTCCTGGAAGCTATTGAGCTAAATTGGTAATATTTATATATAAATTTGTAAAAAATCTGAACAGATTTAAAATGGAAATATGATCAATTGACTCAACATCAGTGTGGGATCAAAGTTCTCAACTGGCTGCATGAGATACGCCTCTTGCTTTTACATTTTAAATCTGTTCAGATTTTTTATTAATTTCTATATATAAATATTAGTATTTTAGCTCAATGGCGTCCAGGAAATATGATCAATTGACTCAAAATCAGTGTAGGATCATAGTTTATTGCTTCTAAACACAGTATCTCTGCTTTAAATATCCCAAATTTGTTTTTCTCCTGTCTCCTTGCATTTACTGTAAAGTCTGCAATACGAGTGCACTTGAAATGTTGGAGTGGCTGACTCGGAGTCAGACTGGGTGGTCCAGAGGAGTTTCCCCCGGAGCGAATGCCTGTCGAATATCCAACTTGAAAATAACTTCACCCCGGTCTATAGAGTCTGGCATAATGAGCCCACATCCTCCTGTGAATTAAGTTCACTGAATCAAGTATGAGCATTACATTATTAGTTTATTTATTTTACAGAATATTTCTGACACTGTATCGTTGTGTTTTGTTGCAGACATCAAGTGCTGAGATCCTGACTCAACCTCGTGCAGACCAAGAAGTGAGCGAGAGATCCACTTCATTCTTCCAACAGGTAATTACACATGAATTTCTTCTCTTTGGAATTAAGTATATGTCTCAGTTGGGCCCAGTGCATAAATTAAATACCCTTTCACTGAATTCAAACAGTCAGTTTGTGTGAAATGTTCACAATATCAGTGTTAGCATTACTTGTTTGTGAATAGCATAGCTGATAGAAATTGGCCGTACCATTTGTTAGCTGTAACTTCCCCTTAAAGCATCAAATTGATCTTTATTCTCACTAAATTTGATATTTTTTGTCCTTTGGCTAATGGTTTTGTCCATTTGACCTCCTGCTTACCAGTTTACATGATTGGATTTCTGTGGAAGTTGATCAGTTTTACATCAGTGTAGGCTTTAGAACCTTCTTTGACAACAGCAGGAGAAGTTAGAAGTTAGAAACATGGACTGTATATGTGTTCAGTCGTCATGTCCTCATATTGTTTTAGGCAGTGAAAGACTTGAGTGTGTTTCAGGTGACGTCCTCATATGTTCTAACCCAGCGACTGTAGAGTGTGTGTTACATTGTCCTCATATTGTTGGGTAGCAGATGCTATACAGTGTTAGTTGTTACTGTAGAGTCTGGCATAATGAGCCCACATCCTCCTGTGAATTAGGTTCACTGAATCAAGTATGATCATTACTTCATTAATTAGTCAGGATTTATTTTACAGAATATTTCTGACACTGTATTGTTGTGTTTTGTTGCAGACACCAAGTGTTGAGATCCTGACTCAACCTTCTGCAGACCAAGAAGTGAGCGAGAGATCCACTTCATTCTTCCAACAGGTAATTACGCATGAATTTCTTCTCTTTGGAGTTAAGTATATGTCTCAGTTGGGCCCAGTGCATAAAATTAAATACCCTTTCACTGAATTCAAATAGTCAGTTTGTGTGAAATGTTCACAATATCAGTGTTAGCATTACTTGTTTGTGAATAGCATCGCTGATAGAAATTGGCCGTACCATTTGTTAGCTGTAACTTCCCCTTAAAGCATCAAATTAATCTTTATTCTCACTAAATTTGCTATTTTTTGTCCTTTGGCTAATGTTTTTGTCCATTTCACCTCCTGCTCATCAGTTTACATGATTGGATTTCTGTGGAAGTTGATCAGTTTTACATCAGTATAGGCTTTAGAACCTTCTTTGACAACAGCAGGAGAAGTTAGAAGTTAGAAACATGGACTGTATATGTGTTCAGTCGTCATGTCCTCATATTGTTTTAGGCAGTGAAAGACTTGAGTGTGTTTCAGGTGACGTCCTCATATGTTCTAACCCAGCGACTGTAGAGTGTGTGTTACATTGTCCTCATATTGTTGGGTAGCAGATGCTATACAGTGTTAGTTGTTACTATAGAGTCTGGCATAATGAGCCCACATCCTCCTGTGAATTAAGTTCACTGAATCAAGTATGATCATTACTTCATTAACTAGTCAGGATTTATTTTACAGAATATTTCTGACACTGTATTGTTGTGTTTTGTTGCAGACATCAAGTGCTGAGATCCTGACTCAATGTTGTGCAGACCAAGAAGTGAGCGAGAGATCCACTTCATTCTTCCAACAGGTAATTACACATGAATTTCTTCTCTTTGGAATTAAGTATATGTCTCAGTTGGGCCCAGTGCATAAATTAAATACCCTTTCACTGAATTCAAACAGTCAGTTTGTGTGAAATGTTCACAATATCAGTGTTAGCATTACTTGTGTGTGAATAGCATAGCTGATAGAAATTGGCCGTACCATTTGTTAGCTGTAACTTCCCCTTAAAGCATCAAATTGATCTTTATTCTCACTAAATTTGATATTTTTTGTCCTTTGGCTAATGTTTTTGTCCATTTCACCTCCTGCTCATCAGTTTACATGATTGGATTTCTGGGGAAGTTGATCAGTTTTACATCAGTGTAGGCTTTAGAGCCTTCTTTGACAGCAGCAGGAGAAGTTAGAAGTTAGAAACATGGACTGTATATGTGTTCAGTCGTCATGTCCTCATATTGTTTTAGGCTGTGAAAGACTTGAGTGTGTTTCAGGTGACGTCCTCATATGTTCTGACCCAACAATTGTCGAGTGTGTGTTACATTGTCCTCATATTGTTTTAGGCTGTGAAAGACTTGAGTGTGTTTCAGGTGACGTCCTCATATGTTCTGACCCAACGACTGTAGAGTGTGTGTTACATTGTCCTCATATTGTTTTAGGCAGTGAAAGACTTGAGTGTGTTTCAGGTGACGTCCTCATATGTTCTGACCCAACAATTGTCGAGTGTGTGTTACATTGTCCTCATATTGTTTTAGGCTGTGAAAGACTTGAGTGTGTTTTAGGTGACATCCTCATGTGTTCTGACCCAACAACTGGAGTGTGTGTAACATTGTCCTCATATTGTTGGGTAGCAGATGCCATACAGTGTTAGTTATTACTAGTGATGGCGAAATGAAGCCTCATGAAGCAGTTTCTTTATTTTCCGAGCCCACTAGATGGCGCTCTTGGTTTATGGAGAGAGGCTAAAAGAATAGAAATCTGGTGTGCTTTAAACCTTTTGTTGAACAAAGAGCGCCATCTGGTGGGCTCAGAAAATAAAGAAATTGATTCATGAGACTTAATTCCGCCAACGCTAGTTATTACTATAGAGTCTGGCATAATGAGCCCACATCCTCCTGTGAATTAAGTTCACTGAAACAAGTATGATCATTACTTCATTAATTAGTCAGGATTTATTTTACAGAATATTTCTGACACTGTATTGTTGTGTTTTGTTGCAGACACCACGTGTTGAGATCCTGACTCAACCTTGTGCAGACCAAGAAGTGAGCAAGAGATCCACTTCATTCTTCCAACAGGTAATTACACATGAATTTCTTCTCTTTGGAATTAAGTATATGTCTCAGTTGGGCCCAGTGCATAAATTAAATACCCTTTCACTGAATTCAAACAGTCAGTTTGTGTGAAATGTTCACAATATCAATATTAGCATTACTTGTGTGTGAATAGCATAGCTGATAGAAATTGGCCGTACCATTTGTTAGCTGTAACTTCCCCTTAAAGCATCAAATTGATCTTTATTCTCACTAAATTTGATATTTTTGTCCTCTGGCTAATGTTTTTGTCCATTTCACCTTCTGCTCATCAGTTTACATGATTGGATTTCTGGGGAAGTTGATCAGTTGACATCTCTGTGGACTTTAGAGCCTTCTTTGACAGCAGCAGGAGAAGTTAGAAGTTAGAAACATGGACTGTATATGTGTTCAGTCGTCATGTCCTCATATTGTTTTAGGCAGTGAAAGTCTTGAGTGTGTTTCAGGTGACGTCCTCATATGTTCTGACCCAACGACTTTAGAGTGTGTGTTACATTGTCCTCATATTGTTTTAGGCTGTGAAAGACTTGAGTGTGTTTCAGGTGACGTCCTCATATGTTCTGACCCAATGACTGTAGAGTGTGTGTTACATTGTCCTCATATTGTTTTAGGCAGTGAAAGACTTGAGTGTGTTTCAGGTGACGTCCTCATATGTTCTGACCCAACGACTGTCGAGTGTGTGTTACATTGTCCTCATATTGTTTTAGGCTGTGAAAGACTTGAGTGTGTTTCAGGTGACATCCTCATATGTTCTGACCCAACAACTGGAGTGTGTGTAACATTGTCCTCATATTGTTGGGAAGCAGATGCCATACAGTGTTAGTTATTACTAGTGATGGCGAAATGAAGCCTCATGAAGCAGTTTCTTTATTTTCCGAGCCCACTAGATGGCGCTCTTGGTTTAAGGAGAGAGGCTAAAAGAATAGAAATCTGGTGTGCTTTAAACCTTTTGTTGAACAAAGAGCGCCATCTGGTGGGCTCAGAAAATAAAGAAATTGATTCAAGAGACTTCATTCCGCCATCACCAGTTATTACTATAGAGTCTGGCATAATGAGCCCACATCCTCCTGTGAATTAAGTTCACTGAAACAAGTATGAACATTACTTCATTAATTAGTCAGGATTTATTTTACAGACTATTTCTGACACTGTATTGTTGTGTTTTGTTGCAGACACCAAGTGTTGAGATCCTGACTCAACCTTCTGCAGACCAAGAAGTGAGCGAGAGATCCACTTCATTCTTCTCCTTGGTAATTACACATGAATTTCTTCTCTTTGGAATTAAGTATATGTCTCAGTTGGGCCAGTGCATAAATTAAATACCCTTTCACTGAATTCAAACAGTCAGTTTGTGTGAAATGTTTACGATATCAATATTAGCATTACTTGTGTGTGAATAGCATAGCTGATAGAAATTGGCCGTACCATTTGTTAGCTGTAACTTCCCCTTAAAGCATCAAATTGATCTTTATTCTCACTAAATTTGCTATTTTTTGTCCTTTGGCTAATGTTTTTGTCCATTTCACCTCCTGCTCATCAGTTTACATGATTGGATTTCTGGGGAAGTTGATCAGTTGACATCTGTGGACTTTAGAGCCTTCTTTGACAACATCAGGAGAAGTTAGAAGTTAGAAACATGGACTGTATATGTGTTCAGTCGTCATGTCCTCATATTGTTTTAGGCAGTGAAAGACTTGAGTGTGTTTCAGGTGACGTCCTCATATGTTCTGACCCAACGACTGTAGAGTGTGTGTTAAATTGTCCTCATATTGTTTTAGGTAGTGAAAGACTTGAGTGTGTTTCAGGTGACGTCCTCATATGTTCTGACCCAACGACTATAGAGTGTGTGTTACATTGTCCTCATATTGTTGGGTAGCAGATGCTATACAGTGTTAGTTGTTACTGTAGAGTCTGGCATAATGAGCGCACATCCTCCTTTGAATTAAGTTCACTGAAACAAGTATGATCATTACTTCATTAATTAGTCAGGATTTATTTTACAGAATATTTCTGACACTGTATTGTTGTGTTTTGTTGCAGACACCAAGTGTTGAGATCCTGACTCAACCTTCTGCAGACCAAGAAGTGAGCGAGAGATCCACTTCATTCTTCTCCTTGGTAATTACACATGAATTTCTTCTCTTTGGAATTAAGTATATGTCTCAGTTGGGCCCAGTGCATAAATTAAATACCCTTTCACTGAATTCAAACAGTCAGTTTGTGTGAAATGTTCACAATATCAATATTAGCATTACTTGTGTGTGAATAGCATAGCTGATAGAAATTGGCCGTACCATTTGTTAGCTGTAACTTCCCCTTAAAGCATCAAATTGATCTTTATTCTCGCTAAATTTGATGTTTTTTGTCCTTTGGCTAATGTTTTTGTCCATTTCACCTCCTGCTCATCAGTTTACATGATTGGATTTCTGGGGAAGTTGATCAGTTGACATCTCTGTGGACTTTAGAGCCTTCTTTGACAACAGCAGGAGAAGTTAGAAGTTAGAAACATGGACTGTATATGTGTTCAGTCGTCATGTCCTCATATTGTTTTAGGCTGTGAAAGACTTGAGTGTGTTTCAGGTGACGTCCTCATATGTTCTGACCCAACGACTTTAGAGTGTGTGTTACATTGTCTATATTGTTTTAGGCTGTGAAAGACTTGAGTGTGTTTCAGGTGACGTCCTCATATGTTCTGACCCAACAACTGTAGAGTGTGTGTTACATTGTCCTCATATTGTTTTAGGCTGTGAAAGACTTGAGTGTGTTTCAGGTGACGTCCTCATATGTTCTGACCCAGCAACTGTAGAGTGTGTGTTACATTGTCCTCATATTGTTGGGTAGCAGATGCTATACAGTGTTAGTTGTTACTTTAGAGTCTGGCATAATGAGCCCACATCCTCCTGTGAATTAAGTTCACAAAAGTGTCTGCTCCCTACATGCAAGCTCAGTTAAGCCTTTCACTTCAGTAAAGATAATTATGATGGACAGGGTGCACTGATTCATTTTCACGAATTCCCAAATTTCTTTAGACTTCATCTCAATATGACATCACACTGTGTGACATGTATGTTAAATCGTCCTCTGTGTTCACTCAATTTTCAAGAAAGGGTAAAATTTAAAGGGCACCCAAATACAAAATATTTGAAGTGAATGTACTGGTGATGAAAAGAAAAGTTTATTCTTCTCAGGCATGGCATTAACGTAAAACATATTCTGTTCCATCCTTTTAGATTCCCAGAAGAGCACAGCACTTCAAGTGGGTAAAACCCAGGCATCCTCAAAACGCCCCAGTGGAAAGCAAGGTTTAAGAACATTTTGTATCCACATTATTAGCTAGAATTCTATCCTATCTTGCTTCTTTCACATTAGCAGAACTGTTGTTCCATTGATAAGGGATTTTCTTTTGTTTTTATTTATGACATCTGGGAAGGTGAAAAGCAATTGGACAGATGACGAAGTGAAGGCTGTTGAGCAGCACATGGTTCATACTCTGCTCTTTGAACAGGCAATAGAGAAAGTATTTGAAGGGTTTGTTACTTTCAGCTATATCCTAAGTTTCCAGCATTGTGTTGTTGGTTTTTGAACGGTTAGAAAATTCACTGGAATTTTGGAGAAATTTGGAGGCAAGATTGCTGCATTTTCTGTGATCTATTCTGGGTTCAATTTACATATTTTACCAGTAATTAAAAAAGTAAGAATGGCAAAAAGTTTTTGATGTTTTTATTTAGATGAACATTTGCCACAAAATTCATAAATGCAATGCAATAATCAGACTTAAAAAGTAGAAAGATCACATTTTTCATTATCTTGATTGATTATGTATCCATGGGTTTCACAATTCACGTAAACCTGAAAAATCTGTGTGTGATGGCTCATAAGTCACACAAACCTGACAAATCTGTGTGTGATGGCTCATAAGTCACACAAACCTGACAAATCTGTGTGTGGTGGCTCATAAGTCACATAAACCTGACAGTGTCCTCATAAGTAGCATTAAAATCAGGTTTGACCAAAATGTAGCCCTAGCCAAAATCTCAACAGATGGACATATTCCTGGAAGCATGGGGAAGAAACAGTTTGATTCCCCAGCCTCTAGGACCTTGGGAAAGGTACGTTCCCATTTGTCACATTTTTGTCATATGTACTGATATGTCCTGAAAACAAGTATGTGTGTGTGTGTGTGTGTGTGTGAGAGAGAGTGTGTGTTTGCGTGCGTGCATGCGTGTGTGTGTGTGTATGTGTGTGCACAGAGTACAGGGTTTATTCTGTCTGTTCATCTCACAGTCTTTAAATCTGTGTCATTTATCTCATGCAGTTCCACTGATTGTCCCCCCCCATGGCTCTGCCTGGCAGTGATTGGACACTTTTCTCCACTTGTCTCTGCTCCCCACTGTTCTCAGCAGCAGCAGAGAGGCAGCGCTTTAACATATTTCTCTGAGCAGCTGCCAATTTCATCCTTACTTTGTCTGCATTTGGTTTTATAGTATGTTTTTTTTAGCTGTTATCTAAAAAACATTGCCATGGGATGTAAGATAACAGAGCTTTCTTGTTGTAGCAGCTTCATTGTGAATATGAAGATGAGTTCTTCTTTTTAAATTGGACTAATTTAGTCTAGACCCAGATGGCTACTAATATGAAGGACATGAGCATGCAAGTCTGTCAGGCAGATGACAGTATGAGCGTTTAGAGATAAAAAGTGGGACATGGAAAATACACCGAAGGTCGAGAGTGTGTGCGTGTGTGTGTGAGGTGGGGGGGTTGGGCGAGGGGCGGGGGCTACGTTTTTCACCGAACAAATAAGTAACCAGCCAAGTGAGAAAATTTGGCAAAGACAACTGAGGAAGGCAGGAGTTCCAGGCAGAACAGGGAATAAATCAAACCAAGATGCAGAGAGAAACTGAAGGTACTCCTGGTTCTACCGCAGTTTTTCATTGCAGTTCCCAAATAGATGGCTAAAAAGAAAATCAGCAGGAATCTGGGAGAGGGCAGGATAACCTTAAAGAAGGGTGATGACCTTTTATACTCAGTAAAGCCAAAATCATTCCCTCCAAACACAGGCCCTGTTAAAGTTGGAGCTTTGGCCTACAAGTTAGTCGGGTTCCTTGTGTCCAGTGTCCAGGATTAGGTTCCTTCTTGGTGGTTAAAGGAAAACTGCAGTGAATTACACAGTGTTAATTTCGTTGACAAAAAGTATGACGACAGTTTTTTGTGAACAACCTTTTTCCATAACGAAAACAAGCTGATGACAAACTAAGAATAGTTCTTGATTATAAAAACAGAGGCAAAATTCAGGTTTAATTTTCGTTGATGAGACAAGACATGATGAAAACGTTAGTGATGGACTATCAGACAGTCAAAGCTGAGAACTGCAGTACTCGTAATTATCTTTAAATGCCACGTGAGCCAGGGGCTGGCAAACTCTGGTCAATAGTCAGTGCCAGGATGTTGTGCTAGCCAGCAAAAACACACACACCTGAGCAGTGTCAGCTGTTGGTGTGAGTTGTGAGACCTGTAACGCAGCAGTAAATAATCAGTTGTGTGTGTCTGACTTTGGATGGTGGAACTGCTGAATGGATATGGGGGGTCTGTTAGGTACAGCTGTGGACCAGCGGCACAAGCAGCCACCAGCCACTAGACTTCACGTGTTGATCCACGTACTCAAATCCGGACTATTTCGGAAAGGTTTATGTTTTGATGCTGATTGACAGGCTGGTAGGAGGCTCAGTTATCTGTGAGTGTAGCTGCGCTAAACAGTCTGAACTTAGATCAGTTTGATCTGACAGAGATGAAAGTTAAGTTTAATCACCAACTCTGTGAAAGGACACAGGCGAACTTCTAGACCAACATGTTAGAGATTACGAAAGAATTCAGACTTTAATGAAGTTATTTCTCTGCTTCTTAACAGTGAGATGGATAAGTCAGAGTTTACAATAAACCTGGGTACAAATCCTGGTTTTCTCAGATTAGTTATTTGTGGTGTCAAAGTTTTTGAGAGCATAAACAGAGAGATGATGAGCTTTGATTTGTAGATTTGTAGATTTATTTATTTTTAAAGAAAGAAATGGGACAGTACATGTTAATGCACATATAAATGTAAACATGTGAGATTGTAGCCGTGTGGCTAATTTCCGTCTCTAGTCCCATTGGCAGGTTGGTGTTGTACAATATTCGTTCACAATAAAAACAAAGCAAAATAAAACAACAAAACAAGACAGAACAAACATAGTTAATCATAAAATATACAGGCCAAGGCTCAGGGAACCATGCACATTTCACACAGCTTAAACACTATATGTCGAGGGGCTGGTTAAAGTGCAAAGTGCTAAAGTGTAGAGTGCATTATTGTATTGCAAATTGCCCAAAAGATATAAAGTGCTAATTTGATAGCCTAATACTCAATTGCATATTACAATAATCTAATACTAACGATAGTAATTTGTAATACCTAGAGTACCTAGTTATATAGAGTTATAAAGTGCATGTTGCATTGCATATTGCCCTAGTGTCTAATAATTGAGAATTGCACAGTGCTCGATTACGTATTGCATTAGATAAATATATACCAACGATGGTAATTTTATGATAGTGAGAGTAAAGTCAAGTGATGATCAGTAAGTGTGGGCATTACCCCTTAAACCTGTCAAATACTGCTGGAGAAATGACAGTTTGTAAGTGAATTGCAATTGTGAATTCATAAAAATCGTGCCGCGACTTGGCAGACAGACATGACACACTACATGTTGGTCCACACCAATCATCCCCAGTCTTCTTTCATGACGTGTGTGATGTCATCAGGTTATTCTTGTCCTATTTTTATTATAATTACTATTATTTCAGTCACTGTGTCTGTTCAAGTCCCAGCCGAAATGTTGTTGTAGTAATGTAAAAAGTGCCATCTGATGGCAGGAGCTATTTCAGGTACTGTGCGCAAACATGCTGATCACTGAATCCTCCACAACAAGTTCCTGCAAATGTTTAACAATAAAAGCCTCTTTAGAAAATGCATTAACTTTAGACATTGGGAGCGGATAAAAAAATAAGAATATGAAAACACAGAGGGAATAATAAATAACGACCCGTTTATAATGTAGTCTTTTTCAAATGAAGCTGTTAGCCTCTGTGGTTGTGGAATTATTATTAATATTACTTTATTAATATTACTTTAGTCTGTCTCCATTCCGAAGAAATAACATTGTTTGCTAGCTTGATGCTAATGACAGTACTCACTGGGCTGTTAAAGTGCCTCTGCTGTTTCACACCATCATTTTTCTCTTTTTACTCTGTGTAACATCCCTTGAGGAAATATCAAAACGGCTGGGGTGCTGTTGACATACAGCTGTCCACAGCAGCAGATTGCTCTGTGTTCCTATTGGTCAAAATGACGGCTGTGATGGGAGAAGTTGTGAACAACACAAAGAAAATCAAACATGCTAGACTTTCTGTTGGAACGTCATGAGGCGACAACACAATGTTGTTCAAGGATTCACACCATCAGATCCCCTTACCTTGGTTCCCCAGTGGGGTTCCTTCAGGGATCCATCCTGGGACCAATTTTATTTTCATTTTATATAAATAATTTGCCCGATATTTGCAAGGATGTTGATGTCCAGTATTTTTCAAAACAACCCTCCAATATCTCCTATTCAAAGTCTAGAGTTCTTCTGGGAGGAGAAGAACTACAAATTGTGAATAAAGTTAAATATTTGGGTGTTCTGCTGAACTCTACTTTGTCCTTTAAAGACCATGTCAAAGCTATCACAAAAACTGTCAAGTATAACCTGTATAATTTTAAACAAATAAGATCATCATTGACTGAAGGTGCTGCCCTGGTGTATTTACACTCTATGATTTTTTCCCATTTGAGTTACTGTATAACAAGCTGGTCTATGGCAGGAATTACAATCCTTAAACCAATCGAATCCTTATATAAACAAGCATTGAAAACACTTGCTAAAAAACCTTCTACATACCATCACTGCAGTATCTTGTTTCAGTATAATTTGTTGAATTTTGAGAACTTCAAAAAAAATTAAGTTTGCTTGTCTAATATATAAAGTTCTGCATGGCATGGCGCCACCTCCATTGAATGGTTTCTTTAAATATAGATCAGCCACTAACTCAAACGGAGTCACTTGGGCCTCTGTTAACAGAGATTGTGAGTTGCCATTTAGAAGAACCTCTTTTGGACAAAATGTCCTGTTGTTTAAGGGTTGCAATATATGGAATAATTTACCTTCTTCTTTAAAGGAATGCCCCAGTCTAGCCACCTTTAGGTCCCATCTTAAGGTGTGGCTTACATCAATCCAGTCCTGTAACCATGTAACCAGTCAGTAAGGCCTTAACAGCCCAATGGCTGGTTACTTGAGATGAAATGTGCAATAGGGCTAAGTGCAATAAGATTAGGTATAATCGGGTTATGTGCAATCAAGTAAGGTGCAATAGTGCTAAGTGCAATAAGTTTAGGTACATTTGGGTCATGTGCAATCAAGTAATGGGATAATGTAAAATCTGGGGTGTGAGTAATTCTCTTGTCATGGTCACTGATGATTTAATGCACTGGAGTTACTTTTTGTTTCCCCTGTATTTATGTGTCCCACAGAAATTGTTTGTGTATGTGCATTTATCGTTGAGTTCATATTTTGTTCCTTTCCGTATATTTCTTTATATTGATTTTCTTCATTTTCTTCTATGTATTTTTCTCGTATGTTTCTTTTGTGAACAATAACCTGCCTTAGGGACAACAGATGGAAATTAGCCTTGGCTATAATCTGGCATATTTACGTTTTGTATAATGTTCATTAATATGCTCTGTCCCTAATATAAAAATAAATAAATAAGTAATTAAATAAATGACATCTATGATAAATTCTTCAAGAAAAGGAAACCTCACCCTCAAACTGTACTTGTTACTCAAAACTGTATGTAAGAGTCAACATTATGCAACTGTACGTATGTTATATACGTTATTATACACACTTACTTTCATTAATCTATTTATAAGAACAACGCACATTAATCAACATTTCTGTAACTGTGCCATTGTTAGCCAACTTGCCAACTTGCTAATTTTCAACTGCAGTCCTTTGGTGAGATGTTTTGAAACCAACCCATTAGTGCTTACTGACCCACTTTCACCATATATAGGGCACATTATTAATTCATGTTCTATATGTTCCTGCTGTTGTATTTGTGTATGTGTGTGTGTGTGTGTGTGTGTGTGTGTGTGTGTGTGTGTGCGCGCACGCTGTGTGTGCTGTGGGTGTGGTTGGTTTTATTTTACTCAGGGAGAAGATCAGTTAGGAGGGTGGTTAACACATTCAGTGTGTTAACCAGGCCTCTCGTGCTTTTGTTTTTTTGTTCCACATGGTTCACAGTTGAAGTTCTACACTGTAGTTCTTGCAGGAAGCAGGATATTGGTGATTTTCATAAGTGGCTAACTATGCAAATTAGGCCCTGAGTGTTAAATATTCATATCTCTTTTTTCCGAAACAGAAAAATACAACCTTATATCTGAGTTCAAGTTTCTGTCTTTTGCCGACCTCAAGCTGAAACTCGACTGAAACAAAATAAAATTCCTTAAAACGATTGTGGTTAGTCGTTTTGTTGTCTATCATCAGCTCTGTTTTGGTTGAAATAAATCCTTAATTCAGCGAGTTAGATGTTAAAATATACTGTTTTCCCCTGCTGTCTCTTTCTGCTGTTGTTACTAGTCCTGTAATGTTATTCCTACCATTTGTAGTCACTGTGTTTCTCAGCTAAGCTGCCTGTTCCACCCAAGCAACAACCTCTTGGGATGAAAAAAGAAACTCCTCCAATGGCCACTCAAGACTGGCTCCAGAAGCCAGTCATTTCCCATCGACCCCCATGTTAAAATGCCCAACTTGACAGTAGAGATAAACATGTGTACAGGCTAGTAGAAAAAATGGTTTTGGCCTCTGTAGCTAATTTGCCCCTTCATGTCAACTGTAAGGGAGTGAATTTTTTACCCTTTTACATTTTATTAAGTCTTAAAGGTATGTGTAATTAAGGGTAGTGGTGTGTTTTCCTCAAGCTTGGGTTGTCTACCTGCAACCTGAAGTTTGAGGGTTCTGTGCAGTATTTTAGCTATTCCTAGGACTGCACTCTTCTGGACAGAGACCTCAGATGTTGTACCTGAAATCTGCTGCAGTCACTCTCCCAGTTTGGGGGTCACAGCCCCAAGTGCTTAGATTACCACTGGCACCACTGTTTACTCCTTACATCTTTTCCAGCCATCTCTTTCAGCCCTTGGAATTTTTCAAACTTCTCGTGTTCCTTTTTCCTGATGTTGCTCAGAATTGCTACATCTATCACCACTGCCTTCTTCTGTTGTTTGTCCATCAACATGATGTACGGTTGGTTAGCCATCACCAGTTTGTCAGTCTGGATCTGGAAGTTCCACAGGATCTTAGCTCAGTCAGTCTCAACCACCTTAGGAGATGTCTTCCATTCTGACCTTTGGACTTCCAGCCCATACTCAGTGCAGATGTTCCTGTACATTATGCCAGCCACTTGGTTATGGCCTTCCACGTACACTCTTCCTGCCTGAATCTTACATCCTGCTATCATGTGCTGAACTGTCTCAGGAGCATCTTTGCACAGCCTGCACCTGAGGTCCTGTCTGGTGTGGTGCTTCCATCCTGTCTTTAAGTCCAGCCACTGGTAGGTTTTCTTGATGTTGGCCACTTCTTCAATCTGTTGGTGGTACATGCCCTGCAGGGGCTTGTCCTTGCATGATGGTTCTTCCTCCTCTTCTGCATTCACGGGTTCCTGCTGCCTGAGGTATTTACTTAGCAGCTCATTTTTGGGGTCCATCTTCCTGATATATTCCTGGATCTTGGTTATTTCATCCTGGACAGTGGCTCTGATGCTCACCAATCCATGGCCTCCCATGTTCTGCTGGGTGTACAGTCTCAGGGTGCTGGACTTGGGATGAAACCCTCCATGCATTGTGAAAAGCTTCCTTGTCTTGATTTCAGTGGCCTCTATCTCCTCCTTTGGCCAGCTTATTATACCAGCAGGGTATCTGATGACTGGCAGGGCGTACGTGTTAGTGGCTCAGACCTTGTTTTTTCCATTCATCTTAGCTGCTATGATGCCTGACAGCAGCTTCCATGTTGTGCAGAGGCAGGTTATTGGCCAATAGTTAGATGGGACTGCACCCTTCTGGGGATCCTTCATGATCAGGACTGTCCATCCTTTGGGCATCCACTCTGGATGGGTCCCATCCATCAGCAGCTGGTTCAGTTTTTCTGCCAGGCGTTCATGGAGTGCAGTTAGCTTCTTTAGCCATTAGGTGTGGATTATGTCAGGGCCTGGTGCTGTTCCACCCTTTCTTAGATGTCTGCTGTTGTAATGGTAACTGGCTCTTGTTCTGGGAGATTGCCACTAGCCACTTAGCATTGGTGTTATGTGATGCCTCCTTCTCCCATATGCTCTTCCAGTATTGTTCGGTTTCAGCTCTGGGTGGATCTATTCTCATGTTGTTATCTTGCCACTGAGAGTACACTTTAGATGGTTCAGTGGAGAAAATCTTATTCATTCTCCTGGCTTCCTCTTCTCTTGTGTATCTTTTTAGGCGGGTAGCCAGAGCTGTGAGCCTTTGCTTGGCAGTCTCAAGTGCCTCAGGTATAGACAGCTTGTTGTACTTCCTAGGGATCCCTTTCTTCCCCACACATTTCTGTCGCTCTGAGAGTTGACTAACCTTGTTCTGTGTTGCCTTGATCTTGGCCTTCAGCCTCCTTTTCCATGGAGGATAGCGCTCTTTGTGGCTCATGGTGTTCATCTTGTAGCCAAACATATCTAGGATCCTGTCTGTCTGTGATCCTTGTCCATCACTGTTGCTGTGGTGTACATAAGCTGATTGATCTCAGTAATGGTCCTAGTGGGGATAGTTTGTAGTGCTGCATTCACATCATCTAGCACAGGGGTCAGCAACCTTTACTAACAAAAGAGCCATTTTTGGACAAGACATAAAAAAAAATCTATCTGGAGCATAAACATAATAAACAACGTACTGTAATAAAGGTAACAGTCTTTTAAGTTGAATTTAGCCCATCAATATCACTAACTCTAAATCTAAAATCTAAATGAGCCTTCATCAATACGTTTTAGCACAAGGTAGCTACTCTGCAGTGGGCTAATTTTGTTTTTTTTTGGTCCTTTAACTTTGCGGCATTGTTGATTAAAGCAAACAAATTATTCAATTATCTACTTTTCCCCTGAGTCTTTACCCTTTTTGGATTTGGAATGCACAGCTAGCCTTGCTCGGGAAACTCAAGAATACTGTAACCATTGCTAGTGATGTTTTTAGAGGAAAAGGCACCAGGCTACAGATGATGCAGATTTTAGTTGAGTTTAGTTGAATATTTTTTAAAACAGGCTATGGATTTTTACAGTTGAAGAATGTAAGATTCACTGTCAGCCTACAACAATAAATGAAAATTAAAATAAAAAAATAAGTTGCTCACCTCCATATAATTTTCTGTCAAAGCCACAGGGAGCCACTGGAGATGGGCTAAAGAGCCACATGTGGACCTGGAGCCGTAGGTTGCCTACCCCTGGTATAGCAGACTTTCAGAGGGTACTTTGTCACTTGGCCTTGGTAATGGGCTTCAGGGGTGCTGGGATTCTAGCTTATTTATTATTCTCAATCTCAGGTCATTCCCTCGCTGTAAGGGAAGCTTGGTCACCTAATCTTGGAGTGTCGGGATGATGATGATGTGATGATGAAGTAAGTATATATATATATATATATATATATATATATGTATGTACATAGATATATTTCTAAATACCCTGGAATTTGTTGCACATTTCCTTAAATATTTCTTGAGAGGTTGAAATTTACTGTGGATGTTATATAACCGTAAGGTTTCTGGTCTGTTCAATTCGGCGACACCTATGGTCACTAGCTGCAAGAGAGTTTTAGTAATACAGAGTTTACTGAGTGAGCCGTTTCCCACACAACAGCATGGCACAAAAATTAGATGTTTACCTTGATGATTTATTGGAGGTGTGCTTGTTCTCATGAACTGCATTAATGTCCTGCAGCTCTTTATCATTTAGTTCATTGTAGCTGTTGATTTTTCACTGTAGCTGTTGCTTTCTCCATTACTCCCTTGCAAAAATCAGAAACAGTCCACTAACAAAAAATTGACAAAGTGTCTTGTTTTGTGAACCATCAGTGCTAATCTCAGTGAAAAACATGCTGCATTTCCTGAGGCTGCTTCACAAGAAAAGTGGGAAATGTTCACTTTGCATCAGTAGTAACAAATGCAGCCCTGATCCTACTGCAGGGCAGTCAACAATACAATCACTAACAGAGTGTGTACATGCATTGTTGCTGTAAAGTCCTTGTTCTCGAAGGAAAAAAAGCATTAGAACTTTATTTTAGAAATTATATAATGGAAAATTAGCTGACATTAACGGTATGAATGTAATTTTTTGTCTGACTGACTAGAACTGTTGCCGAGCCCATCAACCACAAAATTCAATATACTGTAGACCACATGTACCACAGCTGCAGAGCAAAACTGCAGATGAATTCACACATTAGAAATGGCATTTAAGTGTTTCATGAGATAATCTGAATTTAGCCACACGATACCAAGAATATCAGAGTTTAAGCATAACCCTGAGACATGGGGCATGGATCCCACACACACATAATGGTAAATCAGACCCTGCAAGAGCTGAGAGCACTGAAAGTGTCCAGATAATGAGCGGAAAGTCCTTAAAGAAGCCCATTAGTCCTAATAAGCTACAGTTTCTAGCAACCCATGGGAGAGGCTGGAGGTGCTTATACAGTATACAGCACACATACATACACACACACCCGCACACACACACACACACACACACACACACACACACACACAGACATTATCACTTGTCTATCCTCGTCTCACATCCATTTTCACAAGCCCCTACTCATTTGTATAGTACAAACACACACACACACACACACACACACACACACACACACACACACACACACAAATGCATGCACAAGCACACACTCTGTTGTCCCCAGAATTCTGCCTGTGGGAGGTGGTGGTTTGGTCCCTGGTGTTCGTGGTGACAGCTATTGATCAGGGGATGATGGCTGCTTCAGTTTGATCTCTCAGTCAGGAGGACTCATTACTTCACTGCTGCTCCCATTCAAACTATAGCAAGCAAAGAAGCATGGAGGAGAGGAAAAGGAGGAGGAGGAGGAGGAGGGACACAACTAATTCCCAACCACATGCCCCACATGTCAGTCAGTCCACCTCAGGTCTTCTCCCCTGATTTGAGATGAATCGGTGTTTTATTTAAGTGCCCAATTGGTCCCTTCTTCCTTGGTGTTTTTAATGTTATTGATAGTTGACATACATACATGTAACCACTTACCATTGTAACGTCAAGATCTGAACAATAACAAGCATACCTCCACTAAATCCTGCAAGGATTTGTTCTGTGGACATTGAACACATCCACTCTTGGGACCTACCTGTTCTCCCAGGCCTATGAATAGTTAGTACCTCTGTCTTTCTCTTCATCTCCTCTTTAGTGTTCTCCTTTGGGGATGTGTGATTGGGTATGTCTGTGTGGTTGGGTGGGTTACGGATAAATTACTCTCCAGACTTTATTTATTTTTATTCACACATGTTGTTTGTAAAAGCACATTGACATTACTTAGTATAAAATAAAGTTAGATTTGATTTGATTTTGTCACAGGAGCAGAAGCACACTATCCTGGTAAATCTAATGAAATTGACTTGTTCATATTTAGTGTTACACTGATTTTGAAATTTTGCGGCGTCACATAGCCCAGAGGTAAGGGAAATGCTTAGTATGCTATTTACAGAGATAGCACTGGCGATCTGAACCAGTCAGTGGCGAAAAAAAGCACTTTCAATGCGCAAACTTAAACAGGACGCATTTGCCCCCGTTACCATTTTAGCTCATTTTGCGGCTCCCGGTTGCATCCACCTCCCTTAATACTGAACCAATTTTAAAACGACCCTATGAATGAATCATACACACACATACACATGGGGAAATAGGGCACAGGTTGAAAAATACCAAAGTTATCCTTTAATCACACAAACTTTAAAATAACCTTTTACATGAAAAACATCTTTGAAAAAATGCTTCAAAAGTCTTTTTACTATACATACATCATACTTCTCTCTCATATTGCTGTGAATTCCTTTCTCCTTCCTTCAAACAGCTGTTTCTCACCAAGAACAACATTTTACAAGATCACATTCAACACATCATGGGAGCTTTACAATTTGCCATTGCCCAATACACATTTTTACTGAATAGACCTTCAATACAACATGATGTAACTCAGTGAGCTCCTCTGTGAGCTGATAATTATGGCCATCGGCTGCCAACAGCTAACAGCTAACATTAACTAGCTGTCTGCCGCTGTCAACATGCATTTGTTGTTAACAATGTAGCATTATCAGGGAAGCAATAGTGTGTGTTACCTGATGCAACGATAGTGAATTTACTGCCTTTTGCCCTGAAGTCTTCGGGGGAAGGTCTTTGTTCATCCCAAACCAGTTTTCTGTATTCCATGAGATGACGTGACACTGGCTGGGGTCCATGTCATTGGTTCGACAGCCTATTGATTCGACATCCCATTAGTCCGACTGTCCGTGGTGCTGAACGGCTCGCGGCGGGCGTATGGTGCACCGCGACCGGCTTGAGGCGGAGCAGGCTCACGGCTTATGTGTTTGTCACTTTCTTTTTCATTTTAACCCACACCATGATCTTTTCCTGACCCTAACCAAGTGTTTTTTGTGCCTAAACCTAACCAGACCTTAACCACAGGGCTTCATGATGATTTCGGAACGGACTTGAGTTTAATATGGTCGGAACAATGGGATGTCGAACCAATGGGCAGTTCCCCACTGGCTGCTACTAGCAGTCTTGTTACACAACAGTGGGATCACAGAGCCCATTTGTCAGTCATTGTATTCTTCCTGTACCTGCTCATTAATTTACGTTTGGGGCCATTAGTCAAGAGCGCCCACACCATAGCAAAATTTGGGGACCAAAATGTCCCTAGAGGAACACTGCACAGCACACTGACAAGCACAAAACCAACCAAAACAAAAAAAACCTGACTGCTCAACTTGAGGCAAACTCTGACTGACGATTCCAGCCTCTGACTTTCAATGGGCAGCCCTAGTACGAAGCAGTGGGTTGGGGCTGAAAGCCGCAGACAGGATAGAGAGTCAGAAAATATTGAGAGACAAGTACATACAAAGAACAACAAAGCGGAACTGATGGCAATTAATAGAGATGATAGAGTGATAGAGATCAGTATTTCCGTCAGAGGTCTGGTTGTCTTTGCAGTTAGGATGGATAAAGACTACTATTTAAGAATTTACTATATTTCTGTAGATTAAATAGTTGTATTCTGTATGTCCCCCATTCTGTATCTTTTATACCTGACTTGTCAAATAAACACAGTTTCATTTTTGTTTGCTTTTGTCTTGATCATATTGATTCTTTAAGTACTGTGTGATACATGTAAATGTGGCCTTTCTTGCACATCATCACTCACTGATCATACACTCTAATCATTGATTTGAAGCTTGAAAATATTGTAGATTGGTGTGTTTGTGTTGTGATGTTCAACAATATGACTGATGCTGATTGTGAAAGGATGATTTAAAGTATGACGGACAGATTGATGAAAACAATTTAGGATGAATGTGATAATCATGTACACAACAGATTCTTTCTCAAGTGTTTCAGAGTGGCTAAGAAAATAAATTTACTGTTGAGCCATTGCTCCGAATCTGTGATGATCTTTTGGTTTGGTTTGAATCTAACTCACAATATTCAATCATTCCCTTCAATCTGAGCAATTGACTGGTTTTCTTTCCCGCATAGGAAGCAAATCATAAATGTTATCAGTGATTTCCGTGCAGTTGTGATCTCTGTCTTCATTAGCAGCACATTCATGCTTTTTGTCTCTCACGGTTTTCTGCCTCATCCTAGAATCTAATTGGGGTGCATGGTTAATAGATTTTCAGGCAACGATTGTACGTACGAAACAACCATTGAGATGAGGCTTGATGATTGCTTTCATTTGGCTACTACCCTCTCTGTCATTTAACTCACAGAATGGATTGTCTCCCATCAAGATGCTCCCAGAAGAAAAGCAATTTCACACCGAAAAATACTGGAGAGCGCAAAAAGGGAATGGGAGCTAACAACAGAAGACACAGAGTATATTAGGTGGTGCACTGCTGATACAACACAAAAAGAACATTTTCTTCTGTTTCTCCCTAACCCTGCTCTCAAATTGATAAGATAAACAGCACTACAAACCTCAGCTTGGATATCCCAGAAACCTTTACCACTGCAGAGGGATGAGGTGTGACATTTGTGTAATGGAGACCAAATGTGGGTTTCGTAACCAATGCCATTGTGGAGTGTGATCCAAGACGCAGATGTGTGAGACTCTCTGTCTTATCTGCCATGAGATTTTGCTGAATGGAGCCTCTGAGGAGGTCTCAAGCTCACGCACAAAAGGAGAGAGCTTTCATCACTTTGGCTGTATTGAAGCTCCCTTTCTATTTGTTTGTTCTGTGCCTCTATGTAGCTAGCAATGAAGGGGTAAAGGCCAGGGTGGGCTATTTTCTGACGCTCGAGGTGCTAATAACAATTATTGTGTATGTGTTATGACTGCTTTACACTGAGAAGCATTCTCAAAAATGTTAGTGAAGAGCTTCATGACTGGAGAGGCAATGACTCAAGATTCTCATTAAGTTGCAGTCTCCTAAGGCCAGGATGCCTAGGAGCCAGTCAGTAAATTCCTACTCTTACTTAAAATCCTATTGAGACTACGTCCACACCAAGGCTTCATCCACACTAATATGTTTTCATTAATTAAAATGAAAAAAATCCCTGTATACATGAGTGTTGTTGCACTGATTTAGAAACAGTCTCTGTCTGTCGTAACACACCTATATATCACAAGACCATTCATGTACACTGGGCATGTGCTTACTGGTGTAAACAGGAGACAGATTGTCTACTCTGCAGTTGACTACTTGGTTACAGAAAATAATACAGAGGAAGAACAGCGATGGTGAACAGACCTCTCAGACCTCTGCTGACCTCACCAGGAAAAAAAAACAACAAACCATCAGCACAATTTAGTGGGCCAAAAAAATGATTTTATTATTCTAGTACCAAAAGTTGTATTAAAATGTGTATTTGCAAAAACTATTGATGTATAAACGATTGATACATGGCATTCATGTAACGATAAAGTATTGCCACAGAAAATTTCTCTGTTCTTTGCTGTATAGATTTTTTCTTCCACTGCTAGTATGTAGGCCTAGCTTTAATGGTTTGGCTTGACGTGTCATGAGTGATTAGACCCAGACCGAAATGCAGTCCTGGAATTTTCAAACTAGAACAGGGTCAACAGTGTTTTTAAAAGTCTCAGTTGTAGGGGTTTGAATACCCTGGAGTAGTGTAAACGTATCTGGGCTGCCCCGGAGAATTAGAGATGCGAAACATAAGTCAGAGACCCCTCAGTCAGCATAGATTGCTTCAGGTCAAGCTTCCTTTTTTTGCCAGTCAGTGTGCACTGTATTTCTCGGGATGTTTTGGTCCCCAGATTTTGCTGCAGAGTGAGTGGTCTTTACTTTCATGCTGCTCTTCGGTTCAGACAGCTGTAGACTCAGATGCAGCTGCTCAGAGGATGGGAGACTAAGGCTCTGAAATACCATTATGTTCTGCCCTGTGCTTGGAAGTGGTGAATTTATAGCCTACGGCAACTTAATACCACACAGTCTCTGGCTTTTGTTTGATGTCAAATGATGGCAGAATATGTTGTTGCACACTTCCAGTGCTTAGTTGGTGCAGTTAGCTTTATCACTAAATTACGGGAATGTTGCTGTCACACTGAACGTCCTGAGTGCTGAGCCCTGTTCAAACTCACAAACTATATGGAAAACAGGAATGAATACTGGTATATTCATATCAAACAGCCATATTTGATTCAACTTGCACAATTATGAGTCGGGTACAACCCTACACGTAGCAATAGTAAATGTGTTTTAAAACAAACATGTATAAGCATGGATGTGGCCTGAGCTGGCTTTATATCATTCTCTCTGTTTTGACCCTTCATTCAGTGATGTAGTCTATTTGATACACAAGTATATATCATACACCCACTAAGAAAGCTGTAGGATTTCCATATACAACGCAGGTTTGCAGCAGCACTAATGGCATTCATGGCATGCTGAAAAAGTAATAATACTGATTTATCTACCAGATTTGGGCTAAATGATACCTTTTTAATTGTACAAGTTTGTCACTGTCTTAAAGGTATGCCAGCATCACTGATCAATAGGCGCTCACATCCGCTGGGTTGACTACTGATTCTGTTTTGAAAATTCACTGTTAACGTAGCATAAATATCACAGGTTGCGGCAGGCAGGTCAAAAAGTGACAGAGCACCATTTTAAGTAAGTATTAAAGGGCCAGTGTGTAAAATGGGTTGAAAACAGTGATATCAGTGGTCAAATTCTAGATTGCAGGACTCACTCGCTCACCCCTCCTGTTGGGTAAATGACGGTGACCTCGTAGGGACAAAAACCCTTGCGCAGACAAGAGTTTTTCAGGAGTAGTTCTATCTAGCGATGAGGTGAATGTTTATTTAGAAATCTAAACCATGTTATGATATTGTAACGAATCCCTCACGAGCAGGAGACCAGACTAGCATTCGGGGAAAAGGCCCGTTTATTTGTGCACTCCAAAAACTCCGGTAACACTCCAGGGGTAAAAGACTAACTAATGTTAGTAATGGGCTGGTTACTGGACAGCTCCCTTGTGAAAAGATCAAGCTAAAGGCTTTAGTATGCTTCAAACAAATGGGCTTGTACAGTGAGGCATTTGACTGCATTCAAAGGCAAAAGGGTAGTCACGCTCAAAGGTCAGTCATGTAGTTGCGAACAACAGACCACAACCGATTGTCGCAAAATTCGAGCACTATAAACAAAGAGAACTAGTTCAATGACAAGGTAGTTAGCTAAAAGGAACAAACTATGGACTCAACGACTTATACACCCCGGGATATTTTACAGTGACGCAAACAACTACTACCAATCTGGAAACAACTGATGAAAGAAGGCAAAAGAGCAGTTGTCTCAGTGGACAAACTTAACATAGATGAGCAGTTATTCCGTGAGAAGAACATGACCCCCTGGCACTTCTAGACCCCTCACCCCCTATTCTCTCCCACAGTCGCATAGACATGAGTCTAAACACACTCACATACACAAACATGCTAGGGCTACAGCTTGTGATTATTTTAATTATCAATTTAGATGGGGTTTTTTTTAAGTATAATTGAGATTTATTCCTTTTATCCTTTGTTTAACATGAAGGTCCCATTAAGACACTGGCTTCCAAAAGTTTGGGCACCTCTGGTCAGACTTTTGTTTACTGCGAATAGTTAAGTAAGTAGGAGATGGACTGATCTCCAAAAAGCATGACGTAGAAGATGACACATTTCATCAATATTTTAAGCAGGATTACTTTTTAATTTCAATCTTTTACAGTTTCAAAATAACCAAAAAAAGAAAAGGGCCTGAAGCAAAAGTTTGGGCACCCTGCATGGTCAGTACTTAGTAGCACCCTCATTGTCAAGTATCACAGCTTCTACACACTCTTTGTATTCAGCTAAGAGTCTTTCAGTTCTTGTATGGGGGAGTTCCACCCATTCTCCCTGCAAAAGGCTTCTAGTGAGATGCTTGGGCCGTCTTGCATGCACTGCTCTTTGAGGTCTATCCACAGATTTTTAATGATCTTTAGGTCAGGAGACTGTGAGGGCCATGGCAAAACCTTCAACTTGCTCCTCTTGAGGTAGTCCATTGTGGATTTAAAGGTGTGTTTAGGATCATTGCCCTCTTGTAGAAGCCATCTACACTTCATCTTCAGCTTTTTTACAGAAAGTGTGATGTTTGCTTTAAGAATTTGCTGGACTGAATCCATTCTTCCCTCTACCTGTGAAATGTTCCCTGTGCCACTGGCTATAACACAAGCCGTAAGCATGATCGATCCATCCCCATGTTTAACAATTGGACAGATGTTCTTTTTTTTTCTGCACCCCTTTTCCTCTGAACACATATTTGCTCATTGGGTCTGAAAAGTTCTATTTTAACATCATTAGTCCACAGGACTTGTTTCCAAAAAACACCATTTTTAGATGTTCCTTTTTTATTTGCAAATTTCTGGAGTTGAATTTTGTGGTGAGGACACAGGAAAGGTTTTCTTCTGATGAATCTTCCATGAAGGTTATATTTGTACATATTTGTATATTTGTCACTGCACAGTACAATAGTGCACCACCACTCCAGAGTCTGCTAAATTTTTCTGCAGGTCTTTCTTTCCTTTTTTTCCCTTTAAAATTGTACAAAACATAAAATAATGCACATATCTTGCTTAAAATGTTGAAAAGCATGTTTCATATTTAACTCAGGCCTTTTGGAGATCAGTTTAACTTCTACTTACTTAACTATTCACAGTAAAAAAACAAACAAAACAGGGGTGCCCAAACTTTTGTATGCCACTGTACAACATCTGTTCTTGTGACATAGTGGTTCTGATAATAATTTAATCACCATCGGATATCAGTCGGGCATCATGCACTGAAACAAACCACAGCAAATGCACAGCTCTCAAAAAGATCCAGATAGATCAAGAAAGATGAGAGAAACCCTCCCCAACAAAATGTCTTTCCTTTCCTCTGTTACTCTCTCCTTCCTCATTATGTCTTTATGGAAACACTGGTTATCCTTAAAGGACTTGTCAGTGCCACAGACAGTGCGTTTACTCTGCATGAGTTCGACTTCATCACAAGACAATCCTGGCTCTCCTCTGTTCACATCTCTGTGGGTCTTTGTGCATTTGTGCATTTGTGTATTTGTGTATTTTTATATATATTATATTCATAATATATATGAAATTCCATTTATTGTTCAATGTCCATACACTGGAGTCAAAGGCGACATCTGTTTTCTAGACCTCGTGCATGCAACCCATGTACACATTCAACAATACACTCAATCTAAAGGAGTAATGAGAACCCACCAAGCCTTTAGTTAATTAATTGCCATGCATCTGCTTCTTGGGGAAATAAGTTTTCAGTCACTTGCCAAGCAATGAGGATTACCAGAGGAGAGAGAGTGAAGAGAGTGAAGAGAGTGACAGGGCAGATAAAAAGAGGAGAGAAGACAAGAAAGATGGCCTATTACGCTCCATTTAGACTCCTCTCAATTTGGAGGAACTCAACTGTGTGTTGGCCTCCTTACACGTCTCATCTACAGAGACATGAGCAATGTGTAAAGAAGGGAGGGAGGGCAGGGTAGAGGGATGGCGCCATTCATCATGATGAGTCAGGGAGGCGAAGAGGAAGATTCAGCGAGGCGGAGGCTCATTTGGGTAGAGTCATGTCAGCATGGGTAATAACATTTGATTATAAACACACTTAAAGCATGAAGAGAATGATCTCTGTACAATATCTAGTTTTGGATAAACAATGTTGAAAATACACAGTATTAAAAAAAAACATGATTTGTATCATTCACTCGTATGACTGAGTAATATGTTTGGCTTGCAGTTTAATCAGTAACCTCGGGAAGTACTACCAAGGTCATACACAGAAAGTGGCTGTGTAGGTAAGGGCTAATAGAGTTCAGTACCCACTTGTTGTCTCATCTGGTACATTGTGTCAGTGAACACTTAACTCCTTTGCGATGTGGTTTGACTTTGAAGAGACATTATTTTGAATATGTCTTGCTCTCATTATTAAAATGTTATGTCCAGTTAAAACAGGAAGCTTTGTAAGGTAGATAATGGCTGTGTCCGAAATCACTCACTGCTCACTATATAGTGACTTCGCTATTTTGTATTACTGTCCAAATGTATAGTGGGAATTATTGTATCCTATATAGTGGACTAAAAGTATCACACTGCACTGTGAAACGCAGTGTACAACCGATGGTCACTTATCAAACAATATATCCCATCATGCATTGCACCAGAGGAATGGATGAACTATATGGGATGGACATTGTGATGGCCAAGAAGAGGGAGAGCAACTCTATTACAACCTGTTGTACATACTTAAATAATGACGATATGTTTGAGTTTGTTTTTACCAGTTTCTATGCCATGTACTGTAATAAACTGTCAGCTTAATGTGTAGTCGTCGGTCCCCAAAGGGATAAAATGAAACTGATCTTCTACAGTGCTTTACAATTAGCCTACTGGACAGAGTAGGGTTAATAACACTAGCTAATATTAGCAAGCTAGGTCACTACTAGCCATGATTTATGCCGTAATGACATAATGCATAATGTTACACACAAATTCACAGTTGACTGACTGGTAAAACAAACTTCAACACAACAAAGGTTAAGCAGAAAATTACTTACATTAGTAGGACAGGACTCTCTCCTCATAGAATAGAATAATATTTATTGTCATTACACAAAACAATGAAATTCTGTTGGAGCAGTCCTCCAGCTGCCCAGACTTATAAATATAAAGATAAAAATAAGTAAAAACAAAGAGACATATATATACAATAGGGCACAATATCAAGAATATAAAATATAAAACTTGTGCAAAAAAAAGTCCAAGTCCTTAAAGTGCCATTAGTGTTGTGTGCATGTCTGTGTGTGTGTGTATTGATGTGAAGAGAGGGAAGAGGGCGGTGGGGGCTCCTGAGGAGTAGGGCGGGTGTGTGAGAGTGAGGGTAGGGGGGGCATCAGTGTGGGAGGGGGGTAGAGTTCAGGAGTGTCAGCTCTAAAGTAGAAGCTGTTTTTAAGTCTTGTTGTGCGGGCGCTCAGTGCTCTGTAGCACCTTCCTGCGGGCAGGAGGGTGAGGAAGCAGTGTCCAGGGTGTGTGCTGTCTCTGATGATGCCCTTAACCCTCTGGATGCAGCAAGTCTGGTAGATGTCCTCTAGTCTGGGGAGCTGGGTGCCGATGATCCTCTCTGCAGACTTAATAATGCGCTGGAGAGCTTTCCTGTTCTCAGCGGTGCAACCAGAGTACCATACTGTGATGCAGTATGTGAGCACTTTCTCAATGGCTGACCTGTAGAAGCTCACCAGCAGCTGTTTTGGGAGGCATGCCCTCTCCAAGCACCTCAAGAAGTGAAGCCTCTGAAGTCCTTTCTTGGCCTACACCGTGATGTTGATGGACCAGGTCAGGTCGTGGCTGATGTTGACTCGGAGGTACTTGATGCTCTGCACAACCTCCACTGTCTCATGAAGACGAGGGGCTTCTGTCTCCTCCTGAAGTCCTGGATCATCTCCTTTGTTTTTGCTGCATTGCGGATCAGGCTGTTTTCTCTACCTCTGTCCTGTAGGCGGCCTTGTCATTTGCCGTGATCCTGCCTACCACGATGGTGTCATCTGTAAACTTTAGTATGGTGTTGGCTTCGTGGGTGGGTTTGTAGTCCAGAGTGTAGAGGGGAAAGAGGAGGGGGCTCAACACACAGCCCTGTGGTGCCTCGGAGGGCTTCACAGCAAATGACATCCATCTGTCCGTTGGACCCACCGGGGGTTATAGATGTTTGATAAACTCATTGAACACTACCTGCTCAAAATTAAAATCAGAGACTAGCGACTAGCAAGAATAGACAGAGACCAAAAACACAGCTGAGAGTGAAAACTGAACTTACATGTGGAATGTGTAAGATTTACACACTGGACCTTTAAAGAGAGAGTGTTATTGTGTGACTTTGGCGAATCCAAACTACCCTTTTAAAACACAAAAGTTACTCAATAACAGTTACTGATTGAGGCAACAGTAGACCAGCAGCTCTTGCGTTCTGCAAAATAAAATGGAAAGAGTCCAGAGTTTTTTCCAGCGGATGTCTTACTTACAACATGATTGAGCTAACTGGAGTAGTTTCATGTCGTATCTGACAACGGGAGGCTTTTAACAGATGACTTCCTGATATTAGCTTTGCTGCTGCTATTAGCTGTCCCTGTCAGCTGCAGCCACTGATGCTTTCTAGACATCGTGATTTCCCCAAACTGAATAAATACCACACTTAGCAACACAAAACTGCTTTGCTAAATCAATCATGTTGTAACTAAGACATCCGCTGGAAAAAATATTTTTTCCACGGACCGCCTCTGCCAGCACCCATCTCTCCCGTTTTGCGTGGTCCATAGTAACGCCTCACAACAGAGCCTTCAGACCAGAGTTCTGGATTATACATCTCCATAACATCGTTGCATTCAGCACACACTTTAAATGAGCTGTACTTGTTGCTCGCAGTGACAATACGCTCACACTTAACATCACGGCCAAGTTATGTGAATAGATGGTCAGATAGTGTCTCTGCATCTAGGTCTGGTGCGAATCTGGTGGCGAAAACGCTTACCAACTTTATGCGAACCACTTTTATATTACCGTGAGCAGCAGTGCCGATGATTGGCTTAGAAGCCCTCCGTTTAGGTTCTCCGGTATGCTGTTTTGAGAGGACCGGTTGGCACTCGACATTATTCCTCTTAGGTCGACCCAGTTTCACAACTTTGGTCCATTTAGGTGAACTGAGCTCCACCATGAGCTCCACCATGGCTCACGCCAAATGTTATGATCCTCAGTGCAGCAAGCAGGTCAGTACAGCAGTACTGCAGCAGAAGACCCAGAGGTGCACATGTCCTCTCCCGACACCACACCATCCACACCTCCCTCTGCGTGCTGCCGCAGGGTGGTTCAGCAACGCTCGGTACAGCCTGTCCTCCACAACTCAGCTCCATCCTACATGTAGATCCTCACTGATATCTGCCTGAAGTCTCAGCGTGTGGCTTAGTGCAGAGACCTCGCTGTGCAGGCGCTCAGTCTTGCCCAACAGGTTGGAGACGTCCAGGTTGTTGAAGGCAACTTTTAATATTATTTACATCCTTTTGGTTGCCTTTAAAGATCATGCACCTTTGTTTAGTGTCAGGACAGAGTTAAAACAGCACTTTTTTAGAGGACTTGATCCACTCAGAGTCGAAGGTGTTTGAGGCTAAAAGGACCAGTTCATCTAGGGTCATCGTTTTCATTTTAACTGCAAGAAAGTTGAGAAACTCGTCCTCTATGATAACTTGATTGTCAACTGTTCTGTAGATAAAAGGTTTTAATCGAGGCCGGTGGTTAAGACCAAGAGCTGCTGAGCTACTTGCTTCGAGATATATATATATTTTTATGTGTATGTATATATATATATAGCTAAACTCTGCTGGTTTTAGTAAGTATTTGTATACAACAGTGCAATTCCCTCTATTTATACTGCTACAGCCTCAGGGGGCGTGTTTGAAGCAGGGGTAGCTCTGTTACGTAACACGGCTATGATTTAAGGCCCGCCCACTAAATCCAGAACACAGAAACCTAGAAACACAGTTTTTCTGAAGCCTAGCTCCACAATTCAATTGTAAATGGTTGAAGGCTTTTTTGCACATTTTGAGGAGTACTTTTATGACCTATTTAATGTGTTTAGAAGACAATAGCAGAATTTGCTTTACACAGACTTTAAACATTTTTGAGTTGTCAGTCAGTATGTGTGTCTGCATGTCCGTCAATACCAGTCTGTAATCGCGTTATCTCAAGAACAGCTTGAGCAAATTTTTTCAAATTTGGAACAGATGTCCACTTGGACTCAATAATGAATTGATTAGTTTTTGATGGTCAAAGGTCAAGGTCACTGTGACCTCATCTTTCTCGTTTTATGAATGCAATATTAAAATAAAACAGTATGAGGGATTTTATTCAAATTTGGCATAAGTGTCTATTTGGACTCAAGATAGAACTGATAAGTCTTTGGTGGTCATAGGTAAAGGTCTCCATGAGCTTGTATTCGTCTTACTCTTGTGAACACGCTATCTCAAGAACAGCTTGAGAGAATTTCTTCAGTTTTGGCACAGTCAGCCACTTTGAGTTAAGGATAAACTGAACTAAGACTGATGTGATTAGAATTTGTTTGTTGAAGGTCAAAGTTCAGGGTCACTGTGACATCACAAAACATGTTTTTGGCCATAAGTCAGGAATTCATACCCTAATTATCACAAAATTTCACACAAATTTCTAATGGGCTAAAATGACAAAGTGATTTTACATTCAAAAGGTCAAGGGTCAACTTCACTGTGACATCATAATATTCTGCAGAAACCCTCTCCTAACCATTATTCACCATGATAGCTTAGAAACAGAGGGTTAGATATTTAGTTAGACACTGAATTGATGACTCCACTCTTGGATGTGCTGCTTGAAACTGTGCTGATTGTATAGATATTCTGTGCTCTTTGTGGGAGGATAAGTGCAAAGCATCCATGTTTTAATGAATACTTCACAGACATGGACAGGAAACTGTAACTGCAACCTAATGTGTTTGTGAAGGCATACAACTGCAAGGCAGTATTTCTAGTTTTCTACATCATCTGCACATGCTAGCTATTATGGTTAAGCTTAGGCCACTGAAACACGTGGTTAAGTTTAGTGGAAAAATGTATCAATGCTTGGGCATATAGGACTGGTCAGTCAGGCTTACCAACAAAACTTCACATCGATGACATTATTAATCACAATTATGATTAAAAATTGCTTTCTGTGCAGCAATATGAATGTCCACATTTTTTATTGCAGCTTTATAGTTTGTACTTTGTTGTTCAACCAAAAAATTATGACTTAAATTAATATTTCATGCCCTGCATGAAGCAGCAAAAAGAAAATTTAACATTTCAAATGTTCTGCAGCCGTAAACCAATGAAAATCTTCCATTAGACTTTTCCTCAAAATTATTTAGTATTTATGAGTTTCAGGGAAGCACATCAGATGCTTTTCATTCTCTCCTCTCTGATAGAATTCATGTATTATAAAATAGGCTTAAAAAGTGAGTAAACATAGTGCTCATATTTAGAATATTTTTCTTGAGATATTACAAACTTGAAAAATACTCAGAACAGACTGGAACTGGAATGATTAGCTTCCCCATTTATTTTGTTATATTGCAGTTACAACATTGTACACAGTGGGATGGATTTAGGGGACTGGAGCAGATATTGGAGAGCAGAGTGGCAGACGGAGTGTGTTGGGCCCAGAGACCCTTTCTCCCTCTCAGCCAAATCCCTCTCTGTGCCTCTGAGGAGTCATGTGGATCTCTCCAGCCAGCTTTCGTATCATGCTGAATGGGCATTTGTCAAACGACAGAACAAGCTCAATTTGTGCATTTATTTGAACTGCCAAGAGTTTATTTGAATGTAATCTGATATCCTCAAAGGGGGCCAGTGGGTGAAGTGATATAATATGAATATATCACAAAGTAATAGTCTGGCTCATTTTTAAAGTAATATTGTGTCAGGAGGTGTCCTGAATGTTGGTATTTCTCTTCTGAAATCAAGGATGTGATTCACAGCTGGGACTCAACCTCATCAGATATCGCTTTACTCTCTAAGTAGAACCCGATCTGTGAACAGCCCACTCATTAATCCAACTTGAACCTGTTAAAGATAGAGACAGTCTGCAAGGTCCAGACACAAACAGTGACCACATCAGAGCGACTGAGGGGGTAATGAGGCAGCGAACTGCAGCGAACACTGCTCACTGCTTATTTGACAGCACAGAATAGGATCCACCGTTTAGATAACATGGCTTAACTGAGACTGTCACTCACTTCACAAAGTGTGTGTGTGTGTGTGTGTGTGTATCTTTCAAAAATCTCTGCAAAACACATGGACTTGTCCATGGCTAAATGCCCATTTCTAAGAATGCAATGTGTCCAAAGGCGCTGTCTGCAGACCTTGTTTGTCACAGCTCATGTATCACAAAAGGGAGAGGAGACTCACCCATATGTTGTTCATGTTTGGACTGCTGTGAAAACCATAAAATCTCCCCGTACTCAACATTTCTCATGAAATCACTTGAGATAGAATCCCCCAGTGCAGTGCTAAAGTGATTGACAGAAAAATCATCAACATTAAATTAGCTAATAGATAAATCATTCAAGTCATTTATCAGGCGAAAGAGCTGCATGTTTTTCTGGTTCCAGTTTGACTTGCTGCTGTTCTTTGTTTGATATCATTGTATGTCGGAATTTCACATCCAAATATGACATGCTAGGTAACCTCCTGCATCTGTTGTTGACATCCCATGTCAATTTATGCTTGTTATACATGCATGTATAGTGTCCTTTTAAAGTACACTTACAGCATTGGTAAAGCACTTAATTTTTACATTATTTTTACGCGCTGCGGCCGTGCTGCCTGCTCTCTCCGGTTTTACACCAGGTTCGGCTTCTTTCATAGACTCTTTGCGAAGCGCTCCTTTTCGGACCTAATTGTATTGCGGAGTTTTGCACAGTGGCGACCAGATCTTTGCTCTCAAACCACAAAAAAATGTGATTGTACACCAGTCTCCTTCAGTACATTATTTTATGCTTTCTTTTGATTTTCACATTGGCTAGTCATCCTGTTTAATTTGTCTTCTGATTAAATCGGAACCGTTGAAACAAGTTGTAGTAAGCCTCTGCAAGTAATTGGTTGCTGGCAGACACTCTGGGCTCCAATAAAATGGTTAATCAGCAGTGGGGTGCACTGTAGAGCCGATGCGCTGCTGGTTCTGCCGTCCTGAAAAGAATATAATATCTATAGCCTTACTGTTGTGTACAGCTTTTATAGACTGAGCTGAGTAGTGATGCGCAGGTCGACCCGTAACCCGCGGGACCCGCAAATGGACCTGTGGGTCGGGCAGCAGTGATCGTCTGTTAAATCGGGCTGTAAATTATATTTTGACATTATTATTATAATGGCATCCAAAGGTACTGATGCGTTGAGCAGGTGACAGTCCGCGGTCATTTTCAAAACACACTTGTGTCACACCCTCCAAAAGAAACTTGTTGAAACTTTAAAGAACAATAATTTATTGTACAAAATGGGGGAAACAAATGTTGACAAAAACTCTTCCATAATTCATATTAAATTCAAAAGATACAAAAAAACAGCTACAAGTTAGAGGGAATAGTGATAAAGGGCTCTAGTTTCACAGACCGGGCACAGCGGAGGCAAAGCGCATCTGCGCTTCGCTAACTGGGTGTGGCCAGGTGGATTTTGTAAGTTTGGCACACCATGCGCCCTGACGCAGCTACTCCTCTATCCCACCAAGTCGGAAAGAGGGAGGAGAGAAGGCATGCAGTGGGTTTTCCACACATCACACCAATCAAATGAGCCCCTCTCCTCACCCTTAAATGCGCCGTGCGAAGGCGTAATGAGAGTTTACTCAATTCGCCGTGGCAGAAGAGAGCAGCAGCGTCAGACGGCCAAACTCCTCCCAGGAGGAAACTGATGTTCTGGTCCGGGAGGTCCAAGCTCGCAGTGTCCGAATATACGGAACTGTGAGCAGACCTCCACGGGCTGATGATGCAAAGGTAGCCTGGGAGGAGGTCACCACAATTCTAAATCAATGTTGTGTTTCTCTCGTGTGCTCTCTTTCTCTCTCATAGTCTTACACTGTTTCTTTTCTTTTGAATTTTCGAAGATGACAGATGCTGAATATACTCCCTATCTGATGCTGTGGCTGTTTGTGGTTGGCTGAGAGGGATGTGAACTCAATAGTTTGCAGCTGTGTTAATCAAATCAGGCTGGGTTTCCATTACGCGTGCCAAACGTGCCAAATGTGCCAAACGGGCCAAACGGTGCCAATCCCCTTTGATCTGACATCAGATGTGACGAGACAGTCGATATTGTGCTGATTGCAGAAAGTTGCATTGAAAAGTGTTTTTTGGGGTATTTATTGCATTGTTAATGTGCCTGACATTCTGGAAACCTGCCTGTGAGGTTTTGGTGACGTGTGCACACTGTCCGCCGGTCAGCCAAACTTCGGCTTACACCGGCTGCACTCTACCTGTGCTGACAGTAGACGTGGTTTCAGCTGGCGAGCTTGTAGCGCACCTTCAACGAAGCCTTTTGGCACAAAACTGTCACTGCGCCAAGTTGGATCTGTCGACACCTCCCCCTGCTGTGCCGCCACACCCATCTCAGGGCACCTCGGTCTGCCAAACTACCAAACCCAGCTCTGCGCAGGGTTCGCCACCCTGCGCTTAACGGGAAACTAGAGTCCAAAGTGGTAAAACTTGGCATTGATCCACAGCCTCAGACGGATGCGCTCAAGCGGCTGTCCTGTCAACGGACAGCCGCATCCATCACAGCTGTAGGGGCAGCCACATTGACACGATAATAGTGAGCGAAGGTACATGAAGACCCCCAGATCGCAGCAGTACAGATGTCTTGCAGAGAGACCCCTTTCAGTGCGACCCAGGATGTGGACATACTCTGAGTAGAGTGACACTTCACATTACAAGGGGCTGGCAGGCCTTGCGACCTGTAAGCGTGTAGAATCACATCCACAATCCAGTTAAAAGTCTCCGTCTTGATAGGGGTGTACCCATCTTACAACTCGCAAAGCAGACAAAAAGTTGGTCAGTCTTGCGTAAATTGGCAGTGGCCTCCACGTATGTCTTAAGTGCCTGAAGCAGGCACAGTAGCTCAAATGGCTCCTTTGCCCTCTGAGAAGAACCTGATGGATTAAATGCTGCCAACTCGATGGCTTGATTTACATTTGAGCAAGGCACTCTTCCTTGGCAGGAAGGATGGATTTGGCAGGAGAGTAACCCCTGAATCATCAGGATACCAGTGCATGCATATCTGGCTCACTGAAAGGGCTCCCCCACTCGCTTTGCTGACGTGAGCAAAAACGCTGTCTCAGCAGATAACCACCTCAATGGGGGGAGACACAAGGACCCCAATACTAATTTCAAGTCCCATGATGGCACTACAGTGACTCTTGATGGTCTTAGCCTCTGCACACCCTTTGAGAACTGACCAACCAGATAGTGCGACCCCATGTCCTGCTGAAATGGCAGCAGCATACACTTTCAAAGTTGATGCACATCTGCTTGCATCGAACAGTGACTGCAGAAAACGCAGGATGATGGCCACTGAGCAGGTCTCTGGATCCTCATCATGTGTTTTGCACCACTGGGAAAAAGCTTCCAACAATTCGCATAGAGTGACCTAGTGGAGGGAGCCCTTGAACTTAACACTGTAGTTCACCGACTGGTCACAGGACACCAGGAGCGGATCCTGGCTTCCAATGGCCCGACATACAGCCAAAGGCAATCCGGATTCGGATGCCATATGCATCCCCCCCAGCTGAGACAGAAGGTCTGGTCTCCTCAGGAGGTGCCAGGGGTCCCCACTGAGTATTTTCACAAGCACTGGAAACCATAGTCTCCCTGGCCAGTTTGGGGGCACTAGAATTAGTTTGTGGCCTCCATGTTGGACTCTGTCCAACGTTGCCCAAATTAGGGGGATCGGAGGAAAGGCATACAGGAGGCAGGTTGGCCAAGCGTGAGCTAAGGCATCCTTAGCAATGGTAGGCTCAAGTGGGTCCATACGGTCTAACCCATAGCTATCTGCGTCCTGCATAGCAGCTAAGTTCCTACAGTCACTGGTGTGATGAGAAAACCGTTTAGGGTCTGCCCAACACCTATGGAGCTCCTCAATATAAGGTTTAGAGGGAGGAACCGAGAAGGCAGAGGGGCTGTGGCGTCTGCCTGAAAAAGGCACTTGAAGGAGCTGCTGCCACCAGGGCTTCATCCAGCCCCAGGCGTGCTAAAGCCATCCTAATAGCTGGCTTCATTGTGGCACGATCAATATCAGATCCATGCAATGACCCAGTATCAGACCCTTGTGAAAAAGCCCCTGAGGTCATGGAGGCCGTGTCTCTGTTCACATCTTGAGCGTCCTCCTCCTGCTCTGTAAACACATTGCAGGATGCTGCAGTAGATAGCACATCATCCTCTTGACAAGGCGAGCCTCTTGTGGCGGAGTCACCACTGGGAGCTGGCCCCCCATTATCAGGCTGAAGATTGAGTAGGAGCTCTTTAATCTGGGCAAATTCAAATGACAGAGTGCCAGGCTGAAGAGCCAAAGTGTCCACCTTTCTCAGTTTCTTAGGAGGACCATGTGAGGGCGTGTTGTGTGTCTTTGATGCTGCCTGATTAGTCATACCAGCAGCTGGCAGTTCAGTATTATTTTCTATTTCTGCAAGTCTAGCCATCCGTATTGGCAGTGGCATAAACCTACAGGTCATACAGGGGTCGTCAGACATGCCTGCCCTAAGGTCTTCAATCCCCAGGCAGGCAGGGCATTGATCATGACCATCCTCCGTGTGGAGGGGAGCCATACATGAGTTACAGACATGCGAGCCCAGCATGTCATGAAATAGTTCAAGGAAATCAGGGAAAAATAATACAATGGCAAATAGCCTTACACAAAATTAGCACACAGCTAATACTATGTTGTCAATAGTGACACACGTTGTCACTGATGGAGAAGAAGAAAAAAAAACAAAAACGGACAACTGTCACTAAACCTACCAGACTTGACAGAACACCAGATCTGTGTTTCGTTAACATACCGGGAGCCTATGTCTCAAAGCCCCGCCCACAATGTCATTTTGCTGCTTCCAAAATACAGACAACTGTTCAAGTCTGGAACAATGATTCTGTCAAGACATTAAGGGGCTGCATGGAGATCACTGACTGGGTCAAGCTGTATCCCAACAACAAGCCTTGGGTTACCAAGGACCTGAAACAGTGTCTTAATAACAAAAAAGTGGCATTCCTACAGGGAGACACACACAGAAACACTCTACAAAAAGAAAGTGGAGGAAAAATTCACTACAGGCAATGTGAGGGAGGCATGGCAGGGACTTAGTACCATGGTGGGCAGAGCCCAGAATCCGGCCCTGATCCAATGCTCTGACCCCACCACCTTTGCAGAGCAGCTGAACATTTACTACAGCAGGTTCAACATGCCACTCCCCCAGAATGACTGGACCCTCACCAGCAGTAACTGTTCATCAGTCACGGTGGATAAAAGGAAGGTTGCATCGATACTGGCCCGGACAGGCTCAGGGGCAAGGTGCTGAGGGAATGCTCAGTTCAGCTGGGTGATGTCATCACTCAGCTATTCCAGCATCTCCTTGACTCCAGCTGTGTCCCACGGATGTGGAAGGAGTCCACACTTATACCGGTGCCAAAGAAATCCAATGCCAGGGAGATGAAGGACTTCAGACCAGTGGCCCTCACATCCATACTTTGCAAGTGTGTGGAGAGGGTGGTGAGTGATCACCTCACTGCTGTGGTGGTGGACAGGCTTGACCCACTCCAGTTTGCCTATAAGGCAAAGCGTGGGGTGGAGGATGCCTGTTTGACTCTCCTGGACACAGTTTGCAGATACCTGGACTCTCTGCACCCTCACACATGGATTTTATTCATGGATTTTCTTCCGCTTTGAACACAGTCAACACGGTTACTCTCTACAACCGCCTTCCGAATCTACAAGTCAACCCATCACTTATCCTGTGGATAAAAGACTTCCTGCAGGACCGGCCTCAGCATGTGGTGGTAAATGGTTTTAAATCCAACAACATGATTTTAAACACTGGTGTACCCCAGAGCTGTGTTTTATCACCGATTTTATTTTCCATTTACACAGACAACATAACAAGCAATAACAGTCACATTTCCCTTTTTAAGTATTGCAGATGATATGGCCCTGGTGGCCCACATCAAGGACCACATGTCTCTGGCTGCCTACTATCAGCAGGTTAACACCCTGATGCTCTGGATCGAAGAGAGCTCACTGGAGCTAAACATCTCCAAGACCAAGGAGCTGTGTTGTGGGGGGAGGCGAACATCTTCCCCCCAACCTCTCTTTGAACCTCTGAGGCTGAACGGGCAGGCAGTGAAGCAGGTGGAGGCCTTCTGACACCTGGGCACAGAGATTGATACCCGCCTGTCCTTCTCCCAGCACACAGACACTGTGAACAAGAAGGCTCAGCAACACCTGTTCCTGCTGAGGAAACTCAGGAGCTTCGATGTCAGAGAGGATATTTTAACAGCTATCTACAAATCACTTATAGAATCTGTACTCACTTTTAATATCACCTCCTGGTTTACCTTCACCTCTGTTAAAGACAAATAAAAGCTTTCCCGGATCATCAGTCAAGCAAGCAAAATAACTGGCAAAACTCAAAATCAATTATCAGCACTCCAATCCAAGCAGTTAAAAGGAAAGCCAACCTCATTACACAGGATCCCGCCCACCCTCTGCACAAGTCCTTCCAACTCCTGCCATCAGGCCGCCGCTATAAAGTCCCTCTATCTAAGAAAAACGTCCACAAAAACTCATACTCACTGCCATAAACATCTTAAATAAACAATGAACAATGGACATAAATAACCCTGATGCACTATGCCACTTTACAAATATCCACACCTTTCCACCCCATTTTTACAGTTTTAATTTTGTACTTGTTTTTAAGATCTATACACATTGTGTGTGCTTTCAGAATCTGACTTGTATGTGGAGCCACGTCGAAGCAGATTTTCTGTTAGACAATAAAGTTCAGCAGAGAGCTAACAACGCAGTGGATTATGCATGAATGAACCAGGCAAGCCCAGCGGGGCTGTCGGTAGACTTACCTGTTTCGCTGTAATTTAGTTCAGCACAAACCGTAATAGCGAGATCACCGCTGTCTGTCCATCTGTATTGCTTTCTTAAGAAAACAGCTTGTCGCAGCCTCTGATGGACAAACAAAATTGAGGCACCATACAGCTGTTTACGAGGCTACAAGCGACAAGCTAATTCACCTGCTATTAGCTTCTTCAGTTGCAAGAAGATAGAAGGAACAGATTGCGTGATGACATGGGGTTTTATACTGGGTGAACGCCCTACATCATTGCATGGTCATAGGTGACTTTGTTGGTATAATGACTCGACCTGCACATATGTGAGATGGAGATATCCAGTGCTAAAGCACCGCCATCTGGTGGTCAGGAAGAATGAAATAGAACTAGACTTTTACACTCCCATTGGCTCTGTTTTCAGACTTTAGAAAATCTTTGTCTTGACCAATTATCCAAGAAATCTCACTCCACCGTCGCCGAGTCCTTTTTTTTTAACGCCCAGCCCATTGTGTGGCTTGACCGGACCGCATACTGGATGCCCACTGCATCTGTCACGTGCGTGATTCGGCTGCGGCGCAGACTCGCTCCATCCGGTGCAGGGCCTCAATGTGCACTGGAACTGTAGCGGTGCACATGGGAGTGGCTGGAATTTTTGGATCGTGAGATCATAATGTAACGCGATAATCTGTGGAAACCCTGGAGGTATAAAGCAGGGCTGGACAAAAAAATGGCCCTGGCTTTTTTGGCCATGGTGGTCCACTATGATTGGTGAAATGCCATATGCACACGCTACGCTGTTACCAAAATTAAAATAAATCTCAGTAGTACCCTACGTGTCCTGGAAGAGAGTACCAAGGCTAGAAAATCAATGTGCTCATTCACTTCTCATATACATCCTGGTGGTAGCAGATGGCCCCGGAGTACACAATGCCTATGGTGAGAGCACTTGTCATAGAAACTCTACAAGATTTATCATTTCAATTTTTAATAAAATGTGTGCAAGTACAAATAAGATACATAAATGTCGTTTTTTTTGTCCCAGTCCAGCCTTGTACACAGGTCATTGAAAGTCATTTAATTTATCTATTTCTGTATGACATTGCATGAAAATAGGATTGCGACGTGTGAATTTTGAAATTTGTTTGTCTCAACAGGACATATTACTGGATTTTTTAAGCAGATGACTATACTACCATAGATTGATGAAATCGACCTTGATCTGCGCCATAAAACACACGTCTATGGACGTATGTGGGGCTTAGGCCTATAGATATGAATATGTAAATATACACTCATTTCTTCTGTTTGCCACATTTGCATTAGAGGGTGACACGGGAGTGGACTTTCAGTCCGTCCCATCCCACTCCCACAAAAATAATCCCATCCCGTCCCAATCCCATGAAAAAGGAAAAAAAAATCCCGTCCCGTCCCAATCCCACAAGAATGACTCCCGTCCCATCCCGCCGCTTGTGTTTCAGTTACAGTAAAAAAAAATATATATATATCTATAGTACATGTACAGTAGTACACAGGTAGTACACAATGCCTACCTTAGTTGAATATAAACCCAAATATGACATCTAATGTTGTGTTTTGATGTTTATTACCTAATTATTTTAACATTCACTCCACCTTGATGCTGTTCAGAATGAAAAACACATTTGATTTCTGATGTGGTCAGACAACACGTCATAAGAATCAGTTCTGAGGCAGAAAAATGTCATGAAAGTATTGCAGTAGAAGTAGTGTTTGGTTCCTCTGACGGATATTATTATATATGGCATCATTAAATTATTAATACTGAAGCATCAGTGTTAGAGCAGCATGTTACTGTTGTAGCAGGTGTGCAGTTAAGTTGGTCATATTGTTGAGATGGTTTTAGAACAAACCCGCCACACCGGCTCAATGAAATTACTGGGCTGCCCTGTCATTTGGTTTAAATTCAAAACACTCCAACATAGGGGCCGTGGCATTCGGTTTAGGAGCACGTTCCATGTCTTTCTCTTACGCTCAACTCTCTGTTTTCTTCTCCGCCTCGTCTCTCCCTTACGAAGATCGCACTGTGTGTGTGTGTGTGTGTGTGTGTAGCCCATAGCCCCGCCACCTCCACAGAGACAAAGACACTCGATGACAAGAGCTTTCCATCCGTTCATTATGCTAATGAACCAACTCACCTGGCTGCCAGACGATGCACCGAAGTGAATATTTTTATACAGTCTATGAAGTGAACACTCTTGTCATCCAGTTTCTTTGGTGGAGAGAGACAAGGAAAACAAACATGCATGAATATGGCAAGTAATCCCTTTTAATTTGCTGTGCAATTAACCGACTTATTGCATATCGTGACAGGCCTAATTATGATTCCACTCCCGCCCATCCCGTCCCAATCACGTGAAGAATAGTGACGGGTCACTAGAATACTGACAGTACCCGTGGTAGTCCCGAAAAAAATGTCAGCCTCTAATGTGCATATTAACTCTTTAAATGTAAAAAAAAAAAAAAACAAAACAAAAAAACTGCGCCGTCGCGTCCAAGTCTGTTCATGACCACGCACGCACAAGCAGATATTATGTCACAAGCTAAAATCTCACTCCGGCCCTCTGACCAAAGTTGGCAACCCTGAAATATATGGTTACATGATAGGATTTTTGAAGCTAGCGACTTTGACACCTTGTGTGTCTGGTCTTTCACTTCACCTGCCTTGGCCTCTGAAACACAGAAAAATGTTACCAAAATGTTTCCAGCTGTAAAGATTTCGGAGATTGTAAAGACTTTAAAGATTTTCGGATCAAGCTAAGCAAATCCAGCTACCTACCGCAGGGTAACATGATTGGGACAGACACAAAGGAGAGTAAATATGTTAATACAGAAACCTGAAACATAAAGCTTTCAATGTGAAAGAATTCTGTTTTACTGTTTTGAGTCTTTCAATTTTAACTTAAGTGCTGTCTTATGTGGGGCAGTTGGGCTTTTTTTCTTTGTTTGTATGGAAGTTATGGAAGTAAAAGCAGAAAATAATTAAATGTGATGGAGTATGGTATGGTTATTTTAAACCATTTCTTAATTGAGTTTACAGAACAATTACTGTATCATGATATAAACTGAAAAAAATGTGATAGAAGATTTTGGCCATATCGCCCTTTCGATTTTAACTTCTTTTTCTTTTCAGCATTGAGGGCCACGAAAGCTCATTTTTAATGATTTTCAATTTAGAATTGAGATCAAGACATCTTTGTGCCTCACTGTAGCTCTCAGAAAGATTGAAGAACAGGGTTTTTAGAAAGATGGGGGGATCTGGGTTCAACTCTAGTGCTCTAGCCTCCTCCTGCCGCCTGAAAACAAGCTGCTCAAGTGAAACAGAGACCTTAAAATGCCCCAAGGTGTGACTTTGAGTGTGTGTCTATCTGTGTTAGCTCTGTGATGGACTGGTTGCAATGTGTCCTCCTGCATGCAGTGTCTGATAGGATAAGCTCCATCCCCCGGTACAGTGCATGCAAATAAGTGGGTAAAGAAGATCAGTCACTGAACTATATTCCACTGAATGGCATCAAATGCTCCATCTGTAGAGCACGAAAAAGCCCACATCAAATCAGATATTATGTAATGACTGACTTACACAAAGAATATAATTGAAATGTACATTTCCAGACTTGCTTTGTCACCCAGTGACCTTGAGAAATCCTCAAATACCTTTCACAGTCGCGGTGACTCTGCCTCCTCTTCTGAGCCCACTCCACTCTAATCTTTTGAGCATTCGGCAGGCCAGCTGAATTTTTGAACCCCTCCCAACTCCCAGAAATGACGTTAGAAGAGAAATCTCTCCCAGCTGGTTTAAAGAGTCCATCAGACTTGTGGAAGAATCAAAATATCCAGACTCCTAATCCTGTTTAAGATGTGGCCGGGATGAAAAAAAAAATTGGCAGTTCCAATCGCAAAGCAACCAGAAGTCCTCACATAATGAGGTTTCCAAATTTGCATAATGTTGATGACATAGTTAATTGTGGACACTTGCACATTTTTACCATGGATTCTACAATACAAATATACAGCAGTCTTTTCTGATGATGCACAACAGATATTCTGTTGAGTAGACTTATGCTTTTAAAGGAGTGCAACGCAATGTAATATACATGTTCACTATCTAATTCACTGTCACTGGGGAAGGAGAAGTAGACATAGTTATATTGCATGAATTTTTTATGCTCTGTCTCTCTACTTGTCCTCATGGCTAAACAGCTGAGCAGAGCATCACAGACTAGATCAACACAGATCTACCCAGGCTTTACTTAATTACACTGAGTGAATAATTACCTAAACGTATCTGATGACGTGATGTGGAACTCAGTTTCCTGCTCTGGTTAGGTAACAACTTACTGAATATTTAGTCTAGACATTGCTTATGCAAACTGTAAAATTAGTAGATATACCATTATGATAACATCATACTGAAATGCTCAGCATTTTAACAAAAACAGCTGGTCACTCTGGAGATAGGACATTTATTGGGAACTATTTGCAGCACTGGATTAATCCACACTTGGTGCAGCAGTGAGAATTTGGGGCAGCAGGATGGTGTGTGTTGTGCTGAATCAAAAACTTTGGTGTGTGTGTGTGTGTGTGTGTGTGTGTGTGTGTTCATGGTAATGAAGGAACATGTCACCCAGTGCAATAGTGTGGCTTATTGATATGTTTGTAATTGTTTGTGGACAACAGTGGAGCTCTAGGGCACAGAGGAAAAATACATATTAATCTTTGATACACACACAATACTTGTTAGTAAATACATTCACTGTTGGTTTGGGTCTTCACATAAGATTTGTTGACAAGACTATCAGCAGACTTCCATGGAATTTCTAAAACCCGTCCTTTCTAAAAATAAATAATGGGAAACAATCCATTTTTAGATACATCACGATTTAGACATGGACAATTTGGCATCGATTCTCACCATAAGCATAATACTGAGACTGCATTGGTAAGAGTGACCAGTGACATTCTTATGCATGCACACAAAGGTGAATATTCCTTCCTTATTCTTAACTGCCACCTTTAATATCATTGATCATGCCATTTCACCAGATATATGTTGCATATTAGGGTCTGGGTAGCTAAGCTGCCAGGACACTATTGTAATCCTAGGTATTTTTCTTCTTTCTTCTTCCGAAGAAATCATACTTCCCATGGGTGAAAACTCACCAAACTTTGCACAAAGGTCCGGTCTCATGCCAGATTGCCTCAGCTGTAAACTCAAGTCAATAGTCCTGATGGTGGCGCTACAGCAAGCGTCTAAAGTTCAAAACTTTGAAAATTCATAACACATCAACCATACGTGTTACAACTACACAACTTTTATCAAACTGTAGCCCCAATACTGAAGAAACTTTTGTACATTTAAACCTATTAAAAATTATGAAGTTCATCACTGTTTTTTCCAAAAACTGTAAAACTTCTTAAACCTATCTCCTCCCACAATTTTTGCTCAATTGACCCCAAACTTGCTACAGAGCATCTTCAGACTGTCCTACAAAAACTACGTTTCTCAAATTTTTGATTTAACAAAAATTTAGCCTACAATGCATCAAAATGTTTGACTGTAAACGGTACTGTAAACATATACATGCAAATTCTTGCTAAATAAATCTTCAATGTTCATGAATAAATTCTATGAACAAAATTCTAGAGTCATGTTAGATGATGTGTGGCAAATTTCAGAATTTTATCTCAAAAACTGAATTTTTGACAGCATTTTGAATTTTGCTCTAATGGAGTCAACGTAAAAATGGCAATTTTAAACATCAGTTTTTCACTTATGGAGCAAATCAATCATTGTTAAAATAGATTAACATGCTTGTCAGATATAGACAGCATGGAGATGTGTGCATATTATATGTATTTTCAGATTTTTGTTTCGATAACTGAATTTTTTACAGTGGTTTGAAATCTGCTTTTCCATGCATGGACGGCTGCTAAACCTGCACATCTGGCTTAGACAGTTTGTGAAGCTACATACATTGTCACTGACTAATTAGCTCAGTGAGATAGAAATTGATTCTTAGTCTCCAAGGTTGTGAGTTCAAGCCTCAGCTGATGCAAATTCCCTCACATGCTAAATTCCTAAATGTCTTCCAATTCTTCTGTTTGTTGCTCAGAATTGCCTAAAAGTCCCCGTACCCAACTTATCGCTGCGCAGCAGCTATAATTGGTTTAGCATTTCAGGTACAGCTTTAAACTGGTTTCATTCTTATCTGACAAACTGACTTCTCAGTGTTTGTATCAACACAAAATCCTGTTGACTAGTTGCCACATATATGACACTGCACAGCCTTTTACACGACTAGTTATATTTCTGATTCTCTTATTCTACCTTTCGTTCACTTGATCCTCAAATCACCTTTTAATCACCTTTTATCCAACCCCCATCCCCCAAAAGAAAAGATGATCCTGCATTTCCTGTTTTAGCCCCAACACTCTGGAATCCTGACCAGTCCATCAGACCTGCTGAATCTTTGGACTGTTTTAAGCATCTACTAAAATCCCATTTTTAAAGGGAATCCTTTTTATAGCTTCTTTATGTGTTGTGTGTTGTGTTTCTTTATGTTACAGTTTTGTCTGTCTCTCATTGTGCTTTGTTCTATATTGCAAATTGCTAAAACTTAATTGACTCATTCAGTTATATTGTGTGTGTGTGTGTGTGTGTGTGTGTGTGTGAAGCACTTTGTAACACTTTGTGGCACGTTTGTGTTTTTAAAAAGATTACTTACTGAAACCTATTTAAACTACAGAGGCACAAGTGTCCAACTCTCTGGTAACACAACAAAAACACGTCACCATTCTTGACATGTCAGCTTGTGATAATCTATGTTTTATGAGACTTGTTACTGATAACACAGACGTATTCATTCACAGTTGCTGAAAAACACATCAAAGCTACGTTAGCTTGTTCTGGAGATTCAGATCTACTTTTAGAGAGCAAGTTCCTCCTGCTGTGTCTGCAGTTTGTGTTGTGTATATGAAAATGAATACATCATTACATGGTTTATTTTTCTCATTGTGTGACTACATTCATTCATTCACTTCCGTAACAGCTTATCCTCTTGAGGGTCGCAGGGGGGGCACTGGAGCCTATACCAGCTGACATTGGGCTAGAGTCAGAGTACACCCTAGACAGGTCACCAGACTGGGCTGACACATAGAGACAGACAACCATTTGCACTCACATTCACACCTACGGACAATTTAGAGTCACCAATTTAACCTATCCCCACCCTGTGTGACTATATGCTACCTTTAAAACACATTGTACTGTATTTGTAATGAACCATAACTGTATTAACAGATGATTTTCCTTGCACAGAGTATAGCTTTTGTTCAGGTAATTTCCCTTAAACTTCAAGCCGATTCCATAACGCTTATCCATTTTTGTGGACTGTTACACTTAACTAGAGACCGTATGCATATGTCTCTCACATTCTTGTGAATAGAGGGTCTCCAGAACACCTTGAGTGAATTTCTTCACATTTGGCACAGACATTCACTTGGACTTAACAATGAATTGATTAGTTTTTGATGGTTTCATTTTCAACTTACTTTGTTCAGAGGAGCCACCTGTTGGTGTGGAGGGGGTGTTATCATGTTGACAGTGATGTCAGTACAATACATGTCTTTTATACACATTTGGCTTTTTCAGGTTGAGAGGACAACACAGAAGTGTGCTCACAAGATAGATTTGAGCACCAATTGTGCCAGTATATGTCAGGTTGAAATTAATGGCATCATCTACTGTCAGCTTCAATCAATCAATCAATTTTATTTATAAAGCCCAATATCACAAATCACAATTTGCCTCACAGGGCTTTACAGCATACAACATCCCTCTGTACTTAGGACCCTCACAGCTGATAAGGAAAAACTCCCCCCAGAAAAACCTTTGACGGGGGGAAAAATATGGTAGAAACCTCAGGAAGAGCAACTGAGGAGGGATCCCTCTTCCAGGATGGACAGATGTGCAATAGATGTCATACAGAACAGATCAACATGATAAAATTAACAGTAATCAGTATGACACAATGAGACAGAGACAGAGAGATATGCAGGACAGACAGTAATGACAGTTGCTTACAACAACATTAATGAAAGTAATAATATTATGATAATAATTATGGCTATTGTGGTACAATACGTTGAAAGTATATATTAATATCTGATAGTATATGTATGTGACAATAATCATATGTGTATAATAACAGTAGAAGTATGACTAATGATAACAGCAGCAGCAGGAGGCATCAGGCAGGAGAATGGCAGCAGCACAACCACACATGTCACACTATCCAGACACAGCTGTGATAGAAGTTAACCTGGGAAACAATGGAGCACAAAGGCTCTGGAGAAAAAGCCGAGTTATGGACATGCAGTATGGCCAAGTTAGTGAGATGCAGTAACAGGACATGAGTGTTGCCAAAAGGGAGAGAGAGAGAGAGAGAGAGAGAGAGAGAGAGAGAGAGAGAAGGAGAAAAGGTGCCCGGTGTATTATAGACTAGGCGTAAGTCAGCCTAACTAGGGGCTGGTACAGGTCAAGCCTGAGCCAGCCCGAACTATAAGCTTTATCAAAGAGGAAAGTCTTAAGTTTAGTCTTAAATGTGGAGACGGTGTCTGCCTCCCGGACCGTAACAGGAAGATGATTCCACAGGAGAGGAGCCTGATAGCTGAAGGCTCTGGCTCCTGATCTACTTTTGGAGACTTTAGGGACCACGAGTAACCCTGTGTTCTCAGAGCGCAGAGTTCTGGTGGGATAATATGGCACTATGAGCTCTCTAAGATATGGCGGAGCTTGACCATTTACAGCTTTATAAGTTAACAGTAGGATTTTAAATTCAATTCTGGATTTTACAGGGAGCCAGTGCAGAGAAGCTAAAACAGGACAAATGTGTTCTCGCCTCTTAGTTCCTGTTAGTACACGTGCTGCTGCATTTTGAATTAGCTGGAGAGTTCTTAAAGACTTATTAGAGCTACCTGATAATAGGGGATTACAGTAATCCAGCCTTGAGGTAACAAAAGCGTGGACCAATTTTTCCTCATCTTTTCGGGTCAGGATAGGCCTAATTTTCGCAATATTACACAGATGAAAAAATGCAGTCCGTGAGGTTTGTTTTAAATGAGAATTAAAAGACAAATCTTGATCAAATGTTACTCCAAGGTTTCTTACGGTAGTGCTAGAGGCCAGAGCAATGCCATCGAGAGAAACTATGTGACCAGATAAAGAGTCTCTGAGGTGTCTGGGGCCGAGAGCAATAACTTCAGTTTTGTCTGAATTTAACATCAGTACTCTGTCTCTGCTGTACATGTGAGCTAAATAGATGTGTGTCAGGGCTTTACTCCACCACTATGTATGTATTTTTAGAGCCATCTTCAGCTGTTCTGACTTTAAAAAAACATTATTTTTGTCTTTGTGTTCACAGAGGATTTATGTTATTTTGTATTGAAAGCAGTGATGTTGTGTGCCTAGCCAACAGTTAAGATAAGATAAGATAAACTTTATTGTCCCAAGCGGGAAATTTGTTTTGGGCACATAGTGCTACAGAGCTGCATAGCAGATACAACCATCATTTACAAACAAGACACACAGTAGACAACCATGTAGTCTGCAAGGCACAGATTTGAATAACATAATAGTGCAATTAGGACTACTGGATGAAATAAATACATCAACTTTATCCTATCAGGTAAGGCCAAAAGAATAAAAGGTTCTTAAGGTTGCACTATCAGAGGAGGTAATCATAAAAATTGCAATTAAAAACACCCGTAACATAAATAGTGCAAATAAAATACAGTAGTGCAAATTAAACTGTCGCAAATAAAAGCCAAAGTGCCAGTAGGAACGTACCAAGTGTGCAACAGGTCAACATAGTCACAATAGCTGCCCTGCTCTACCAGGGAGACAGCAGATGAAGAGAGTGGCATAACCACGAGAACTAGGAACTAGGGTAGTGGATCCATAGCAGTAGGCCTCCCTACTACCCTAGTAGGGAGAGGGGAGGGGTGGAAGGGGCTATCGACATCAGGAGTATGTATTTGTTTATTAAGTACTGAGATGGAGGTGGGGATAAGGACAGTTTTACTTTTGCTGGCTCTGTAGCACCTCCCCGACGGTAACAGTTCATGTTAAAAAAAAAACATGTGAGGGGTCACTCAGGATTTTTTTGGCTTGTCTGACTACTGCGCCCTCATAAACTGACTGGAGAGAATGGAGTTGGTCTTGTTTCCCTATTAAGTTCATGGCAGTTGTCACCCTGTTTTTTTAAGTCTAGACTTACACTGGGCTGTAAGGGACCCGAGCCACACTGCCATACCATATCTTATAATCCTTGCTAATACGGCATTTTAAAATGTTAACATGTTCTTGGTTCAGACCCCAAACAACCGCAGCCTCCGAAGAAAGTGGAGCCTCTGTGCTAATCTGTTACACAAGTGGTTGACATGAACGCTCCAGCTAAAATTATTAGCCAACATTAGTCCTAGGTATTTGTATGAGGACACCTGTTCAGTTTCGCTGTTATCAGTAATCACAGGGTCATGAGCCATAATTCCCTTAGGGTCGAAGATCATCTCTTTAGTTTTTTTTTTTTCGTGTTTAATACAAGATAGTTGTTATCACGCCAGGTCTTAAAAGTGGCTGTCTCACTGAGTTGATGCTCTGACATCTGAATGTGAATGCATGTGTTTCAAACATTCCAACATACCCAGGTCTTTTGTGACCCCTGACTTATGTGATCAAGCTTCAGATCAAACTGTTTTTGCTTGCATCTTTAAATGATGCCAGCAAATTCTATTTTCAAAACTATTGATACTTTAAGCGTAGCCAAGTACAGACACTTAGGGAATTTTCCCAGTTAGAAGTATCTAGCACTTGTTGCTGAAACATGGACAGAAAAGAGAAAACCTGAGGCCAGTAGTGCAGATAGTCTGTTGTTGTTGTAGCTGGCTGACGCGGCAAAGTCGGCTAAGATAATGAATTTATGTAAGCAGTCAGCAGGTGATGCAGTGGCGGTTCTGGGGAGGGGCCAGCAGGGGCCAGTGCCCCTGTAACATTGAACCTGGACACCCCTGTGGCCCCCCCACTCAGAATAAAAATTGATACAATAATGAGAATTGCATGTCCTGCTGACGTGAAAGGCGGAACCACTACGTGTGGCATATTTGTCCAGTCCTTTAGTGCGCTGCACCATAGCCAGACTGGCTTACAACGTGGATGACAACTTTTGAGCATGATGAAATATACCACTTGTGAAGAGACAGAGGAACGAGTCAGTTACCAAGGAGATTAAAGGTAAGCAAAGCCGTTTTATACCTCTGACAGAAATCTTGTTAACTTATGTTGCTAGCAGCAGCCGGCAGCCAGATGTAAGCACAAGGCTAACCATTAGCCGCTAATGTTATCACGACACAAGAAAGCCAGCAACAGTTCAGTTGCCTGTTAAATTTAATGTTATTTGCATTCTGAGTTGCTGATGTGTGGTGTAATCCTCTCCTTTGTTTAATAGTTCAAAATGAAGAGAAAAAAGCCAAAGTACATAATGTCCTTTTTCTGTCCATCAAAGAAAATCGTCAATGATGAGGCAGCTCATATTGAGACAGAGCCAGCTGATTCTGGTGAGATAGCTGAAGAGAGGCGACAGGTGGTGGTTGAGGGCATCACAGAAAGAGAGACAGACACAGTGAACGGTCTCACGTGTGGTCTCAGAAAGTGGTTTGCAAAGTGGGGGCACAGAGGAGGACAGAGAAACAAACGAAGATCCATGTGCATCAACAAGCACTGGAGTTAAATGAATGTTAGAACATTTGCACAAGATAGAAGGGAAACCTTAAATTCATGTGTGCATTAATACAAAAACTATATAAAAGATTATTTTTCTTGCATCTATTTGAGTTTGTGTGTGTGTGTGTGTATGTATGTGTGTATGCATGTTAAGCAGTGTATTGCAGTTTCTATGATGTGTTCATGTAGAATAAATGTTATTTACATATAGTCATAGTTTGTTCTTCTCCACAGATATCAGCAGATGTAGAGAGGACCCACCAATGCAGCCCCCAGGACGTTGATGTGGGACAGGAGGAGGAGCTTTAAGGCGGCCACATCCACCTGCAACATTTTTGTTAACATATTCAACTGGAGTATTTTGACTGTATGCCGGAACTTCATATTCTACCTCATGATATAAACTAAAGATTTTGAATATTCAAATGCCTGTCTTTGTCTCTTTTACCTCGGGTTGAATGTGGCCCTTTGACAAAACCCTTGGCCCCAGGCTGGCCCCTCCAGTAAGATAGGTATAGAACTGCCACTGAGGTGATGATGAAGATAGTGATGATGAGGTGGAAACATCAAATAGGACTAAATGTATAACCCAAATTCCAAAAAAAGTTGGGATGTTGTGTAACAGTGAGAGTCCAGGCTCTCTGTTGTTGGATTTTGTGCTTCATATCCCACATATGTTCAATGGGAGACAGGTCTGGACCCAGGCAGGTCAGTCTAATACCTGCACTCTTTTACGAAGCCATGCTGTGGTAACATATGCAGACTGTGTCTCATTGTCTTGCTGGAATAAACAGGAATGTCACTGAAAAAGACTTCATCTGGAGGGCAGCATGTGTTGCTCCAAAACCTGTAAGTACCTTGAAACATTTATATTTTGATACTCGGGATATTTCAACTTGTTGGCATATTAATGTCACACTGTTACCCATGGCAACAAAAAGCATGGCTGAAAGTGAAATTATTATCAACTCCGCTATGAAAAAAGAGGAGCAGCGTCAATAGTGTGGAATAAACTGTGGCGTTGTTAGGTCTGGGCATCATGAATGTTTTATGAACAGCTCTGGACTTCTCAGACTCTTTTAGCGAGTTACCGCAAGTTACTCTCCCTGCAGAAAGAACTTATTCAGTGACACCACCAGCAGCAGCACAGCGTCTCTTCCTCTCCTTTCTCACTGTGCACACGAGGGTGTTGGTGTCGTCAAGTGATTAAACCGTTGATAATGTAAACCTACATGCCGCTCAGAGCTCGACAAAAAACCACATATATGTGAATGTGCAATAGTTGTGGTAGCATAACAGACTGTCACAGGTTACAGCTTGATGATTAGGGGCGAGATTTCGGAGCATAAAGGTCCAGGTGGAAATAAAAACAACTCAATCATTTAGGATTTTACTAAAAGAAGGAAATCAACTGTTCTGGCCCCAATGAGCAAAGCCCGGTGAATCGCCATTGGACCAATCAGATCAGTCTATCTGACAGAGACAGGCTCTGGGTGGGTGTAACATGATGAAGACAGAGCTGCGCTGTAGGAGTTGATAAGTGAACAGCCAAGATTGCAGCTGCCGAAGGACTGAGTCCATTCAGTTTAGCTTTGGAAGAAATGCTAAGCCAACTACACTTATCTTTTTTCTTGAGAGAGGAACAGAAGACTGCCTTCTCTTCCAGGGAGGAAGTTTTTGCCGTTTTGCCGACGGGATACGGCAAAAGCGTAATATAGGCCTATCAATGAGCCCCACTGGTCGGCAAACAAATGGGGCTTAGTGCAATGAATACGTCACCTTGGTTTTTGCTCTGATTGGCCATCGTGTTATCCAACTGCATGCGGCGGCATTTAATATACCTCAGTAAGTGGCGTCTTTGGGTAGGACAGGTGTATTGGTGAGGGCCAGACTCAAAATCTTTCTAGATTTGAGTCTGGATTTCCAGGCTAGAGGCCATCCTGAGGAGCATGAAGGTCTGAAAAAAATCATTGCAATTCATCCAGTAGATGTTAAGATTTCTCTCTGGATATGTGAAAAAAATTGCCTGCTGGTGGAACCAGATGGAAAGTCAGGGAATCACCAAAGTCATTATGATTCATCCTCTGGGAAACACAAATGTCTGTACATCAATTCATCAGCTGTTGTTGAGATATTTGCTGTCACTGCAACTGACACTGCGATTACTGCCTCTTTTGTGGCTAAAAGATGGTAAGAGGAGTAGCAGGGATTTGAGTGCCCGATTAAATGGAATGAATAAATTAAATGATGTGTAATGTAGTCCCAGGTCTCTAAAAGTCTGAGGTATACATGTCCCAGGAGACTTTTTCAGATGCTCATGAATATCTAGTCGATCTCAGTGTCCTTTCTAGCTTTCTCTGTAAGTTTGTTGTTTTGCGCTTGGACACATCCTTATACTATATCCTTTTTACTCACACTCATTCCACCCAGCCCTCTGCTCCAGCTTCAGTTTAAAAGTTAAACTGTTGAAATCACTGTCATGTACAGTATGCAATTTGAATAATTTTGTGGTATGAGTCAAGTGCTCATGCTTGCTAAATGGTTTGAGGTATCCTAAAATTAACTGTAAGAGGTCCATTATCTTTCTCTATGACCCTTGTCATTTTAATGCTAATTTTTAGCTACCAAAAAGCAACCAGCAGTGGACCCAGCTTTATAGTAGTTAAATATTTTGCATGGCTGTGGGGGGCTGATAGATATCACTGTGGAGATCATTTTAATATAACATGTTAGCCAGCATGGTCTGTTAAAGGAGTGGGCAGGTGGTAAAAGCAGTGTGATTGAACAATAACCAAACATGTGAAGAGATGCAGCTTGCTGCTGAACAATGGCCAGGGGATATTGATGCAGAGAGAACATAACAGAAACCGGGCAAAAAAACAGAGAGAAAACAAGCCCTGTTCTTTTGAGAGCTACGACTCATCTGTTTGTTTGGCCCCTCTCTGGGCATGCCTGCTGCACAGTTTTTGTATCTTTACCTTGCAGGCATTCAGCTGACACTAGCATCCAAAGCAAATAATAATAAGTGAAAGAGCCAGAGCCCCAGTGCCATGACAACGCTCTGTGACCCCACAGTGATCCTGTAGGAAATGAGCAACTTTTCAAGCTACAGCAGCAAAATAAAGCCAAAACAGGAGCATGATCAGGCAGAGATGATACTGAGCTGTTACATTTAATAATGGAATCAATAACTCTAGTCTCCATGTAGCATTTAACATGCACAAGTCAGGCATCCACTGGAAGCAGCTGCTTGTTTATGTTTGGACATCAGATGAAGCCATGAAGTGCTCCCAGCTGGAGCTGCAACAATTAATCAATTAGTTCTCAACTATGGAATTTATCACCAACTAATTTGATCATCAATTAATCAGTTTGAGTAAATTCTTAAAGAAAAATATCATCTGTCATCTGATTCCAGCTTCTTTAATGTGAATATTGTCTGGTTTCTTTCTTCCCCTAAGAACTGAATACCTTTGGGTTGTGGACAAAAACAATGTGGACCTTTGTCAGTCCCTCCAGAATGTTGCAACTGCAACAATTATTGCACATTCAGCCAGTTCCCGTGAATTCTGCTTGACCTTGCAATTTTGTCCAATTATTGCAACTTAAATGTAAATTTGACCATATAAATGTGTAAAATCTCATTTCATTGTAGAGTTGCTTGCAGCATATTGATCTGCCCAGCTCCTCCTTACCCCTCTCTCCCTCTGTAATGTTAAAGATAAGATGAGACTAATTCTGCACCTGGGACAGAGTCACACACAGTGACATGTATCACTGCTAGCATTACATAGCTAATGGTACACTACACTAACATTATTTAACAGGTTTAATTTATGAGTCGAGCCATCTGGTGTTGGTATTAGCAGCACTGTAACACAAACACGTGAGGCAGCGCAAAGCAGGCGAATTTCAACATCCAAATTTAACAGACCACTTTGGAGACTGGACAAGCATGACTGTATTGAGTAACATTTGGAGCTTTTTTAAACTTTACAAACTATAATGTGTCATAACAGCTGTCAAGCTGTTCGAGGCACACAGGACTTTCCCTCACCTGACATTGAAGCTACGAGGTGCGCCATAGTCTCTCTCATCTGATGCTAAAACTACTGTGGTGACTGCCTCATCTTAATGAAGCCTATTCTTCTTGCTGATCTCTTACTTAACGCTCAGGTAGGCTTGATTCATCTGCATGGACCTTGCTGCTGCCTGAAATTATACCATCTGTGAAATAATAAGCCATCTTGGACTGTGGAAAACACTGAGCAACATTTTTCAACATTTTATGACAATTATGGACCAAACAACTAATCGATTAATAAAGAAAATAAAGCTGGGCAATATGTCGACATCATATCACTATTGTGATTGTCTTAGTTTTTGAAGATCATAATATCGTAAGTGGCGTCTTTCCCTAAAAGCTGCGTTACAGTAAGTTGATGTAAACTTACTCATACTTACACTCATTCGGATTTCATTATTCATCAGAAATCTTATTTTGTAAGTATTTTGTTGAAGCACCAACAGTTAACTTGATGATATCATTTTGACATTGATATTGAGGTATTAGGTCAAAAATATTGTGAGATTTGATTTTCTCCATATACCCCAGCCTTACAGGAAAATAATCAACAGATTCCTCGGCAATTAAATTAATTGTCAGTTGCAGCCCCACTCCAAGCTAGTTGAGGGACATAACTGAAAGCAGCAAAGAAGACTGAGCTTTTCACTGTCAAAGAGCTTTGTAGTGCTGATTAGTAAACTTTTGGGGACCTTAGAGGCCTTCTGTCAATACTGGTCTGTTAAAGCAACACTTATCTGGAAATTTTATACAATTTTGTTTAGGTTAAAATGCTATTAATAAGCTGAGGCCCCACTAAAATGTAAGTGAATTCCACCAGAGATAAAAACTCATAATTATACCATTCTCTTACCTCTCAATCATTAGTCAGAATTGGAGGGAGGCAGGAGCTGTGGATGTTCAAATGTTCAAAAATGTGAAATGCAAGAAAGGTAAGAGTAGCTTTCAGTTACTTTGATTATTTGTTATTGCTTTACAGTCTCAAACGGAAAGGGGATATCCCAACACTGGCAGTCAAAGGTCCACAGCTAATTTATTTATTTATTTTTAGAATTTTTGTTTCAATCTCTAGTGATTGTATCGTAAATACCAAAACACTGTAAAATATCATTAGCAAGATAGACCTTAGGACATGTCACTGAGTATTACTGGTGTACAATTAGAATTCTAAATGTAAACTCCACAGGTTAACACATAAACAGCCCCAGCACTGTCATGTAATAAAGACTAATACAATGAGGTCAGAATATTTGTGTAAGAAAGTTGTCCAGACAACTTTTTATTCTGCCTCTGGCACTGTTATCTAACCAGCACTGACATACTTAACAGATGTGAGCTCCAGCTTTGGTCCTCCTGCTTTCGACTTTGTGACATTATAGTTTGGCTCCCAGACGCTCGTGCTGACTCATACACCTGCTCCCCGGAGATTGTTGATCCTTCGTCTTTGTTGGCAGCCTCAATTTCCTGTCAGGCCCTTTATTAAAACACATGAAGCATGTGTGCTTTGTTTGCTTGATATCAACTTGTCGTTAGCAACAAGGCTGAATGTCTTAGTGATGCTGATGGTTGGCTCATACTAGTCAGAATGCTCCTCGGAAAATAAAATTGAAATTTATTTGGCTCTGTAAATAATTACAACCACAATCACAATTAAGCCAAATCGTACAATCTGTGTCAGTTGATATGTTGCTGGAAATATGAAACACTGAATTGCTGTTCTCAAAGTTTCAAGTATGTGTTTCAAGTCTGAACCCAAATACACTTGATTCCAATAATCTAATAGAGATAATATAAAACATGAATGACCTGCTCAAGAAGTCAACAGAGAAAGGAACTGATTTTTGAGATGTTCCTCAGTCAAATAATAATACACACTGGTTTCTGGCTGCAGGTAAGTGGGCTGATGTTTGAGCTGAGTGTGAATCTTTTATTGAACTGAGTGGTTAAATGGTGTTTGTCATGTAACATTTACCATAGTCTTGCATATAGCTAGGCTTATCTCCACAGAGCTGTGTCAATGGTTGAGAGAGGCCTGGAATCACCACATTACCATTTTAATATAGGGAAAACAATACTGTAGCTTGTGTTTGTTCCTCTACACCAATTACAGTTGTCCTGGGCAGTCCTAAGCCCAGGATGCAGCAACAGTGTCCTTGCAAAAATAGTGTCGAGGGGGAGCACACATAGTGACAAGGCTAACTCTTAGCATCACACAGCTAATGATACTATGGTGTCTAACGGGTGTTTGGTATCGTTGTTAGTTTGTTGGGATTAGGGCTGAGTATTGGTAATTGAAACCTTTAAGGATTCGACAGAAATAACTTGGTTCCAAGTAGTTTCGAAACAGCTTCAATCAAATTATACTTGCATTTGATCCCTTCTCCCATCTTATCCCATCTCCCTGCCAGATTAGTGAACTAACAGCCATCTCCAGAGCTGCTATCCTCCCAGTGAACGGTCAGGTCAACATCTGCCTGGTAAGCACGTTCTACAATGCTGCAGCAGCAGCTAACATCCAATACCAAGCTGGTAAATGGTCCCAACAAACTCAAACACTGACACAGAAACGGCTCAATTCTGTCATTAAACCTGTTAATGAAAAGCCATGTGATGCTTAAAGTCAGCCCTGTCGCTGAGTGTGTGTGGTCGGGGGGACTCTCTAAACTGTCCTGGCACAAAGGTCATTCTCAGCAGCAACAGCAGAAGCTTAAATTTCTCAAGGTGGCAAAACTTAGTAATAATTTATGAAAATGTCCATGTGTGTAGATGTTATGTTGGTATGATAGACATTTCTTGAGTGACAGCTGTGTCACAGTAAAGAGCTCATGAAGTGAACCACCCCCTAAAGTAAATTGCATTTTAGACATTGGTGCATATCCTAGTTTAGGCTTATGGTCAGGACATCTCTCAATGTTTTATAATATTGTGTTTGGTGTCATTTTAAAGGAGGCATTCCTGGCTTTCATTCAAGCCCAATTGTGAATCTTTCTGACAAATATTGAGGTAACTATAGACCTTTAAACAGTCAATGATACACATTTTTTCACAATTTTCACCTAAATTATATCTTTCCTTTAAGCCCTGTGGCATCTAGAAACATCAGAGACACAAAACTCAGAAACTGGAATACTCGCAGGACTTTAGAGGGTGGTTCACTTCATGAGCTACAGTAGTTACTGTGACACAGCTGCCATTATATCATATCTAGCATACCAAAATATCATCTACGGACATGGACATTTTCATAAATTATTACTAAGTTTCGCCACCTTGAGTGGTACTGAAATCTGTTCTGGCCCATGGACTAAGAGAGGTGTTTTGTCAGCACACCGGATGCAATAAAACCAGCCTCACAAGGCTCTCGCTCTCGTTCTCTCTTGCTCTCTCTCTCTCGCTCTCTCTCTCTCTCACTCTCTCTCTCTGTTTCTTTTTCTCTCTATGTCTCCCTCAATCTTTCTCTATCTCTTTAGTGATTGAAGCAAATAAAAACCCAAGCAAATAATTTTTACAGTATACACACCACTCACATTATGGAGATCAAATGAAGTACTTTATTGGTATCAGTATATCATTAGAGTTACCAGTGCTGTAATTTTTAAATGATATCCAGCCCTAGATGGGATTTACAACTGCTGCTGCAATAGCGCATGCTTACTGGGTAGACTGGGCAGCATAAAGTTTGCTAATGTGGCAGGGAGTTGGGACAGTGTAAGATCAGATTCCCGGTGCAAAAAGAATCATATTCAGGTACCATTTGATTGGAAATGGTTCGAAAGATGTGGCAAATCGACTCTGTCTGGCCATGTCAGAACAGATCAACAGATCAACACCAGACGTGAGGACCAAGTCAGATGGAGTCTGGGCTTTTCTGAGGTGTGTTCACAAGTTGTTTCATTCGTTGTAGATTTTTGCACCAGTTTACAGAAAGAGCAAAGCAGGCATGCTGTATTGCACGATTTAAATTTTTGTGTGGAAGCTGGTCAGAAGGTGTTGTTGCTTTTGTTTCCCATAGCGTAGGGGATTTTGAAATGGTAACACTCACATAACGGAAGGGAGGGAGAATACCAGCCAAAATAGTTTGCCAGTTGCAGGGTTATATCCACAGCCTGCATCTGGTGAGTCAGACTACACTAAAGCTACCATGTTAGCATACTTAAGCAGGATTTTTAATTTTGTATTGGATCCAAGCTGTACTTTTGGCATAGGCTCTGTATAAACATGTACCCTATACTGTAGACTACACCTTACCCTATGCCTTAGCCTTTTGGTTTTTTTGGTCCTTTAACTTTGCGGCATTGTTGATTAAAGCAAACAAATTTGTGCATGCACTATTCAATTCTCTGCTTTTCCTCTGAGTCTTTATCCTTTTTGGATTTGGAATGCACAGCTAGCCTAGCTCGGGAAACTCAAGAATACTGTAACCATTGCTAGTGATGTTTTTAGAGGAAAAGGCGCCAGCCTACAGATGATGCAGATTTCAGTTGAGTTTAGTTGAGTATTTAAAACATATATTTTTACAGTTGAAGAATGTAAGACTCACTTTAAGCCTACAACAATAAATGAAAATTAAAATAAAAAAAAAGGTTGTTCACTTCCATATATTTTCTGTCAAGCCACACGGAGCCACTGGAGATGGGCTAAAGAGCCACATTTAGCCCTGGAGCCGCAGGTTGCCTACCCCTGGTATAGGCTTATGTTAATAATGTTAGAATGTTGTTTATGTTGGGAATACATTAGTAGATAGTTGTTTTGTCAGTGAACCTTGTGAGTTGTGATGGAGCCAAACTTTGCAGACTCTGCTAGCTGCTAGGCTAATTTATAAAATGTAAAATGCCATAGACTTGTGCTGATAACATTATCATTTTAATGTGGGGAAAATGTGTCCTGCAAAGACAAGTGTTTTGTTTATGAATCTTGCAAGGTATAATGGAGCCGATTTATGTAGTACTTGAGTTTAACACTGTCACTGTTTTATATGATTTGAATCAATCATATTCTACAGCACTTCACAGAAACCCCACCGCCAACTAGCATTTTGGAGGTATAACTGCAGAGCAACACAGACACACCACCGCACAAGTATAAATGCTCACAATGGCATGTGCCATGTGTGTAGGCTACAGCACAACTATATATCCACCTTCAACCTATAGATCACTACACCTTGGTAGTATGAAGCTTGTAACGTTTAACAGGGCATGAATACAAATAGCATTGCAACATGCTAAAATAGAATAGTATTTAGCATGTTAACATCCTAATGTTGGAATATTAACATTCTTTGTAAGCATTAATCTTGGTTTGAATTAGAGGTACTATGTTATAAACAAAAATATACACTAATCACATTGACTGTTTTAGCTGTTATTATAGAAATCAATGTTTGAGGAAATGAAAGAAGAGGTACAAATACATGTCAGTCAACTTTCAAAGTTGGAATTTAACTGTTTATATCCAGACAACAAAATGTTTCTACCAAAGATTTGATTGCCATTTTTGTTCTCGAAAGTGTTCCTTGAGCTGGTAGCCTACACCACTATCTATTCATTCATTTATTTCAGTTTTTTTCCCAGCTGTGAGCAGATTCTCCATGTGCATTACATTGTTGCAAAATATTCAATACCTTTTAGTACACTTTTACTTTATACTCATTCCAGTATGAACACATTGAAAGGTCAGGGGATCATGAATTTCTGTGCCTAATTTTATCGAAGTTAATCCACAATTTTTCCAGATTCTTCTCTCTGGACCAAAGTGTGGTCAGATGAACAGAAATCACGGAAAGCTTCACTGTTGATTTTACAGCAGGTATACCCACAATCACACCACCCACACCACTGCATATACACTCGCACCCACACATACGTGTAACTGAGGCCTCATTTTCAAGGCACATGGCATTGTTCTCTTCACGTGGCTCCATGTAGTTTCTCATGAATATTCAGTGTCCACAGGCCCCAGAAGCACTAGGCAGAACTCGGCCTTATGTGTATAACTGGAGAACTCTATTAAACTTTAAAACTTGAATGGCATCCCTGAGTTGAAGGTTTTCATGAGGGCCTGTACACTTTTACTATTTATGAGTATTTATGTGTTTAATGGTGTTGACGTTTGTTCATAAGTTAACAATCATTATTTTACACCGCCAAGAAAAATAAAACGATCTATGGTGAATTCAGATGCTAAAGGAACAGTTCACAAACTTTTTTCTCAGTCATAATTTGGCACCAACTCATCTGCTCATTCACTTGTCTCCCTGGTGTTAAAGATAATCTCTTCCTGTCTGCTGCTTCTGATCTATTTGAGGAAACAACATTTTGGCCTGGAAACTGTTTGCTATCATGACCCAACAATGCAGACCTTTAGACTGTACTATGTGGGCATGCACACAGCACTCCTCCACTTCTCTACATGCATTATGTATCATCTGCTTGTATGTTTTTGCATCACAGTCTCTGCAGAGATAGAAAGACATTCTATCTTTACTGTTCCACTCATGATCAATTTGCTCCGTGATCCAACACAAGTGAGAGAGCGACTTGGGATCTCTAACAATGTGCAGCTATGTAATTGTATGTGCAGTCCATTATTAATGTATCTCTAGTCACCTTTACTTAAAGGTGACTGTTGGTAATGACAGCTTTCCAGGGACTTCAAATAGAAACTATTCTTATTTGCTGCCTCTGACATTCACAGACAAGTGGTTATTAGCTTGCATTTCCACTGTCATTCCAATGAGCAAAACAGAAAAAAATCTGAAATTGAGTTATTTTGCAGAGTGTGGTGTACACATAAGAGGGATCTTCATGAATAAAACCTGGATTGCAGAGTTTAGCAGTAAGCCTGGCTTCATGAGCCAAAACAAACAATGCATCATACAAGGCAGCATGAGTGGCTTAATGATTACTGCTGTCAGCCTGCCTGTCACTCACAGACCTCTTCAGTCACAGCTATTTAGATTAAGGCGGACTCTGGGTTTTTTTTTTGGATCTAATTGTATTCCGAGTTTTGCACAGCGGCAACTGGATCTTTGCTCTCAAACCACAAAAAAATGTGATGGCAGTATATTATTCTATGCTTTCTTGTGATTTTCACATTGGCTAGTCATCCTGTTTAATTTGTCTTCTGATTAAATTGAAACAAGTTGTAGGAAGCCTCTGCAAGTAATTGGTTGCTGGCAGACACTCTGTGCTGCAATCAAATGGTTAATCAGCAGTGGGGTGCACTGTAGAGCCGATGCGCTGCTGGTTCTGCCGTCCTGAATAGAATATAATGTCTATAGCCTTACTGTTGTGTACAGCCTTTATAGACTGAGCTGAGTAGTGATGCGCGGGTCAACCGTTAACCCGTGGGACCCGCAAATGGACCTGTGGGTCGGGCAGCAGTGATCGTCTGTTAAATCGGTCCGTAAATGATATTATGACAGTATTGGCTATTACTGTCATGGCATCCGAATTGGTTTAAAAAAGTCTACCAATTTGGTTCAGACCTAGATATTTCAACAACTACAACAGGCATTCGTGTTCCCCAGAGGATGAGTGCTGATCCACTGACACACCACAAGCTCAACATTTTGGGCTTTTACTGAAATTTCTTGACAATCTGTTGTCAAGACAACAATGTATCTATTGTCAATCTATTGTCAAGACACATCTTGACAATAGATTGCTATGATGCTTGGTTTGGTACAAGATAAGATTTCATAATTATGAGATCCTGTTGTCATAACTATGAGATCCTGGGGCGTCGATGGCTTAATGGATGGAGCAGGCGCCCCATGTACAAGGCTGTTGCCGCAGCGGCCCGAGTTTGAGTCCAGCCTGTGGCCCTGTGCTGCATGTCACTCCCTCTCTCTCTCCCCACTTCTCACTCAGCTTTCCTATCAAAAGGCTTTACTATCAAAAAAAATCTTTGAAAAAAATATATGCCTATATATTTTTATATATATATATATATATATATATATATATACATATATATTATATATATATATTTATATATATATATACATATATGAGATCCTAATCTAGACAGGGACGACATTGCCATGTGCTTTTGTTGTTGTTTGGTTGCAGCATCCGGAGTGTAAACAGCAGACAGCCAAAGGATACCTAGCGTGTAATATAAATACAAAAGTTATTGAATATTGAAATGGGTAGTATCGCACTTATACTATGGTCCCTAACTATGCACTTTGGACAGATATTCAATTCGTTGCTCTCTCAAGTGCATCATCATTTTTGATTATTTCAAGTAAAGTAAAACTGTAAAATATCTGCCTAGATTTGCTTTCCACTACATCCCAAAACTGGGAAAAATGAAGGCCTTATTAAGGAGCTATTGAAGATATTAGCCATGAATAAAGGCAGATATCCAGCCCATTCTCATTCCAAAATCTTCTCATATTGCCACCTTACAGTTGCATTTGGCATCTATGTCCTCCCGAGACCCTGTGTCCTCATATGAGGAAATTATATTTTGGGCTTACCTTATACTTCGTTCATAACTTCGACCTCTTGTCTATGTCCCTTTTTTGTGCCAACTAGTGGCAGTAAGCCCAAAGGGGAGGTCTGCCTGACCGTGTGGTTAGGACAAAGACAAAGGAAAAGAAGCAGGAACTTTGAGTTGCCTCTTTGGGTGTAGCTATGTTGAAAGCCAATTTGTAAGAGAGTCTATGTGAATGTGATATATGTTGCAAAGGGTCTGGATTAGTGCAGAGGACGTTAAGTTATATGCAAGACTCTTTCTATGAAAAGCATTAACAAACTAACATCACTTGGTTTTGGTAAAGCCAGCTAACCAATTACCTAATGGCAAACAATCACAACAATAACTCAATAAATCACAGTTGACAAAGTTAAACAGTCTTGCTTAGCCTGTAAAGCTGTGATAAAGCTATGCCCAGTTGTTACGTTACCAAACCTTGAATGGATGGAGGGAAGAGTTGCTTTGTGGTGTGTTGCTTTTATTAGCTGGCAGAAGAAGGCTGGAAAGAGCTGTGGCTTCAGGTGCAGTCTTTACTGTGTCCTTGTTCTGAAGTTGCAGATCTGAGGAAGCCGGTTGCTCAGTGTGTTTGCAGAGTTAGATGTTGGGATGCTAAATCAACTTGGTTCTCCTTGTTGCTGGAAAGTTAGTTGCAAATCTTGTGTTTGGCACACTAACTTTGCTGGTCTCCAGGTTATGTTCCTGGTGTGGGCATGCAGGTGGTGGTCCAGGGGAAAGAGAACAAGAGAGTTTGTGAGTGGGAGCCCTCTTTGATGGTTCAGGGGCAAGAAGAAGGGTCTGAGCCAGTTGGTGGCTCAGGAGGAAGTTTACATTACACGATTTTCACCCAGATTTTGCGTTGCGGAGACTATCGTAATGTTTTGAGTGTTTAGTTTAGTTTATTTAATTTATAACAGGACAGTGTGCAGTGGCATTAATTATTCCAGGGAAATAAAAAGATGGCTGCACCAGATTTAGCAGGAAAGCTAATTTCCATCTGTAGTCCTTAACATAAAAGACAGACATCATAAATAAATCATCAGTACAAGTTAAATACACATTGCAAGGTACGTTAATAACAACATCGTCAGACTAAGATTAAAAAATAATAATCATCACGATTAAATTACAAGTGTAGTTTGAATATGGTAGTCACAGGTGCCCTTTACCTAAAAGCGGAAGGTACACACTGCGCAGAACATAATACAAATAAATTACAAGTGCATTTGAAATGTGGTAGACACAGGTGCCCATTACCTAAATAGCGGAAGGTACACACTGCACAGAGCATGATACATAATAAGTTACAAGAGTGCAATTTGAAATATAGAAGTCACAGGATAGGGGGGTTGGGGTTGGTGGGGGATGGGACTACCCACTAGGATATCCCCTTCCCCACCGGTACCAACTGGTAACCTTAGCACAGGGGTCCCGGACTCAGTGTTTGCACGACTGCTGACTCAGAATCCAGTTTTTAGTGTTACGAGTAAAGCAATGGTAATCGGAGATGTTTTTAAGATGCTCTGGGAGCTTGTTCCATTCGCTGATGGTTTTGTAAGAGAATGCTGATTGGGAAAAGGCAGTTTTTCGTTTTGGAACGCTGCAGTCCCCCCGAGATACCGACCTTAGGGTTCTATGAAGTACTTCGGAGCGGGGCTGCACAAAGTTTTTTAGGGGGGGGGGGGGGGGGGCTGCGTTATGAATAATTTTGTGCATTAGGCGAATATTTGAGAACAAGATCAGATTATCAAAGCTTAGCATTTTATATTTGGAGAGTACGTCACAGTGGTGGTGCCGTCGAGGTTTCTTGTCAAGTATTTTCAAAGATTGGTTTCACAGCTGTCATGGTGACCTGAGACCAGGATGATGTACAGTACAGTGTGTGCGACAGAATCATGGCATTCAAGTAAGATTTAGCAGCTTCGAGAGACAGTGCATTACGTATATAGCGGAAATTTGCGACATTGTATTTGAGCGTGTTGCACATTTTTTTAATATGTTTTTTAAACGTCAGAGTGGAGTCTAAAGTGACACCTAGATATTTAAACTCTTCAACATTTTTTATCATCTGACCATTCACAAAGACATTAGGGCGTTCACTGGAGTTTCGTTTGTTTGAGAAGTACAAAGTGACTGTCTTTTCCGTGTTCAGCGTAAGGCATGAGTCACTGAGCCACTCTGCAATTTTTCCCATAGCTGCTGATAGTTTGGCTGCCACTGTATCAGCGTCTTTTCCATGGAAATGACCGTGTCATCAGCATACATCAGTGTCTCCATGTCGTCGCAGACAGAGGGAAGATCATTGATGTATAGACTGAAGAGTAGGGGACCTAAAACTGATCCTTGCGGAACCCCCATAGTGCAAGCTCTCTGGGGGGACACCTTATCCCTGATCCTTACACGCTGGGTACGACCGTTGAGATACGACTCCAACCAGGAGAGGACGCTGGATGAAAGACCAAAATGGGATAATTTTGATAGTAGCACAGAGTGGTTTACAGTGTCAAAGGCCCTACGGAGGTCTAAAAAGACAGCCCCCACCACTCCTCCCTTGTCAAGGTTGGCCTTAATGTTCTCTATGAAGAAACAACAGGCGGTCTCCGTCGAATGGTTTGCTCTAAAGCCAAATTGCATGGGGTGTAACCGATTCACATTATTCAGGTGTGCGGATAACTGTTCAGCAACAACTTTCTCAGTCACTTTGGATATGACTGGAAGAATGCTAATGGGTCTGTAGTTGCATGTTTCATGGCGATCACCAGATTTAAAAATGGGTGTTACAATGGCTGTCTTGAGGGAGGAGGGAAACGTACTCTCGTCAAATGATCTATTTATTATACAAGAGATTGGAAAGGCTAGTGTGTCTTTGTATTTTTTTATCAGGACTTGGTCGATTCCCCAGGAGTCCTTTGCTCTGGAATTGGAGAAAGAAGATAAGATTTTGGCTACCTTGAACTTACTAGTATATGCAAGATATAGGCAGGGGATTTCCTCCATTAAAGTCGTTACTGGCTGTGCTTTTGTGGGAGAACAGCTCTGCGTTAGGACAGAATCAATAAAATAGTCATTAAACATGTTTGCCACTACTAGGCTGTCTTTATGGGTGTCCTGGGTTCCTGGTGTGGTCGCTAAGCTAGTCTGGTGGTTTTTATAGAGCTCTATGGGTCCACTTTTATCTTGCTGCTTACCTGATAGTTGATCATACACTGCCATAAAAGTTTTGGATTCCCCTTGGCTTCCTTTATAACGTCTAGGAAGAAGTTTGCTTTAGAGTTTCTGAGCTGTCGTGTGACCTTATTTCTGAGACCATTATAGATCAACCTGTCTGTTATTAAGCCTGACTTTAGGGATTTTTTAAGGGCTGCATCTCTTTGTTTCATCAATAGCCACAGCTTCTCGCTAAACCAGGGTAGATTCCGTCGTTGTTTATGTTTTGTTGGTGCTGTTCGTGTAAATTTAGACATTACTTGTGAGATATTTTCTCTGAGCACATCACAAGCCTGATCACAGCTTACCGCACCAACTATACTGTCCCAGTTAATTGAGTTCAACTCGTTGTCAAGGTGCAGTAGGTCTTTTTTTGGTATAAACGAAGAGTAGGTCCTTTCTTTGCATTTATTTGGATTTTGTACCGTGGTTTGGGTAACGTGCGAGACACCAAAGTAAGGTTATGGTCAGAAATACCAGTAATGAGGTTATAGATTTTATTTATACGATCACTTTTACTGGTGAAAATCAGGTCTAGCAAGGTTTTAGAGGACTGGGTTAATCTGGTGGGGTTCTCTACCATCTGGGTTAGGTGGAACTGGTTAGCTACGTTTTTTAGTTTTTTTTCGTCGAATTTTGTCCAGCCAGTTTAGATAAAAATCTCCCATCAGGAGAACTTCTTTGTTGTTGCATACTTTAAGAACTTCTTTCAGTTTGTCAAAGAAGGTGTCTTTTTCATTCGGTGGCCTGTATATCACAATTATATTAAAAGACATTTCAGGAGAGAGGGAAACAGTGACTCCAACACATTCTAGGTCGTTTATGGGGAGGTCCACCTAGCCACCTAGCTAGTGCTGGTGATGTTAGCCCCTCGGCCAGCGCTGGTGGTGGAGTGAGCCGCTCTGCTGCTAGGCTTGTGGCTTTGGGCGCGACCCTGCAGAGGACCGCTCGCGGTGGTGCAGGTGGCTCTGGCCTCCTGGCTAGCGTTGGTGATGTTAGCCCCTCTGTTAGTGCTGGTGGTGTTGGCCCCTCGGCTAGCACTTGTGGTGGAGTAAGTCGCTCTGCTCTCTCCTTGGCTGACGCTGGTGGTACAACGTTAAGCCTCTCGGCTAGTCGCGCTGTTAGCTCCCCAATTGGCGCTGGTGGTAGTTGGTCCCTGGCTAATGCCTCTCGGACAACGGGGAGGCATAGCTGGTTGAACACCGGGGGAGGGAGATGGAGCAGCGACAGTAGCATGCAGGCCGGGGTGGTAGTTGGCTGCCAGGTTGTTGTGGCGACGCGCGGGAGCAAGTGTTGAGGGACACCATCCCTGTGTCCAGCCGGTCTGGTCTGGGACAAGGGTGGATGTCACCGGATAGCAGCAGGCACAGGGAGATCCAACACTTGGCATACGTTGCAACGATGCGACCTGAGAGCAACATCGGTGCAAGTGGCTTACACACGCCTCCCTGGTGGAGACTGTCAGTGAATGCAATCACTCTCTGACTGAAAGTTCAGCTCAATGCAGGGGAAGGGAAACGGAAGTAAGGAGAGCAAACAAAAAGCTAAAGTCAAGAGGGAGTGAGACCCAAACAAACTTGTTACATGAGGTACGATTTTTTTCTTTAGCCATTTAGCTCTTTAGCAGAAACATTTCCTGATGGTTCGTGTTATTGTTCACTGGTGCACAGTAAATATGCTTTGTTTTATCAACTTGGAGTGTTGTTCATCTGCTAAGTGGCTAACTAGCCTCATGACAGCCTTCCAGTTTCCCTTTTTGAATGGTAAATACAGACTACCCCAGTCTGTTTGTGTGGAGACTTATTTCCTCCCACACAGGTGCACAACATACATGCTGGTTGGCTGTCAGCTGTAGTCTTTGCAGTGCGTTCATATGATACTTTTAGGCCAAGACACATGAGGCAACGCAACAGTCGGCTGTTCTTTGCTACTAACCAAGAAATGATGACGTGTTTCTGTCAGAGGGGAGTTTTGCCAACTGCGTAACGACCTGTGTGTGCACACAAGATTTCTCCACCTGCCCTTGCAGACAGAGCCCCGGATAATGTGGTGATGTCACCAAACTTGGAGACTATGCGCTCCCCGTGATCCTGTGGACGGCGCCATCGTTGTTGTTGTTTGCCAGTTTGTCAGTGTTGCCAGATCTTGGGAGAGAAACAAGCAACCAGGGCTCTACGGAAACAAGCAAAAGAAATGATGGATACATAGAGAGAAAAGCGACGTTTAGAAAGCAAGCCCAAATAAGCAACTCCACTTACGAAACAAGCCCAAAAAAATGCAACCCGACTACCAATATTTGTAAGCGACTTTACAAAAAAAACAGCCCACAGTCGCGGCTAATAAGCGGACCTGTCAACCCTGCAGCTTGTCCTCACATTTCTTCCGTCCTCCTGCGTGCTGACATGGACGTATCCCGCCTCTCATTGGCTGATGCTCTTTGTCAGTTGTGGTCACACTTCTTCAGTTTTCTAGCATGCGAAATATCCATTCCCAGTCACAGACGAGGGGGCGACTTGCTCGTAGGCTTGTTCACACATGAAGACTCGTTGTGGCAGACTACCTTCCGACTCACCTCCGAACCAAGGTGGCTGTCAAGATCCTGTGCAACGTCAAAATCACAGTGAAAATCGTTTATGTGAACATCACAGAGTGACATGTCACTGTGTCAGTAGTGCCCAATCGGGTCTGACAGGTCCCCATTCTCACATAGGTGTGAGAATGGGGCATCCTGTGGTGATAAGGGCCAAATGCCATTCCTTTGTTTTAAGAACAAAGAACAAAGAACCTTTACATGTCCACTGTAGATCTTCACAAATGACAAATCATCTGTGGTCCATGCCAATCCATACTTGTACCATTTGTATTTTTAAGCCTTTTAGGCTGGTTTGCCATGTCTATGTTTTCTGTTTTGTGCTTCTGGTTAAGTTTAAACCATACATCTGAAAGCCAAGCACGAATTATCTGAAGGCTATTTCAGAGTCACTGCAGCTTCTATGCGATTTTACACTTCCTCAGTTTTAGTCCTAAAAAAGGAGTGCACTTACATGTTCACTCTCAAGTTGGCAAAGCAATTATTCACTGTGAAATGAAGATTATGCTCATTTCTTTTCTCTTCTCTTGCTTATATTCACAAATATGCACACGGGCATGCACACAGACAGTGTTTTCTTTTTAAAAGCAGTGGACCATCTGTGTTCTTGTGTGCTCTGTTTCTGCTTTCTCTCTGAAGACAGAAAGGAAAGACGGGTTTACAGGCGTCATTGCAGAATGGTGGAGTGCGGTCTGAAGCCACGGTCTCAGATATAAATGTATCACAGTGGAACATTTCAAAGGCAAGGACACTGACAGTCATTTAGCTGAGCATCCACTCATTGGAGAGTTGTGCTAACTAGCAGTTTATTGTCCCAACTTGACACTGCAGTCATTCATTCTTAAGCTTTTTGTAGACCACAGCAGGGTGTCTCCATATTGAACTTTAACTACCTCCTGATGCCACTGGGTGCTGTTGAAAAATAATGGTGACTGGCTGTGTATGAAACGATGGCTTTTTTCATCAGTGTCTGATTCGAGAAGTCACTGACCAAGCACCGGATTTTGACGACCTCAGAGTGAGACTGGGTTTGAAATACATGTCCACATGCAACAACTTAGCCAGTGTGACAGCTCTCATCTGGTGGCTCCTCAGTAGTTCCAAAAATGGCAACTAATGAATAAAAAGTCAGTCTAATCAACATAATGCAACGTTCAGTGGCTAAACACTTGAACTCCCATAAGAAAATTCTATACTTGTACAGTCAAGAGAATTTACATTTGCATTCTGTACTGAAATTATTGAAGTTGATTAATGTATCACAGAGGTTGGCAACCTTTTTGAAATGAAGTGCCTTTATTAAGTTTTCGTGTTAATCAGTGTGCCCTGTCAAAAGCTCCATAAAAATTTGTTTAATGTCCTCTATTTTTGTTTTTTGAGGCATTGGTTTTAAGCATTAGAGCTCCTTCCTTCAAATCACAGTATGTTGCTATGACCATCAAGCGTGTATGTCATTCACACACTCAAATCAATGCAGTGTTAAAGTTGCAAACTTTACGTGTGTGTGTGTGTGTGTGTGTGTGTGTGTGTGTGTGTGTGTGTGTGTGTGTGTCCCTTTGTATCATTCTGTGTCCCCTTTCCAGGGGTGGGTGTATTATATATAGTATATTTTTGAGCCTTATTTTACACGAGCTACTTTTTCCTTCACTGCGTTTGACATAAATACCTTTATAACAACTAATTCGCTGTAAATGTGAGTAAATGCTGTAAATGAGTGTATAGGAGAGATCACACAAGAAGCACCTCTACTGCAACCACCCACCCAGCCTAAGTTGACCCTCACCTGGCCTAAAGCATTGTAGATTTTTCCAAGAAGTATTCTGTATTTTTTTGAAAAAATACAGTAGCCCAGAGGGTTAAAAAAAAACACCCTGCCAACATTACAATGAATGGTGATGGAAATTAAACTGACTGCACACAAACACACAAAACACAAAGCTGCCAGCCTCTGACTTTATGACAGCTGCAACTGTTTGAAGTCAACCCAAGTCAGTAAATTAAGCCTGCTAGTATTAATCTTAACGTTACTAGTTAGCTAATGTTAGACAGTTTGATGTTAATCATAACATTACACTGAATGAGCCAGCCGGCAATCATCAACGTTTTGCTTCTTTAAACCCAGAACGCCTACTGGTGGTGGAGCAGTGGCAGGGCCGTCTCCCTGCCACCCCCTGCAGCTAGGCCTGGGTGGGGCGCCACCCAGCCAAGCTCTGGCTAAGTGGTGCCCCAACTCTTGTCCTTTCTCCTCAACCAAAGCCAGAAGCTGCTCCTTTCTGCCTCCTCTGCCAAGTCCTTGAGTGCCTTGCATTGCTTTGCTCCAGTTATCGCAGAGTAGAAAAACCAGACAGCACTCAGTAATAAGTATAATACTTTTGAGGCATTGGTTTAAGCATTAGAGCTCCTTCCTATAATATTTAATATATTGGATTGCACAGCAGCAGTCAAAGGACGCATTTCAGCTCATAGCCCGTCCTCAGTGTTAAATGGTTTGTGGGCGTGTCTCCCTTTTAACAGAAACCAGCTGGTTCAACTTAACATTAAAAAAGATACAAATATAGACCATTCATAAATGCAAACCTCAATAATACATCGAGTAGTATAAATATAATAGAAAAATAGAAAATCTTAAAACACACAATACAATATCAAAGAATAGACCAGAATGTAAATTTTGTAACAATCGACAATAACTTTTTGTCATGACCAAAAGTGCCAAAAATGTCCAACAACATGAGAAAAACAACAACAATAAAACCTGTAGATACTATTGCAGTCAACAGATGTGTGACCAATAGATATGGTCCATATACTGTCTGTGAAAAGTAATGGGTCTACATGCGTAGCTGTCCAAAGAGCCCATGCAGAACCCCCCAGACAATAATAATGGACCACATACATATCACCATCTATAGTTACAAAAAAACATGATAATACCAATTTCTCATTAAATCCCCTCGGATGCTCAGTCTTTAAATAATGAATCCAGGCGAACGGCTGAAGTACCCAAAAGCCAAGGCATCCTACTTCAGTTGGATGTGGTTCTCCAACCTGCCTCCTTGCATTTGGCAGCAAGGTCTGAGTACCTCAGCCTCTTCCTTCTGATGCAGCTTTGATCCCTGTCTCTCATGGGACGGTTAGTTCGATGAGGAGCACAGTCTTGATGCTGCTGGACCACATCACAATGTCTGGGCGGAGGCTCGTGCTGGTGATCTCTCTGGGAAACTGGAGCTGTCTGCCAAGGTTGACTCTCATGCTGCAGTCCTGGGAGGCCACTGGCCACGCACGTGAGTTGTCAACGGTGTCAGCTTCGTCGAGTGTACCAAGTGCAGCAAGATACTGGTATATGACAAAAAAATGGGGACCTCAACACTTAAAGTGCAACTTGCAGGTTAAATTTTTAAAAAAATATATGCATAACCTTGTGTGAAGATTACCATATGAGAAGTTAATTCAGAATTTATTATGGTTTACATGACATAAGGGCACAAATTCAGAGGAAAAAGTGGCTCTTTTTAGCTCCTCTTCTAAAAACACTTTTTTTTCAACATCGCCTGACACGTCATGAGAGGGACTCTGCGTCCTTGACCCTGCCTCTGTCCAATGCGTAGTAGTAGGTGGTAGTGAGTCTGAGTGGTAGTAAACTTGTGAGTTAGTTAACAGTGCATTTCACCATTTGTGATTATGCCGAATTATTGTGTTTGTGCAGGTTGCACAAACTCGAGTCTGTCAGGACATTGAGTCCACCGTTTTCTGGACAGAAAAAGGAGTGGAGTTAGTTTTCGCGCCTGGGTGCGTTTTGTGCAGGTGAAGAGGCACTTTTTCACGGCTTCATCTTCACCAAAAACGCGGTCGTGTGTGTGCAGCGCTCATTTTGGACAGGAGGATTATGTTCCTGGCAGAGCCCGCCCGCCCTCGCACATGCCCCCGAGGCTTGGGAGACCCGAGCCCCGCGGCCCTGCACGGAGACCCGAGCCTCGGGGGTATGTGTGGGGCTGCGAGCCAGGGGTATGTGCGAGGGCGGGCGGGCGTTCTCCGCAGAGAGGGAGGCCTCCGTGTTTGAGACGGGAGCGGGCAGCGTGAGGGTTGATGGGCAGTGTAAGGCATGTTATGTCTGGTCTGGAGGTCAGATTCTCCACCAGAGCCCAGAAGGCATCCACCTCCCTGCAGCACATACTCTCCACAGCAGAGGACACAGGCTGGCAGTACCCACACAAGCACCTATCTCTCTCTCTCACTCTCTCTCTCTCTCTCTCTCTCTCTCTCTCTCTCTCTCTCTCTTCCCCCCTCTCTCCCCTGTGGACGTCAATACACCGTAATGCCGAGCTACAACACACATAGCAAGATACGTCTGATACAAGCTGATACTTACGCATTAGTTTCTGTTATGGGTAAGTAGCATTAGTTATCTAATACTGGCAGAGCTTTGTTATAACCTAATACGTGATGACAAACTTAATGTTGTGATGTGAACACAACGTTAGACATTGTTAGCTGTCATTAGCTAAGGCTGGTCGCTCACCAAGACACCTGCCCAGTTCTCCACTGGTTCTCCTCACACACAGCTCTATTTCTCTCCTGTGGCCGTTATTTCTCCTAATCCTGATCTGTTCCTCGTCTCTTGGACGCCTAGCTGGCTCATAATTATAAGCCTGTGGGCTGTTGTATGCATATGAATGTACATTTTCAATCTCTTCAGTCTCAAAACTAGTACTGGGATCCATGTTTATTAATGTTACACTGAATCAAACTTGGCCGGACTCCTTTATGCTACGTCACTTCTGGTTAGTGGGTTTTTAGATGTGGAAGCAAAATTCTCTCACAAAAACGACCCCAAAAGTCACTGTAGTGTGTCTATGTTTATGTTTTTTTGTTTTAATAGAGTTTCTACATCATTTTCCCACACATTTATTCACCATAGTCTCCAACCTGCAAAATGGGCTTTAAGAGGCACATGAGGACTTGCCATGGAAAGAAAGACGAGAGTCAACCTTCAATGTCCACGTTCGTATCCTTAAAAAAAATGTCGGGTTTAAACCGGGCTCGGGCTCGTAATTACAGTTACAGGGCTCGGACAGAACATGCACGGGCTCAGGTGGGGTTGGGCTGGATTTTTTGGGCCCAATCTAAGCTCTACAGAGAGGGCAGCATTCCTCCTGGCCAAGCCGCAGGTGAAGGCTCAGTGGGCAGGGAAGCGTGTCATATGTTGCCCGGATGAAAAAGCTGAGCCTTGCCTGCAGGATCTTCTACAAATCCGTCATGCTGATGTTCCTCCCGACAACATCTTCCCACATTGTCCAGCACCCCTGGCATCCCTGGGCTACGGCCTTGGTCTTATAGTGCTCCTTCTCCATGCTTGACACCTGAGCCACCACCAGGTCTCTCCTCTCTTTCCTGTTGGCCTTGAACCAGAAAAGCTGGGCCTCTCCCCACTCAAGACCTGATTTTCCCATCTGGAGTCTGCCGATGAAGCCTACAGATTTTTTGGTCAACTACAGCTTGGGCTTTCCATTCACGATTGGTGGAGATCTTGATGTTTGCGTTCCGCACTGCCTGGTTGGTGGACTCCTTCAGCTCCAGTACAAACCTGGTTTTCTCCTGCTTGTAGCCCATGCTACAAGCAGGAGAACACGTGCCCATGCCCACGTGTTGGCTTTTGCGTCCATCTTGCTTACCGAGGACAGACGATTTTAGGTCGTTTGAGCATCCACATTGTCCTCTGGTGTGGAGTGTGGTGTTACTGTTTTTGGTGTTGGTGAATGCAGTAACTTTGTTTGGCTTTGGTTTTCTTTTCACCTCATGGTCATAGCCATTTTGCACCTAGTGGGAGTGGCATCCACAGATTTGGCTACCTGTACACCCGCTGTTTATTCTTGGGACTCAGTGGCAGCAGCTTAGCTGGCCCTTCATGATTTAGATCTTGTTTGATCCTTATTTGGACCAAGGTGACACTTTCTATCAGCCGTAGTCCCATTTTTTTGTTACATAAACCATTTGCTTTATATTGAAGACGTGATTGCATGTAGTGCTGGGTGCTCTGAGCACCATTGTACCAGATTTCAGTGTATTTGGATTAGTTTACATGCTCAGGTAAACTTCACGACTTCAGAGTCTTGTGGTATGAGTACTTTTGACCTGCATGTTTAGCTGTGTATACCTTAACATAAAGCTTGGGTAAGTAGTACTTATTTCCACATTAAGTACACTTGATTTCAATGAATTAATAATTGTATTTGTCACTGAATTATGGGGTATTGTATTAGTGTTGTGCCAAGCTTGATTTGCCCCAGTACTTGCATGTGAGGTGATAGTATGACAACCTGTTTATTCATTGTTTTAAGGGTGGGGGTGTTACGGATGTATGTGTTCTGTGCTGCTGTTCCTTTTCCCTCCATTGTAGATCTGCCCAGGTGTGCTGCTTTAGTTAACGAGGTGCAGCGCATCTGGCATGGAGAAGGTGCAAAAGAGCTCCTGTGCAGCAGCAGAGGAGAGAGGCCTTTAGTGCGGTGACTGCTGGTCCTGCTGCCTCTCACTGTGGGATTTTTGTTGTCTTGTTTGCTTGTTTCCATTCTAATAAATCCCAATGGGTATGATTGTTTTAAAGGTGTTCATGTGATTATTTTGGGTCAGCATTGGAGTTTTGTTCGCCCCATAGGGCCGCCTAAGGGTGTGGTGTAACACCATCCGTCAGCTGTTTCGTGATGCTGCATGCATGTCAGAGAGCTCTGCCATATACTGTCTCCCCAGGCTTTTGATGGGATGTTGGGCAATCGGGGATATTCTCACCACCTACGACAAAGATGGTATTGTCGTTCCTGAATCCCTTCCTGATTGACATACTTTAGGACCTAGCAGGCTTGATTTTCAAGCTTGGCCAGGACATCAGCGCATCCATTCTCTTCAGCAACCTTGATGTACTTGGTTCTGTTGGCAGGAGGCTGGTGATGTCTTCCATGTAGCCTCTCATAGGGGGCAGTCTCTGGCCAAATGGTAACTTAACTCCCCCTACCACCTGCCTTGCTCCACTAAGAATAATCTCAAAGGTGGGCACGAAGAGGATGGGGGATATAAAACATCCCATGGCGATACCCAGCTCCAGCTGCTGCCAACCACTTATGTACTCCAACATCACAAATCACAGTTTGCTTCACAGGGCTTTACAGCAGACGACATCCCTCTGTCCTTTGGACCCTCACAGCGGATAAGGAAAAACTCCCCCAAAAAAAACCCTTTACCGGGGAAAAAAACGGTAGAAACCTCAGGAAGAGCAACTGAGGAGGGATCCCTCTTCCAGGATGGACAGACGTGCAATAGATGTCGTACAGAACAGATCAACATGATAAATTAACAGTAATTCGTATGTCACAATGAGACAGAAAGAGAGACAGAGAGAGAGACAGAGACAGAGAGAGATGCAGGACAGACGGTAATGACAGTAGCTTACAACAACATTAATGAAAGTAATAATATTATAATTATAGTTTTGGCTGTTGTGGCACAATATGTTGAAAGTATATATTAATATCTGATAGTATATGTATGTGACAATAATCATATGTGTATAATAACAGTAGAGGTATGACTAATGATAACAGCAGCAGCAGGAGGCATCAGGCAGGAGAATGGCAGCAGCACAACCACACATGTCACACTATCCAGGCACCGCTGCGATATAAGTTAACCTGGGAAACAGTGGAGCACAAAGGCTCTGGAGAAAAAGCCGAGTGACGAGTGGCATGTCACTAAGCCGAGTTAGTGACATGCACTATGGCCAAGTTAGCAAGATGCAGTAACAGGACACAAGAGAGAGAGAGCGAGAGAGTGAGAGAGACAGAGAGAGATAGAGAGAGAGAGAAGGAGAGAAGGTGCCTGGTGTATTATAGGGGGTCCCCTGGCAGACTAGGCCTAAGTCAGCCTAACTAGGGGCTGGTACAAGGCAAGCCTGAGCCAGCCCTAACTATAAGCTTTATTAAAGAGGGAGGTCTTAAGTCTAGTCTTAAATGTGGAGACGGTGTCTGCCTCCCGGACCGCAACATGAAGATGATTCCACAGGAGAGGAGCCTGATAGCTGAAGGCTCTGGCTCCTGATCTACTTTTGGAGACTTTAGGGACCACGAGTCAGTAGGATTTTAAATTCAATTCTGGATTTTACAGGGAGCCAGTGCAGAGAAGCTAAAACGGGAGAAATATGATCTTGTTTCTTAGTTCCTGTTAGTACACGTGCCACGGCAATCTGAATTAGCTGGAGAGTTTTTAAGGACTTACTAGAGCTACCTGATAATAGAGAGATACAGTAATTCAGCCTTGAGGTAACAAAAGCGTGGACCAATTTTTCTGCATCATTTCAGGTCAGGATAGGCCTAATTTTTGAAATATTACACGGATGAAAAAATGCAGTCCATAAGGTTTGTTTTAAATGAGAATTAAAATACAGATCTTGATCAAATATTACTCCAAGGTTTCTTACAGTAGTGGTAGAGGCCAGAGCAATGCCATCAAGAGAAACTATGTCATCAGATAAAGAGTCTCTGAGTTGTTTGGGGCCAAGACCAACTTCAGTTTTGTCTGAATTCAACATCAGGAAATTGGTGCTCATCCAGGTTTTTATGTCTTTAAGACAATTATGAAGTTTAGTTAATTGATTACTTTCTTCTGGTTTCATAGATAAATACAATTATGTATCATCCGCATAACAATGGAAATTTACAGAGTGATTTCTAATGATGTTGCCTAAAGGAAGCATATATAGAATAAATAGGATTGGTCCGAGCACAGAACCTTGCGGAAATCCAAAACAAACTTTAGTACGTCAGGATGATTCATTATGAACGTGAAGAAACTGAAAACGGTCAGATAAATAAGATTTAAACCAGTGTAGTGCAGAACCTTTTAGGCCAATTAAGTGTTCCAGTCTCTGTAGCAGAATTTGATGGTCAGTTGTGTCAAACGCAGCACTAAGATCTAATAAAACAAGTACAGAGACGAGTCCTTTGTCTGAAGCAATTAGATCATTTGTAATTTTAACTAGTGCTGTCTCAGTGCTATGATGCACTCTAAATCCTGACTGAAATTCCTCAAATAAATTAATATCATGGAGAAATCACACAGCTGGTCTGCGACTACCTTCTCAAGGATCTTTGAAAGAAAGGGAAGATTAGATATCCAGAAGGTAGCTGGTCATTTTTCCTGCCAGGACAAAGAAGAAGATTTGCCTTCAACAATGAACAGAGCAATACTCCTGAATTGGTTTATATCCCTGGAGTTCTTTTCTTTGGGGATGAAGGCGGCCACGGCTCTTTGCCACTCCACTGGGATGCACTGCTTTTTCCACACAGTTGCAGGTGTCCACAGCAGCTTCAGTACTGTTGGGCAGTTCTTATAAAGCTTATATGGTATCCCATTGGGGCCAGGGGCTGCAGCAGCTCTGGTCTTTCTCACAACCTCCCTAACTTCACTAAACTTGGGAGGGAGGATGTTAAACTGGGATGCTGGTGGGTCTGGGCGACAGAGCCTGGTAAACCCCATGGCTCATGCCTTGCTGGGTCACTATATTGCTTCCTGATGTGTTCCTCCAACTCTTCTCTTGCAACCTCCAGCCTCCCACCCTTTGCTTCCTCCAGCAGCTGCCTGGCATACTTGAAGCGTTTTTTGAAGAAACTGGCTCTTTCTTCTCAGTTGTATAGGCAATCATTAATTATTTGATTAGCTGGCCTGCTCATCAAAACAAGCACTGTTTTTTTTTTTTTCATTTTTTTATACTGGCCTGCACAGAAAGTAACTTGTACTTTGAGTTGTTTATTTTCCAGGTACTTTTTTACTTTTACTTGAGTAGTTTTCCTAAATGGTAATTTTTAACAATAAACACATTTTTACTTGAGTATAGATTTTCAGTACTCCACCCACTATTGCCTGCCTCTAAATTTGATGGTATTTGCCAGTCTGTGAATGCATCATGAAACTCTTCATGAGTTTTTTTTCTTTGCCAGGACTTTGAGGAGTTTGAATCGCAGGGTGGATAATTGATCAATCTAATCAGAGCTGATCAGATCAGAGCAATGGAAAACTTTTAGACACAACACAGATATTGTTATCATGAGGGACCACCACAAATGAATATGTGTGGGGAGCCCTGTACTTAAATACTTCAAAAAACCATTTTGCATACTTCTTGCTAGCGTGCCATTAGTTAAGCTATGTTGCTGACCCCTGAACATTTTAGGGTAAGTCCTGCTTTGTACAAAAACAAGCCAAATTATGCACCCCTAGTCAGAGGTGAAAGTAGTTTTAAATTCTTGGCGGTACTATTACCAAAACCTTCCTCTCTCTCTCACTTCATGCATTTTAAAATAGCAAAGTCAAAACCCAAACAAAAGAGAAGTTATTTTTCTCTGCATTATTAACTCTACTTTGACACAAAAAAAAAGACCGTTTTGTAGTGTTTCTCCGTTTTTATTCAAAATGTCTGTAGATGATAACTGACAGATATTTAAATCATGCTGAAAGTGTTTCAGCCAACCACAAGAATGTGTGGAATTTTGTTGGCGTAATTTATTGTTTGTCCTGTCCCGGCGCAAGCGGCGTCTCTTGACGTCTGTGCACCAGTTGTGGAAAACATCCCAGTGCAATAAATCAAACGCACTGATCCCCATAGCAACCGCTGTGTTTCGGAAGTAGACGCGCATGCGCACTTACATACTGCTGAGTGAAATCTCCGGTCGTTAGCTGAGAAGCAGTCTCTTTTTCGAGCTATTCTGTTTGTTGAAATTAAACAAAATAGCATGAAACACAACTGTTTATTCTCCCACTGATTTTAATTGGGACACTTTGCAACAAACGTAAAGACATTACATGTGTGGTACACGTTTCAAAGGCTAGGCGGAGAGGAGACCGCCGTGCTCTCTCCGAGGGGAGGGGGAGAGAAGCAGGGAGAGAAGCAGGGCAAGAGCCGGCTAAGGCTCCGTCCGGCATGAACTAAAACACAGCATGGAAAGTTCAGAAACAATTTGGAATGAGTTGAAAGGAATTTTAAACAGACAAAAGTAGTTTCCAAGACTGCATATTGCTAGCGGATCTATTTTCTGACCCAGAGTGCGGTCGTGACTGGTTCTGAATGAGGGCTTTATAGCAGGCAGCCGCTCTCCCATCTTCCTGGTACTGCGTACCGCCGCTGAGTCTTTTAGTGGTATGCAGTACTGGACCGTACCGGCTTACTTTCACCCCTGCCCCTAGTGCTATAACAGTCTCTTTCTCTCTATCTTATTTTTTGCAGTATATTTCCCTTTAATTATGTTTTCATAATTTCGACTGTAGGTTTTAAGAAATATGATGACTTAAGTGTGATTGGTGATTTTGTTTCTAAGAGAGAACAGATACAAGAGGTCACTTTGTTTAAAATTTAAACACTTGTCTCTTCAAGTGTTGAACCACTCTTGTTATTGTTGGGACGACAATCTTGTTTTATCCGAGGAGGGTAAGCACTGCAAATACAGACAAGCTGCTGATAATTTGTTGAAGTCAAACCAACTCAACACAGCTATGCACTGTGTATGGGTTTGTGTGTCACTTTTGTGTTGATTAAAGCAGCAGGTGGTGGATTAGAAGAAATGATACACTGATGATGATGTGTGTGTGTGTGTGTGTGTGCGCGTGTGTGTGTACGCCTGCCTATCTGTGTGACTTTATATCTGCCAGTAAATAGCTCCAAATCCAGTTCTTTTATTTACAAGGCAGAAAACTTTAACAAGGTAATGGAGGGCTTCTTTTAACATTTCTCTGTGTGTGCGTTCATGCATGTGTGCGGGCATGTGTTTGTGTGTGTGCACAAACTCTCGCTCTGTACACTCTTTTGTCCTCCTTGCATACCTCTTGTGCGTTAGTTTACCACAAAAGAAGACGCTCATCAAATTTTAACAGGATCTGTCAGGAAGAAGATGAAACCACACACTTTGATGCCCTAAAGAGAGGTTATACACGCTTGAAAAATAATTTGATCTGAATCTCATTATTGCCATAATCAGCAAGGCTGTATAATTTGATTAAGTATAAGGTTGTTTTTCCATCACGGCTTTTCCAGCTTTGGCTGGATATGAATAATTAAGTGGTGAGATGGATTTAGCACAAAGGCTGTAATAACAACTGTATTTACTGCTATTGTTCTACCTCCCAGTTTAACCCTTGGGGCCACCGTGACTGGTGATCAATCATGATATATCCTACTTATTAAAATGTCCTTATTAAGGCACTCATTAAAAGTGGAGAAGATTTTTTTTTTCTTTTTGCCTCTGTGGTTTTCATGACAAAGTGGTCACATCTCAGGGGCTCTCCGCTGGAACATTCAGGCATGAAGTGTTCATACAGAGGCAAGAAGAGAGTTGCCAATACTCAATACCGTGTATGTTTTTATCATTTCGCCGTGTGTTTTTGATCACTGTGCAGCAGCGTAACATTGTAATTGGATGTGTCTTTGCTTCACTTCAAACATAAGCGCAGACTTGCGCACACACATAAACAGACACACATAACCACTATGTAAAGCAGGAAATTGCTATGGTACCATGGAGAAGCTTACCATGCAACTTCCATCTCACAAACCAAAACTGTGCCAAATTTATAAATGATAATCTTATAGCCTGCCCAAGACTCAAAACACCACAGCCTGGTTTGTAAGGCTGTACATACAGCTGTCAAAACCATAAGTGTTACACACAAGGTGGAAAGGTGGTATATATAGCTATTACAATCACAAATATCGCATATCACAAGTCAAAAATTTTAGTGTTATTGCTGTAGTCTATGCACCAGAGGGGCTGGTCCACCTACGATAGTAAAACAGCAAAAAGTCACCTTACTACATGGGCCCTGGACAGTTTCTGGGCCCCGATGCGCTGCACCTGTTACACCATTGATATTTGCATTGTTGGATGTTAACAGATGATGACTCAGAACAGCTTCCTTGTTTATTTCCATTAGCACATTGGTCACATGATCGCGGCCTTTCAAAATACATGGGATATGTCCGAATTTGGGTGCATTACTTTTCATATGAAAATGTCCAAACTGTTTATGAGAACAGTCTGGCTACCTACAAACAAATTTAGCAACCAGCTGCTGAAAATTGTGGAGTGTTTAGTATGGGCTGAAATATGTGCCACTAGAAACTGAATTTGAATTACATAATTTGAAATTGAATCATTTATATTTGAATTTGAATTACTAGAAACTGAATTTGAATCACATAATTTGAAATTGTATTGTTAATTTGAATCATTACATTGAAAAACTGAATCTGAATAGTATAATTTGAAATTGAATTCATTTCTTTATATATTCAAATTCAGTTCTCACAATTCAAATTCAATTTACTGTGACAGACATCCGGGTCGTTTAAGGACGAAGGAAGAGCAATCGAGCGCAGATACACAGGACTCCTCTTCGGCCAATCAGCACCTACGTTTTTGAGCACGTAGGAAGAAGCGCTACTTGCTCGCCTTGACCCATACTGGTTTGACCATGGATACGACTGGGACAAATATGGTAATTTGGCATTTTACCATATATTTTAACGACCTTTTTTAACTGTTGTTAATGTTACAGCTACATTGTAGGAACGTTTCATTTCGTCAGCGAGCATAAACAAATCATGTTTACAATTACATTAGGCGACTAGCACGTTAGCATTGTTTCAGCTATCATTTTAGCAATGCAGCAACGAGTGCCGGAGATAGTCTACAAGTCACATGTGATGTTACCCATTTAACGGTAGTGTTCTTTCTTACCATGAATGTTTTGTTGATAGCAAACAAGAAATTCAAGTTAGTAGTTGGATTTGCAATGTGCATAATGGCTGACATATCTTTGTACCCACACCGCTGTTGCAAACAGTGCGCATATTTATGATTTTGACATTGATTAAAGTCTGAAGGGAACTGAAATATACGTTACTGTTATGAACATAGAACATGTTAAAGAAATGTAGAAGTTGCGAAAGAAAGGCAGTGTTATACTTGTTACAAGATGTTAATTTCTTTCAGTATATCGCCGGTGTTGAGGTCGTGGCCACTTGTGACGTCTGCACCACGCCAGCTACACACAGCAGAAACTGTAAGTACCAGTTTTAGCTACTTGATTTTAGACAGCTAATATTACATTGTCTTCCAAGGACAAAAAAAAGCATTTAAAAGACATCATCAAGTCATCTATATTTTGAGGTGTTGCTCCCTGTTTTATTTTAACCTACATATGTGACATAATAGTATTGTCAACAAAAAGGAGTGATTCACCCTTTATAGTTAACTTTGTTTTTTATTACCTAAAGCAGTTATTACACTCATTTTACTTTCATAGGCACAGTGTGCATCATTGGTGACAGCTATGTCAGAGAGCTGCAGAGACCTTGGGAAGCAACCTCAGCATGCCAGGTGTCCATGTCTGCTGGTTTGGCTGGGGTGGACTGCAGAGAGGCCTTCTCTCCTTCTTTCCCCACTCCCTGCGAGGAAGAGCAGCACCAGATGTCCTCATCATCCGCTGTGGCGGCAATGACATGGGGAAGGTCAGCAGTGTCAAGCTGGTCAGCATGATGAAGGAGGACCTGCACCAGCTTCACCTCCAGCATCCTGGCATTAAGATAATATTTTCTTCATTGGCCCAAAGGTGCAGGTGGGAGGCTGGTGGCAATCCAGCAAAGATTGATAAGGCCAGGAAATTTGTTAATAGTTTATGGCAACATTTGTTCACAGTTTAAATGGTGCCATAATTGAGCACCCTCACATCAGACATGACGGGGCTATTTTTGAAAGATGGAGTTCGTTTCACACCTAGGGAAAATGAAATGTTTTTAAGTAAATTAGATAGTTGTCTTAAAGACCACCTCCAAACACAGTGAACTGCTTACAGTTGGCAGTGTCACTGCTTGAATTTGGCCTTTAGGACACATTTTGTTAGGCCTGAACATAGCCCAGGCTGTCATGGCCAATGTTGAGTTTTTCTATTCATCTATAACTTGTTTAAAATTTCAATAAATTCTATTTACATTTGCACTCCTTTTGTCTTTGTTTCTGACTGAATCTGACTGTCAACTGAAAGAGCAAACAAATCATACACTACAGATAAAACATAAAGCATTAATGTTTAACACTGTCATTGGCAAATAATTAAGCAGTCCATTTCTGTGTGGGCCTGATTATTTTAACTTTGTACTTGAAGGTAACTAAGCACCTTAGACCCAGCAGCAGAGCCTGAGAAGATTTTGGAGAGCAACCTTTGTTTGCTGCTCTGTTAGAAGTCTAGTTTTAACACAGAAGAATGTCACTGGATAAAAGGGCTTAAAGTGAAAAACAAACAATTAGCTGGACACAACAGTTTTGAAGCCCCAAAGGTATCACTTGTTCGCCAACTCTGAGAGGGTCTTCCTCAGGCAAAAGGTACTGTGACGTTTTTATAGTGAGGCAAATAGAAACATAATCAGTGTGCAGATATTTCCTTGTTTTTCACAAAAGGAGAATCGTTATTCAGTGAATTTTCTTCATTTGAAGAAATGTTCAAACAAAACCAGCACATAACATCAGCTTTTCATTTTTTCTTTACATTTTGCTAAGATAAATGCAAACTTGGGTAAATGTTAAAACATAAATGAAAACATTAAGATGCCATAAATAACTATTATATTTTGTTAAAGGTTTAAATCACCACTATATTTCCAGTCATCACAGAAAACTGATGACAGCTTTCAAAAAATGTGCTTTTACTCTAAAGTAAGTTTTGTCTGATCCATTTTATATAGCAAAAGTTAAAACCATTACACAAACAGTTTAACAAAATTAAGTCAAAGCTTGCATTCATGAAATCATCACTATTAAAAGGTTACAAAAAGTACACATGAAATAAATGAAAAGATTTATAACAGTAATTATAAAACCTATGAATTAGGACCCAGTGTCATAATTTGCAAAGTCGTAATTTCTTGTGAAACAACTTCTTTACTGTGGAGTAAATATCATATCATTGGTCGAGGCGTTGTAACTTTCCTCAAGTGTCCTACAAGAGAGAAAGATGACAGGTTAAAAACACAGGTAGAAAACATTGACTACAGCCTGTCTTGGTTAAAAAAACACTCATCACCAAAATGATCTCACTGCTGAGTAAGTGGCTGTCATTCATAAAATAGTTTTGTGTTTAAGTTCTGTAGATATTCAACTTTATATTTGAATGTGATTTTAAATTTAACAGTGTACTACCAAGACAATTGGAGTATGAATGTACAGTATGCAATTCATCCACATTAACATAATAGTTGCTATCAAAAGGAAACTGAACTGTTCTCAAAGCTCACTGCCACTGTGGAATCATGCTATGTTCAGCTGTCTCATTTTGAGAATATATTTTCCATTGGTTCTTCACAGACTGTGTGTGGGGGAAAAGGTAGTAATTCTCACTATGATAAAGGGTCTTTGCATAAAATGCACTAAAATGTTAAAGTCGGTAAATACATGTCATGTTCCTTGATTGATAAAATCTTCATATAAACTGCACTGGTGTGTCAGTAACTTCACCTTATCAGTAATAGTACAGAGCAAGCTGTGCCCTAATCGAGTACTTAGTAATATATGAAAATTAGTAATATATACAATGAATTTAAATGAATTATGGTCAATAATTTTATCATTTTAAACTAATAAGTTTCTTGACTCTTTGTGAGGTACTGTATGAAAAAAGGTGTCTTTATCCTGGAGTCAGTGCTGAAGTGATGATTCTCAAAGTGTTCACTGCACAGTCGGGAAGTCTTGTTTGGAGTCCAGTTCTGTCTTCTGGTGTTGAGTGTCCACTGATCCAGTCTGTCTGGGTCACCTAGAGGAAAACTTTACACAGACAAATAGATATTAAAATATATGTGTTAGCTACCTACTTCACAGACACCTTTACATGCAAACAATACAACTTAAATTAATTCAGTGTTCAACAGATCATAATCAATTTAATTTAGCAAAACAAAAAGGTGGTGGCCATCACAGTCCCCATATTCTGTCTGTGCATTATCTATTGTTGTGTAGCTACAGGCCTATATCATACTTTTATTTTCTTAATATTTTATGTGTGACAGTCAAATGTCACATTAGCCTTTTTTAATTACGTTACACACCTTATTGTAATTTCACACAGTTCGCCACTTTTTAACAAGTTAACATTGCATCACGTTAGCTAACTAACGTGGTGGACCTTTATTTTCAAAACTCACACAGACGCCTTTTGTTCAAAATATTCTCTCCCTAAATGCCTAAATCCTAACACTTCTCTGTCAGGCTCTGACTTCAATGCATCCTGGATTGGCGTCTTGCTCGAAGGCTAAATGTTAGCTGGCTGGTTAGCTAGTTAAGGAGCTAAGCTTGTGTTGTATCGTATTGTCTGTGGCTCTGTAACTTGATGTGGATGTTGCTGCTGTGATACAGGTCGCACTTGAAAATGAGACCTCCGGTATCAATGTGATTTTACATGTCCTAAATAAAGGCTTAATAATTATAACAAGAAGCTGACAAACTAGGTGGTGACCGCAGACACCGATACACGCTAATTAGTGCTAACATATAAACGATACTAGAATTTCCGAATTTCACTTACCGAAAAACCTGGAGCACGGACTTCTTGGACGGTCTGTTGGTATAATTAATCGAACAGCAAGCCATATTACTCCAATATTTGCCTGAAAAAATATCCAGAAGGCACAGACACGGCTGAGAGGACAGGTTCAATGCCTTGAACATGGACACGAATTAGCTGAGATGACGCTGAGCAGACGGCCGAGTCTGAGCTCAGCTTCGCACAGCGGAGCCAGCAGCTAGTTAGCATGCTAGTTAGCCACCCATGACAGTGCCACCTGTCACTCAAAGTGGCAACGCCCTTAATTATGTGCAATTTTAAACCTTAATAACAATGAAACGGATGAGATATAACACCCCCCCCCCCCCCCCCCACCCGTTGTCATGAAAGGGGGAAATCAGCTATAGAGACCAAAACCGTCACTCGTCACCCTGTAGGTTGCTGCTTGGTCAAGGCGAGCAAGCCCTTCTTCCTACGTGCTCAAAAACGTAGGTGCTGATTGGCCGAAGAGGAGTCCTGTGTATCTGCGCTCGATTGCTCTTCCTTCGTCCTTAAACGACCCGGATGTCTGTCACAGTAAATTGAATTTGAATTGTGAGAATAGAAATGAATTCAATTTCAAATTATACTATTCAGATTCAGTTTTTCAATGCAATGATTCAAATTAACAATACAATTTCAAATTATGTGATTCAAATTCAGTTTCTAGTAATTCAAATTCAAATATAAATGATTCAATTTCAAATTATGTAATTCAAATTCAGTTTCTAGTGGCACATATTTCAGCCCATAGTTTAGCTGCTAATGCCAGATAGTTTTGTGAGGACTTGGTGGAAACAAAACCATGGTAAGAGAGGAGTGAATATAGGTTCTCCAGTGGTGCCAAACGAATATTGATGTTGTTGATGTTAAAATAGCGCTTTACGTATTTACAGAAGCCTTTATTTCTCTTATTAATAAACATGCACAATTCAAAAATAGTAGAATATAAACGGAATAAGACCCTGGTACTCGCATGAGTTATGAGTTACTTATACTTACTTATAGAAACTCCCATGCCAGATTGCCTCAGCTGCAAAAACAGGCCAATGGTCCTGATGGTGGCGCTACAGCAAGCCTCTAAAGTTCAAAATTTTGAAAATTCACAACAAATCAACCATATGTGCTACAGATTTGCATCCTTCACGGAACTGTAGCCCCAATACTGAAGAAACTTTTGTACATTTAAACCTATTACAAATTATGAAGTCCATCACTCTGTTTTTTTTTTCAAAAACTGTAAAACTTCTTAAACCTATCTCCTCCCACAATTTTTGCTCAATTGACACCAAACTTGCTACAGAGCATCTTCAGACTGTCCTATACAAACAATCCACACAGATTTTTGATTTATCAAATATTGAGCCTATAGTTCATCAAAATGTTTGACGGTATTGTAAACATATACTTGCAAATTCTTGCTAAATACATTTTCAGTGTTCATTAAATGAATGACAAAATTCTGGAGTCATGGTAGATAATGTTTGGAAAATATAAGAATTTTATCTCATAAACTGAATTTTTTACAGCATTTTGAATTTCGCTCTCATGCGAACAATTGGAGTCAATGTAAAAATGGCATTTTTAAACATCAGTTTTTCACTTATGGAGCAAATCAATCATTGTTAAAAACAAATTACCAACATCTCCATGCTGTCTAGATGCAGTTTGTGTATTTTGGGATTTTTGTCTTAATAACTGAATTTTTGACAGCCGTTTGAAATCTGCCTTTACATACTAACAGCTGCTGTCTTGCACACAGGTGACAGTCAATTTGTGAAGCTACATGCAAAATTTCTCTTTGCCAGTTAGCTCAGTGAGATAGAGGATGGTTCTTGGTGTTGGAGATTGTGAGTTCAAGCCTCAGCTTGTGCAACATTTCTATATATGAGAAATCTACCCAAAATTCTCATAAATGTCCAGTCCCATGGCAGATGTCCGCAGAGTTTAGCAGTAAGCCTGGCTTCATGAGCCAAAACAAACAATGCATCATACAAGGCAGCATGAGTGGCTTAATGATTACTGCTGTCAGCCTGCCTGTCACTCACAGACCTCTTCAGTCACAGCTATTTAGATTAAGGCGGACTCTGGGTTTTTTTGGATCTAATTGTATTGCAGAGTTTTGCACAGCGGCAACTGGATCTTTGCTGTCAAACCACAAAAAAATGTGATGACAGTATACTATTCTATGCTTTCTTGTGATTTTCACATTGGCTAGTCATCCTGTTTAATTTGTCTTCTTATTAAATTGAAACAAGTTGTAGGAAGCCTCTGCAAGTAATTGGTTGCTGGCAGACACTCTGTGCTGCAATCAAATGGTTAATCAGCAGTGGGGTGCACTGTAGAGCCGACGCGCTGCTGGTTCTGCCGGCCTGAATAGAATATAATGTCTATAGCCTTACTGTTGTGTACAGCCTTTATAGACTGAGCTGAGTAGTGATGCGCGGGTCAACCGTTAACCCGTGGGACCCGCAAATGGACCTGTGGGTCGGGCAGCAGTGATCGTCTGTTAAATCGGTCTGTAAATGATATTTTGACACTATTGACTATTACTGTCATGGCATCCGAAGGTGCTGATGCAATGAGCATTTTCAAAACACAATTGTGTCACGCACTCCAAAAGAAACTTGTTGAAACTTTAAACAATAATTTATTGTAGAAAATGGGGGAAACAAACGTTGACAAAAACAATTCCATAATTCATTTTAAATTCAGAAGATAATGAAAAAAACAGCTACAAGTTAGAGGGAGTAGTGATAAAGTGGTAAAACTTGGCATTGATCCACAGCCTCAGACGGATGTACTCAAGTGTGCCAGGCGCACAAGCTCCGTTGGTAGGCGATACTATATTTTCACATTTTTAACAATGCAATTTAAAAGTTTTGATTTTTATTGATAACCTGCATTTACCAACAACAAAAAGACTACATTTAGCACCAAAAAAAAAAGTTTTCAAAAAAAGTAAATAAAAAAAACTAATATCGAATACCAAATTTTCATAACGAACACTTACACCCATAGAAACGAATATTCGAATATCCGAATATTTGGGTACAGCTCTAGTCATCTGCAGCATTTTTTTTTTTTATTCGTGATATTTTCTCCTGTTTGAATGGTTGTCAAGCCTGTCTTTATGCCTTTGTGAGACACTATTGTACAGTAGGGCTGCAACTAATTAATATTTTCATTGTTGATTAATCTGTTGATTACTTTCTTGATTGATTTATTAATGTTTTGGTTTATAAAAAGAACATTCTCATTTAAGAAGCTGCAATCATGATTTTTTTTAAAATTACTTCTATCAGTCATTAAATCTAGTTGATTATGAAATTACTAGGAGGTTAATTTAGTAGTTGACAACTTATGAGTTTGTTGATTGATTATTGCAGCTCTATTGTACAATATATTATATTGCTGATTCTTTACAATTGTCATGAAACACCTGCAACTTTCTTTAATGCTCTCCAGGAAACTCTTATTAATGTTAAACTGGTACTTAATACAAATAAAATAATATGCATGGTTTTCTTAAGGTCCAAAAACAGACTGCTGTAATCTGCAAAATTCTACTGTCAATGGATCAAATATTGAAAAGGTCACAAAATCTTGGCATCTGACTGGACAACAAATTTTCCCTTAAACACCGAATCAGGAATCTCACTGGCAAATTACAATGAAAGATTGGACTTTTATTCTGAAATTAAACTAGTTTTCCTGTTGTTAAGAAAAAAGATTGTTGCATCAACTATCCTAGCAATTTTGGATTATTGGAACCAGTGTTTCCCCTAGGTTGAGAATTTACTTGTGGTGGTGGGCCGGGCGGTGGAGGGGGACGTCGCGGTGTTTGATAAGTGCATTCAAAATAATCTAGTCAAACTGGTTTATGAACCATGTGTTATTTATTGCACATAGATACAACTTAAGCCTGCTGCAGACTTGCTTTAACACAAACAGAACCCAAAAGAAAAAAGAAAAAAAAAAAAAGAAAAAGCTATTTAAAGCTATTTGCAAAGCTGACAGTTTTTGTCAGAGCAGTGTATTTTTCTCTGTTTTGAAAAAAAGATCTCCAGTGCCTTTCTGTATGGAAAGGATTGGGGGTCAGATCCATTTATGCTGATGCGCATGCATGCAGCAAGATGCTCTCCTTGCAGCCTGTTCCTCAGTTCAGTTTTGATCTAAAAGAGAAAAAAAAACTTGCATAACCATAATGCAAAAGAGCACAAGAAAATTAACTGAAATTATTCACATTGTGCTCTTATGCATTATGGTTTAAATCACTTGCCACAGTGTCACAGTCAGTCTCTGAAACAAAACCAGTGGTACAATAACAAAAAGTCAGTGTATGAGGAAGAAAATAGTATATAATCAACAATAACTTAGTGTATTCAAGAACACTGATTTTATTATTAAAATTGTAAACTAAATATGAACAAGTAACAGTTACAATAGGTTTTCAGTCACCTTTTCCCCACTCAACAATATTTATTTATGAATATTTAATATCAAAATGAAGTGCAACAGTGATTGCCCTATTAGCCAATGACTGGAAACTTTCACTAGGAAAGTGAGTTTGTTTATTTGTTCTGTTGCATGTATTTTTAAATGAAGAAATACAGAACTTTCTTGCAAGGCCACGTGTCCAAGTCGACTTACTTTACAGATGCCTTGTCCAATAACCAGTCTAGCATTACCATAACCCGCTGGAGCCGCGAACCGGGGCGATAACAAATAGGAGCGCTGTTGTTGTGAACTGGGAAGCTAATGCTAGCGGCGGATGCTAGCCGCCACGGCTAACACCTTCTTCCCTGCTCGTCAGCGCTCGAGGCTCCCGCTGTCAGTGACTGCTGGCTATCGGTCCCCAGCTCCTTGGACTGTTTCTTGATTTTGCTTTTCTGACAACTGCTGCTGGGCAGGAGGCTGCACAGTAGGCTTAGCCCGAGAGGAGGGACCCAGGTTGAATATTTTGTTTAACGTTACAAACCGCAACGAACAACACTTTGGACTCTACCTTTAAGATATCGTTGCTGTTAAACACAACAGTGCGTCATTTCAGACATTTAATGATTTCAATTTAGGGGATGAAAATGTATTAAAGTTACTTAACTTACCTCAGAGACACTTGAAGCAAGCAGGGCTGTGCAACGCTGCAGGTGGTGTCGAGCTAATGAGCGCTTAACAAGGTGGGTCGGGCTGGCGGAATACACGAGCGTGCGCGTGTTGGTGTGTGCGCCTGACAACCCAGTGAGAGACAGACAGGTGGACTGAGTTTTCCCTACGCTGTGCCAGTAATTATGACCGCGCGGTTTATTTTGGTTGTTTTTTTTGTTTTGTTTTTTAATTCATCTTCTTGGGCGGGTGTCAATCTACTTGGGCGTGCCACCCAAGTAAAGTCTATGTAGGGGAAACACTGTTGGAACATTATGCTGCCTTCGCTGAATAACTTCTGGGACACATAAATGAGAGAGCTCAAATGTCAAAATACAAAAAATGGATCAAGACCATTTTTAAATGTTCTATTTTTGGCCTTGCGCACTAAATTAAATATATGAAAAAGAAGTCGAAATCTGTTTTTTTTTTTTTTTTTTTTTTTTTTTTAAAGGATAGTTTTTTTTGGGCATTTTTAAGCCTTTAATTGATAGGACAGAGAAGTGTGAAGGGGGGAGAGAGAGAGGGAGTGACATGCAGCAAAGGGCCACAGGCTGGATTGTTTTTTGTTGGAAATTGAAAAACAAATAATGAAATAACAAATTGTTTTTCCATTTTATTGTTTTTTTTTTCATTCTTGATTGAAATTCATATGAACGAATGACAGGGACCCTGTAGTTCTATTTATCAATCTGGATTGTTTTGGTGTGAGTTGTTGAGTAATGCCAATATTGCCCATAGAGAGTTCTGTCTTCTCATCAATATACTAGAACTAGATGGCTTGAACGTTAGCTAGCACAGTGGTGCTAGGTGAGGTAGCACTAGATGCATGCTTTCCTCTGTGATATGGTTTGTGTGTGTAATTTGGTAGAAATAAAAAAGTTCCTTCATGAAACTGCTCTCAGCAAGGTCTGTGGATTATCTTGAGGAACCAGGTCGTGATTTCTGGAAAGAGACATTGCTGTTAATTCTTTCAAATGTGTTTTTGGCGCTTTGATCACTACAAGATGAGTGCCACCTAGTTCTGTTATATTGGAGGGAGGGCAGATATCTCTGATGATACCACCAACACTCACAACTCACACCAAAACTATGTAGACTGAAACAGAGCACTGCAGGTAAGAGGAAAATTGTGTTTTTTTTATTTTGGGGTGAACTGCCCCTTTACACAAAGGCTCAAATGATGAAGGAATGCTGATGTAACCATATGTCTGCTGGATACAGATGTGCTGCTCCAAGTGGCCAAAATAATCACCTACAGTAATCAGAGTATCACTTGACAAAATGACAAGCACTGACAGAGTGTTACAAGTAAGCATATTTTGAAGGCCAGTTCACTTTGTCCGATTAGACCTCTTCTGCGGACTCTGTGTGTCCCCAGCTTCATTAATATCTCCCTCCCTCTCCTGTCACAACAGGGGGACAGCTTCTATCAATGGTGTGTTCAGTTGTGTAATGCCACATAATTCCGTAGCTCCACCCACAGTACCTTTATGTTGAGCAGAGGTCTAATCAGACACATTTACTCAGATCATAACAACAACACAAACTTACAAACATCATAAAATCCTGAATCCTTACCCTGCTTAGTTTCAGCCTGAATGGCAATCTGCAGTATACACTTATTATTATTATATTATTATATTACTTATTGCTTGTTTGCCATTTGATAAAGTATGGTGCATTGACCTAATATACTGTAATAGTGTGGTAGATTAGACACACTTTCAAGTAAATCTAAAAGACGTTATAATCTCACTTGGTATTAATCACAGTGTGGAAAGAAACAGAAGGAGACACAGTTTTACCTTCAGGTATTCCTTAAAAATAAGAACTCCAGCCTTCATAATATAATAAAGGGACAAATGATAATAACAGAGACTTGAAAAACATACTAATGCAATGAATTAATGTGTAACACACAATTCCTGAATAGACAAAACTAAGGTCAGGCAGTACATGCTGTTTTAACCAAAACTGTCAGATTGAGGATTGATTGGTTTCAATGACATTTTCAAAAGCATACTTGTGGGCAAGGTGCAGGAAAGTAGGAGTGAGACTCATAATGTCCACACTGTAAAGGAAAAAGAGTCCTAACTGGCACAGCTTCCTTTGAATTCCAGTTAAACAAACCATGGGTTTCCTGCAGGGCGAGGAAGCACCTTTAAAAACCACCATCAACTCTTTCAAAGTGCTCATTAAACATTCTTTTAACTGAGGCATTTCAGGTTCCACATCTCCTTAGAAACCAGTGACAATGCTGTCCTGGACTGAGGGGGGTAGACTTGGGAAAACATTCTTAAAAGGAAGTTTGCAATTGGAGACAATTCAGTTCCTCCACCTGCACCCTCTGTTGCTAGGCAATAGAACTTTAACCTCCTCCCCCATTGCAAGGGTTAAAAGGCTGCAGAGATAACCTTTAGACAAAATGACAACACAACCTTTCAGGGATGGAGCAACAACAAGAGATGGTACATGAATGCAACCTTTGTCTTTGTTGCTTGCTTTTAGTAATAGTAATTATAATAATTGAAGAAGTATTTCTGTTTTACGAGGGACACATACAAATATTCAAACACTGTGTTTTTGTAAGGTTGCAAATTCAGAATTTAAATTCGTTTTGAACATATGTTTTCATGACAACATGAGGTCTCCTGCCTAAATCTGAAGAGAACAGGAACAAGCAGGTGAAGAAAAAAGGCAAAATAAGTACAAAGAAGGAAAGCCAAAGACAAAATTGTCTGTCCCATTCTTGTGAAAGTGATATCTCAAGAACCTTCTTCATGGAAGTTTTCCAAATTTGGCACAAATGTCCACTTGGACTCATCAATGAACTGTTTAGATTGTAGTGGTCAAGATTACCATCTATCTCATTCTTGTGAATGTGATATCTCAAGAACTTCTTGAGGGAATTTCTTTCAATTTGGTACAAACACCCACTCTGAGTCAGAGATGAAGTGCTAAGGAATTGGTGGTCAAACATCAAGGTCACCTTGACCTAGTGACCTCACACCCATATTATTCTTGTGAATGCAGTATCTCAAGAGAAGGCCTTGAGGGAATTCCCTCACATTTGTTACAACATTCCACTTAAACTCAAGAATGAACTGATGAGAATGTGGTGATGAAAGGTCAAACATCAAGGTCACCGTGACCTCTCAAAACATATTTTTGGCCATAATTCATTTGATAATTATGATGAATTTCACACAAATGTCTAATATGATAAAAGTGATGATTTTTTTGTCCAAAAGGTCAAAGGTCAGATTCACTGTGACATCGTAATGTTCTGCAGAAACACCTTTCCGGACATTACTCAGCATTATACCTTAGGAACTGAAGGGTAGACATTCGGATGCTGGAATGATGACACTAATCTTGGGTGCCAACCTGGAAGCTGTGCTGATTGTAAAGATCTTCTACGCTGCCAAGGGGAAGATGCGTGTGAAGCATCCATGTTTCACAACTTCACAAATTCACAGAAGCTTACAACTGCAAGCCAGTAATGGTAGTTTGATTTTAGTTACTGGCATTAAGTTAAATTTAGTCCTGGAATTTCTGGTCATGCAAAAATATGTATAGAAATATACAGTATATTGAAATATTTTGACTTATCTACATGTGGACACTTAGAGACAAATAATAATAGCACAAAGTCAACCCATGAATGCAAGCTGCTTTTCTCACTGTGCTCCAAGTGTTTGAATTTGGATGTTTTGCTCAATGATGTTTTTGAGCCCCTGGACTCTAATATACAGGAGATTAGATATTCTACCTACATGATGAACTGAACGCACATGAAGACCAAATTTGTTATCTGCTTTGCTCTTCTTTTAGATTAGACTGACAGACAGACGGATCTGGGTCAGACTACTGTACATTTTAACTCTCTGTAGTCACACAAACACATGGATTAGATATTACTGGCCTGGAAGTGCAATTTATCATTTCCATTTTCACAATGTTTGTCACTTATAACATCCGCTATAGCTCTGTCTCACATCCGTTATAGCTCTGTCTCACACACACACACACACACACACACACACACACACACACACACACACACACGCTCCTTTACATGTACACATCAATCAAACTCAAACAGGCTTCACAGTCTATCATTTCAGTGATCTAAAGAACCAAGAACACCACAGAGGTTATCGCCACTGAATGAACAAACTCATCCCTTGTCTGTCATGTTCAGCCTTTCGCTGTTTTCAGCTCCCACATCTTATTGACCTTCACAGAAGGCAAATAGCATAAATGTATTTTACTCTTCCCACTCATTTCTTACACAGAAATAGTGTAAAGGACACCCATGTTAGAAGTGTAATGTATAGACGCAAATGTCAATATATGAACATAGAAAAGGACACATGAGATTTGCAATGTACACATAGGCTGTATAAAAATAATGCACATAACCAGGGTTGAAAAATGGAGCTAATACAGAAGTGCCAAAAACTACAGTTCTTTGACCAGCCCCTTGAGGCTGACTACATAATTCAGTCAATTTCCATAGACCCTCGTGTTACAATGCTCCCCTTTACACCAAATTTTACATGTTTCCAAGCTGTTATAAAAAATGGTTTTGAAGTTTTTATAGCTCATTTCATTTTCATGACCACTGTACAGGGGTTGAATTTTTATATAATTCAGTCTTCCACAGCACAAAAATATGGTCACTTCTGCCTCCAACAAACCAAGATGGAGATAGCCAAAATGCAGAACTCAAGTCTATAAAACAGGAGTCCAAAAACCAGTGGGTGATGTCATGGTAGCTAAATCCATCTTGTGGCATTCATGAAATGTGAGTAAATTTGCACATAAAAAAACTAAAAACCTACACCAGATTCAGGAACCCTGTGGGAAACATAAATGCCAATCTATCATGAATTGACAGGCGCTCTTGCTCGCCAGCATTATTCATACATCCCCGCCCATGAATAACCAGTTACCACCATATATGGAGGTGATAATTACTATGAATAGGTGCATCCTGTCAATGCCTGCCTGCCTGTTGAAACATGGAGCAAACAAAGAACGAGACAGAGAGAAAGAAAGACTTTTCTGATGCTTAGATTAAAGTTAATTTGGGTGAAGTAGAGTTTAGAAAAAAATATTTTATTATTATTAAAAAAACATATATATATATATATATATATATACATATATATTATATATATATATATATATATATATATATGTATATATATAAATATATATATATATATATATAATATATATATATATATATATATACAGTACAGGCCAAAAGTTTGGACACACCTTCTCATTCAATGCGTTTTCTTTATTTTCATGACTATTTACATTGTAGATTCTCACTGAAGGCATCAAAACTATGAATGAACACATGTGGAGTTATGTACTTAACAAAAAAAGGTGAAATAACTGAAAACATGTTTTATATTCTAGTTTCTTCAAAATAGCCACCCTTTGCTCTGATTACTGCTTTGCACACTCCTGGCATTCTCTCGATGAGCTTCAAGAGGTAGTCACCTGAAATGGTTTTCACTTCACAGGTGTGCCTTATCAGGGTTAATTAGTGGAATTCCTTGCTTTATCAATGGGGTTGGGACCATCAGTTGTGTTGTGCAGAAGTCAGGTTAATACACAGCCGACAGCCCTATTGGACAACTGTTAAAATTCATATTATGGCAAGAACCAATCAGCTAACTAAAGAAAAACGAGTGGCCATCATTCCTTTAAGAAATGAAGGTCAGTCAGTCCGGAAAATTGCAAAAGCTTTAAATGTGTCCCCAAGTGGAGTCGCAAAAACCATCAAGCGCTACAACGAAACTGGCACACATGAGGACCGACCCAGGAAAGGAAGACCAAGAGTCACCTCTGCTTCTGAGGATAAGTTCATCCGAGTCACCAGCATCAGAAATCGCAAGTTAACAGCAGCTCAGATCAGAGACCAGATGAATGCCACACAGAGTTCTAGCAGCAGACCCATCTCTAGAACAACTGTTAGAGGAGACTGCGCGAATCAGGCCTTCATGGTCAAATAGCTGCTAGGAAACCACTGCTAAGGAGAGGCAACAAGCAGAAGAGATTTGTTTGGGCCAAGAAACACAAGGAATGGACATTACACCAGTGGAAATCTGTGCTTTGGTCTGATGAGTCCAAATTTGAGATCTTTGGTTCCAACCGCCGTGTCTTTGTGAGACGCAGAAAAGGTGAACGGATGGATTCCACATGCCTGGTTCCCACTGTGAAGCATGGAGGAGGAGCTGTGATGGTGTGGGGGTGTTTTGCTGGTGACACTGTTTGGGATTTATTCAAAATTGAAGGCACTCTGAACCAGCATGGCTACCACAGCATCCTGCAGCGACATGCCATCCCATCCGGTTTGCATTTAGTTGGACGATCATTTATTTTTCAACAGGACAATGACCCCAAACACACCTCCAGGCTGTGTAAGGGCTATTTGACCAAGAAGGAGAGTAATGGAGTGCTGCGGCAGATGACCTGGCCTCCACAGTCACCGGACCTGAACCCAATCGAGATGGTTTGGGGTGAGCTGGACCGCAGAGTGAAGGCAAAGTGGCCAACAAGTGCTAAACACCTCTGGGAACTCCTTCAAGACTGTTGGAAAACCATTTCAGGTGACTACCTCTTGAAGCTCATCGAGAAATTGCCAAGAGTGTGCAAAGCAGTAATCAGAGCAAAGGGTGGCTATTTTGAAGAAACTAGAATATAAAACATGTTTTGATGCCTTCAGTGAGAATCTACAATGTAAATAGTCATGAAAATAAAGAAAACGCATTGAATGAGAAGGTGTGTCCAAACTTTTGGCCTATATATATATATATGTTAGACGCAAGATTGTTAATTAAATGAAAACCTAACACTGCAAGGACTACACTGTCTTTGCATCTTTTTGTCTATTTACTACAAACCATGAATGTGTGATATAACTGCTGACAGTTTTTCAGAGCGTACAGACAGCTGAGGGTATGCTTCTGTTTCAGACTCTGGTTCCTTCAGACAGTGGTTGTCGTGCAGGTTTTCATGTCAGCCAGTGACTGCAAATTGTAGACAGAAGTCGCGAAAGAATAAATTCTGACTATCTTTCGTAATGTTAAACTATGCTAGCCAACTACCATCATTATCTTAACTGTAAAATTCAGCTGATATGTTGGTCTTGACACTTAGGAGATAAATATCATGCAGTTAGTGGTGTGTAATGATTCTGATTATTTACCATCGGATCAAGTTGCTACCTATCACTCTTAATATAACATGTTAAATGTTTTTTATGACTAGAATCACAGTCAACACCCTGCAGCTGGATATAATAGATTATCAAAACTTAAAAAGTCTGCTAAAATTTGGTATAGGGTTTCTATTCTTTGCAGGTTTCAGTAATCTTAAGGTGTGTTTCCAGCTTTAGTAATTGACAAATAAAGCATTTACATTTATTGGAATCAGAGTCACATAAAGTTGAACTGACTAAACGGCTCCAGACTTGCAATTAATGAATCAACGAAAAGTGCTTTTGGATCTAATTCTGTCATGTGCGATTAGGTAGAAGATTCAAACCAGAACTAATTGTAGTAGGAGTAATAAAAGGCTGAATCATTGTATGATTTTGCACAAAGTGTAATGACTTTTAAGCAGCTCAGTCTTTCACATTTGGTCGCAGTCTTGGAGAAATACTGTAGTGTCAGTTCATGTGTTTCCTCTTTATCAGTGTCCCAGGTAACCTTTTCCTTCAGGAATGTTTTTAGTGTGTGTTGGGTCCAAACAACACAGGGATCACTGGTAATATGCTGCTGTTGCTAACGATGTCGTCAGTCTTGTTGCAGTAATTTACTGCACCTAGATGAGTTGTATGCATAACAGGAGATTATCATTACAAGACAGCACTCTCAGATGGTTGTGTTTAATGAGTCTGTTTAATATTCTGTGATGGAGGGCTGCCTGTCTTGTCTCTGTGTGAGATATGATGTGTTTGGAGCGGAAGGCACTCTCTGAATCAACAAGCTGTGATGGAAAAAGAACCTGGGTGTCTGACTTGTCTAACACACACAGAAGCACAGACATACAACTATTTTGAGCTTCCTGTTTATACAAGTTCCCAAATACCTGACAGGAATGAACCATTCTTTTTTATGTTCTTCTTTCACAAACCACATCTGAACTACCAGCTCACCCTCTAGGAAATTAAATAACAGTTTCTTCACAGTTAGTGGTAGTGGTTTAAACCTCAGTTGGAGACTGCTTGTTGTCACTCCCAACTCATCAACTACTGCCAACATGTCAGTAATTTCTGCATCAGATACAATTGCACAAGGGCACTTTTGGTGGGGATCTGATATGCATGGGTCAGCAGCTATTTTTGACACCATCTGCAACAACCTAACTTGCCTTACTTTTCAGCCGACAGCATAGTGTGCTAGTATGTGTAGCATGTTACATTAGTAATATTGGTCACATGAGGTATGTGGGAAACTTGGCCAGACAACCATGTCTTGACTGTGTGTTTAGAGTAATTGTCCTATTGGAAGGTGAACCTTTGGCCCACTCTAGGACCTGAGCGCATTGGATCATGTTTTCATTAAGGATCTCTCTGTGCTTTGCTCTGTTCAGCTTTTCAGTGTTTCAGCTTTTCAGATTTGAATTCCCCAACCCTGACCAGAACCCCAGACCTGCCACTGAAAAACACCCCATAGTACAATGCTGCCACCTCTATGCTTCACCACTGGGATGGTACTGTGCAGGTGATTAGTGGTGTCTGGTTTTCTCCAGACAGGCTGCTTAGAATTGAGGTCAAACAGTTCAATCTTACTGTAGTTTCGTCAGAGCAGAGAATCTTGTTTCTCACAGTCTGAGAGCCCTTTAGGTGCTTTCTTGTGTCTTTCAGTGAGGATAGACTTCAATCTGGCCCTTCTGCCACACAGTTCACATTGGTGGAGTGCTGCAGTGACGGTTGTCCTTTTGAAGTTTCTCACATCTCCACAAAGGATCTCTAAGGCTCAGCCAGGGGTGCAATCAGGTTCTTTTGTCTCCTCTCTTACCAAGCCTGGCAGCCAGCTCTAAGAAGATTCATGGTTGTTCCAACTTCTTAGATTTAAGAATTATGGAGACAGCTGTGCTCTTGGGGACCTAATGCAGCAGATTTTCATTCATTCATTCATCTTCTAACCGCTTGATCCTCTTGAGGGTCGCGGGGGGGGGCTGGAGCCTATCCCAGCTGACATCGGGCGAGAGGCAGGGTACACCCTGGACAGGTCGCCAGACTATTGCAGGGCTGACAATGCTGACAATGTCCAACCATTGACGCTCACATTCACACCTACAGACAATTTAGAGTTATCAACTAACCCAGTCCCCAAATTGCATGTCTTTGGACTGTGGGAGGAAGCCAGGGTGCCCGGAGAGAACCCACGCTGACACGGGGAGAACATGCAAACTCCACACAGAACCGGCAACCCTCTTGCTGTGAGGCGACAGTGCTAACCACCACACCACCATGCCGCCCTGCAGCAGATTTTTTTAAATTTAATTTTAATCTACCACAGGTGGACTTCAGTCAATCTGAACAATGTCCAAAAATCCCGAAAATACCTCTGCATACACCATACCTGTTTATGACTGCTGCAACTGGCCCCTTGTCATTTTGCAAAAGCGTTATTTGTTCCTCCTCCACTGTGATTTAAAAGTTGAAGTGAAGTTTTTACCTCTTGACGCTGAGAAAAGACAACACCCAATGGAAGGCACTCAGTGCAGAATTCCTGCCCAACGCCTCATTGCGCTGTTAACATTAATAGCATAGCATAGATACGCGGCACTCCTCTTGCAAAACATAAAAAAACCTCCCTTTTTCAAATACTGCACTGACGTCAGCCACTTAAGTATAAGAATGACCAGATTTAAATAGCAACATGTGTGAACCCTGCTCCATTCCATTCAAAGTGCCATGAATACACAACTAATTGCAGCATTATTGTAAGTTAATGCAGTATATTAAATGTATTTATTCTGCTCTAATAGCTCCCAGCACTAGTTCTGTGTGTCAGCCTTACAAGTGTTCAACATCCGCTGTGAGGGTCCAAAGGACAGAGGGATGTCGTATGCTATAAAGCCCTGTGAGGCAAATTGTGATTTTGTGATATTGGGCTTTATAAATAAAATTGATTGAATTGATTGATTGATTGATCCCCTAACCTACTTCTGTCACAGACAGTTACAGTTACAGTTTGTGTTTTTTTTGTTTTCTCCTTCTCTTCCTCTGTTTCTATCCGCTCCACACACATGAACAATTCATGCAAATCAAAGCAAATTACTGTGTTCAGTACTGAACTCTGCATACTCTCTTAGGCACCTAAAGACTTAGAAAGTCTCCAAGAAAGTCTTTTCATCTTTTCAATTACACCACTGAATGAAACGAGGGATGAGTGTGGAAGAAAAATTAATCCAGGGATGACAAAAAATGGCCTTGTTACAATGGACACCGCTCTGTGTGTGTGTCTCAAAGTAGAGATGGTAAAAAAGCAACATCAAAACCAGTCACTCTGCCTCTCCTCCTCTCTCTCTCTCTCTCTCTCTCTCTCTCTCGCTCTCGCTCTCGCTCTCTCTCTGTCTCACACACACTTTCACACATTCACACATTTACTCTCATAAAAGCAGCCAGAAAAAAAGTGAAGCTACCGGAGCCCCAGAGACGTTCTCTTGATTTGATGGTGTTTTACATTTGAAACCAGAACTCAAATGTGTTGTACATTTGAAACCAACAGTGTCCTGCTGAAGAATCAGGTTAATGAGGCTGATTTGTAGAAGTTGCTGGAATGGTGCAATCTCCTGAAAACTGTCAGTCAGTCAGCAGTTTGAATGTCATGAGACCCAAATCAGCCTGAGCTATGAGATTGCATCAGATCTTTCAATGTATGAGCAGCTTTTGCCTGAAATCTCTAATGATGCTAAAACTTGGTCATTACTCAAAAACAATCTCAGAGCCACTTATTGACCATGTTATGATTTGCTTTTTTTTTTAATTGATATGCTTTTTCTCCAATAAGAAGACCTCAGCATAAAATTAAAAAAAAAAATTAAAAAATCACATTTTAGGCTAAGTAACAGAGCTCATTCTGTAAATATATCTTGTGTGTCCGGACAGTCAGGCCTAATTTAAAAAAAAAAAAAAAAAAAAAAAAAAAAAGGGTTCTACCGCAATTAAGCTTTGTGTCACTGAAGATGAATTGGGCGTGACTGAATAAACATGAGGTGATAATAATTATCAGATTATGTGACAACACAGAATCATGTGCGTCTTTGATTTGCTTTTTTTTTCTGTTCTGCATTTATATACATTTTGTCAATGTACAGTGTGACTGTGAGAGTTTAACCAGTTATTCAAGTTTAACCATATTATTCAAGCACTATTGAAATTGAAAAATTATTCACCGCCAGTAACATCAACAAACTAGTCTTGCTGTTTGTTAAAATAGTATAGCAACTTTTGAATGAGGACTGAATATTTACCTCTGCCAAGGAGGTTATGTTCTCGTTGACGTTTGTCTGTTTGTTTGTCTGCAAAATAACTCAAAAAGTTCTGAACAGATTTTGATGAAATTTTCAGGAAAGGTTGGCAATGGCAAGGAACAGATGATAAAATTTTGGTGGTGATCGGTTGAAACGAAGTGGATAAAATAATAATTATAATAATAATCCGAGCTGCTTGGCGGAGGTCTGCGCTCTCAGAGTGCTCTAGTTACATGAGTGTCTGATGGGTCATTTCTTCATTTGAGGGAATTTCCTCAATTTTGGCACACAGCTGTTGAGTCAAGTTGGTTGCCGACACATTGCCAGAGAGCTGTCTGGTAATTTATGTAACTAACGGCTTGCTTAAATCACATTTAACATTAGCATGCACAACCCAGCCAGCAAAGTCTCTGGATCTCACAAATGCTAAACATGAATAAAGCGAGCCATTAATGTTGCATAAATTACTGGACACTTCACTGGCAACTAGCTAAACATGTCTGCAACCAGCTTGACTCAATAACACTGACTAACATTATAGATAAAAACATTTCAAATTCTGACTTTAAAAAATAGGATCGCTTTTATGTAGGTTAATTATGGTTCATTTGTTAGCTCATATACTTACCTTAAATGAAATGTGTACTGCAGATGTGATCATCTGAACCCAGCGTCTAGTCCTTTCTTTTCACAGCTGTTACCCACCTGCATCCACCTGAGCCAAAAAAAGCTCTATTTCCATGGTAAGAAATTACTAGGATGATCGCTGCTGTTTCCACTTCATTGGTCCCACAGAGCAAGTACACTAGAGACTCTGGCCAGCCAAGCCAGCTTCTTCCGGTTTAGCACACTTCTAACTTGAATGGGGCAATGCAGCTTTATTTATAGCACATTTCAGCAACGAGGCATTTTAAAGTGCCCTACATAAAACATATAAGGCATTGAGACACAGTGCAAAAGAAACACAAAAACAACTAAATGCAATTAAAAGCTTAATTAAAGGAAATAAAAACAAGCTTAGTTTTTAAAGGAGATAGAGAGGATAAACTCACAGGCTTTCTCAGCCCAAACAACAACTCCGTTTATGCGAGCTCCAGGTCGTGACAGTGCTGATACTGCCTTTCCTAGCACATTCACCATAGTCTATTTCACATGCTAACAATATAAGCTAAAGTTAAAAGAGAAAGAGAAGATAAACTCAGAGGATCAACAAACACACTCACCTTGCAGGATGGTCTCAAACAAAAGGGATTCAACACTTAAATAACCTTCCTCTTCCTGAATTTTCTCCTGAGAGGACTGATTGGTGGATCTCTCCACCTGATCTCAAGGGGTTATGTACCCTGCTTAGTAGTTCCCCCTGCTGGCCCCCAACTGACATAATTAATCATCATCCAAATCCACTGACTGCTTCATCTGACAGTTCTTTCACTGTCTTCCTCAAACTCTTTTCCATCCTCACTGCTCAGCTTCTGCTCCTAATTCTGCATGCCTAAGCTTTTTTCTTTCATAGGCTTCTTCCACTGAGTCTTCCCAAGGTCCGGTCCGTCAGCTCAATGAAATAAACTATCCGTTGACTCACTGACCACAACACTATGTCAGGCCTCTGCTTGGTACAAACTATTTCCTGGGGAACAACAAGCTTTCCCCGTAAATCTACTTGCATTTCCCAATCACAAGCACCTTCTAGGCAGCCACACCTTTGCCTCCTTACTAACTTATCCCTTCTGTATTTCTCTCCCTCACGGACAAACTAATTGCTAAACTCCTATTCTTAAAACCTTCTGAATGTACCTGTCTTCGTTTCCCCTCAATGCCTGCAGCTAAACTTTTCAACACCTGGTTATGTTGCCATGTATATCGGCCTTGTGACAAGCTAACTTTATAGCCTGACAAAATATGCTTTTTGGTTGTGGTACCTGAACACAATTGGCATGGTGGGGCCCCATTTACCTACAGTTTTAGGCACTGGGGGGTTGGTAACACATCGTATGTAGCCCCTACTAGGAATCTAATACAATTCTCCTCCATACTCCACAGGTCCCTCCAACTAAGCTTCCTCTTCTCTACACTTTGCCAATTCAAACACTGTCCCTGCTTAGCCTTAATATCTCCTCCTGTCTATGTATGTGTTCCACAACCAATTTTCTTTTATCCTGCTTTATTCCATACCATTACCTACAATTTCTGCATGCTGCCTCTGCCTTCTGAACTGCTGAGCTCTCCACTTTCTCCCCTTGGTTGGATTTGGAACTACACTCCTAACTACCACGTCCTTACTCCCAGATAGCAACAGCTCTGTCCTGACCTTAATCTTCGCTGCCTGAATCTGGTGCCAGATCATGCTAGTATGCTCTAAACACCCTGCAAAACCTGGTATTCCTGTCTTCTGCAGCATAGTATCTATTAAGCTATTCCTTTCTAAGTTGCACTACTATACTAAAAAAAAATCTTCCTCTCTACATTTAAGAGAGAAATCATCTGGAATTGGCCCCTGCCCTACACCATGCTCTTGGGACAATTTTTTTCTCCCAAGCTATTCTTAGCTGTTTCCACAAAAATGTAAGGATATCAAGTGCACTTTTAGAAACCTGGTAGGGGACTCCATTAGGCCCTGGAGCCAAAGAAGCCTTTGCATGCTTGACCACCTCCTGAATTTCCTTCCACCTAGGTGGCCTGACATCCATCTCATGCTCTATCCCTCCTAGCTCTTGAGTCATCGGGCTCTAGTTTCCCAGCACAGCGCAGGGTGGAGCAGGGTGGCGAACCCCACGCAGAGCTAATTTAGAGCAGCACAACCCGAGGCGCACTCAGTTTGGTAGTTTGACAGAGGCTGAGATGGGTGTGGCGGCGCAGCAGGAGGAGGCGTCGACAGATCCAGCTTGGCGCAGTGACCGTTTCGTGCCAAAAGGCTACGCCGAAGGTGCGCTAAAAGCTCGCCAACTGAAACCACATCTATTGTCAGCGCAGATGGAGCGCAGCCGGTATAAGCCGAAGTTTGGCTGACTGGCGGGCAGTGCGCACACGTCACCAAAACCTCACAGTCAGGTTTCCAGAATGTCAGGCACATTAACGATGCAATAAATACCCACAAACACCACTATTCAATGCAACTATCTGCAATCAGCACATAAATGTATCTCTATATCAACTGTCCCGTCACATCTGATGTCAGATCAAAGGGGACTGGCACCGTTTGGCACATTTGGCACGTGTAATGGAAACCCAACCTGATTTGATTAACACAGTTGAAAACTAATGAGTTCACATTCACATCCCTCTCAGCCAACCACAAGCAGCCACAGCATCAGATAGGGAGCATCTTAGAAAAGTCAAAAGAAAAGAAACAGAGTGAGACTGCGAGAGAGAAAGAGAGAGCGCACGAGAGAAACAGAACATTGATTTACAATTGTGGTGACCTCCTCCCAGGCTACCTTTGCATCATCAGCCCGTGGAGGTCTGCTCGCAGTTCCGTATATTCGGACACTGCGAGCTTGGACTTCCCGGACCAAAACATCAGTTTCCTCCTGGGAGGAGTTTGGCCGTCTGACGCTGCTGCTCTTTTCTGCCATGGCGAATTGAGTAAACTCTCATTAAATGCGTGGCGCATTTAAGGGCGAGGAGAGGGGCTCATTTGATTGGTGTGATGTGTGTAAAACCCACTCCACGCCTTCTCTCCTCCCTCTTTCCGACTTACGCTGGTAAGAGGGACAGAGGTGGGAAAGAAGAGTAGCTGCGCCAGGCGCACGGTGTGCCAAACTTACAAAATCCGCCCGGTCTGCAAAACTAGAGCCCATCAACTTAAACGGTCAGCAACGGCTGGTTTTATATCTGCGATAAAGGATGGGGAAGGCACTATAGTTACGGATCAAAGGGACATTAATGCTCAATTTAAGTCTTTTTATGAAAATTTGTATACCTCAGAAGCGGGTGATGAGGATTTCTTCAGTAAACTGGAAATGCCCTCCATAGATGAATCAGACAAATCAGAATTGGAAAGGAATATAACTCTAACAGAAATTAATGGCGCAATTTAAAAAAATGAAACCCGGAAAGGCACCAGGCCCTGATGGGTTTCCAATAGAATTTTTTAAAAGATTTGGTCCTAAATTAATACCAGAAAATTATGCCTAAATTGGTCCTTTCGGACCAGACAGGTTTTATTGTAGGCAGACAACTTTCAAGCAATCTTCCCCGAGTATTCAACATTTTATACCAACCTAACAATGCTGAGCCAGAGCTAATACTGTCCCTAGATGCACAAAAAGTGTTTGATAGGATTGAATATAACTACCTGTTCACTGCGCTAGAGAGATTTGGCTTTGGTCCTACTTTCTGCACATGGATTAAATTCTATATACGGCACCTCAAGCCTCTGTAAGAACAAACAAGATAATATCAGACTATTTCCCTCTTTCCCGGGGGACAAGACAAGGGTGTCCCTTGAGCCCCCAGATAATTGATATTGCCATTGAACCCTTGGCAATAATGTTAAGGGAGACCACTAGTCTGGTAGTACGAAGGGTGGGACATTCGCATAAATTATCACTTTATGCGGACAACCTTATCCTTTTTCTCTCAGACCCTACTATACCAATTGCTCTTAAGCTCATCACCAAGTTTGGGCAGATCTCAGGATATAAGTTAAATTTAAGTAAAAGCGTTTTATTCCCCATAGATGACAAAGCACGCCAGATGTCATTCCAGGACTTTCCTTTCTCGGTTAATAAGGATAGCTTCACTTACTTGGGTGTTTGTGTCACTTACAAGTACAGGGATCTGTTTGTCAGCAATTTCAAAACAGTGTTTAATAAGGCCAAACAGGACATGGAGAGATGGTCAATCCTCCCATTGTCACTCGCTGGAAAGATCAACTTGGTAAAAATGACTATCATGCCCAGAATTTTATTTCTGTTCCAAGCAATACCAGTCTTTATCCTTAAATCCTTTTTTAAGGACCTAAATATGCTCATATCTACTTTTATTTGGAATAAAAAAGTACCCCGAATACGGAAGGAATATTTGGAAAGACAAAAGGGAGATGGCGGACTGTCTCTACCCATTTTGCTGTATTATTATTGGGCGGCCAATATCCACAAACTGCTGTTCTGGGTCTCTGATGTATCAGATGATGACTCGTCGGTCTGGTGCCAAATGGAACAGTATTCGAGTAATCCTGTTTCGCTTCGCTCTTTAATTTGTTCCCCACTACCCCTAAGAAAACGTTGTTGGTCGAACAACCCAATAATTTCTGGCTGCCTGAAGATATGGTCCCAGTTTAGGATTCACTTTAAGCATAAACAAGCTTTGGTCACTTGCCCTATTCTAGCGAACATCAATTTTGCCCCATCTCTCACAGACCCATCTTTTCGATTGTGGCATGGGAGAGGGATTAAATGTGTGATGGACCTTTTTAAGGAAGGGCACTTCATTTCTTTTGAACAGCTTAAGAAAGACTTCAGTATCCCTAAATCAGATTTCTTTAGATACCTGCAGATACAGAGTTATATTAAAACACACTTCTCGTCAACAATCCCTCAGAGTACATGGATAGATGAATTTTTGAACATGGATCCAGTTGACAGAGGTATGTGTTATATGTGTTATATGATAATATCCAGACGGTTGCCGGCATATCACTTAACCGTTTAGCAAGGCTGTGGGAGGAAGAATTAAGAACCACCATATCAGATGTAAACTGGCAGGCAGCAATTACATTGGTACACTCCTCGTCCATATGCGCTCGACATGGATTGCTGCAGTTTAAGGTTCAGCACAGGTTACATTTATCTGCAAGTAAGCTAGCCAAACTCTACCCTGGTTAACACCCAACTTGCATCAGGTGCAGGCAGGATCCAGCTAGCCTCAGTCACATGTTTTGCTTATGCCCAAAACTGACTCCATTTTGGACAGGTGTATTTGGTACATTTTCATGTATGTGTAACAAAGTTATTAGTCCCAACCCATTGACTGCATTATTTGGAGTTGGTCCCCCAGGAGACACCAATAACGGGGCACAAGGCTGAGGCTACAGCATTCTCCATTCTACTAGCTCGACGTCTGTTACTCCTTAGTTGAAAGAAGGCTATGCCGCCCTCTCATAAGCGTTGGGTGGAGGAAGTGATGTCCCATCTCGAACTTGAACAACTTAAATACACTGCCCAGGGCACTACCCATAGATATTATAAAGTTTGGCAACCGTTTCTATCCTATTTCAAAAGTTTTTCCAAAGTATTCTAGTGTATGATAGACATTAATCACTTATGAAGCAGCATAGATTCTTTTAAATACATGAAAATGCATCACACGTTACCTATCACTAACAATGAAATGTTATGATGTAAGTCACTTTACACATGCAATCAAAACTTACGATACTACATGGACTATTCGCCTTTAAAGTGTGTATGGTATGCTTGAATATTCATTATGCATCATAAGCCCCATCAGTCAACCTCTAGTTTATAACTAGTGGAGCATCCACAAGACAGTTATAAATCATTATAAGTCACATCTATAATATTTTATGACTGTTGATATAATGCATTAGTAAGCAATATGTGTGTTTATGAGTGCAGTCATTCAGCATTATAAATGCATTATAATTCACTATGAATGGCCTTATAATGCATTATAGATGTGGTCTTCAATTCTATCTAGGTCACTCATGAGAACACAAGCAGTGACTGATGAGATTTAATACGCTTTTCATTTTCTGATCCATTAATCATGTTGACACCGCAGATTAATTGTGTTCAGTCACCTGGCCTGCTACCGTTTTAGGAGCGAGGCCTTTGGTGATATGGTGCAGTTGCTTGAAGGTGCAGTTTTCACCCTACTGATGTCCTTTTGCTCACACACACAGTATAACCCTAATAAAACAAAACCATTTTGTGAAAATATGCAGTCACATTAATCCACTGGGAGTTTCCTGAAGCAGACTGTGCAGGCTGCAGGCACAGAATGGATGAGGATAAACCAACAAACTAACAAGCACCATCTTTGGGGGCTCTCTAAAGTGACAAAAGGTGTCTAATAGGAGCATGGGGAATTTTTAAATTCTAATGCCTACATTCTCTAATGAACAGTTATGCAAGTCTGACCTTTCTTCCCTCTTTTCCTGTCTCAGTTGAATCCGGCAGGCCTGCTGAGTATGCCCCGGAGCCCCACCTCCAGTGAGGATGAGATGGCCCAGAGCTTTTCCGACTACTCCGACGACTGTGCCTCCGACAGCTCCCGTGAAGAGACCATTTATGAGACCATAAGGGCCACGGCCGAGCCATCACAGAACCGCATGGACGACATTCACACAAACTCGCTGGTCATCCGTGTTCTCATTCCTGACCTGCAGCAGACGGTGAGGCTCTGTGTAGGACAGAAATGTGGAAGGCGGTCATAATAACTTGTGTCAGTGTGCAACTGTGTGGGAGTCAGTATGAAATATAAACTAGATTTGTTCTCAGTATTGACATGGTCATGTGATTGAGGCCCTCCAAGATATGTGGGTTACACACAAATTAACAATTAAAAATAAAAACAAAATTAATTGAATATCCATTATTCTATGATACCCTGAAATCTATTGTGTCAATATGAACGCAATACCTTCAGAAGGCCTTGAGGGAATTTCTTCAAATTTGGCACAACGTCCACTTTGGCTCAAGGATGAACTGATTAGAATGTGATCAAAGGTCTAGGTCACTGTGACCTTGCATTCATCTCATTGTCATGAACGTGATATCTCAAGAAGACTGTGGGGAGCTTCCTCAAATTTGGCTCAAACGTCCACTTGGACTCAACAATAAATTGTTCAGAATTTGGTCAAAGGTCAAGGTAGCTGTGGTCTTGCGTCCATCTTATTCTTATGAACACAATATCTCAAAAAGGTCTTGAGGGAATTTCCTCAAATTTGGCACAAACGTCCACTTGAACACGAGACTGGACTGATCAGAATTTGGTGGTGAAAGATCAAATGTTAAGGTCACTGTGACCTCACAAAAAATGTTTTTAGCCGTAACTCAAAAATTCATACACTAATTAGTACAAAAAATGTCACATAAATGTCTAATGTCACATAAATGCCTAATTATAATAATTAAGTAATGACACTTTATATCTAAAAAGTCAAAGATAAACGTCACTGTGTTCTTCAAAAACACTTTTTTGGCCATTGCTATACATCATAACTCAGGAACAGAAGGGGAGACATTTGGTCAAATACAGAATTGGTGACACTAATCTTGGATTGATAGAGGCAAACAAACACATGGCACCCCACAAACTACATTATGTACTTAACTTGAAGTCATGGATGGTAGCTTTAGGCAGGTAAAGTTACCGTGGTTAGGTTTAGGAAGAGAAATATGGTAAGGACGTACCTTAACACCAGTTAAGTTTCCTGGTGAAAAGGGAAGGGAAATTTCTGTGTTTTGTGACCCATCCACCAGCCCAACCTGCCTCCTTACTGGAACTGCTCAGGACTGCTTCCCTCTTCACTCTCATAAGCACACTGGTCACATAATGGCAGCCTTTCAAAATACATGGGCTATGCATAAAATTACAGGCTTATGATGACATGGGATGTGTTAAAATTTTGGTGCATTACGTTGCATAGGAAAACGTATGAGCAGTGCATGAAAACATGCTGAACAGGACCCAAAGTTATCAAGATGACATTTGCTTTTCTGACACATCCTTACCACTTCCATTCATGCATAAATAATGTGATTTAGCTTTTAAGCATATGAATGCTTTCAGACAAGGCAGACATGAATATTAATTACCTGCCTCTGAAACATGCTGGAAGCTGCCTGTGATTTTATAGGCTTCCTACAAAAATCTTTGACTTATTTGTATTTCAATATAAAGCATTTGACATTGGTGAGCTCTGACCAACATTCATATGCAAGTCCCAAATAACATGCAGTGGTGAGTTAATGTTGAGTGGGCAGCATGTAGGGCGTTGATATATGGACTTGTGCATAGGTGAGGCTGTGTTTGAAAAGAGGGAGGTTGTATTAATGAGAGTCTTTATTCAGGGAAATGCCTGATAGTAAATAACTGTAGGGTAGGATCTTGTGGATCTTACAAATGATTGAAGACAGGGAAAGCTACGTGTGTAGGCTGACCATTGTTCAATATTGAGTATCTCTGGCCTTCAGACCAACCACTGAAGCTGGCTGTGCAGTGTGATATTTGGTGCAGATAATAACAGGTTAGAGGATACAAACACGTGGACACAAGAAAAAGGGAATTACTGATGAAACATGTTATAATTGTTCCCAAGTTTTCCATTAGTATGTAAATGAATGTCAGGTAGATGAATAACAGAAAACAAACAATGCATAATGAGGGATATCTTTATGTCCAGGCCTCATGCCTACACAAAGTGTGTGGCTGAAAGACAACAATGCTACCAGATTTCTATTATGTTTGCCCACAGATTATGAAATACAGCGTGTGAATGCAAAGAGCTTTTGTATTTATAACTTTAAAACAAAAGTCTGACATTTTGGGAAATTTACTTTCTGCTAAGAAGTTAGATGAGAAGACTGATGCCACTCTCTTATCTGTCTGTTAAATACAGTGTAAGGCTACAGGCAGCAGCCAGTTAGCTTGTTGGAAGACTGAAACAGGGAGAAACACCTGTCTTGCCAATGTCCAATAGTTAATTAACTTAATTAACACGCTTTAACACATTGTGTCTCTGTTTTTGCACAAGTCATAAACAAATGAGCAGCAAAGTTTTACAAGCCATACAGTGTTGCAAGGTGTGATGGCCCTGGTTTTGAAGGGAGGTTTTCCCCATTCTGCATTCCTATTTCAACACTGTAAAAATGAATTTGTTTTTTTTTTTGTTACCTCAGCTCATTTTGCTTAGTCAGTCCAACTAAAGGTATCTAAATCATTGGGCCAACTTGAAATGTTAAGTTTTAATGTTGTCCACCCCTCAGGTAAATCAGAACAGTCCAGATAACTTAGATTGCTCAGTTGACTCAATTAAACGTGAGTAGCCCCTGCAAAACTGCCTTGGACAACCCGCACGTCACAGACTGCCCTCCTGCTCCTCGTGTCAGTCGGAAAGGATGCCATTTCAGTCAAGCAACAGAACAGCAAGAGAACATACCACTGAGCAGAGGAAAGCGTGTTGGCATTTTTATCACAATGTCCAGGTATGAGTCCCTCCTGTTAACAGTTTATGTTCACAAGTGTGTTAGATGAATGTGTATACCTGCTCTGGGAAGTGTCTGACAATGTTGTATGTCTGAATATTTTGAAAAAAAATGTGCAACGGCAAATGAGCTAACGTTAACTTTGCTAACGCTAATGCTAACGGCTCTGTCGTGTATGGAGTGAATGTATTTGGTTATTTGAACATTGTTCACATTTTTACTGGTACTCAGCTGAACATATTAATGTAAGTGTCAGTATTAAGAAAGTATATATTCAAGTATATTCAAGATGCTGTTCGTATACTGAACAAAAATATAAACGCAACACTTTTGTTTTTGCTCCCATTTTTTATGAGCTGAACTCAAAGATCTAAAACTTTTTCTACATACACAAAAGACCATTTCTCACAAATACTGTTCACAAATCTGTCTAAATCTGTGTTAGTGAGCACTTCTCCTTTGCTGAGATAATCCATCCCACCTCACAGGTGTGGCATATCAAGATGCTGATTAGACAGCATGAATATTGCACAGGTGTGCCTTATGCTGTGTTCCCACCAAACGCGATGAACGCGATTTAATCGCTCGTAACGCGTCGTCCGTAACACCCGAGTTTCGATGCCTGACCATTTTGTTAATTCGTGTCATCACGTCATTCGCGCGAGTAACGGAGAAGCCAGCTGTGCTAACTGGAGCTAAGCTAGTGCTAACATTCATAGTACAGCCATTCTGCAAACTAATTAAAGACACATATTTGCAGAACTTACCAAGTAGACCAGTCTCCTCAGCATCTTTCACCCAAGCCTGCTCCTTTTTGTTGCGGTCTCTGTAGAGTAGACACGTAGTATCATATAGCTCCGGGTAGCCGCTGACGACCATGGCAGAGATAACCACCATCACTGCTTTGTACCTGCTCTGGAAGTCTCAGATGCATCAGAGGGCCAAACACCGCCATTTTTGGGTTCACCCTATCCTGCAGAAGCACATCCAGCTCGGCGAGTTTCACCACTTCTTTCAGGAACTCTTTCTGGATGACAGCCACTTTCAGCGGTACTTCAGGCTGACTGGGGCCCAGTTTGAGGACCTGTTGGCAAGGGCTGGCACCAGGATCTCCCGGTAGGACAGCAACTACAGGCGCTTAATTTCAGCTGCGGAGTGTCTGTCCATCTGTCTCCGGTGAGTAGCAGTTCATTGCTGTGTCATCAAGTGGACGTTGTTGACACACGCCAGTGTCGTCAGGAGAATGTCAACACTGATTGGCTATTGCGGCACAGCGTCACGCGAATTCGCCTTAAAAGTTCAATATTTTCAACTCGAGCAATGAGGTGTTGGACGCGAATTTCGCGTCTATTGCGTCGCGCTAGACGCATCCATCGCGTCTTTGCATTGACTTTGTATGTAATCTTGATGTGCAAATTTGCGCATTCACGTTTGGTGGGAACACAGCATTAGGGAGGCCACAATAAAAGGCCACTCTGAAATGTGCAGTTTTGCTTTATTGGGGGGGTCTGGGGGGGTCAGAAAACCAGCCAGTATCTGGTGTGACCACCATTTGCCTCACACAGTGCAACACATCTCCTTCGCATAGAGTTGATCAGGTTGTTGATTGTGGCCTGTGGAATGTTGGTCCACTCCTCTTCAATGGCTGTGCGAAGTTGTTGGATATTGGCAGGAACTGGAACACGCTGTCATATACGCCGATCCAGAGCATCCCAAACATGCTCAGCGGGTGACATATCCGGTGAGTATGCTGGCCATGCAAGAACTGGGATGTTTTCAGCCTCCAGGAATTATGCACAGATCCTTGAAACATGGGCCGTGCATTATCATGCTGCAACATGAGGTGATGGTCGTGGATGAATGGCACAACAATGGGCCTCAGGATCTCGTCATGGTATCTCTGTGCATTCAAAATGCCATCAATAAAATGCACCTGTGTTCGTTGTCCATAACATACGCCTGCCCATCCCATAACCCCACCGCCACCATGGGCCACTCGATCCACAACGTTGACATCAGCAAACCGCTCACCCACACGACGCCACACACGCTCTCTGCCATCTGCCCTGAACAATGAAAACCGGGATTCATCCGTGAAGAGAACACCTCTCCAACGTGCCAGACGCCATCAAATGTGAGCATTTGCTCACTCATGTCGGTTACAACGACGAACTGCAGTCAGGTCAAGACCCCGATGAGGACGACGAGCATGCAGATGAGCTTCCCTGAGACCAGTGGTGGCTACTGGTCTTTCAAACAGGGGAAGCTCACTTTAAGTTTATATCATAAAAGTTTACATATTGTAGCGAGGCAGTATCTTATAAAAGGAGCATTTAATTGAAGCTGTTTTTAACCACACTCATGCCATAGAACCACAGCAAAACACACCTCAAAGATTTTCAGATTTTCAGAAAAAACTGTTACTTTTCCCCACCCTTTGCACCAAATCAATCTGAGGTGTTGATCTGCCCTGCTGTTTGGCTTCGCCAATATCCGGTCGACAATATTCAAATTGTCTGCCATTATGTGCAGCTTGCTAGCTCGCTCGCTAGCTGGGGCTGCTGCGCGAGGCTAGTGTGACCGCCTGTGAGTGCTTTGGGACGGTGGAGGGGCTCACAGCAGCACCCGCTGCTTGTTGGGGACAGTAACTGCAGAGTGACAGAAGTCAGAGTCTCCAAACACGAGTACAGTCTCCAATAACACCAGAAAAAGATGCTAGATTTATCGCTAGTCATTTTTAACAAAGAAAAAGTCACTAAGAGGATTGGAAAAGTCTCCACACCAACTCGGAACAACGGAAGGAAACTTGAAAATCGCTTCGGTGGTGGCTTATATTTCAAGATCGCTGATTCGCTCATTTCGCTGTCAATCAAAAAGGGATTCAGCCTCAGACAGATCATCCAATCATCATGCAGAAGCCCAGCGTCCAGGCCAGTCGAGGCCTGCCCACTGCCTTTTACACTGTTTTATGCACTGTGACGCTACGGGAATGAATTAGAAGAAAGTCGCGTCAGTGACCTGTGATAAGTAGCTGATTCTCAACAAAAGCTGAACGCGTTCTAGCGCATGTTTAGTCAATGAAATGTAAACACAACAGTACATATTTGACCACTTATTTTTTTGACATTTTAGGGGAAGCTGAGCTTCCCTTGCAGTCTTAGAGCAATCGCCACCGCCTGAGACAGTGTCTGACAGTTTGTGCAGAAATTCTTTGGTTATGCAAACCGATTGTTACAGCAGCTGTCCGGGTGGCTGGTCTCAGACGATCTTGGAGAAGAACATGCTGGATGTGGAGGTCCTGGGCTCGTGTGGTTACACGTGGTCTGTGGTTGTGAGGCCGGTTGGATGTACTGCCAAATTGTCTGAAACGCCTTTGGAGACAGCTTATGGTAGAGAAAAGAACATTCATTTCACGGGCAATAGCTCTGGTGTCTAATCAGCATCTTGATATGCCCCACCTGTGAGGTGGGATGGATTATCTCAGCAAAGGAGAAGTGCTCAGTAACACAGATTTGTGAACAGTATTTGTGAGAAATGGTCTTTTGTGTATATAGAAAAGTTTATATAGTTTTAGATCTTTGAGTTCACCTCATGAAAAATGGGAGCAAAAACAAAAGTGTTATTTTTGTTCAGTGTATTTCCTGTGGTAAATTGACAGTACGCGCTCGTCAGCCCCGTGCATATCACTGATTTTTATCTGCTCAGGGTTTGGCACTAAGAAAGCGACTCCATTTTTTTTCCTAGTGTACACAAGCCATTTCTCTCAGCTCGTGTGTGTATATCCCCCTGTGTGCTGATGAAAACTACCATAAACTTAAGGCATCTTCTGCCCTCCCCTGTGTCAGAGACACAGCAGAGGAGGGGAGTGAAGGCTGCAGCTGCACCTGTAGTTTACACAGACAAACTCGCTCTTGGTCACAAGGCTTTTTCGATAAATGTGCACGTCAAAGTTAAGTGTGTTGTTGTTGTTGTTTTTTTAAATAAACTTCATGGAGATGTTAGTCAATAGCAGATTTGACATGAGACATAACATCAACATGAAATAAGATAATGCCAGGGGATCACAGAATGTAGATAAAAATGATACAGTAGCTGCCTTTGGAGAAATGTGGAGAAAGGTAACTCAGTGGTTTTGATGGCTTTTCTGTTTTAAGAATGTTGGATTGTTGTAATATATTCTTTGAACTCCTTTTCAAAAATAAAAAAAAATGGATTTATGAATATGGTATTTTGATGATGTAATATTGATCTATTTTGTGGGGAGTATAAGAGAAGAAACCTTCCACAAATCCTCTAGTTGGAGAACCAGAAGAACTGAACAACTACTGCCCACTGGTGCATGGAAAACTCCTGGTCTCACCCCAAGGCATTTTTACTTCACTTTTTTTTTTTTAAAGTTAAGTATATTAATCATTTTCTTCCTTAACAATTCTGCCAGAAATGGGCTGAATTTGGTTTGAATTCAATCACACTTATTTTAGATACAGGGTTCCCACATGATATATTTCCTGGAAAAGGTATGAAATAATAAAAATTGAGAAAATGTTTTGAATATACACTGTTTATGACTGCTTCTCATCTCATCTTCTCTTCCTCTCCTACCCTCATCTCCTTCTCTTCTTTTCCTCTCCTCATTCACAGACATCTGTACTGACCGGAAGTGGGGAGGCAGTAATATGCCAAACGTGGAAGTGACTGAAAGTGATTGTGCAAGTAGCCTATTTACACAATTGCTGATGTGCAACTGTTAAGTACTTTTAAAAACAAAGAAACAGTGCGACTGTTAAGCTTTTGTTACATTTATACATATTATTTATAGTTTTAATATAAAACTTTTATATTTTGTGTTGCAGTTGTATAAGTACTTCTGTTAAGCACCTTAAGCACCTTTGGCTGGCATTTTTCATGTTCACAGTTCTGTGCCTTAACTTGAGATTGAAAAAATGGTGAAAATAAATAGTTTTTTAAAAAGTAATTCGTTTTCCACTCAGTCATTTCAGAAAATAAGTGATTTAGTTGACTTGACATATAGTGCTATTTAAAGTATTGATCAAACTTAAGATTGTTAATGGGGTCAACCTTTACAGAAAAAGTTACCTTGCTGCCTTGAAATTTTATGTTGATTCAACTAAGGGGCTAAGTTGGAATAACTTATATTTCCTTATTTCTGAAACAAATGTAGAAATACATGTTTGTCCTTCAGCTGTCTGTACATCCATATGTCCGTCCACATGCCTTTTTTCTATTCCTATTCTCATGAAAGAGATATCAAGAACGCCTTAAGGAAATTTCCTTAAATTTGGCACACAGGTCCACTTTGAGTCAAGGATGAACTGATTAGAATATGGTTGTCAAAAGCCATTGTGACCTAGCGTTCCTCTCATTCTTGTAAACGCAATATCTCAAGAAGACCTTGAGGGAGTCTCCAAATTTGGCACTGTTGGGATTCACAGGACCACAGATGATTTGTCATTTGTTAAAATCTTAACTGGACATGTAAAGGGTTTTCTTCTCTGCATGCTCTTGGTTCTTCAAACAAAGACAGCTATTTGACACTCATCTCGACAGGGGGTCACCTCACACCTCAGCGAGACACAAGTCTCAAAACTTGACTGGACAGGACCTTTACAGTGACATGTGACTCTGTGATGTCACAGGCATCTGTAGAAGGTCTGCTTCAGACAATTTTTCTCTTACTCGGGAGCTGCCAAGCTGCCCACACCTCTTCCCGGCTGGGCCTGGACCAGCCCAGATGCCCAGGCCCTTGCTCCATTGCCCCAAACCACTAAAGGGAGGGCAATTACTCACAGACTGCCTTTTTCCTGGACCACAATTTGCCCATGCTCAAGGCACAGGCAAACCTCAACCAGAAAGTAAGATTTGCAAGCACAAGGTTTACAACTAGCTTTCTAGCAACAAGGAAAACCAAGTGAGGTAACACCCAGCATCTAACTCTGTAAAGACTTCGAGCGACCAGCTTCTTCAGAGTTCCACCTTTGGAACAAGGACACACCAAAGACTGCATATGGAACCACAGCTCTAACAAAGCAGCACACCACCAAGTCACTCTTTCTTCCATTCACGCAAGGATTGGTAATGTAACAACTGGGCATAGCTTCATCACAGCTTTACAGGCTAAGCAAGGCTGTTTAAGTTGTTGTATGTGATTTAATGCTGATTGTTTGCAGTTAGGTCACTGGTTAGTTGGCTTTGCCAAAGCTAAGTGTTTAGTTCGCTAATACTGTTCACAAACAGATTCTTGCACACAACTAAACAATCTCTGCACTAATCCAGACCGTTTGCAACACAAATCACATTCACATAGGCTCATCATCGTCATCATCATCATCTGGATTAGTGCAGAGATTATTTAGTTGTGTCTACGTCTATGTGAATGTGATTTGTGTTGCAAACACAAATTACATTCACATAGACTCATTAACAAAGGCTTTCAACAAAGCTACATCCAAACAGGCATCTCAGAGTTCCCGCCTCTTTTCCTTTGTCTTTGTCCTGACCACACGGTCAGACAAACACCTCCACGATCTGAAGCCAGCTTTGATTTGGCCATCTTGTAGTTCTCTGTTGTCAGCCATTTTGTTTTGTAGGCCAAACGGCTCTTTGATCACCACACTCGCATTTGTCTTTCTCTCTCTCTCTCTCTCTCTCTCGCTCTCTCTCTCTCTCTCTCTCTCGCACACACACCCACACACACCCACACACACACACACACACACACACACACACACAAAGCTTATATAGGTAGTTAGAATTTGTGTGTTTTGGTTTTGCTTTGCTAAGTTTGTGAAGAAATATAATTCTTTGGAATCATACCTGCTGTCTGTTTAATGTTGCACAAGAGTGAATGAATAGTCAACCTCTGCTGCATCAAGAACTCCAAAATTCTTCAGGCATTACTGTTAATTTTGGTTACTGTCATTAATAAAACTCCAAATTAATAGTTTAGCGTATTTTATGCGACTGATATCTTTTACTGGCTATCATTTTCCCTTTCCAGGAATGGTGCCCCACAAGGTGATTTAACGCAATTATTAATTATTATTAATAATTATAATATTATAATAATTATTTCCGATAGCCAGTTTACAACTTTAATGGTGTCCCCTTGGTGAGGCCTAATATTGTTGTCCCCAGCATAATTGGAGCCTCCTTGTGACACCCTGAATTTATGTTCCCAACAACACAAACATTCACTTTGACTCAGGAATGAACTCAGTAGAATTTAGTGGTCAAAGGTTGCGGTAACTGTGATCTTGGGTCTGTCTCATTCTTGTGAATGCAGTATCTCAAGAAGGTCTTCAGGGAATTTCCTGAAATTTGGCACAAATGTCCACTTGGACGTAAGAATGAACTGATCATAATTTTGTGGTTGAAGATCAAAGGACAGGGTCAATGTGGCCTCTCGAAGTTAGGCATAACTCAATAATTAAAAAGGTAATTAGGACAAAAAAAATGTCACATAAAGATCTAATATGATATGATAATAATACAGTGATGACATTTTATATCTAAAATGTTAAGGGTCAAAGGTCAACTTTACTGTGACATCATAATGTTCTGCAAAACACATTTCTGGTCATTATCCAACATCACATCTCAGGAACAAAAGGGGAGACATTTGGAGACATTTTTTTTACCTTATCTTGGGTGGCCACCTTAAAAATGTGCTGATTGTATAGACCTTTTCAAACTTGAAAACATAGATGTTCTAAATGAATGTTTGTTAATGCTGTAGCTGACAGGAAATAAACTGGGACCAAAGATGTTGCCCTAGCAACAGAATAGCAATGAAACGGTCTATAGCTCTTCTGTGCTGCCGGTGGGAAAACTGTGGATGATGTAAACTGTAACTGTAACTGCAACGTGACCAGTTCATGGAGGCATACAAACACCAGGTGGTAAAAAGAAAATTCAAAAAACCGAGGCACTCAGGGAGTAGAAAAATAAAAGGGCTTTATTAAATCATGGCTTTGTTCTGATTAAAAATGTCGACATGTTTCGGCCGTGTGGGCCTTCATCAAGACAACTAAAGAGACTCTCCTTCAGACAACCTTTTAACACTAGTAAAAGTCACATGAACAGCGTGGCCAGGTGGAATCTCTTCACCTGATTGGGGTGAGCAAACAGATCAATTAGGAAAATAATAGCAAAAATAACAACAATAATACAAAATACCAAAGATTCTCAAAGATGGAAACAGCTCTAAAGTTCTCTTTTTTAAGTGTTTCAATTTTTTAAGTGTTTCAATTTTAAAGTAATATCTTCAAAGCATATAAGGCATAAAAAAACACTGCCAGGCAAAAAAAAAAGTAAATAATTCATTGTTTTAATTTATATAAGCAAGATATTTAAGATAGAAGATCTGACAATTATTTCTGAAGACTATAATTCTGTTAATTCCAACAGAGGAATTAATTGGTTTTATTTACCTATCAGCCCCCTGCATTCACTAGCCTCATACTTAAGACCCAGGTGTGCTACATTTACAGTATGAGAACAATATAGCCTATGGTTACATACAGCTGCATCCCCACTGATCACATAGTACACGTTGCATGTCAATGGATACTGCTTTACTGTCATTCCCAGAGAAGGTCTGGATCTGAGGCTTTATCATCAAAGACCAGTGGTGCCTAACTGTAACTCCCTGTGGATGAGCAGCTGGAGGTGATGCCCGAGTCTGTACAGTAGTTTCATCTTGCAGCTTTGTACTGTAGCCCTTTGTTTGATGTGTGTGTCCTGCGGGGATTTGGAACCATTCCAGATTGCCTTACACTGGATATCCATGACAATACAGTGAGCTAGAGCATTTCCTCAACGTGTGCTGGGCCAGAGGATAGGGGAGAAAGATTTTGCTTCACAGAGCTCTACCTCTAGAGCTGATACCCCTCTCCTCCTTCATTTTGAATGATCCCATTTTGTACATTTTGATTTTCTATTTGTACGTCCTCTTACCCTGAACATCTTTTCATTTGTGTTGGAGAATTCCATCCCACTGAGGCTGGCATAAGGAATGAAACATGCAGCTGTTAGCAGCTGCTTAAGAGTACTTCATAGTTTAAAGGCTGTGTGTGTGTGTGTGTGTGTGTGTGTGTGTGTGTGTGTGTGTGTGTGTGTGATCCAGTGGGGTTGGATCCTCAAGGTACAGTGTTGACCCAGATATGAACTCATGACCCTTTGATGTAATCAGCTCTGTGGTTTTAACTCCAGTATAGACGATGTGTTTGTTCACATGTGCACTAAGCTCTCTCACATGTATGCACTAATGTAATGCTCCTGATTTCACATTCATCGCTGAGCACTCAGTGCTGCCACTTGATCACATGATTGAGTCACACAGTCCACTTGGAAATCAAACTCAGTTCAATAATTCAAACACACACAGCACGTGCATGTGAGCCCAGTTTCCATCTTCAGCTCTGATGTATGTGTACTACTTGCGTGGTACAAAAGTAAATGTTTGCAGTCAGAACATTTGATTGATTAAAACTTTATGTTAACTTTCTGGTAATTCTGCCTCCCTTTGTACGGTCATAGTAATAATCCAAAAAGCTTTTTACTCTAAATACCTGCCAAATATTTCTACTTTTAACAAAAAACATGAAACGGAAATTTTGGATTATAGGCCAACTTACTTACTGTATGTCTGTGCTATGCATGGAGTTGGAGCCAGTAGGTGATTAGTGTAGCTCAGCAGAAAGACTTAAAAGCACGGGGGAGCAGCTAGCCTGACTGAAAAAAAAAATACATCTCTTCAGCATAACAGCCTTCTCATTTGTTTTATCTTCTTACAAACAGACATATAAAAACCACTAACTGTTACATGTTGTAACTACACTGAACAATAATTTAAACGCAGCACTTTTGTTTTTGCTTTTTTACTAGTTTATGTTAAAGACGTAAGACTTTTAATGCACTCAGTAGATACATTTCTTTCTTCAGTTTTGGTTGCAAATTTGTTGAAATCCATGTTAGTGAGCACTTCTTCATTTCAAGATAATCCATCCACAGTTCATTTCTTTTAAGATACTCCTCCTTTCCAATCTTCTCGATTTCTACACACCTCCTTCTTTACTCCATTTCTCTAATGCCCTCCTAAAATCATGGCTCTGCATTGAATCGATGCATACAACGTAGCCTGACATGCACATCCCCAGAATTGTAACTACACGTTGCAGTGACGCAGACCTCTGGTCTGTCACTGTATACTGACACTATTTCCGGAACTTGTATTTACTTTTAGTTCACAGATAAGAAACAATAAATTGTGAAGACAGTAAAGCCTCCACTAAAATAGCATTTTAAATCTTGTGTGTGACTTATCCTTCAGGGATTTATACTTCGGATTTATCCAGGTTTCATATGAGAAGAGGGAAAGATTGCTGGCCGCTAGGCTAATCAATACAATGTGAAATGGCATGGGCTTGTGCTATTAACGTTAGCATGTTGTATTTGTTTAAAAAACGTGTTTAGTAAGGGCAAGGCAAGGCAAGGCAATTTTATTTATATAGCACCATTCATACACAAGGCAATTCAATGTGCTTTACAAGAGAAAACATTAAAGGAACAATAGATCATTAAAAACAAAAGCTAAAAGCAAGACAATAAATAGTTAAAAACAGTGCAGAAAATGCATTTAAAAAGCAAACATAAAGCAAAAGCAACAGCAGACAAATATAAAAACAATAGCTACAAATTATCCTAACAATAAGTTACATATCTAGTTCACTGGTAAGCTGCAGTAAATAGTAATGCTTTAAGCCCTGATTTAAATGAGCTGACAGTTTCAGCTGACCTCAGATACTCTGGAAGTTTGTTCCACAGGCAGGGAGCACAGAAACTAAAGGCTGCTTCACCTTGTTTGGTTTTGATCCTGGGAGCACTGAGTAAACCTGTTCCAGATGATCTGAGGGGTCTGGATGCTTCATAACGTACAAGTAAATCAGATATGTATTTAGGCCCGAGACCATTTAGTGCTTTATAGACAAGTAACAAGGTTTTAAAGTCTATCCTTTGACACACAGGAAGCCAGTGCAGTGACTTAAGCACTGGTGTAATGTGCTCCACTCTCTTGGTGTTGGTGAGGACTCTGGCAGCAGCGTTTTGGACGAGCTGCAGTTGTCTGATTGATTTTTTACTCAGGCCTGTGAAGACACCGTTACAATAGTCCAGCCTGCTGAAAATGAAAGCATGAACAAGTTTTTCTGTATCTGGTTTAGACAGAAATTCTTTTATTCTTGCTATGGTTTTAAGGTGGTAGTAGGCTGATTTAGTAATTGTCTTAATGTGATTATTGAAATTTAGGTCTGAGTCCAGAACTACACCAAGATGTCTGGCTTGATTTGTAGGTTTTAGTGTCAAGGCGTCAAGGTGAGCACTGACTATTGATCTTTGTTCTTTGGGGCCAAAAACAACTATTTCAGTTTTGTCTGTGTTTAGTTGTAGAAAATTCTGGCACATCCACATATTGATTTCGTCAATGCACTTACTTAGCAGATGTAGGGGACTGTAGTCATCTGGTGACACTGTTATGTAAAGTTGTGTGTCATCTGCATAAGTATGATAGGAGATGTTATGATATTCCATAATCTGAGCAAGAGGGAGCATATAGATGTTGAACAGAAGAGGCCCAAGAATGGACCCTTGAGGAACTCCACATGTAATTTTTGTTCGCACAGATTCATAATTGCCAAGTGACACAAAGAAATCCCTGTCTTGTAAATAAGATTTAAACCAATTTAGCACAGTGTCAGAAAGTCCCACAAACTTTTCTAGTCTGTCGAGCAGTATCTTATGGTCAACTGTGTCAAATGCAGCACTGAGGTCCAGTAATACCAGAACTGAAATCTTTGATGCATCACTGCTCAGATAAATGTCATTTAAAACTTTTAGAAGTGCAAGTCTCAGTGCTGTGATGTGCTCGAAATCCAGACTGAAAGGCATCAAAGGAATTGTTTTGCTCCAAGAAGGTGTTAAGTTGCTGAAAAACAACCTTTTCAATGATCTTTCCTAAAAATGGTAGGTTTGTTATGGGCCTGTAGTTATTTATTACTGAGGCATCCAGATTAGGCTTTTTTAAGAGCGGTTTAATGACTGCAGTCTTCAGGGCCGTTGGGAAAAGGCCTGACTGAAGAGAACAATTGACTATCTGTAGGATATCTGATGCTATGCAGTTAAAAACATCTTTAAAAAAGCATGTTGGTAGAGTGTCAAGGCAGCAGGTAGTGGACCTAAGGTTTCTAACTATGTCTGTCAAAGAAGCATAATTTAATGGGTGAAAAAGTGCCAAATTAACTGGAGTAGTCTTATGTGGCACAGGTGAAATAGCCACTGTACAGGACAGTTGTTTTTCAGTGAACTTTGTGAGTTGTAATGGAGCCAAATCGTGTGCTACCTTTGTTAAATGTTGCCATTGTCCCTGGTTTATATGAGAAGAGGAAAAGATTGCTTGTAGCTAAGCTAATTTATATAATGTAAAATGCCATAGGCTTGTGCTAATAACGTTAGCATGTTGTATTTGTAGGGAAATGTGTCCAAATTAACACAAGTGTTTGTCTGTGAATGCTGCGAGTTGTAGTGAAGCCAATTTGTGTACTTGTTTTTCAAATTGTCTTCATTAAGCCATGTTTAATGTGTGTTTTGAATCATCTAAACTTAACAGCACTTCACAGAAACCTCTGCCGCCAACTAGTGTTTTGGAGGTGTAACTGCAGAGTGACACAGACACACCACTGCAGAAGTAAAAATACCCACAGCGGCACAGGCGACGTGTGTAAGCTACGTGTGTAGGGTCTACGAACAACCATAAATCCGACTTAACCCTTCACTCCCTCTTCTAGGCTCTGTAGTATGGGTGAGCGGGTCTTAAGTGTAGCTGGCCCTATTCTGTGGAATCCTCAGGGTCTGTCTCACTGCACATTGGTTTCTTCTTTAAGTCACAATTGAAAACTCATCTTTTTAAAATAGCCTTAATTTCCTGGTGTTTCACAGAATGTTTTATGAATTTGTTCTTTATCTGTATATGCATTTAACTATTGTTGTTGTTGCTCTTAATTATTGCTTGTTGGTGAATTCATTTTGCACTGACTGTCTTATCTGGTTTTGTAAACAGTCCTAGGGTGTCTTGAAAGATGCTTATAAATAAAATGTCTTCTTCTTAATATTATTATTATTATTATTATTATCATTATTATTATTATTACCTGATGGGTCTGGCATATCAAAATGCTGATTAAACAGCATTACTACCACAGAGGTGTGCCTTTGGATGGTCACATTGAAAGGACACTCTTAAATATGCAGTTTGATCGCACAACATAATGCCACAGATGTCACAAGTTTTGAAGGAACGTGACATTGGCAGAAATGTCCACCAGAGCTGTTGGCCATGAATTTAGTGTTCACTACACTATCATAAGACGCCTGCAGTGTTGTTTCCCACTCGGCAGAACTTCCAACCGGCCTGCAGACCATGTGTAACCACAACAGCTCAGGACCTCCAAATTCAGGGTCTTGACCTGACAGCAGTTTGTCATCATTTCCAACTTGTGCGGTTGTGAGGCCAGCTTCATGTACTGCAGGGCTCAACAATAACTATTGCCCAATTGCCTGGGACAAGTACAAGTCAGGGTCAGGCATGTAAACTAACAACTCATTTGCCCGATCGGGCAAGTTGCTAAAAATAAAAAGAGCTAAAAAGTTAATAACTAATTGATAAAATAAATGTATTTTACTTCGGCTCTGATGCAGCGGTCTCTCTGCCTGAATTCACAGGCAGACGCTGTGTAACAATGTCCTGCCCACAGCTCCATTGATTGGTTACATGGCACAAGTGAAGCCAACACTGAAGCCTCTCTACATGCTGCATTGTCTTACCTCTTCATAATTATTTTGCGTGACAGACGCTTCATATAATAACATAACAATATACTATTTATGGTGTTATGTCATTGTGCCATTTCTGTCTTTGTATCACACACGGCAGAGTTCCGCCAAACACACAGGTGAGCATGCTAGAGTGGCTCAGGTCACATTTTCCTGACCAAACCTGACCCCAAGCCTGGTGCAGTTTGTCAGCTGACAAAGTTATTGTTATGGACAGTGTGTAAATAACCATCAACAGACTGCTGTTACACACAGACAAACACGCTGCTCACACAGCATGTCATTCTTGGTGCTGAGCTTGTGTTGCATTCAGGCGTTGTCACATAAAAAATAACTTCCAGCACTTAAAGGAGCAATAAGCGAAATTAATCATTTCTAGATTGAAGGAATTGAAAAATTGCTGTGTGAAGAACTAGAGGTGTAATTTCATCTGGAGTATAGCATGACCTCACACACCCTCTCTCTGTGTTGATTTCCAGCCCATTGTTTGTAATATAGTTGCTGAGATGGAGGCGAGGCTCAGTGACTAGAAGAGCTGGTAGAAGTGCTCCATAGCTGTAAGTTACTCCAGTAGCCGGTGGCAGCTGACTCGGCTTGAGACATCGCCGGATCCCGGCTAGTGCTAACACTGGGAGCTAACGCTAACGTTCCTCTTCTTCTCCGTGAGTGAGAGTGATGTTTTAGCCTAAAACTGCAGAGAACAGCCCTCAACTTGAGGTATTTTTATTTAAATTCATTACATTATTGTGGCAGATGATCAAAAGTGGTTTTATAAAGTCATAATTATTGTTTTCAACAATAACACACTTGAACACAGATGCAGTACACCTAGCCATTACATTCTATTGTTTTTAAGATTAGTCCCAATAAAGAGTGCTACAACCTTCAGTCTCGACCACCAGGAGGGTGCTTGACTATCATGACATGTCAGCTTCATTAAAGCATAGCTGCAGATTAATGCAACAACAGATGTAAAAAACACACAGAAATAATACATCTGTGATCAGTTCCCTAATTTTATTTTAACAATTTTCTAAATTATTTTTCTCTTTCCAATTTGTCGTTTTATTTCATGGAAGTGATCAATATAAATGTACTTGTCCTTTAAACTTAATAAAAAATAAAAGCTAACAATATAAAAGACACCTGGTACATTTGTTACACCTGTATCAGTTTATAGAACAGTTTTGAACAGTTAGAACAAGAGGCTGCACTGCAACGTGCAAATCACTCCTCCTCGTGCTGCCTGAACTTTCCCTGTCCTTGCGGCTGCAACTTGCGCTGTCTTCTCTTCTTCAAACTACAACATCCATAATTCATGTAGGAACTGCTGCAGCCAATGTGTAGCCGGTGGGAGCTGCATGACAACTCAACCACCATGATCAGTTTTTAATGTTTTATCGGGCAATAAATACTTGGACTCTGCTCTAGTGTAATTTTCGGGACACTCAGGGCAGGATTCAGGATTCAGGACAACTGCTTGGATTTGTCCTGAGTCCTGAATCCTGCCCTGATTGTCCCAAAAATTATACGGAGGTTGCCGGGGAGGTCAGATACTTGCGTGCTAGGGCAGACAGCTTTTCATACAATGCAGATGCTGGGCTCTGTTCTGTAGCGTTGCAGCTCTCCCACAACTCAAACACAAAGAAGCCCAATCGTACGCCTACGGACAGATTTTATAAAAGGCAACTCTGTGGCATACAGAAACAGTAAAGTTAGAGATTAAAAATGAGATTAACGCGATCAAAAAACATAGTGTGTTTAATATGGCTGCAATTAATTATTCGGAATTAATGCGATACTTTGACACCCCTAATAATAATATGTAATTAGGAGCTTATAACTCCTTATAAGATGCTTATTAACATTATTAAATGTTTAATAAGACTATATAAGTGTTAATAATAGCATTATAAATATTTTAATTGTTAGATTATAAGACATTTATAAGCACTTATAAGAAACTTCTTAACAGTTTATAGACTGCCTAAGAACGTTAATAAAAACCTAATGAGTTTCTTACAATTGTTTATAATAGCATTACAAACACATTTATTGAGTTTAACTGACATTAACTACATACATATTATGTAATTATTGTAAAAGATTTTTTTGTTGCTTTTTTAAGATTAAAACATACTTTATTATGCACTTATTAACAGTTAACTATACTCATTCTGAAATGAGCACAAATGTGGTCAAGGTTGATAAAAGAAGAAGCAATTGCGTAACAATGTAATGTTTCAGCGGTGAAACACATAAACACACTTTAACACAGCTCTTTTGAAAATTTGTTTTTTTTTAGTTGTCATCATTTATGCATGAATGGCAGCCACAAAGAGAACATTTTATAAAACACTGCCTAAAACAGGCTGTTGAAAGTAAAAATATAAAAGTACAATCATTAATACTTTCAACATTGAGGTACATTATATATTGTAAAACTAAATTCTGAAAATGTGATTTATAACATCAGTAATCACATCCACAAAAAGTGCAACTATAACATAAAAACTGAGGAAGGTTTTAATTACAAAAAAAAAAAAAAAAAAACCAATAATAAAAGAACAAAGGACTATTTTGGACTCACCAGTCTGTAGATATTTGCCAGGCTACTTAGCATTCCTACATAGCATGCTGCCCCACATTGATTCCAGTGTGCATTCATGAAAGACTGGATTGCGTTTATTTAAAATAATAAAGAAAGAAAAAATAACACAAAACAATTACACAAGTACTCCTTTCTAGCATAGACTGTAAAAGGTGGACGTAACTACCATGACATCACCCATTGGTTTGTAAAATACAAACACCAATACACCAATTAATTGGCAGATTATGACAATAACATTAGACAGTATTCTAAAAAGTGAAAATACTTTGAAAGGGTCCTGTGTCTTAAATTGAATTTAGTTCAAAAGCATGTTTGCCTGGAAGTTGTTCATTACACTACATGAGGTGTTTCCTTTTTTTGCTTTATTGGTTTGCATTATCACAACAGTGTGGGAGAGGAAGAATCGGTGGCACTTGGAGAAGACGGAAATGGGTGTTTGGCATGCTTGGTGTGCAGCAGCAGAGGAGCAAGAGAGCAAAACCAGTGCTGCGCCTTGTAGAAAGAAGAGATCGACAAGACCTTCTCCCACTCATTGCACACCATGTCAGGATAGGATCATCCATCATTAGCGATAAATGGCATGCTTATCGTGCCCTACCTGCGCGCGGCTACAATCACGACTGTAAATCATACAAGGTGGTATGTAGATCCCCAAACAGGTGCCCACACACAACACATAGAAAGAGCCTGCCGTGGCATTAATGAGCAAGTTTGGAGACAAAGAGGCAATCAAACCGAGTGCATACTGTCTGACCATCTTTGTCTTGTTGAGTGGACTGAATGGCTGGGCAGGAAACACAAAGATGGTCCTCTTGGTCCTCTTGTTCATTTTGTAAGTTATGGTCCCATTTAGAGTAAAATACACAATAAAAGCAGGGTATGTTTTAGGGCGTGGTTACCACTGCAACAACCCGGAAGACATACATTACATATCGCAACCTCAGATCAGAATAGGAGCGGGTCACTTCTGGCTCCAAAAATCCAAGATGGCGGCAGCCAAATCGCCAAACTTGTGGCTTCAGAACAGGAGTCCACAAACCAATGGGTGATGTCACGGTGGTTATGTCCACCTTTTACAGTCTATGCTAGAAAGGAGTACTTGTGTAATTGTTTTGTGTTATTTTTCTTTCTTTATTATTTTAAATAAACGCAATCCAGTCTTTCATGAATGCACACTGGAATCAATGTGGGGCAGCATGCTACATAGGTTAAGTAGCCTGACAAATACCTACAGACTGGCAGTGAGTCCAAAATAGTCCTTTTTTTCTTTTATTATTATTATTATTGTTATTTTTAATTAAAACTTTCCTTATTTTTTATGTTACAGTTACACATATGCCCATCTAACACAATCATTTACATCGACTCACAAAAACAACTAGAATATGATTTGACCATTTTATTTCTGAGCTCTGTTTGTTGTTTGAGTGGAGGCGTACTTGCCCAGAAAAGGTGACACAGACATGCTATGTGAATTTCAAAATAAATGTGTATCTTTAAGATGACGATATGGATCGATGTTTTCATTTTGCATCGATATAATTGGATCGTTAATCAATGAATCATTGTATCGATGTGGATCGATGTATCGTTACACCCCACATTATATTGTTATGCAATAGTTTCTTCACATTTTATATGTAGTGCTCATTCCAGAATTGGGAGTTGCAAAAAGCATAGTTAACTGTTAATAAGTGCAAAATAAAGGATTTATTAAAGCTTAATAAGGCACTGTTCTCGCTTTAGATCCGGTAGCTGGAAAAAAACAAAGTTAACTGTTAACAAATGCATAATAAAGGATTTATTAAGCTTAATAAGGCACTGTTCTCGCTTTAGATCGGTAGCTGCAAAAAACATAGTTAACTGTTAATATGTGCATAATAAAGGATTTATTAAGCTTAATAAGGCACTGTTCTTGCTTTAGATCCGGTAGCTGCAATAAAGCATAGCTAACTGTTAATAAGTGCATAACAGCAACAAAAAATCTTAGTAAAGGTTTAACAATGACATAATATGTAAGTTCGTTAAACTCAATGAAAGTGTTTGTAATGCTATTATAAACAATTGTAAGAAACTTTATTAACGTTCTTAAGCAGTCTATAAACTGTTAACAAGTGCTTATAAATGTCTTACAATCTAACAATTAACATATTTATAATGCTATTATTAACACTTATATAGTCTTATTAAACATTTAATAATGTTAATAAGCATCTTATAAGGAGTTATAAGCGCCTTATTACATATTAACTAACGCTTATTACAAGGACCTTAAAATAAAACAAATGACATATAATCTTTTCACTGTAGTGAATTTTAAAGGTGTTGGAAAATTTAGACAAAGCCAGACTAGGGTTTCCTAGTGCTTCTAGTTGTCGTGATGCCAGCTGTGTATGAAGCGACTATAAAGTGTTACTGATGAGCGAACAGTTTCCCACATTGTCAAATTACCTTTTTTTGATCATATCCAGAAACTGTAATGATGAGTCTTGAGACTCAAACCGGTGGCAGCTGTAACAATGGCCCTCTCTTCCACACAGACCAACACAACAGATACATCTTGGGCCCATGAGAATGATACAAAAGGAAAATAACAGAAAAAGACAGATGTAAGGAGGTGTGATGTTTCCTCTTCCCTGCATGCTTTTCTGTTTCTCTGGTCCTTCAACAATTTTCAAATTGTCCTCAAATAATCTGTTTTTCTCACTTTATTCCATCCATCTCCGATCTCATTTCATGCCAGTAGACAGCTCTTGCATCCAGATGGAGACACCATCTTTTCAGAGCTCATTTTGGTAATGATTCAAAGATTGGACACAATGGCAGACTTAAGGTCAGACAAGCAAGCTAGTTTTCCAAAGACTGTTGCTTTGAATTCTTGGACCACGGTAGGAAGGTTTGAGAACACTGGGAAGCTAATTCCGTTTCTGGTTCCCATGGTCATATACTGAGCCACAGCAGCCAGCTGATAAGAAGTTCAACCATCATCAAATCAGATGATAGCAACAAACAGCAGTGTGAGTTCACGAGTGGTTGATTGCAAAGTTATTATGACAAATTAGTCTGATTGGCCATATCTTTTAAGACCCAGGTCTAATGTAAAGTGATTATAGTAACTAATCAATTGAAGTAATTCATTTTGTCATTGGTTGTGCCTTGTGTGCTTTTATTTTGTTACAGATGGGACAAAAAGTCTGACTCTTATTACCTCTACTTTGGAAAACATTGATCCCCAGTTCCCTGGAAATCTTGTACACAGTGTTTAAGTTAAGCTCATGTTTAGAGCTGAGTATGCAGCAATAATGGCAGTGGATGGAAATTTGCCACTGTAATAAACCAGCAGAAGGAAAGGAGGCCATATCAGTCCAAACAGCCCTGCCAGATGCAAGACATCTGTTTCTGTATACCTTCAACCCTTCATCTTTCCTTCCTCTCCTCTCCCCATCTCTGCCCACTCCACACCAGGCGAGAGGATTACGGTGAGGCAGAGTTCACAGACTGCTCATCCCTTCAGCCTTTATCATAGACACAGGGCTGCTGTCACCGGCTGAGCAGCACATGCAGCTGTAAACACTCACAGACACTTCCTGAATGCCACGGCACAGCGCCCATAATCCTCAGTGATTCGGACGAGTAATCCTGCACTGTGTGTTTTTTCCCTATGGATGATGGAACTGGGAAAGACCAGGGGGCAAAGAGGTCGGGTCAGTTACATTCTCACTGAGTGAAGTGGCCCTGTTTAGCATATAGCACAGTGACAATAAAACAATGAAAAGCTTGGCAGAGCTGCAGGGTTTATTTGTAATAACTGAGACAGGGTTTGTGTTATTGAAGCACCAATTTGGATGTGTCTGAACTGTTTTGACTGGGCACCATTGTTCTGTGATTCCATTCATTACTCTCACCTCCCAGCTATTTACATCTGTAAATCAAAAGTTTGATGTCCAATAAAAATTCTGTCAGTTGATTTCAAAGATGAAAATTTCATATGTGTTGATTATTGTGACCGTCAGCCTTCACTCCAGTCATCACTGTTCAGTCAATTTGTCTCTTTGCCCCTCTCACACACATTTATTCTCTCCTCTCTTCCCCAAACTCAATCAGAAATGCATGCGGTTCAACCCGGATGCAACTGTCTGGGTTGCCAAGCAGCGGATCCTGTGCACGCTTAATCAGAGCCTGAAGGATGTGCTCAACTATGGGCTTTTCCAGCCAGCCAGCAATGGGAGGGATGGCAAGTTCCTGGATGAAGAGCGCATCTTTCGCGAGTACCCCCAGCCAATCAGCAAGGGGGTCCCGTCTTTGGAGGTAAAATGTTTTCCAGTTAGATTATCACTCCGGTTAGCAGTGATAGAATCTAATTTATCGAACATTCAATGTCTGTTGTTATATTAACGAACGCAGGAGACACAATGCTCAACATTGTATACGCACAACACAGTCTTTCTTTTCAAAATACACTCGTTTTCACAGGAAATGTACAGTTTGCATACATTCTCTTCTAAATTAAATGCACTATGTCAGCACAACACTGTCAATTAAAGTTTTCTTCCTTCAGCAACAAACACAAGTGGTTATGTTTAGCCAACATACATACATGGTTTGGGTTAGAAAAAAAGAAAAGGGTTTGGCTTTACATTCATACAGGAAACAAGCACCAGCCTCTCTGGACCCATTCACCATCCCTTCCGCCCACCCTACCTGCACTTTTCATCCCCTTAACTTATGTTGTTGTCTGGCCTTGTGCCCCACTGATGCCGTCGGGCGCCATTAAACACTGATGTACCCGGCCATGTATCACGTGGACGTGAAAGGGTGACTTTTTTTGTCGGTGTCTGACGCTACTGCTGGTATTCAATGACCTCGGAGTGAGACCTGTTTGACAGAATTGGGATTGAACCCAGTCATATGTCATGTGTTGGTATTGGCTAAATACACTGACCAAAAATATAAATGCAACACCTTTGTTTTGCTCCCATTTTATACAGGTTTAAGTTTTTGTTTTTTTAAATGCACTTAATAGACATAATTCTTTCAAATTTTGGTCACAAATCCCTTATAATATTTGTTAACAAGCACATTACTACACAGCTGTGCTTTGGGATGGTCATAATAAAAGGACACTTTATAATATACAGTTTGATCCCACAGCACATCACAGATGAAGCAATTGGCATGGTGACTGCAGAGCTGTTGGCTGTGAACTGAATATTCATTTCACAACCATAAGATGTCTCCAGTGTCATTTCCCATAATTTGGCAGGATATCCAACCAGCCTAGCAACTGCACAAATCGGTTACAAACTGCAGCCAGGTCAAGACCCTTGTGAGGATGCAGATGAGCCTCAGTTGTTCAGGTGGCTGCTCTCACATGATCTTGCAGGTGAAGACTCTGGATGTGGAGGTCCTGAAGTGGTGTGGCTACTGTACATGTGGTCTGCATTTCTGAGGCTGGTTGGATGTACTGCCAATAGGGTTGGATCGGTATGAGAAAAAAAACAAAACGGTCCGTTTTTTTGTAAAAAAAAAAAACGCATCAAGTCGGTATTCCCTGTAAAAATGTCTGTGAAAAATCCACGCGATGTGAAATATACATGCCGAACAGTCTTTCTGCCTGGTCATGCTTTGCGTTAACAGGGCTTACTGGTCGGTCTCAAAAAAAAAAAAAAAAAAACCCCGGTCCAAGACGGAGCACCAAACCAAACTGGTGTTACCGACCCCCGGTAAAGGGTTTTTTTGGGGAGTTTTTCCTTATCCGCTGTGAGGGTCTATAGGACAGAGGGATGTCGTATGTTGTAAAGCCCTGTGAGGCAAATTGTATTTGTGATATTGGGCTTTATAAATAAGATTGATTGATTGATTGATTGATTGACTGAACCCAACCCTAACTGCCAAGTTCAAGAAAACAATATTGTTGAACTATTATGGTAGTGAAATGAACATTCACTTAAGGGGTAACAGCTCTGGTGGACATTTCTGTCGTCAGCATTCTGACGCAGAGGTCACTGCCCAAGCGCCAGTATTTGTTGACCTCAGGATGAGACCAGGTTGGTACACAAGTTATGAGCCATATGGCTAAAGAATTATATATATATTTTTTTTTTTTAATCAAATCAGTCTGTATCATGGACAGTATTAGTCAATATTACATGCATGCTTGTTTACATGAAAATGTCACCAAAATTTTAGCCCACATGATGCCAGAATCAACAGGCAGGATTTTCCAAATATTACAGACTTGGTCGCAGTGCCTAAGCACTTTTTCACAGTGTCTAAAACTATGCTAAGTTCATTACTCTTTGAAAGGGTGTACCTGCATTATTATGCTATTATATTATCAATATTTTGGTGGTATAAAATAGTTTGACAATAACATATTTTATTGCACTTCTGGGACAATATATTGTCCAGTAAAACTAGTTATTGTAACAGGCCTACTGGTGATGCTAAACATCCCTTTGAGCTTGAAATCTCAGCCAACCTCGTTCCTAAAGAATTGCCATGATCTTGGATAGAAATGAAATTGTTTCTATGATGTCATTAGGTGTTTCTATATAGTCAAATGATGTATCAAAATGTTACTTATGTTACTGTACACTGCGACTGCACAGCTGATTGAGTGTACATTAAACTCTAGGAAATAGTGATAGATAGTGTTTGAAAAAAAGACAGAAAGAGATACAATAATAAAGTAAATAATAACTGAAGTTATCCATCTGAAATAACAAATCTTACTATATCTTACTATATAATGATGATTGACTTTGTCAATCCATGTGGAATTTGGCAGAGTGGTAGAGGGACATGGGAGGATGCAAATGAAGCATTATTACATTAAGTGGCCAAAGGGGGGCGCTATAGCAACTGATTGAAATTGCAAACTTTGAATGGGCATATCTCATCCCCTGTATGTTGTAGAGACATGAAACTTTGCACAGAGATGCCTCTCCTCATGAGGAACAAATTTGCCTCAAGAACCCATAACTTCTGGTTACATGGATTTTCCACCATTTTGAATTTTTGGAAAAACATTTAAAATCGATTTCTTCCTAGGAAGTCTGACTGATCTGCATGAAACTCGGTGAACATAATCTAGGGACCAATATCTAAAGTTCTCTCTTGGCAAAAGTTGAAAAAAACTTACTAAAACTGAGCTTCTATAAGGCAATGAATATTGCGGAGGGCATGGCTCATCACATAAAGGTGTATAACATCTCAAGGGTTTCACCCATCACCACGCAACTTTGTAGGCATATGACCACACATAATCTGAGGGGACCCCTCCATTATTGACCCCATCGAACAAAATGGGGGCGCTATAGAGCTAATTTCTTATCTAGGCCTAATCGCCATATCAATTTTTACTAAACTTGGTAGATATGTAGAACAGGTCGCCTCAAGGTGACTGGAAAAATTTAACTCTAACAGAAAAATGCTTAAAAATGGCTAAAATGCGACCGATCGCTGTGACTCCCCCAGTAGCCGAATGTTGTTTTTTTCTAATTTTTGATATGACTAAGTTATGGTATGGTATGCTGTGCATAATCACGGAAACTGTCAGTGTGTCATTCTGACAGTCAGTCATTCTGTCTGTCCCACGTTTCTCTACTCACTGACGTGGTCAATCTATGTAAAACTGCACATGGGCATTGAAGATTGGCATAGGTAGTAGATGACAAAGCTACCAATAGGTGTGGACTGGTTGTATTATATTCAGGGTTTTCCCTGGGGTTTTTTGAGACCAAAGTGGGAAAAGTCTGTGGCAGGGGGCATCTTGACAGCTGTACTTTTAGATCCCCCCCATTAAATATGAAAGGAGTATTGTCCTCCCTCTATTAAATATGAAAGGAGGCTGAAAATCACAGGACATGTCTGTTCTGATGAAACAAGTCACTGGTCGTGAAATTCATGTCTCTCTACTATAATACACATTCTACATCTCTGAGGCGACGTCATTCCACATACAGGCTTCCTTCGCCTTTCAAACGGGGCAGAGCTCCCTGGGAAACAGTAGGAGGGCCACAGCCCGAGGGGGAACCGGGATCTGACACAACACTGGAGGGAGAGGCAGGTCCGTTACGCTATGGCGTCGCTTTGGGTTGTGAGGGTGCATGATGCGCGTCTACATTGAAAGTAATGGGTTTGTGTGTGCAAAAGTGGAAATTGGAGTTCATGACTTCCCATATTACAGGCATGAAAATGGTTCGGGGTGAAAAAGGTGAGAAGCATACGAGACTCATCACCTGCTAAGGGGTCCCGGGGTTATGCTCCTAGATTGTTTTTTTGGTGGAAAAATTAGCTTCCAAATGCTCACATCTGATTTCTTTTAGATTTAATCTAGTGGTGGTCACATGCAGAATTACAAGATTCCACAAAAAACAAAAGTATGAATGTTTAATTAAGTGCAAATAAAGTATCTTTACATGTTCACATATGTTGTATAAGAGACAAGACCAGGGGCGGACTGGGACACAAATTTAGCCTGGGACATTCAGGCGCACTGGCCCACACACCGACCCACATGTTTCTACCTATAATACTCTATATGCTTTTACACACTACACAAACACTGTCCTCAGAATCAACTTCATAAGAGAATCAGCAGTTATTGTTTAATTCCAGACTATTCACCTTATTTTTCACAGAACACAGAGGCAAAACAGAATGCAGCCAGCTTCCGTTTTTTTGTGCGACACTTCCGGTCCAGCACTCTTGACCACTGTGTAAATGTCCCACGGCATTTGCTACAGTGACATTACTGCGCGCATGGAAATGTTTACATTACTGAAAGCAATTTTAAGGACCAACTTTAAATATTTGAAGTTAATCGTTAAAGAATAAATCACCTGGAAAGCTGCCGCTGCTCCACATAATTTAAAAGGTAACTGAGCCTACAAAGAGCGGTGGAAATGTCCATGCAGCTGCAGACGGGTGCGGCGGAGTGTATGTCGCTGACAGAAAGAAAGAAAGAAAATATATATATATATACCTCACATATTTATTTCTCATAGTTGCGCACACGTTCTGCAGGTTAGAGGGAATCATTTTACCGGCAGTTACCGGATAACGAAAACATGGGCACAGTTATCTATATAAAATACACAGACTAACTCATTAATTAACTAAGTGATTGACTAACATAAACAATTGAAAATTCAAAAAAATTAGCTTGCACCGTTAGCTCCGGCAAAGGAAAGCGGCTGACCGGAAGTCACACACAAAAACACGGAAAAATCACGATTTTCTTCCGTGTTTGAAAATAAGGTGAATAAAATAAATGCAATAATGAATTGGCCACAAATGGCTATGTGCTTATTATTTATCTAAAAATAAGAGCATATGACTATCCTAATGCATCTAATTTTCACGCAATATAATTGTCTGCCCTGCCCTGCCCTGCCCTGCCCTGCTCTTGTATTACGTAAGCCCAATTTATATCTCCATGGCTCACAGCCATGAACTAAGGAGGTATAAATTGGGCAATAGGCCCTATAGTCAACTTTTAGTCAACTTATTACTACAACAAAAAACCCCACTTAGTACTACTAAAAATGTTTTCCTCTGGCTAAAATGTAATGCATAGTAGGCTATGCCTTCATATTGCACCTGTCATATCATCCTCCTCCTCACCACAACTGGGGCTAGTCTGTCCCTCAGCTTCATTGTCCTTGGGACTGGGAGCACCACCTAACATTAATTGCATGCATGCACAGGAAAAAGCAAGCTCATATTTTCTTTTATATTGACCTAATGCAATATCTAGTAGGCTAGTTGGCCTCTTGAACCAGACACCAAGAAGAGATACACAATTTGCCAAAGCCAAACTTGCATATAACACACTCACAAACGTTAGCTAATGTTAATACACCTGCTATAATGGCACTGTCGGCTCCAGCTCCATCTCTGTCTCCGTCGTTAGCAACACCAGCAGCCTCAGCCCCTCAACCAACGCCACGGCCCAACAGGTTGGTTATTTTGGAGCACTTAGCTGCCTCTTCTTGTAAAGATTTAAGTTTTTTATTCTAGTTTTTTCCGCGCCACCCTTTCTGTTTTTTTTTACCAGCATGCTTTCTGTCTAACAGTCAAACTAGCCTGGTCTACAATGAGTACTGACTGATGACTGCGGCTGAGCCAGTCAGATTTCAAGAAAAACGAGAGCCTCTTTCATATGGGAGGAGGCCGCTCTTATCTCCTCCTTCAAGCGTCAAAACACAAGATTGACACCTACGTTCCCTCTGAACATCTCATTGCAGGACATATGTACGTAGACGCCGCATCGAGTGGGTTTGCCCGCTGCTGCGATATGTCAATGTTGCCGCCATATTGGATGTGGCAAGGCTGCATTGTAAACTAATACAAGTAAATGGACTTAATTTCTTAAAGCACCTTTCTATAAAGACATTTATGTTAATGCCTCTCATTTATTCATTCACTATGCGCTATTATACTTGGGAAACACTTAGGCACCAAAAACAATGTATTTGTTTTAGATAAGAACTTTATTGATCCCACACAGGAGTAATTCATGTTACATCAGCTACAGAAAACAAGGTAGTGCCAAAAAAGAATATATATGTATGTATGTATGTAGAAGATCAAATACATTGTTTTTGGTGCCTAACTAATATACATATATGTATATATATACTATGTATATATATATATATATATATATATACATATATGTATAAATATATGCATATATATATATATATATATATATATATATACAGGTCACTACCTCTTGAAGCTCATCGAGAGAATGCCAAGAGTGTGCAAAGCAGTAATCAGAGCAAAGGGTGGCTATTTTGAAGAAACTAGAATATAAAACATGTTTTCAGTTATTTCACCTTTTTTTGTTAAGTACATAACTCCACATGTGTTCATTCACAGTTTTGATGCCTTCAGTGAGAATCTACAATGTAAATAGTCATGAAAATAAAGAAAACGCATTGAATGAGAAGGTGTGTCCAAACTTTTGGCCTGTACTGTACATATATATATACATACGTGTGTGTGTGTGTATGTATATATATATATATATATATATATATATATATATATATATATATATATATATATACATATATATAGATAGAGATATAGATATCACACACACACATATGTGTATATATATGTATATATATGTAAGATATATGTGAGAATGAATAAACGAGAGGCTCTTTAAGAAATTCAGTCCACATACTTTACAGCGCAGCCTTGCCACATCCAATATGGCAGCGACGTTGACGCACAGCTCAGCGCTCGATGCAGCCATTGGTCTCGCCATTGGACGAGACTGACAACTTCTGTCACAAAATGCCCACGCGCATTATATATTATTTGCTACTTTTTTTTCTGTGGCTTTGCTCCACAGAACCACCCCCCCCCCCCCCCCCCCACACACACACACACACAAAAATATGAGAAAGGTGAAAGGTGAGTGATTTTTATGCCTGCATATTGTAAACACAAGCTCATGAGGTCCATTTGAGTTTCACTCAGTTCATTTACTTTGTGAATTTTAATCCAAGACATGATGAGTTATTCTACACCTGAGTAGAACCACTGAGTTTTCCTCCATATACCTCAGAAAATAACCCTAAAAATGAAGTCTTTTACCTTCATTGTAAGTTTATTTTGAAGACACATTGGTTTGCTTTGGACCTTTTCTGTGTTTTAATCATTTGGCTTTCACTCAACAGTTCCGCTACAAGAGCAGAGTCTACAGGCAGCCCAATGTGGATGAGAAACAGATTGCCAAGCTTCATACAAAGGTAAGACTTAAGCCATTAGGAGAGAAAAGTTAATGCTATGTAGATGTGACAGTCAGCACCACTGAGACATGTTTATTCCTGTTCAGACATATAACATGTATTATTTCCCATTTGTGCATCAGATACCTACATGCCACAGTTATACTGAATGGATATAAAAAGCCATACAGGAAAAACACATTAAAAATAATCTCTTAACTGGAAGCAGGAAACACATTGTTTGCTGTGCGCCAGAGGATTTTTTTTCCTGGAAAGACCTACCTGACACTGGGTGTGTAGAATACTAGTTCCCAACCTGGGCGTCCTGCTTAAGTTTCATGCTGGGTTGCAAGGCCTTCTAGTTTTTTAAGGGTGTAAAGGCCCAGACACACCAAACTGACATCAAAGAACTAGTGGTGACAAAAGCCAACTGTTGTGTCGCCCATATTAATGTTAGCACATTAACAACACAACCCAGCATGAAAGAACCAAGCATATTTACTGTGCACCAGCAAACAGTAACACAAACAGTTACTGAAAGTTTCTGCTACAGAGCCCAGTGGCTAAAATATTATCTTACCTAATATAACAAATTTGTGTCGGTCTCACTCCCTCTTGACTTTAGCTCTTTGTTTACTTTCCTCACTTCTGTTTCCTCTTCTCGTGTAGTGAGCTTAACTGCCAATTTGAGTGATTTCATTGACTGACGGGCTCTGCTGTCTCTGATGCCAACTCAACATGCAGGACACACTGCAAAGACCAGGGTGGAAGACACTCACTGATAGCTCAACACTGACCGACAGCCGATTGTTGGCTTGGTGTTTCAGGGCCTTTAGAGGACACAGTGGGCCTTGTTCTCATGATTTTTTCATTTCTGTGAAAAAAACTAAATTAAATTGTTATATTAAAAGTTTAGATTTTTATTTACAATATGAACTAAAAAAAAGTCTCGCAGGATAAATGCACGGTGAAGACCTTAACACCAACTGCACTCACAGAGCCTTCACTGTCCGCTGAACAACTTCATTCTGCATCAGAAAAGTACACAGTTAAAACAAGCAAAGAGCTGATAGATCACTGGCCAAGCGTAAGGGAGAAGAAAACACTGAATTTGTCATAAAACAACCCTATTAAATTAGTGTTGTTGTTAAAAATTGAGAAAAAAAAACCAAAAACATAATACAGAAAATTGTACAAAAAGTTTCTAAAATATCAGGAGAAATTTTCACAGATGAAACATGCACGAGAAAACATTGACTCAAATTGATCCGGATTGCTCCTTTTACACAAACCTCTACAGTCACTACAGTTCACTACTTGGGTTAATTGTACAGTTTATCATTTGGTCGTCGGTTATTGTTATGAAATGAATATGAAAAGAAATGCCCATAAAATATATGACTTAGTCAGGGGTCGTCAGTTTACTCATCTTCTACAACTCACACTTCCTGTGGTGTACCCAGATTCAATTTTATCTTCTGTCTACATGCTTGCACTCGTCGGATTTATCCAATGTTACAACATGTATTTTCATTTCTACACGCACAACATACAGATATACCTTTCGCTGAGGCCTGGTGAACCAAAAAGCCTAGCTGCTGTTTTAGATTGTTTTAAGTGATGTCAACTGTTGGATGGCACAAAATGTTATTCATCTCAATAACTCAAAATCGAAAATCATACCATTCAGTATGCCAAACGTTATCAGCCCCACTGTGAATGCCCTTGCTCTCCTGTATGATAAAATGAAGCCTGATGCCAGAAATCAGGGAGTAACGTTTGACTTTGACCTAACCTTCCAACTACGTCATAAAAGTTGTCCCGTCCTGCTACTTAAAACTAAGAACGATCTCCAGAATCAAAGTCACTCAGACTTGTCTCCAGACTTGACTATTGTTAACTTCCCTCTCTCTGGCATCAACCAAAAGTCACTATCCCACCTCCAGTTAGTTCAGAATGCAGCAGCGAGGCCTCTTACTGGTTTTAACAGATGACATCACATCACAGCTTCTGTCTGTTCCAAAGTTAAGGCTTAAATATAAGGGTGATAGTGCTTTAGCTATTAGGGCCCCTGGACTGTGTAATGACCTGCCTAAGGACATAAGGCTTGCAGAATTAGCCAGCACTTTCAAAGTCAAGGATGCTTCCTTGGTAGGATGGGACCTTCCATGTAAGGTGCTACAGAGGCTAGGCAAGACACACACTGGAACAGGCTAGCAGGTGCCCAGGTGCGTTTCATTTAAGAGGCCACACTTTCAATTTTAGCAATTTGTGCACAAAGAATTGTCGGTACTTAATTTAATTGCACCCAAAGATGAAAATTCAGCCATCATCTACTCACCCCTAGCTGAGGGAGGCTCTGGTAAAGTTTTAGAGTCCACACAACAGTTGCAGAGATCAAGAACACAGAATTGAAATCACATATTATCTCCATACTGATTGTCCGTAGTGATCCAAGTGTCCTGAAGCCCCAGCATAAAAAGTTGTTTGGAAAAACGTCATTTAAACTCTGTTTTCAGCCTCACTGTAACCTGTAGCTCTAACTGCTTCTCTGTGGACCGTGCTCACGTGTGCGTATCTGATATTTAGTATCTGAGTTACTAACTCTAATTTTTTTAAATTTATTCTATTTAGTTACTGGCATTAAATAGAATAAATCATTATTATAAAACTTATCTACACTAGTTAAAGAACCTCTATTAATCGTGCAATTTAAATGTGAAAAGTGTCATCGACTGACACCTGTGTATGCGGAGAAGAAGAGGGGCGGAGGGAGCGGAGCTGTGGAAACATCCTGCAGTCTGACATACTATCATAACTTATTAGACAGATATATAGAGAGAAAGGCGACATTTAGAGAGCAAGTCCAAATAAGCAACTCCACTTTGCTTATTTGGCTCAAAAAACCGCAACCCGCAACTATCAATATTCGTATGCGACTTTACAAAAAAACAAGCCCAAAGTCGCGGCTAATAAGCAGACCTGACAACCCTGCTTATGTGCTTGTGAATACTCGTCCTACTCTGCCTCTGTCTCCCCCTCCCTCACCAAAGAAAATAAACTTTAGAGCTCTGCTGAGGAACTTGCTTGTGTGAAAACCGCTTCAGTGAACTCCAGTAAAGCCGAGTAATGGCGCATTTTATAGTAACGGTAATGGCGTTATAACGGGGGAGACAGTAACTTTTTGATTATTCATTACTGATTAAAGTAGCACCGTTAGTAACGTTGTTTATTTATAAGGCTGTTATTCCCATCACTGCTGACAGGTTACATTTTCCTGTGTTGCACATGACGTCCATCCATCTGTAATGATAGCGACTCGTTCTGCTCTCATTAACTCACACTTAACCTCTTTAACCTCACTGAACAAGCTTAGTATGCAAGTTTCACTAAATGTTGTCTCGATGTGACTTCATGTTTTGGCTCCACATTCTTCAACAAAAACCATTGTTTTTGACAGCACTGTATGACCTCATGAAATATGAAATGGCAGCTATGATACTCATCACTCTTTTGGAGTTGTGGTTCAGTTTTTGTGGAAAAAAAGTTGGTCAAAGCTGCTGTGCAGGCATCTGACATGTAACTGTTCATGCAGTAATTGACCCTAGCTAAAGGGGTAAATGCCATATTCTTTTCGTTTTGTTTCCTGAGTATTTTATCTCATAACGGCATAGTTTGCATATAGCACGGGCTTTTTTTGTTAACCTGTGTTTTCTCCGAAAACCAAAAGGCTGCTTCACTGCTGATTTATTCTAGAGATGTACCAATACCATATTTTTCCTTCCAATATCGATTCCGATTAGATTAGATTGAGTACTGATCCAATACCAGCACGTAAAATAAAAATGGATGGGATATGGATTATTTTATGTCTCAACTCCTAAAACTCTATGTAAAATATTAAGGAATAAATACATAATAGTAGAATTAATGCCATAAAACTTTTTTTTATTATAATTATCCAGTGTTGACACAGATGAAGACACAGGTTAAAGTGCAGCCACACAATTTGGTAAAAAAGACATTTTAAAGGCTACAGTAGAATGTAGGGCTTGTATTAACAAATACAAAATTTTTCACCAGAAGACTTAAAGTAAGAAAATTAAAAAATAGAGGTGGGGCTTTTGCTCAGCACAACTGCAGAGGCTCCCAGCTTCATTTGAAAAAGACTACATTATAAAAGGACCATTATTTATTAATCCCTCTGTGTTTTTATATATTTACTTTTTATCGGCTCCTGCTGTCTTTATAATGTTAATACATCGCACCGTCATTTCAAACTCAACACTTCCTGAATTTGTTTCAGATTAAAAGCCCCTTATAACCTCGGCTGAGAGAATCCCTCCATTTTCTAAATAGGTTTTTATTTTGAAACATTTGTAGGAACTTCTTGTGGAGGATACAGTAGCTTGTATGTTTACGTACAGTACTTCAAATGTAGCTCCTGCCATCTGCTGGCACATTACACGTTACTACAACAACATTACGGCTGGCACATGAACAGACACATTGACTGAATAAAAATAAGACAAGAATAAAACGATGACATCACACACGTCGTGAAAGACGTCCGGGGATAATTGGTGTGTACCATTGTGTAGTGTGTCATGTTGTCAGCCAAGATTTTATGACTCCACAATCGTGTAATGTGACATAGTGACAAAAGAAGAAGTCGTGTAGTGTGTACCAGGCATAAATCTTCCTTTACCGTTTCTCCCTCTTGCATGTCACTCATTTTCCATGTGAGATTGCAGCGTGTGCATGAGAGGGGGAGGGCCTGCTTTGTGTTCAGAGAGGCGAGCAACAGAGAGAAAGAGGCGAGTGGAGCGGAGCAACAAGCGCAGCTTAAGAGCTGCTTTTCTGAAGCAAAACAAAAGTTTACATGTTCTAAAAAGAGAAAAAAAAGTTGCATATCCTGCGATGTGACTATTGCACATGCGCACGTTGCAATGGCGATGTTCAAACGATAGTGTGTGGTATTGGATTGGTCATAGGCTGTAGTCCCCGATGCCTGATGCCGCATTTTAGGCAGTATCGGAGGCATTTCTGATACTGATATCATTATCGGTACAACTCTAATTTATTCCAGAGAGGTGAAAAAAATGTCCTCGCCTTCTTATGTGCTTGCCTTTTCCTGCCTGGCACCAGGCTGCAGCGGGGGAACGGAAATGGTGACGCAGACGTGCAATGTGAATTTCAAGGTAAAAGTGTACCTTAAAGATGACAATGTATATCGATGTTTTCACTTTGGGGGGTAAATCACCAGCTTCATTGCGATACAATATTATATTGATTTATTTGGATGACAATATGATGTTTGCCGATATCACAAAGTCTGTCATGATACGATTTTGATTCGATTCAATTCAGGAGCCTGCGATCGATAAGGCGCAATATCATATACCCATCTAACACAATCATTTACATCAACTCACAAAACAACTAGAATATGATTTAACCATTTTATTTCTGAGCTGAGTGGAGGCACGCTCCCCAGAAATGGTGACACAGACGTGCTATGTGAATTTCAAAATAAATGTGTATCTTTAAGATGACGATATGGATTGATGTTTTCATTTTGCATCGATATAATCAGATTGTTAATGAATCGATGTATCAATGTCGAACGATGTATCGTTACACCCCTACTTTGCATTAATGATATTGGATTGTTGATCATCAAATCCAAGCATCGATCCATATTGATGGACCGTTGTACCCCTCTTAATATAGACAATAAAACGTGTTCTGTAAAATGTGCATAACCTTTTTTTTTTTTTTTTGCTTAGTGTACACATATAAATACTGGAAGAATAGCTTTGTAAACAAGAGAATGCCAATGAAAAAGTCTACAAAATTTTAAATTGGGCCACCCAACCTGAGCATACAAGAGACAGAAATGAGTTTGGGGCTTTCAGCTGCTAATAAATCTCAGTGCACCATGATAAACAGAGTCCAGAGCATGCACTGAAAGGGTGCATTCATATACAAAAGTAGTAGTAGTAGTACTCAATGATAGAAAAGGGGTCCCTTAAAGAGGCATCAGCATCTTTTCCTAAATACATCATTATGAAAATAATGTGGGATGCACATGGTAGTGGCCACAGTAAAATCAGACTATCAGCATTTACATAGGTTACTTAGGGGCTTTGCAATAAGCTTCTGCCACTGGTGCCGAAATTTCACAGAAAAAAATCTGCTTTACAACAGGAAACGCGTCATGTATTGCGAAATTGGTTGGTCAGCCAATCAGGGACTGGAGCGAATCCTTAAGCCTGATTTATGGTCGTGCGTTGAATCGACGATGTCGCTACGTGGTTGCCTTGACGCCGTCGTGAACCCTTCGAACTTCTCCGTCACTCCGTTTCATCACGGTGCAATTCACCGCCAGAGTGGTAGGAGGCTACATTCATTTCCTGAGTGGTTATTGTCATCTCTAGTTGATTCTTCGTTTAGCTTCCGGCTTTTCCGGTCACAGAGAAATGAACGCGGAGCACGGACAGACGGCTCCGGCCGGGTATCCATATCCGTATTGAACGTTGAGCATAATGGCATATACACTGCAACATCTACATCGCAACAGAAGATGTTTAAAGACGGCGGGGCTGCTGCAATCTGGAAATACGAAACCGGAAATGTGTTGCTACCAAGCAAACCAATCACAGCCGTGCCGGTCTGCGCTGGGTCTGCGTCGCCGCGACGCGTAGTTACATTTTTGGGGAGGTGCACGTCAGGCTACGCCGGGGGCTACGGCGAGCCTTCTGCGTAGCCCCGTACCCTACGACGTCGATTCAACGCACGACCATAAATCAGGCTTTATGAGGAGTTGGGCCTGAGACAGTTAAGTCACAAGCACAGACGGACAAATCTTGGAAACAAGTGAAAAACGGCCTATCAAAAGAAAACAAGCTCCTCTGTCTGAGGAGGCAAAGAAGAGCAAATGTTTATTTTCCATTCAATTTGAGCTGCCGCATCGTTTCCATACGGTACCATTTATTTGGGACTGTTTACATGTGCATATTGGTATAATTCCACTATCTACTGTTGTTTGTACTGATACTGTACATACAGTATTGGTATAATTTACTGTGAGTTGTTTGTACTGGTACTGTGCATTCTGCATTCGGCCACTGCAGCAGCAGCCTTGTACATGGGGTGCCTGCTCTACCACTAAGCCACCGACGCCCCCTGTCTGTTGCCTCTTTAAGAGAAGAGGTTGGGAACCACCGGTTTAGAACAGTAAATGAAGGCTTTCAGACAGTGGGGAAAGGCAGTTGAAAACTCCTTATAAACTCTCCCTTCTTCTCAGCTTGTCATCCACTCTGTTTTGAGATAGCAGGAAACATTTCCAGTTCAGAGGCAAACTGGAGAGCAGACAAAGAAATTCAAGGAAAAGATGTCACAGTGCCGCCTACCTCAGTCTGACTGTCGACTGGCCTCTGGGAAGTGCAGCGTGAAAACACCACAGTAATGACTGTTTCACACAAATGATGTTGCCAAAATAAAATAGAACTTACAGATAACATTATCTGTTTAGCAGCATCACTAGTTGAGGGGGGGAGGGGGATCTCTTTGGTTTCGTTCTTGGCAGCCTGAACTGTGTGGCAGGGAAAGAGCAGAGGTAAAAAAAAAACAAAAAAAAAAAAACACCCCAAGCAAGCGCTAGTGTAGGTTACCTGTCAATTTGGGCTTTTTTTGAGCTTTCTGTTCTCTGAGATGATCTGTAAGTTTGTATGCTGTTAAGAAGGAGTCGCTTTTTTCCTGCCAGGCCCAGAAGCAGGCCCCTCCCCTGCTCCATCTCTGTTTCCCCGACATGAATTAAAGGAGCAATAAGCGAAATCGTCTCACCGCTAGGTTTGCTGTTGTGCACTGCCTGTAGACCAAAACAAAGTGTGTCATGAGCCACTCCTCCCTCTACCTCTGCTCTCCACCCCCCACCTAGCAGTTAGCGATGTCTCGGTCTCTGCTGTGTTTAGCTATTCCCCTGCCTCCCACTGAGCAAGCCGACATTGTGACAACGTCTTTTAGACGTCATGGTCCGACGTTGAAATGACGTTTCCATCGGGTGCAGAATGAAAGTTTTTACAACGTCCTTTTTGGACGTCTTCTGGACGTCTAGTTTTGATGGCTACAGAACATCTGTACAAGGTTGGTATGGTTATCCTCTCAACGTCTTATATGGACCAAATTTGAACATAATTTTTATGTACAAAAATATTTAAAATATTGGCCAAATTATGGTCAATTTACAAGCATTCAAAATACACTTCAATTGTTGTCTTCCATTGTGAGAACATATAAATACCATTATCTTGGGTGCATTGTAATGTGTATATTTAATGCGTTGTGTATGTCCGCCTGGTCCCTATTTTCCCATGGAAAAAGTCCAACGTATTTCATTCAAAATACACTTTATTGTTGTCTCTCACAAATTCAAGTCACTCACAAATCACAAATTCAACTTATTTTGTCTAAGTTTAATGTTGTGTTGTATTTGTTTAATGTTATCTTGTGTATGTTTAATATGTTTTTCTGGATGGAGCATGCTTAAGGTGTTCCCCAGCGTGTTTGCGGACAGCATCCTCACTCCCCTCTTTAAATGTTTTTAGAACAGCCCCTGAAAAAGTTGGAAGACAAAATATGTTATCTCACTGTATGATACTTAATTTCAACACTAGGCTGTCAAAGCAGCTTATCCATACTGACAAAAAATAATAAAATAAAAATTAATAAAATTGATAAAATTAATTTTCACCCATTTAGAAATTAGATATTTAAAATCTGATTACACAAGCATGTTTACCATCCCCTTAAAGTGCGCAGTGTACTCTCAATTCAGTATTTACAACTTCCAAATCTAGGAAAAACGCTTATATTTTTTAAAAACTATATTTCCCTGGTACCGCGCCATGCAGTCCCAACATAGCTGTAGTTCTTCTGATTTGCAAAGTAGGGTTCTAAATAATGTTCTAAAAGATATATCTACCCGGTATATCTAATATTTAGTAAAGCCGAACTAGTTATTAAACTGCATCTAGATGAACTATGTTAAGAAAAAGTAAAGATGTTGGCTAATTTTCGATATTTTAGCTAATACGCTAGAAACGGCATTTTGGGGACAGACGGTTTGTTTGCGGCTTGTAAAATAGGGTCGTAAAAAGGTAGATCTACTGAATATATCTAATATCTAGTAAAGCCGAACTAGTTATTGTACTGCATCTAGATAAACTATGTTAAGAAAAAGTAAAGATGTTGGCTAATTTACGATATTTTAGCTAATACGCTAGAAACAGCGTTTTTGGGACTGAAGGTTTGTTTGCAACTTGTTGTAAAATAGGGTCATAAAAAGATAGATCTACTGAATATATCTAATATTTAATAAAGCTGAGCTAGTTATTACATTGCATCTAGATACACGCTGCCAACGAATGCGTTGCGAATGTGTTAAGAGCTCATGGTCATTTCACGTATTTCTGTGAGATCAGGTTGAAAATGGCACAAAGAATTCAAACTGTCTAGTCCAGATGGAAATAGGGGTCCACGCGCACCCCCTGGATTTTTTTGTGGCACCTGATTTTTCTTAATCCTTTAAGTGTATATTTTCAGATTTTGCCAGGTGCCAAGCTGGAATAATGTCCCAAAGGCTTCATTTTTAACCCTTTATTGCACCTATCCCCAACCGGAATAAGAAAAACAAGATACAGAAAGTGGTGTAACTTTTGAACTAAGCAACATACAGAGACAAAAAAACACACTTTTCCATACAACTCTGGCCCAAGGAATTTAATGGAATTATTATTTTTGACATTTGACAACATCTTGACTCTATTTCTGGACAAAAACAACAAAAAATGGCAGAAAAAAATCATTCCTAACTATATTTTCCTTTTTTCATGCACCTAGGGTGAAAAAAAATCACCACCTGTACTTTTTTAATCATTTAAGTGTCTATTTTAAGATTATACTAGCTAGCAGACTGAAATAATGTCCCATGGGGTTTATTTTTAACAGTTTATTACACCTATACCGAATCCAAAGAAATTGAAAATAGCTTAGCTTTTAAAGTAAACAACACAGAGAGACAAATGGACACATTCTTCCATACAACTCTGACACAAGGACTTCAATGGAATGGTTATTTTGACATTTGACAACTTTATTTCTGGACAAAAACAGCAAAAAAATTTACATTTGACAACTATATTTTCCTATTTTCATGCACATAGAGTGATTGTTTTTCATTACCTGTTTTTCCTTAACTATTTAAGTGGCTATTTTAAAATTATACATAGCAGACTAAAATATAGGCTAATGTCCCCTGGGGGTTATTTTTGACAGTTTAGACTTTCCTGAACCTGAAGAAATTGAAAATAGCTTTGCTTTTGAGGTAAACACGTTTCTATTCAATTCAGACTCAAGGAATTCAATAAAATGGGTAGGCCAGGCCTACAAATAACATTTGACCCTTTTCTTGAGATGTTTAGTCATGGATGAGCCTACATGTAATTTTCCTATACAGTTTTATCATACAGAAATGGAGTCTGCATGGATTTTCTTGACTAGCTAGTGATGGTACATAGTTAACTGGCTAGTGCTAACGTTTTCTCTTTTTCAGGCTGATTGAATAGGCCTATACTTACTAACCATGGGAAAAGGACAAACTGTAACACAGCTAAAGTGCCTCAAAAGAAGATTTGATCCCTATCATGTATCATGTCCCAACTCTCTCTGAGTATGGTCATTTAACCACACTTAGCGAATCGCTGCAGTTGCTCTCCACCGACTGCACCGCCTGGCTCTCACCTGATCTAACAGCTGGTGATGGTGTTTTAGATAAACTACTAATTTCTGTTGAATTTTAGAGATTAAGATTGTATTTGTCTGATCTGAAGGTTTATTATGTGAACAAAAAACATGTTGTGTGACTGAGGTGAAGTTTAGTTGTCAGAGACAAAATGCATTCATCATAAACTATACAGAGTCTACTGTAATATATTAATATTGGACGGTTTAATTATTGAAGTATTTAGCAACACAGAGACTGGTGGTCAGTGGGATGTGAGGATTCTTAAAATAACATTAGATGTGAAGCCCTGACTGTATCTGACTGATCTTTAATGAATGCTGTTGTGTTGTATAAATCATGAACCTTATAGTCAAACATAGTGTATTCAGCCTGTGTAGTTGAGGGGACAGGTCAAACTGATATGATGCTGATTTACAGGAGAATTCATATCAAATGGAGGATAAACCATGAACATAAGCTACAGATAACCTGTAAAGCATTTTACCAAATTAATCTATCATACAACAACACACTGTCCCTCTGCCTCGAAAAAAAAAACCTCACAGTCCATCTCCACACCTATACAGACCACCTTTCAAACTACAAAGACGCCCTCACTGCCGCCTGGTCCAACTACTATTCACAACTTATTCACTCTGGCTCCAATAATCCCAAGACTCTCTTTTCCACTGTTAATAAACTCCTCAAACTCTGCGACAACACCCTCTCCTCCATCACAACTGGCAAATGCAACTCCTTTCTGGCATTTTTCAATCAAAGATCGAAACACCTGCACCTTCTCCACCGTCCTCCTGCTTCAAGGTGTCCTCAGGGCTTGGTGCTTGGTCCTCTCCTCTTCATCATCTACTTACTCCAACTGGTTCTATCATTCTTCGTCATGGTCTCCATTTCCACTGCTACGCTGACGACATCCAAATCTACATCTCCACAAAATCTACCCTCTAACCTCTACCCTCACCAACTGTCTGTCTGAACTCCAATCATGGCTGCAAACCAACTTCCTCAAACTGAACTGTGACAAATCTGAATTAAGACTCATCGGCCCAAAATCCCTCTCTACATCAACACAAAGCTTCACCCTCAGCATCGACAATACCACCTTCTTTCCCTCCCCATTCATCCGCAACCTTGGTATCATCTTCAACAGTAACCTCATATTTGAACATCACATCAGCCGCCTCGCCCAAACTGCCTTCTTTCACCTCAGAAATATTGCCTGTCTCCGTCCATTACTCTCCTTCTCTGCCGCTGAAACTCTCATCCATGCTTTCATCACCTCAAGATTCGACTACTGCAATAGCATCCTCTACGGCTCATCATCCAAAGTCCTCAACAAACTCCAGTACATCCAGAACTCTGCCCACCTCCTCACCCATACCCGCTCCCGTGAACATATAACCCCTGTCCTGCAAAACCTACACTGGCTCCCTGTCCTGTACAGAATCAACTTCAAGATCCTCCTCCTCACCCACAAAGCCCTCCACATTACTCTCACCGTGAGTGAGAGCAATGTTTTAGTCTAGCAGACAGCCCGCGAGCCTGGCGGGCAGCTCCGGACATTAACCCATCCCGGTGTTTCCTCCGCAGCCTCCACTTCACCCAGCTTCACTCAGCTGCCTGATAAACCCACTGCTTCCTCCCACTTTAACCTGAAGCGATGTTTTAGCCTAGCAGGTAGCTCGCGAGCCAGCTGCCTGGTAGGCTAAAGCGTCGCTCTCACTCACGGAGAAGAGGAGGAATGTTAGCGTTAGCTCCCGGTTAGCACTAGCCGAGTCGGCTGCCACCAGCTACTGGAGTAACTTAACAAACAGCTATGGCGCTTCTATCAGCTCTTCTAGTCACTGAGCCTCGCCTTCATCTCAGCAAATATATTACAAAAATGTAGCCTCACGGGGAGGCTACATTTTACAATGCTAATTGAAAATGTTAGCTGGGCTGCTAGGCTAACTCACTCACTTAACACAACCATAACGCTTGACCCATTGCTGGGACTGAGCTGCTAATAACTCAAGCTCCTGACATTAACCCATCCCAGTGTTTCCTCCGCAGCCTCCACTTCACCCAGCTTCACTCAGCTGCCCGAGAAACCCTCTGCTTCTTCCGACATTAACCTGAATAACAAACCAGGGCTTGGTGCTCCAGTTCGATCCAAACAAAGAGCCGGGGCTAGTTGAGAAGCTAGCAGAGGCTAACCGGCTGTGCTAACGCCTTCGCCAGCCGCTCGCAACTAGTTCCGGATTGTTATTCAGGTTAACGTGTGAGAGGCAGCGGATCTGTGGGGCAGCTGATTACTGTATTGTGTCATACGGATTACTGTTAATTTGTTATGCTGATCTGTTCTGTACGACATCTATTGCATGTCTGTCCGTCCTGGAAGAGGGATCCCTCCTCAGTTGCTCTTCCTGAGGTTTCTACCATTTTTTTTTCCCCGATAAAGGGTTTTTTGGGGGAGTTTTTCCTTATCTGCTGTGAGGGTCTAAAGGACAGAGGGATGTCGTATGCTGTAAAGCCCTGTGAGGCAAATTGTATTTGTGATATTGGGCTTTATAAATAAAATTGATTGATTGATTGACTGAGTGAAGTGGAGTCTGAGGAGGAAGCACTGCTTAGCCCCAGTTTCATTCCGCTCTGTGCCATTTCATTTCGAAAATATGCGCTGCCATTGCTCACTGGCTGTAGCATTTTATAGGGAGGGAGGGCCAAGGGCTCCGAGAGGGAGGGAGGTGGGGATTCACATGAACGTACATGAACGCGCAGCAGAACCGGCTTGTAAACAATAGACTGGAGATCAACACAGAGAGAGGGTGCATACTTGCCAACATTGGGTTGTGATTAAAGAGATTAAAGAGCTTGTTTGTGGTTTTTGCACTTCTGCCTTGATTCCCTTTTTGCACTTGGGTCCACACACACCAGTCTTTACAGTACAATCTGGCCATGACGGACCCAGCAAGGGGAGATTTTTTTGGCCATGCTCTGGCAGCTCAGGGGAGGCGTCTCACTGAGCTGAAGCAGGCACTTTCCAGCCTGGGACCTGGTGTTCAGTCATTGTCTGAGCAGCTGCAAGCCCTGACTGCCCAGACTAGCCAGATCATGGCTCGCCTCGACTCCATGACTCCTGAGGCAGCTGAGTCGGCTGCCCCTGCTCCACCTCCACCTCCAGCTCTCCCGGCTTCTCCAGTTCATCGTTCGGACCCCAAAGCACCCCCCATCGAGAGGTATGATGGCACTCTGGAGACATGCCGCTCCTTTTTGACTCTTTGCTCGCTAACTTTTGAACTGCAACCTGTTACCTTTGCCACTGAGCATTCTAGAGTGGCATTTATGATTACTAATCTCACCGGGCGAGCATGTGAATGGGCCACCGCTGAGTGGGAGAGACGTTCTTCTATCTGTGACTCTGTGGCTAATTTTTCTGCTGCTTTGGGCCGTGTGTTTGGTCAACCTGTCTCAGGCCGTGAAGCGGCCCGCACTCTTGGCAGTCTCAGGCAAGGCAGAAATCGCGTTTTTGATCATGCCATCAGGTTCCGCACACTAGCTGCTGAGAGCCAGTGGAATGATGAGGCACTTGCAGACACCGTTTCCTGAGTCTCTCTGAGGACATTAAAGAGGCTTGCCATGGTTGATCTTCTTACAAGTTTTGAAGACCTTATGGAGCTAGCCATTAAGGTGGACAACCGGCTGCAGGAGCGTGAGCGGCTCCGTGGGGCAATGGATCGCGAGGTTTGCCAGCGCTGGAGGCAGCAAGGTGATACGACACCCCCTGTGGTCGGCATTCCATCAACTCCTCACCCGTCCAGCCCAGGGCCTGTGCCTTCAAGCCCTCAGGAGGAACCCATGCAGCTTGGCTGGACCCACTCGAGCCAAGAGGAACGACGGCACGGCCAGCATGAGGGACTTTGCCTCTACTGTGGGGGTGCTGGTCACTTCCTGGCTCGGTGTCCAGGTAAAAGGCCAGGCTCGCCAGTAACCGGAGGCCTATTGGTGAGCCACACCTCGGCTGCCTCCACACCTGTACGCTCCTTGACCCCTGTTCAGCTCTTCACCTCTCCCAAGACTTCCCTGGCCCTGTCCGCCCTCATTGACTCCGGTGCCGACGAAAGTTTCATAGACTGGAACCTGGTCCGCCAGTTCCATCTACAATTACAGACTTTGCCGAAGCCACACACGGCCTGCACCCTTGACGGTCATCTTCTCAGCCGGATCACCTATCAGACTCTACCCCTGTCTCTGCTCCTGTCAGCTAACCATAATGAGACCATTTCTTTTTTAATTATTGAGTCTCCTAAGTACCCTCTTATTTTGGGTTATCCCTGACTGTGTAAACACAACCCTCATATGGATTGCGCTACTGGGAAAGTTATGGGGTGGAGTCATCCTGTTTTTTCTCTCTGTCTGTTCCCTCCAAACCTGCTGATTCCCCTTCTGAGGTAAAGGTAAAGGTAAAGTTCCACTGTCACACAGCTGAGTGTGTGAAATTTGTTCTCCGCATTTGACTCATCCCTTGAGGGAGTGGTGAGCAGCAGCAGTGCCGCACTCGGGAATCATGTGGTGATCTAACCTCCCAATTCCAACCCCTGATGCTGAGTGCCAAGCAGGGAGGCAATGGGTCCCATTTTTATAGTCTTTGGTATGACCTGGTCGGGGATCAAACCCACAACCTCCCAGTCTCAGGGTGGAGACTCTACCACTAGGCCATTGAGCTGGTTGAGCCAGACCTGTCCATGGTTCCTTAAGTCTACCTAGACCTGAAGGAGGTTTTTAATAAGGCCCGAGCTATGTCCTTGCGCCATAGATCTTCTCCCTGGGGCGGCACCACCCAAGGGTCGTCTGTACTCTCTCTCCAGTCCTGAGAGGAAGGCCATGGACGAATACATCCAGGGGCCACTATCTGCAGGGATCATTTGCCCTTCCTCTTCTCCTGCTGGTGCTGGATTTTTCTTTGTGGCAAAGAAGGACAAGACCCTCCAGCCTTGTATTGATTACCGCGACCTGAATGACATCACAGTGAATGACCGTTACCCTCTGCCACTCATCTCGTCGGCCTTTGAGCTTATTCAGGGGGCCAAGCTCGACCTTCGCAACACCTACCACCTTGTTCGGATTCGTGAGGGAGACGAGTGGAAAATGGCATTCAACACCCCCAGCGGCCACTACGAGTATCTTGTGATGCCATTCGGACTCACCAATGCCCCCGCCGTCTTCCAGTCCCTGGTCAACGATGTCCTCCGAGACATGTTGAATGTCTTTGTGTTTGTCTGTCTTGATGACATTTTGATCTTTTCCCAGACCGAAGAGGAACATGTAGGTCATGTCCGCTGGGAACTTCAACACTTCTTGGGCTTTGGCAACTTTTACCGACGTTTCATCTGGAACTACAGCCAGGTTGCTGCTCCTCTGCATGCCCTCACCTCCTCAAGCTCCAAGTTCTCCTGGTCCCCTGAGGCAGAGGCAGCTTTCCAGGGCCTCCTGTCCAGGTTCTCCTCATCGCCAATCCTGAAGATGCCCGACCCAAGCTCCAGTTTGTTGTTGAAGTGGATGCCTCAGATGTGGGGTCGGGGCTGTCCTCTCCCAGCGCTCTGCTGATGACGGCAAGGGGCAAGGTTCGCCCCTGCTCCTTCTTCTCCTGGAAGCTTTCACCTGCTGAATGCAACTATGACGCGGGGAACCGGGAGCTTCTGGCAGACAAGTTGGCGTTGGAGGAGTGGAGGCACTGGCTGGAGGGGGTGGAGCAGCCGTTCCTAGTCTGGACCGACCACAAAAACCTGGAGTACATCAGTGGAGCTAAGAGACTCAACTCCAGACAGGCTAGGTGGGCCTTGTTCTTCACCAGATTCAATTTTACCCTGTCTTATCGCCCTGGGTTCCACAACATCAAGCCAGATGCCCTCTCCCGGCAGTTCGAGGCAGGAGACTGCCCTCAGGATGCAGCTACCATCCTGCCCCCAGACTGCGTGGTCGGCGTGGTGACATGGGATGTTGAGAAGGAGGTCCAGCGGGCACTCCCAGAGGCCCAGATTCCTGATGGTTGCCCTCCTGGTCGGCTCTTTGTCCCAGGCCCGCTCCGTTCCCGAGTCCTGCAGTGGGGGCACTCTTCCCAGCTGAGCTGTCATCCCCGGGGTGATTAGAACTCTGAGTCTTATAACCCAATGTTTCTGGTGGCCCTCCCTTGGGGAGGATGCACGTGATTTTGTCTCTGCCTGTCCTGTCTGTGCCCGCAGCAAGGTCTCCCTTAGCCCTCCAGCCAGTCTCCTGAGGCCCTTACCTGTTCCACATCGCCCCTGGTCCCACGTGTCTATGGACTTTGTCACAGGTTTGCCTCCCTCAGAGGGTAAGACAGTCATCCTCACAGTCATTGACCGCTTTTCCAAGATGGCTCACTTCGTTGCCCTGCCTAAGCTGCCCTCCGTCAGGGAGACGGCGAAGGCAGTCCTGTTTCACGTTTTTCAGCTTCATGGTCTTCCTCAGGACATTGTGTCTGACCGGGGTCCCCAGTTCACCTTACGTTTCTGGAGGGAGTTCTTCAAGCTGCTCGGCACATCAGTTAGCCTCTCCTCTGGCTTCCATCTTCAAACCAACGGCCAGACAGAGAGGTACAACCAGGAGATGGAGAAGGCCCTCCGGTGTATCACCTCCCAGAATCCTTCCAGTTGGTCTTGATAGCTCCTCTGGGTGGAGTATGCCCACAACTCTCTTCCTGTGGATTCCACCGGCCTGTCCCCGTTCCAGTACGCCTACGGGTACCAACCTCCACATTTCTCTGACCTCGAGGGGGAGGTCTCTGTTCCCTCGGCCAACGCCCTGGTTCGCCGATGTCACCTCACCTGGAGGAAGGCTCGGGCGGTCCTCCTCCGCACTAACGTCAGATACCAGAGATCTGCCAACCGTTGCCGCACCCCGGCTCCTTGCTACCGGGTGGGCCAGAAGGTCTGTCTCTCCACCCGTGACCTGCCTGTTAGGGGGGGAGTGCCGCAAGCTGGGTCCCAGGTTTGTGGGGCCCTTCCCGATCTCTGAGATCATCAATCCTGCTGCAGTTCGCCTTCGTCTTCCTCGGACCATGAGGGTCCATCCCACTTTCCACGTTTCCCGGGTCAAGCCCGTCAATACCAGCCATTTGGTCCCTCCCTCTGACCCTCCTCCTCCACCCAGGTTCATCGACGGCGGCCCCATTTACTCCGTCAAGAAACTTTTGGCTGTCCACTGTAGAGGCAGGGGCCGCCAGTATCTCGTCGACTGGGAGGGGTACGGTATGGAGGAGAGGTCCTGGGTCCCTGCGAGGGACATCATTGATAAGACTCAAGAAGATTCATGACTTTCATAGACTGAACCCGGACATTCCTGGGATGTCTAGAGACGTCCGTTGAGGGAGGGGGTACTGTCAGGATCTGTATTTTGTATGCATTTCCTGTTTTATTTTGTAGTCTGTGTACTGTTACGTTGCTGTTGGTTTTGCTTCCTGTTTTTTCCCTCCACTGTGATTGCTGTCTCTGCCCTAATGTGTTTCACCTGTGTCTCGTTCACCAGTGTATTTGAACCCTGTCTCTTTCCCCTTTTCCCTGCCAGATTGTCTTTGTTATCCTGTGTACTAGCTCTCTTGCGTTCTGTTCTCTGTTTGCCTCCTTTGTAAGACTGGTTTTGGTATTTTTGACTTTTGGATTTCTGCCTGTTCCCTGTCTGCTTTGTTTGCCTGTTTCTGACTACCTTTTTGGATTTTGACCATTGCTACCTCCTGGATTAAAGAGCTCGTTTGTGGATTTTGCACTTCTGCCTTGATTCCCTTTTTGCACTTGGGTCCACACACACCAGTCTTTACAATTTCTATCAGGTGTCTCTCTTTCTCTATCTATCTCTATCTGGGCGCTGAACTGAGTGGAAGACAGAAACCAGCGAGTGACTACAACTACTACTTCTTCGTTTTCTTTTTTCCGGCAGTATCAACGCTACTTGGCATATCACTAGGTTCATTCGTTCGATGCCAGTTAGTTTTGTGTCCGACTTCATCCCGACTTGCTCCGACGTATTACAAAAGTAGACGCCGATAAAACCTCAAGAGCGAGGCGGCCGCAGTTTTTAGAGTCAGGTGCTGCAGTTGCTCTCCACCGACTGCACCACCTGGCTCTCACCTGATCTAACAGCTGATTGGTTCAGATAAACTACTCATTTTTGTTGAATTTTAGAGATTAAGATTGTATTTGTCTGATCTGAAGGTTTATTGTGTGAACATAAAATATGTTGTGTGACTGACGGTGAAGTTTAGTTGTCAGAGACTGAATACATTCATCATAAACTATACAGAGTCTACTGTACTATGTTAATATTGAATGGTTTAATTATTGAAGTATTTAACAACACAGATAGTCTACTTGTGGTTAGTGGGATGTGAGGATTCTTAAAATAACGTGTACAGATGTGAAGCCCTGCCTGTATCTGGCTGAGCCTTAATGAAAGCTGTTGACTTATATTTTTTTTCCTCTGAAAATATTAACCTTATAGTCAAGCCCTGTTTATTTAGCCTGTGTAGTTGAGGGGACAGGTCAAGCTGATATGATGCTGATTTACAGGAGAATTCATGTCAAATGGAGAATAAACCATGAACATAAACTACAGATCACCTGTAAAGCATTTACAAATTAATCTATCAAAACAAAAACAACTGGAGACTGAAAACAAACCTGAAAACAGTCCTGTGCGGACTGAAGGCTGCTGGAAACTGTTGGGAAACTGTTGGACCTCACCGCAGCTTTTTGTCACCGCCCCCTGCTGCGGCGGCCTGCTCTCGTCTACTTCTCAGGTGAGGTGCAGTTCAGCCTGAATGAGCCTACTGCCTCCAGCGAGTGATATCACCAGCTTGCCTCATACGCGCAGGCGGGCCAGGGTTGCCAGATACTGCGACAAATATCCCCAACAATATTACTTGTTTCCTTCGCTGTAAAATCGGGAGATTAGCGGGAGAAATTACTGACCTGGAGCATCGCGGGAGATAGGGTTAAAAATCGGGAGTCTCCCGCGTGAATCGGGAGAGTTGGCAAGTATGAGGGTGTGTGAGGTCATGCTATACTTCTTCACATAGCAATTTTTTAATTCCTTCAATCTAGAAATGATGAATTTCGCTTATTGCTCCTTTAAAGTAAATCTCTACAGTAAAGTGAATATTTTTCATCGCTTTGTAAGGCTACCTCTGGGCTGCTGTCCCACAGCTACTGTAATCCTGTAGTGCAGCCAAAGCATTGTGTCTCTGGCAGCTCTCTGTTACAAACTAGGAAAGTGTCTGACAGCTGCCCTAACTCTAAAAAGAGGAGAAGGAAAGGAAGGAGAATGAAGAATAGAAAAAAGAAGGCAAGGAAGAAAAACATGTTGTATACATGTGGAGCAAGGAGATGATAACACACACTCAAACACATTTACACTACAAAAGTCATTAGTTAAATTATGTGGCTCTTCTCTAACAAACATTTATTTCTAAAACTGAGTCCTTTCTTTCTCATTGCTTGGCCGACCTAACTTTTTGGAGCTAATCCTGTTTGCCATGCAGTCTGGTGCTCTATGGTTGGCTGAAGTTTACACTGAGACAGCCAATCAATCGCCAGCCTCCCAACCTGTTTCAGCAGAGAGGGAGAGGGCACCATCCTCCAGACTCTGATTCACTAGGCCTGCATGCACGCACACACACACACACACACACACACACACACACACACACACACACACACACACACACACACACACACACACACATCTGCTACATTAAATAAAACATTGCATGAAAACACAGGGCCATGTACGTGAACCCTTGACATTTACAGATATTGAACTGACAGTGACTCATCATGGTTGATATCTAAACAGAAATGGTCCATATCTGTTGTCAGTCTTATTAGGTTTGACTCAGTTGAAGTTATTTTTGATTTCATTAAACTGTCACCATCATAATGATCCACAAGAATGCAGAGGATTTAGCTTTGAAACAAGTAAATGGTAAACCAACAAAAACATTAAATATTAAGCTAAATCAACCTGATAATGGTGTGGGTGTTGGTGACACTGATCGGACATTCTTCAAGAACATCAAAAAATCTTTTGGCAGCAAATTCCAGAGCAGATTCTCCAGATCAGGACGGACAGATTAGGGGATTTTTGATTGATTGCTGCTGGTTATAAAGATCCAGATTTATTGTCAATCCTTTGTTTGTTTTCTGCGGGTGCACCAGCTGTTTCAGTGCACATTGACCAGCTGTATATTGTCAGCCTGATTATCAGACTGAATTATCATTTTGTTTTCAGTTCCATATTCAGTCTGACATCATGTGTTCCTGTTAGCTAGTTTCAGTTTGGGAGGTGTTGTTATATTGTCTTGACCAATTTAGCGGTGACTGGCAGAGATTTGGGCAGAGATTCAAAAGTCTGGAACCAGGTTAATGATAGAATACTCTAGAACTCAATAAAAAGCCTCAACATGGATTTCTTAAGCTGATATGCAGGATCAACACATTTTCACACCAACCTCATCACAAAACGACCTTTGGTCATGGAGTTTCCACGTCAAGATATGGCTTGCAAGCTACGGTGGGTGCATTGGTCGTTGACATTCTGGAACGCCATATCAACTTCAGCCTGTTACATGCATTGTCTGTTTTTAAAAAATACACTTCTGTTTTCACAGGAAATGTACAGTTTGCATACAGTTTATGTAAAACGTGAATTGATGTTTTTTTCCTTCAACAACAAAGGCACATGGTTATGTTTAGCCAGCACCCACATGGTTAGGTTTACCCAACAAAAGCACAGAGTTGGATTTCGGAAATAAGAACAGGGTTTGACTTTACAGTCTTGCAGGAGGTGAACACTGGCCTCCTGGGTGAAAGTCAGTGATTGTTGTACCCATCCAACACCCCTCCTGCCCAGATAACTTGCGTTTCCTCCTGACGCACTCCTTTTTTTGTTGCCGTCTGACGCTGGTACTTGCCGACCAACTACCAGTTTGACAGGACTGGGATTTAATCCAGTCATACATATTTTCATGTGTAGGTATTGGCAAAATACACTGACCAAAAATATACTGTAAATATAAAACTTTTGTTTTGCTTCCATTTTTCACAGGTTTAAGTTAAAGATGTAAGACCTTTTTAATTAATTATTCACTCAATAGACATATTTCTTTAAAATCTGGTCACAGATTCATAAAAATATTTGTTAGTAAGCACATTACTTTACAGGTGTGCCTTGGGATTGTCACAATAAATGGACACGCTAAAATGTGCAGTTTGATCTCACAGCACGTCACAGATGGAACACGCCCCTGGTATTGTGGATGGGTCCAGCAACCACAGACTTTTACCCAGGAGGCAGGTGTTCATTTCCCTTAAGATTGTAATGCCAAGCCCTGTTCTTTTTTTTCCTAAACCCAACCATGTGCATGAGTAGGCAAAACATAACCATGTGCATTTGTTGTTGAAGGAAAAAAAAACAAATTTGCATTTGCATTGTTCTATCAACATAGTGCTTTTATTTTTACATAGACTGTAGGCAAACTATACATTTCCTGTGAAAACGAAAGTACATTTTTTTAAAAACAGACAATGCGTGTAACAGGTTGAAGTTGATATGGCATACCAAAATGTCAACAACCAACGCATCTAGGGTACCTTGCATGTCATATCTAGACGTGGAAAGTCCATGACCAAACAATGAGATGTGTGATGAGGTTGGAGTGAGAATCCGCTGCCTGTGTAGTAATGATACTGTTTAATCAGCATCTTGATATGCCACACCTGACGGGATTATCTTGGAAAGGAGAAGTGCTCATTACCACAAATTTTAATACATTTGAGACCAAAATTTGAGAGAAATTTAACTGGAGTGCATGAATTTTTTTTAGATTTTGATCTGGAACCTGTAAAAAAAAGGGAAGCACATACAAAAGTTTTGTGTTTAAAATTTTCTTCAGTATAAAACCCAGTCTATTTTCAAGTCTTTGTTTGTTTCTTCAACAATGCTAGTAGCCAAAACTGTCCTAAATCAGAACAGCGCTGCTGTATAAGGTGGTGGAAAAAATTATACTAATAAGTACATAAATATCTTCCCTTGTGTATTGGCTGGTACACTTGGATTTAAATCTGGGCCAACGCGATGTGATGAGGACATCCCAGCCTTTCAGTCTACTCCCACCCCATGTCCCTGCCCTTTTTACTCCTCCTCATTTATTCCTGTGCCTCTCTTCCCAGTCTATTCTTTCATTGCTGCCCATTGTCTTTTTCTTCTTCTGCTATCTCACTCTTCACTCCTCATTTTCGCTTCTCCTTCGGGGAGCTGCTCTCTTATCTATTTTTATCATGCGGCCTGGAAAGAAAGCAGACAGGAACATAACAGGACAGAAAGGAGCAGCTATTCCACTCCCCACAATCACCACACTCTGAATCCTGTCATCTCCCCTCCTGTGCTTCCTGGTTTCACTAGCCTTTAATTCTACTTTCTATTCCTCCTTCAACAGTGAGTCTCCCACAATTTCACACTGTATTTCTAAACGCTTCCACTTTTCACCCTCAGATGTGTTTGATCCTCTACACCTTTCTCGATCTCAACTTCTATTTCAGTGTTTTACAGCTCTGAACCTCTTTCCTGCCTTTTTCTCTCTTACACCCACCACCATTTGTTCTTTCTTCTCACTGTAATAGCTCTTTGTCTTCTTTGGTTGTGCAGGCCAATCTGAGGAAGTTCATGGATCTCATCCAGCATAATCAGGTGGACAAAGTGTCTAAGATGTTGGAGAGGGGCTTCGATCCCAACTACCATGACAGTGAGACTGGTGGTAAGGCAGCACTCTGCATACATGTGGAAACACCAATCACACACAGTCTTCAGAAGTAAAACTGATGAAATGTATGAGTACCAAAAAATGAAAAGTACTGTATTTACATGTAAGTTTGTATTTGTGTGTATGCCTGCACATGTCTTCTTCCTAAACCAGGGTGTTCTCCAGAACAGGTATTTGTAACGAGGAGCTTTTAGAATCACATAAGCTGAAACAAAAAAATAGTGGAGGAAGAGTTAGATACTGATGAATTCATCCAGAGTCCTGATTCCCGGTCTGTGACCATCAATAATCCCAATTTGTGCCGAGTGATTGGGCTAGTCACTGTCCTAGCAAATGTCCTCCATCATTCTAAGGATAGTATTCTTTCAGTGTAGACACTTACCCCTCCTGCATAGATTCAGGTATAGAATTACTTGTACGGCATGTAGGCTAACAAGTAATGAGAGACAGGTTGGTGTCATTTCCAGAGTGGAGGCAGCAAATCTTCTGGAGGGTTTTATTGGTTCAACATAGTGTTCATATTGGTAGTTTTTTTTTTCTTAATTTAGTCTGTCTTGCAATGACTGTCATTGTTAGTTTTTATCATATTAGGTCAACCTCATCCTGTTTTTTTGCATCTGCTGTGGCCAGAAGTATTATATTTTCAGGTTTTCTGTCAGTCTATCCGTCTGCCCATCCGCTCGTCCATCTGATTCAAGTGAGTGTAATATCTCAAGAGCACTGTATGGGAATATTTTTCAAATTTGGCACAAATGTTTACTTGGACTCAAGAATGAACTTATTAGAATTTGGTTGTCAAAGGTCAAAGATCAAGGTTACTGTGACCTTTAAATAAACTTGTTTATAAACTGTTTTTGACCATAACTCAAGAACTCATACACTACTTATTAGGGATACACAATACTGAATTTTTTTGCCAATATCACTATCCACATTTTTACCCACCCAATTTTAGTAATCCTCAGTCTCTCCTCTAGTAGAATTAACATCATCATTATACATGCGTATACTTATTTAGATGGCCCACCAGCAGATGGAGACATAAAATAGAATAAATTCTAATGATTGTAATATTCATTCATTGTGCAAAATAAGAAAAAAGCATGTTGGACGACTCTGATAGTTCATTTTAGAGCTGGTATTGGCCAATACTGATGACGTGCCGATATTATTGTGTATCCCTACTACTTCTGACATTTTTACTGGAGCAGAGCACACAGACGCCTCTAGAACGTTTTCAACTACATTTCAGTCTTGTCTTTTTTCATCAAAATTATTGTATGTTGATATAGTCACAGTCAGTGTTAAATGATGTCGGTGCCATCTTGTCATTGTCTCATCTTAGTCATGGAAAAAAGAGTTGCTGACAAACATAGTTTTCATTAACCAAATTAACACGTGTTCAGCATTTAAAAAATAAAAAAAACCTTTTACCCAAACAGACCAGAACACAGAGAGAACACCAAAATGGTTAATAGTGTGATGCTCCACCAAATAACAAGTTGCTGCAAATGAAAATAAAGGTGGTACATGTCATTTTTCCTGCACATGCTTTCTCCTGTGATCATTATGATGCACTACAAAGATGAATGTTGGTTGTTGTTTTGATCTGGTTATTAGCCATATTGATACCCAGAACCAACAAGACACAACAGGATCTGACCCGATTAGACTCAGTGTAATTTAGACCAGGCTTGCCTTGGGCTCTGGAGCAGGTCTCTATTAATAGGAACCGAGTGGACCCACAACTACTCCTGGATGGTTTAACCAAATCACAAGATAAACGTATGCTCTTACATAGCACTCAACAATGCAGTTACTGTGATTTAGGTGTAGGCTGGGGCTTTGTGATATCTGCCTCTTAAACTTATTCTGACTCACCAACACAGTGAAAATTTCTTTATGGTTTTCAAAGTATTGTGAAAATGGTTGACACTGAGGTCAGTAGATATGTCAAAGGAACCGACAATTTTTGTGGAGCACAAAAAATTCAATTACGAAGGTCAGTTTGGGTAATGTATATACCATTTGCCTTTGTTTTATTTTAAGCTAAACCTGATGGTGTGATTCTATCTGTCTTATTGTACTGCTTGTTTATGAAAAAAAAAAAAAAATCCGGTCATTACTAAATGCAATGAGGAAGTGTTAATATTTTTCATATAATTTCAACACACTTTCCCTTGTTTACTGTTAATCCATCTTTCCTCAACCTGCATTATCCATTTCCACTTCACTTTGTTGACCCATCATTATCCAGAATGCTTTTGGATGACCACAGAAAACATATATGAGCTCGCTGTTTTATTTGGCTACCATTGTGTTCCTCCTGATGGATTTCTTTCCTGTGTAAATGGCAGTGTGTTACCCACAAGCTCCACAGCAAATTAAGTGCACAAGTGAGTGGATCATGTTCATGTTTGGAGGTAATATGTTATTATTCTTGCCAATTTGCAGTCTCTCCAGACACTGGACTCTCTGCCTACAAGTGGGCCTAGGAGGACTTAT